>CM051262.1:51215538-51620538 GCA_027921565.1 Artemia sinica | reverse complement strand
TTTTACATCTTAAGATCTTTTGAATTACCATTATTGAGGAGCGCAGTTAGAATAAGCAGAGATATGGACATGTAGGCCATCTATATGAAATATGTTAACAAAAAAATGGCAAGAGATACTTCTAAGAACAAAATTAAAAATTCAAGGTATGCCCATCTATTTAATTTAAAAATAAAGGAATATAAAAGGGCGGTAAATTTTGCATTTTGTGCCATAGAATGAAAGCTTAAATGAATAGAATGGAAATTGAATGCCCAACATTAACAATTAGACTCAGTTCGTGAGAGCGCGGACTGCCCTCTATGCCACTGTCAGGAATTTTTCTCAGTGGGGCAGGCACTGCCACGATTTTTATTCGGGTTTTCACCAAACTGTAATCTATATGAGTGGTTGAGTGTACTTATAAATGCGTCAAGGCTAGAAATACTGATGCTAAGACACAGTTTTGACCAGTATTGATTGTAATTATTCCGAGACTGTGGCTTTATAGTACAATAAGGATAGGACAAAAAAGGGGTAAACCTTGAAAAAATTGCAACAGAAACAATTTTTATACCAATCGATAGTAAAACATACGCTCATTAACGTATCCAAAATCGGCGTCACTATTCCAAGGCAAAATGGGTCAAATACACACTTAAAGTGCGAAGGAGGGGTCAAAAGGCTAAAAGTTCCTTATGTGACAACACATGGAAAAAGATGTCTTCTATGAGATTATTGTGGCCTTAGATTAAGGAAATGAATGTAAAAGTCGTCCATCACCAGTATAATGGGGATGTCTTGGGTAGTTGCCAGAGTTGCCACGGGTAGTACCAAAGTACTACTTTTAGTACTTTTTGATCAAAGTAGTACTTCTTGAATACTTTCTGCAAAAGCAGTACTTTTTCAATACTTTTTGTCAAAAGTAGTACTTTAGACCGAAAAGGGCAATTTTACAAGCATATTAGAAATGACAACCAACAAGGATAACCAAGATAACCAACTAGATTTTGTTTTTATTGTTAAATTTCAATAAAGACCGATCGTAATAAATTCAGCTTCTTAAAAAAACCCAAAAAATCATTTTAATTGCTCCCTTCCCGTTTAATTTTTTAAAGTGGCTTGGTCTCAGTCTCACTTCCTCCAGCCTTAAATTTGCATCGCTCCAACATGAAGATTTGAGGAATTCTGAGTGACAGAATTTTTGTTTTGTTTTTATTTTATCAAACAAAAAATATTTCAATCATTGTTTTCAGTTCCTATACGAAACAGCAGTTATTTTACATAGAATGCCTTTTTTCCGTTTGTAATTTGAATCATAACTCCCAACCAAAAGAAAGCAAGAAATAAAAGAAGATTATTTCTTCAACCACACAATTCAACCCCAAGAATATTAGCCTATAGCTGTTTTGGTGGGTTTCCCAGGTCCAGACGTACAAATAATTTTTAGCGGAGGAGGTCAAACAATAAAGAAAAAGTTAAACTCATTTTCAAAATGAACTAAAAAGTAGAGAATTATTTTTTTCTCAAGAATATATGAATATAAATGAACACGAGGGGCACAAAAAGCATTGGATTTTACATAAGATAAACACCAAATTTGTCTAGGTTTTAAATGCATAAACGAAAAGTCGATGAATTGAGGAAAACAAGTAAAAAAGATCAAATTATGCAAAAACGAATCGATTTTTTGCCCGGGATTTTCACTTATGTTTATAGATTCTGGGAAAAAAAAAATATTTTCAAATTTTTAATTTTCCAGTAAAAAAAAAAAAAATATCGTGTCTCATCCAAGATTAAAACCTAAGTTAACACATCCTCAGGAAGTGCTCTTACCGTTGTGCTTTACTGATAAAAGTGGAAAGTAACTGAACATTCGGGAGTGGTTGAAAAATAATTCACAAATTAAAAAAAATTGTGGTACAAAGAAATAAATGGAAAGTGGAACAAAAAGATCAGTGAGTTAATAAAAACGAACTGCAAATGATTTAATTAAAAAAATTAGGGGGGATAATAAAAAACCTATAATTTAATAAAGAAATGCCAAGAAATTCGAAGAAATTTACGTTTTCAGGTGCTTGGGGCCCCAGCCCAACCTACGTGGTCCCTATGAATCAGTCTTTAAGTAAACTTTAAGCCTACCCTAACAGATACAAGAGTGTTTATTTTCTCCATAAAAATGGGCACTATTCTAGTTGTCTTTTTCTAATGCCAAATATTTAGTGATTGTCCTTTTCTGAAGAAAACACGCTAAACACACAAAAGCAGTACCATTCAGTTCTTTATTTTATACTATTTCCAAATATCGTGGTTCCTTTTCTGAAAATACAACCACCCCCCTGATGGCCCGGGATATAGCCCTAGGAATGTATTAAAAAAATCAACCAATCAAATTCTCACTTTACAATATGAAAGAACATGTAAGAATATTACAAGAAAGAATGTCATCACAAGATTCGACACAACGATGAAATGTATTTATACATTTATATATGGGACCTCAGAATGGGAGGGGGGTATAATGTCAAAAAAGTGACCATGACACTTGGAAAAAGTCTAGCATGAAATTGAAAATTCTGGCTCAACTAACCCAGTTTTAATATTTTCTTTCAATTAGCCCCTGAAACATCCTTGTCAGGAAGCAAATAATCTCCAAGAGCAATATTATGCAGCGAACATTCAAAAATTTTGAAATTTAGGATCCAGAAGTTTCTTTATCTCTTTTATTTTTCTTTCTTCCTCTATTAGATACCTCTTTTAGAGAATCAAATACCCATAAAAACCAAACTTGTCCTGCAAAGGGCCCCTACTTGTCCCCCTTAGTTACGCCACTGGTTTGACACATGGAAAACCGGTTAGAGTCGCTGCTCTTATACAGATTCTCTATCTAGCTAATGACTCTGGAGACGAAGCCAATAAATCTGAAGCTAGTGCCAGTGACTGTGAAG
Organism: Artemia sinica; assembly: GCA_027921565.1. Lineage (NCBI taxonomy): Eukaryota > Metazoa > Arthropoda > Branchiopoda > Anostraca > Artemiidae > Artemia > Artemia sinica. Next base: position 51,617,611 of record CM051262.1, on the reverse strand, counting down.
AAACTGCAAATTAAATTGAAGGTGAAGAGAATGAACTATTAAATGTGAGAAAATGAAGAATCAGCAGAAATAAACCACCAAAGCCAGTGAAAATACAGAAATTCAGTGTAAAATGGATAGAAGATTAAGACTTGCAGGTCTGGCTGCAAAGATATCCAAGGGATAGGACAAAATCTTAGCGTAGGTTTTGCGAAAAGATCATTACTGGCGGCCTATCCCATTTACGTAGACATGCACTGAGGGAAAGTCACATATCCAAAGTTGTTAGTATGAAGAACCAAGTGCTTATTGCTGATGACCAAACCAATGAGTTTACTTTATCGGGAGCAGCAAAGGAAAGAGAACTCATTAGCCAACAGGTGACAGCTATAGAGTTGGCAATGTCAGCCTGGGTAGCATCAAAATCCAAGGAGATGAGTATTATGGACAGCTTGCCCGAATTGCTGAAAAATTTATCCCTGATTCATCAGTAGTAAAGCTTCTTGCATGTGGAAGAACTAAAACCACTGGACTAATTAAAAACGTAATTGCCCCATACACCATCAGCCAGCTGAGCTCAAGATTCGAAAAATCGCTCTTTTCGCTGATGGTTGATGAAAGCACTGATAAGTGTGGGACAAAATACTTAGTCATCATCGTTCGCTACTATGACAAAACTACATGCGGAATCAAGGAAGACTTTTTGGCCATTCCAGAAGTTGGGGATACAACAGCAATGGGCCTTAAAAACTTGATCTATAAGACTTTAAGTGAGAAGAAGATGACATTGAAAAACTGCATAGGATTTACATCTGAAAATGCAAATGTGATGCTTGGGAAGAACAACGGCCTTGCAGCCCTCATAAAGAAAGATATTCCCTGGCTGGCTATTTTCGGATACATCTGTCACAGTTTTGTACTATGCTCTGCTAGTGCTTGTGAGCAGTTACCTACAGAGATCGTCAGATTCAGCAATGATATAGACACGTACGTATCGAATAGTGCCAAACGACTCCGTGAGTATAAGGAATTCCAAAAGTTCTGTGAAGTAGCCGAGCATGCACTCCTGTACCCATCTGCAACTCGCTGGTTAGCGTTTGAGGCCGTCTCTCAGAGGCTGGTGCAACAGTGGACTGCTCTGACGTTGTTTTTCGCCTTACCTGCGAATGAAGGTCGGAATCAAACGGCAGTGAAGCTTTATATAGCTTTGATCGATCCCGAAGTCAAGCTTTATTATGTTTTTCTGAATTATGTTCTTCCTATTGTAAACGGCCTGAATTTTGAATTCCAGAGCGCAGAAGTGAAAGTTCACAAACTTTTAAAAAGCGTGGGTAATACTCTCTCCGAACTGGCAAGGAATTATATCAAAGGCGAGCTTTTGACCATACGTTTAGTCTTCGAAATAGATTTTTCAAACCCAAGAAACTTCAAAGCTATGGAGACGGATATGCATTTTGGAGCCGAACTTGAGCTCTTTGCAATTGATCAGATTGAAAGTCGGAAACTTCAAGACAGACAGCTAGCTGCGACAAAGAAAAATTGCCTTGCGTTTTCTATCAAGCTGTGCTCTGAAATAAAGCGAAGAGTAAACATTGAAGACCCCTTGCTTCGAATGCTAGACTGGTTATCTCCAGAAACTCTTTATCTGGATCAGTTCCTTCTATAATCCCTCTTTTCCGCATATTCAAAGACTGTTTCAATGGTTCGCTGGAAGTTGAAGCCCTAAACAGAGAGTGGAGGCGACTACCATTCTTGAAGAAAGAGCTAGGGGAAAGGAAAGTGTCAGTTTTGAAATTTTGGAATTCAGTGTCCGCCCTCAAGGATGGTGCTGGGGACTCTGGGTTTGTTCACCTATCTATATTCATAAAGGGTAGTATGTCGTTGCCTCATAGCAGCGCTTCGGCCGAACGTCAGTTTTTGCTGTTAAAGCTAGTTCGGACCCCCCTCCGGAACAGACTACTGCCAGAAACAATATCCGATATTATACATGTCAGGAGGGAAGTGCCGAATTCAGAGACTTGGGATATTCCAACAGAGCTGGTCAGGAGTGCGAGGAAGTGGAAGTGTGAGCTTAAATAACATTTTATTACTGTAAAGGTCTGTAAATAAAATTTTCTTACTGAACTTTTAGGGTGACGCCTTTAGCGCGTTGCCCGCGTTTAGTCCCATTTAGGCAAAACGGGGAGGAAATAGGTAGTGTGGACTGCTTTTCCTGAAAAAGAGCCAAAAAGGAGACAATAAGTGATAAATAGAAGTAGCTTTTAAATGTAGTAGCTCTTAAAGAGAAAAAAGGTTAATTGTCTAACTGATGCTTAATTTTTTTTTCAGGTTTTGGCTCAGAAAAAATCAGGCTTGATACGGATAACTGATAAACTTGTACAGATTTGTTTCAAAAAACTGCACATCTTGACTACTTTTCCTGCTTCCAGTTTTCTGTCCTATTTTCCCAGAAAACGGATAGTCTGGACGTCCTATTACCCTACTAGGCAATTACGTACCGTTCATAGTGAACATCCAGAGATAACTTCGATGATTTTGATTGTAGTTGCTTCCCATATCAGTGGCCCTTTTTTGCCATATCGGAAGTCAGTGTTCGACTAGCTATACAGAAATAAAAAATAAAAATTACTCTGGCTTATATGATAAGCCAAAGAGAAACTACGGTGCTAAAATGCCGCGTGTTGCGCGAAGCGCAACACGCGGCAAATTTTTAGGCAGGGAGTTAGTACTTTTCTGTCGTGGTAGTACTTTTGAGCTATCCTGGCTAGTACCAGTAGTTTTGTTGAAGTGGCAACCCTGGTAGTTGCTCTTTAGGCGTTGAAGAGTGAGGGGTATCTCCGGAAAACAATGACATTTCTCATGTTAGCGAGTAAAATGTCCTTTAGGTTTTTCTTGGTCGTAGACAACGAGAAACGAAAAGAAAGGACTTGGAACCTACAAAAACTGACACCTATGCTATTGAGTGGCAAAAACAAAAAAAGAATGGAAATCGTAATAATTAAAAAATGTCCTTTTTGTGAGTACGGGGATTGGTAATAGTTAACAGAAGTCTGCCCTGTCCTCAAAGTGCGAGAAGCGAGGTCAAAAATATAACTCATGATAATTTGTTGGAAGAAATAACTTTCATGGAGTTATTGGCGTCGTAAAAACAAAACCAGAAAGGAGTATCAAAATTCTTAAAAAAAAAATGAACATGTGTCATTGGCTTGACGTTCTATCAGTATCAATCAAACTCATTAATTAGTCCTTATTTATTAGTGTGTGAGAACTCTCCTGCCTGGAACAATTGGATGTCCTCCGTCGTTAATGCAAGAGTGTACTGTCTCTTCAAAACCGTCCTATGCAGTTATTCTAAAAAACCCACCTACTGACCTCAAAGGTCCTATTGAGCGCAAAGAGACCCTTGATACCCTGGATGGTCATGATGGTATCGTAAGTGTGAGATCTGATCCTGTCAAAAAAAGGTGGGTAGTCCATACCCGAAATAAAGCCTCAGCCGTCTCTCTCGTTGCCGCTGCAACTAGTCAGCTAAATGTAACCGCTCATGTCCTTAATCAAAAAGTGCTTGGTATTGTGAGTAACATCCCTGTTGTTGTGCAAAAATCAGAGCTTATTAGTATGATTCTCGGTCTCGATGATGCAACTAAAGTTGGAAGTTCCGGAGGCTTCCGCCTTGAATTTCTAGACGATGCTGCCTTAAATAAAGCTATAAAGGAGGATTTGTGCTTGGGATACGAGCTTTTTAAAATTAGACGTTTTCAGAAGTTACCTCCTAGATGTTACCGCTCTCAATCGCCGAACCACATTGCCGGAAATTGCCCACTCCCATCAATTAATCAAAAATGTTCACGGTGCGCTGCTGAACATTGTAACACACGTGATAATCCTTGCACTGAAAGCCCGAATTGCGTCAATTGCGTCAACTGTTTCACTTAATATTAACGGAACCAAAGACAAAGATCTTATGTTTCCCAGAAAAAAAAAAATCAGAAAATGCTCCGGTGATAGACCTTACATAAACAATCACATAAAAATGTTAATCCGCACGAAAAGAAGCTTATTTAACAGGGGGAATTTAGCTGAAGCAAATAAGTTAAGAAAGGAATTAAAAGTCAAATTAGAAAAGCTGCCCGAGCCTACTATAAAAATAAAATTAAATACTTGCGCCATGATAAACCAAAGAACTGGTACTCTGAAATTAAAAAACTTACCGGCAAGAGTCAAGAACAACTAAATTTTAATATAATTGAACCTCCAAAGACCACAGCTAATGACCTCAATAAGTTTCTGGCTTCTATTGTCCAGAGTCTCCCACCACTATCTTACGCATTTCCAGATATTCCTGATCCTTTTTCACTCCCACATATTTCTCCACTTGATGTTGTAAAAAAAATTGAAAACTAAAACGATCAAGCATTTGCCCTTTAGATATTCCTGTTCCTCTGATTAAAGCTTTCAGTGATTACCTCTCAAAACCCCTATCCACCCTGTTTAATGAAATTACCAAATCTGGACAGTTTCCTCAATATTGTAAACAAGGCTTTATTACCCCAATAAAAAAGAAAAATGGGAAGCCTGGCTTTGATGGCATTCGTCCTATTACCCTCACCTCAATTGTTTCAAAATTGTATGAAAGTTTTCTCGCAGACTGGCTTAAGATGAAAGTCCTCCCCCTCATTGATCTTAGACAGTTTGGTAATCTCAAATCCTCGTCAACCCCTCATTACCTGATCCATCTTGTTGATACCATGGGTAAATTACTTGAAAAACCTAACACTTGGCTTAATCTGATTTCTATTGATCTTCAAAAAGCTTTCGATTTGATTAACCACAATTTACTCATAGATAAACTTATAAAGGAATTCCACATTGAAACTGTCCTTGTTAAGCTCGTTGTCTCTTTTCTCTCTAATAGATCTCAAGCAGTTAAATATCTAAATTGTTTCTCAGATCATCTCCCCATATTTAATGGCATTCCTCAGGGGACTATTCTAGGCCCTCTCCTTTTTTCTCTTATGATTAACAGCCTTTCAACCCTTTATGACAATAGATGGAAATTTGTGGATGACTTGACAGTTTTAGAGATATGTCATAAAAACATGTTTAGCAACCCAATGGGCATACTCCAAGATATTGCCTGTGAGGCCTCTTCCCTTGACATGACAGTTAACCCTTCTAAATCCGCAATACTCTCAGTAAGTTTCCTTAAACCCCCTCCCCTTTTTCTTGCTCCTATTCCTCCTGAAACCTCTGTCACATCTTTTAAACTCCTTGGTGTTACAATTTCTTCCAATTTGAAATGGGATGCCCATTTAAATAATATCCTACGACAAGCAAACTCCTCGCTTTCCCTCCTTAAACTTTTAAATAAATTTAGTTGCCCCCAATCACATTTACTACAAGTATACATTTCTTTTGTGCGTCCCATATTAGAGTATGCTTGTCCTGTGTGGCACCCTGGCCTCTCAACTGAAGCAACACAAAAAATTGAAAATGTCCAAAAGAGAGCTTTAAGAATTTTTTTTAAAGAGGGCAAGATACCATATTTGCATTTTTTTAAATATTTCAAAACTAGAGACCCTCGAGAGACGAAGAAATGATTTGTGCCTCCGTTTTGGTAAGTTGGCACTTTTGAACCCCTTACTGCGAACCTTTTCCCTGAATACCATGTACCTGATAGAAATGGTCCTCCACGAACTGTGTCCCAGCCTATCCCCACCTTATCTCCCATTCTTTGTACTACCTTGCGGTATAAGAAATCTTTTATCCCTTTTTTACTGATATAATAAATAGTTGTTAATTTGCACATAAATTTTATCTTATCTCTTACATGATAAAAGAAAGAGCTCGTTTTTCTTTTTACCCTTTTTTTCCCTATCCCCTTTTTATGTTGTTTTTTAAACATTTGTTAATGTATATATTATTTATTTTTTCAGTTTTATCACTTTTTATCTTTTTAAGTAGTTGCCATTTTACAGTTTTTAATATAAGTGACAAAGGAATCATATAGCATTCCGATATTTATTTATTTATTTATTTTTATCTTTTTGCATTCGTTGCCAATTTTTTGGTTGTTGTGCTTTTGTTATGATTTTCTTGTTTGTTTGTTTTTTTATGGACTTCGGAATTCGAATTCGGCCCTTCAGGGCTTGTGATAGTAATTTCTCGAAATAAATATCTATCTATCTATCTTCTTTAAACGGTCAACCAGCCAGAGAAGTCATCTTGCTAGAAGTAAACACGTCAGATTTTCCATCAATATTGGCAATAACAAACCTCAACCCTCAAGTGTTCTTGCGGGTTTTTTTTTTATATAACTTGTGCTGTATGGCTCAAGCCCATCTTCTGGCAAAATTTTTGTACATAGGTCACTGATAGCTAGTTGCTCTTCGTCATTTTCCTGGAATTATTCTAACACTTTAAAAATATCTCATGCTTTTTTGTATTGCCGTGTTTTCCAGGTTTCATCTTTTTAGTAACATTGACGTCACTGGCAGCTGCTGAACTAATTGAGAGCGATTTAAAGAGGGATATCACCGGAAGACACATTGCTTGTCATAGAAATGCTTAAAAAGTCAAAGAGGGTTGTGAAGGACTGAGAAATATAGCGAATGGAATCATAGCTCCCTTAGAACCAAACACTGAAACAGCTCTAAAAGGGGGAGCAATATTTTTGATGGTATGGTTGACCGGTCAGTAAAGGATTACGTTTACAGAAAGAAATCACAAGCAACCCTCATGATAGCCAAGAGAGCTGGCTCACCGGACATCAAGCACATAGATCCTAGCCTAATCTTCCAGAGATTTTTGGTTGTTGCTAAACGTTCAATCCTACCAGAAACAGACTATTTCAAACATGAGTTATGTGCTGTTCCTTCGTCACTCTTTGACGATGATGGGCTCATGAAGAGACCAAACAAGCATGATCTTGCTAATCCTTTACTTTAATCTTGTAAAGACGTAGATAACCTGTGCTCAAACGGGACCAAACTGCTGGGACCCCACCTTCACGTTTTGGATGGTGGAGCTCTTCTTCATAGACTTCAATGGAATATTGGAAGCAGCTTTTCAACGATATTCGCCCAGAACTTGGAATTTATCGAAATGCGGTACCCACACCCTACAGTGGTTATTGACGGATATGGTGGAGGACCTGCAACAAAAGACCAGACACAAAGAAGACGTGTGAAATTTAACGAAAGAGGGGTGTTGTTTACTGCAGATACCTATCTTCAAATGCCCAAGGACGAATTTCTATCCAACAGAAAAATAAAGTGAAGTTCATCCGCATGATTGGTGACGATACGGATGTGAAGATCGTTAAAACTGATGTTGAAACGTCTAGTATTCTTTCTACTGTGCTACTTGGTGATGATACGGACCTACTCGTTCTTTTATTATTTCTTGCCAATTGAGATTCTAACAAGATATATTATTCTACATAAGTGAAACAAGGTGGTATACGTGTTGCGTGGGACGTACACATGATGAAATCAGCTTGGGAATAGAACCCTGCAATTTCATACTTTTCTGCCATGCACTACTTGGCTGCGACATCACTTCCCATATGCATGGTGTTGAAAAAAAGGCTATAGACATATTTAAGGAAAACAAGGCGTTCTGAAGAAATTCTCAAATTTTTCTAATGTTGAGCACAAAGGATAAAATAGTTAGTGCTAGCTATCGTATATTTCAAAAGAAGGTTTCAACAACCTCAAAATCTGTGCATCCTCGAGACTTGCCACCAAGACGTGCATCTGCGAAGTTTCAGTCGCTGCTTGTCTACCATCAGGTTCAAAATCAGAGTAAAAATAGCAGTCTCGATTCTCTTCAATGGGTGATTTAGGTGCAAAGAAACTGTCTTTTTTGCGACTATAACTGATTTATCTCCTGCTCCATTGCACCTTCTGAAAGTTGTGAAGCGCTCCTGTTAACAAAATAGAAAGAAGCACATGAAAGAATTCGGGTCTGGATTGCTCTATAGCTTAGAAATCATGAAGAGGGATCTCCTAACAGAATCCCATGGAACCTGAAGACGATGGCACTGCCTTTAATGCCAATGATTTTGAAAGTTTTCTCTTTTTATGTTTGACAAAGTGAAAATAATTGAAACCAAAATTATCTAGTTCGTTCCCTAATCTTTATATTAATTGATTTTGCTACATTATTAAATGAGCCATACTTTATATATCTTGAAGCCTCGGATTTTTGTTTTCTCTCTTTATCAGGGTATTCGATTAAGTTGTTTTCTACATCTTAATTCCGTCTATTCATGCTTAAAAAAATTCTCCACTTATGGTTTCAGCGAAATGTGGCCGATTCTACAGAAGGCGCATGTAATTTATATTCCGTAATATTGCAATTGCGGGTGTTTTACAGGTTATAAGTATTTTTCTTTTCCTTATTCTTTATTTATGATCAAGGAAATCCTAGAAAGGACTCGTTGCTCACTAAAATAAATCATTTCGCTGATCTTCGGACTGAACTCATCTCACTTCAAACTCTAAGGGAGGGTTTGCAAAAATAACCCTGTGATGGACCCTTTATACCTTCATTTTTGTTTTTATGACCTCAATAGCCCCATTGAAGACATTCCTTTCCATGCATTATGAAGAAATAAACTTTGTAGCTTTTTACCCTCTCCTCCGTACTTTGTGGGCAAATTTGATCCATTTTGACTCAGGTAGCGATGCCGATCTTGGATGTGTAAATAAGCTCATTTTTCTCTATCGAATGGCATTAAAATCATTTTTGTTGCTATTTGTTCAAGGTCTAACCGTATTTTGACTTTAACTATCAACAAAACTGACTTGAAACAATCGCCCATTGATTCACTGGTCACACAATTTTTCATTCTAAAAGTATGCTTTGGAGTAGATTTTACCTATAGTATGATTTCCCTATGAATTTGCCTCTGAATTTTTCCCAGAATGTTTTTGAGGAAGAAACAAACTGCCGAAGTCCACGCAGAGTAATTTTCGGGTTCCCAAAAGTTAATAGGCCACGGCATTCAATTAGTCAATGAGGTTGTTTTTTGGTCTTGGGTGTAGTTTGCCGAGATTTTTTTTCTTGTATAATTTGTATTTCTGTTCATGGTATTGATTTGTTAATTCAGAAGAAGCATATAAACGAAATAAATAGAGCATAGGCTAAGAAAGAGAGAGAGAGAGAGAAACAGAGAGAGGGAGAGAGAGAGAGAGAGAAAGAGAGTGAGAGTGAGTGAGAGAGAGACGAAAAGAGAGAGAAAGAAAGAGAGGGATATAGAAAGGGGGCTAAATCTCAAGGAAGAAAAACTGCTGTTAAGTGCACTTCGTTCCAACCTATTACAATTTCACCGTTACTAGACTCATTTCGGTGTGCTTGCCCCAACTCTTGTGTGTACGCTATTTGAATTAGTTGCTATAGAAGAGTTTAAGGATGACGGTTACGCTTCACTTCATCAGCTTGGATTCCAGCACGGGTTAGGCTATCACGAGGCACTATCTTCTGCATCGTATTTGCTCGTTGACGCCATCGCTTTTGGTTCTCTCATATTTCTTGAATAATTTTATATTCGTTGGGTCGTCGACCTTCTTGATCATGGGGCAATATTTCTTCTTGCTACACCTTGGAACAGGTGTAAATCGTTGCCTCATTAAGATTTTCCGTGGCATGCACTCTTAGCTTCCGCCTGAAGATTCCTTCTTCCAAAATCTAAGGAGCAAGAAATTGTTATAAAAGAATCTCTGGTCATGGCGTCACCACCGGTTCGATACAACCACCATGGGAAAAATACGAATTTTTCCTTAAAGTTGTGACCTACTTATATCGTTTGTTGGCCAGAAATGTAATGTGCCAGTTTGAAGGAAAAAAAACTATGCTGATGATTTCAAGGCCGGGCACCGGCAGGGCTACGCGGTAGGCTTGTATATACTGATTCTTATTACTGCTCGTCTTCTAACCACAGACAATGTGAGCCTCTTCTTTATGTTATGGTGCCACCATCGGTTTGATACAACCACCCGAGGAAAATTAAAATATTTTCCTTAAAGTTGTGACCATTTTAGATCGTTTTAGTGGCCAGAAATGTCATTATGCCAGTTAGGAAAAAATAAACTTTGTATCCGACTTTCGAAGCCGAGCTCCGGCAGTCGGCATGTGGTAGAATGTATATATTGATTCTTGTTGTAAGTGGCAACCTCCGAATGAGTAATCCTTGTTTGCTACTCTTTCCTCGGGAAAATGGAGGGCTCCTCTGGAAATACATATAAAGTTGAAGGGTCCCGATGACTTGTCATCAACAGTTGCGTAGTTTATGGGATCTTTGTAGGTTTGTAATGAGTTTAGCGTCAAATTTTGTTGGCGTCGAAGATTGTGATGGCGTTGTTCTTCTAACGTAACATTTCTTTCTTCTTCACTTTCATTTTGAATCGTTCAGATTGTTGCTGTCGCTTGTCTTTAACAGCACAATTCTTTGTTCTTAACAAAGAATTGTCATTTTTGACACGTTCTGATATTTGCTTCCTCGCTGTCGCTTGTAATTCTCGCTTCCGCTTATCTTATAACCGCATATTTTTTTGTTTTCGCTGCAGCATATCTTTTAGCCGCCTATTTCCCTGTTCTTCACTTTCATTTCTAATTTCTACCCCTTGATGTCGTATGTGCTGTAACCATATATTTCTTGGTTCTTCACTTTTGTTTTTAACTTGTTTTAATTCTTGCTGCCGCTTATTTTCGAACAGGATACTTCTTTGTTCTTTACTTTTGTTTTTGATTCGTTGTAATTGTCGCTGAAGCAAGTTTTCTGATTATACATTTCTTTGTTCTTCATTTTCGCATTATCATTACTTTAGACATCTTTTCAATACCCTTTACCTTATCCTCTCGGATTGGTCTTGTCACGATTGACGGTCTAGGTTCTTCATTTGTACTCTAGGCATTCTGAAACTGCTTAAAACGCCTTTTGCAAAGAGACTAATTACAATTGGTATTTTATACTTAACTATGTTCCTTTTGTAATATTGCTTGCGTCATAGATATAAAAACGATACGTTCACTCTATGAAGAGGGAGGGGGATGTTATTTTTTTCTCGAAAACGGCTCCATATTCTTTCGGGAAAAATTTGTATCTTGGGATTTTCTGGCCCAAAAAACGATCTAATCAACGGTTAAATCAACTTATAGCATGAAAAGAGAGATACGACAGAATAAACACCGGTAAGCTTATAGTTTTCGACGCAACCAGACATATGATGCCTGTTGGAAGACCCAAAAAACAGAAATTTGCAATTGTTTCAAATGATGATTCTATGGAACCACCAGAACTATCAAACGTGAAAAGACCAAGAGAATGGCCTGAAAAAATTAAATTCATAATGGTTGAAAACCAACAACCTGGACCATCAAATGAGACAAGACCAATACGGGCAGCTAAAGCAAAGGGCATTGCCAAATTGTTTTAAGTAATAAAAATCCGAAATGAAGAAGAAAGGAAAATTTGGTTTGAAGATATGCGACAGCGAGAATCAAAACGTGTCAAAATTGAAAATGAAGAGCAAAGACATGTGTGGGTAGAATACATGCGACACCGACAATCAAAGCGTGTCAAAAATTAAAATGAAGATCAAAGACACGTGCGGTTAGAAGACATGAGACACTGAGAAGAACAGCGGTGTCGCAATCTTCGACACCAACAAGGTGGGGCACAAAACCAAGTACCTACGTACAAAGATGCTATAAACTCAGTAAGTGTTATATATAAGCAATTGGGAGCCTTCAACATTGCTTGTATTTACTGTGGAGCCCTCTTTTTTTCCGAGCAAAGAGTAGCAAACAAAAGTAATTCATTTGGTGGTTTTTGCTTACATGGTCGAATTGCATTGTCATCACCACAATTTCCAAATGAATCGGTTTGCCTTTTTTTTTAGGACGTCACTTGCTCTCTGAAGAGTTTCATAAACGTATCCGAAACTTGAACTCGTGTTTTGCTCTAGTTTCATTGATCGTAAACGATGACTGAACTTATAAAACGATATATACTATCTCTTAAACGAGCAATAATTTATTTATTTATTTATTCTCGAAAACACCTCCATATTTTTTGGTGGGAAATTTGTATCCTTGGATATTCTGGCCTAAAAAAAAATCTATATTGGTCAGGAGTTTGAGATTATTCGTTAAGAGCCTTAATTTGGAAAAAAGATTCATGTGAGTGATGTCATATTTATGAATACATTCGAAAAACATACATATGTCATATTTGCCTCAAGAGTGGTTGTATCGTTTTTAGTGTCTGTGATGCAGGAAAAATTACGCATGAAACGTGATGGACAAGAAAATCAGACTATTGACTTCATATTTATGAGTACAATTTAAAAGGATGAATTACATCATCCCCCCCCCAGGAGTGAACGTATCGTATTTTATATCTATGACGCATACATCATTACAAAGGGAACATAGCTCAGTATAAAATACAAAGTATAATTAGCCTATTTACAAAAGGCGTTTCAAGTATCCTCATAATGCCTAGAGGACAAATAAACAACCTAGACCATCAAGCGTGACAAGACCAATCCAAGTAGCAATGGTAAAAAGTATTAAAAAATGTCTAAAGTAATGATAAAAGAAAATGAAGAACCAATATATACAGTCAGAATACTTCCTTCAGCAACAATTAGAACGAAGCAAAAACAAAAGTTAAGAACAAAAAAACCTACGATTCGTAGATATGCGGCATCAAGAATTAAACTATTCAAAAACAAAAGTGAAGAACAAAGAAATAGGCGGCAAAAAGATATGCCATGGCGAGAACGAGGAAATATGTTGTTAAAAGATAAGCGACAGTGATAATCACAAGCAATCGCGAGAAAGCAAGTATTTGAACGTGTCAAAAATGGAGTGAAAACAAAGAATTATGCTGTTAGAAGACAAGTGACAGCAAAAATCAGAACAAGCCAAAAATGAAAGCTAAGAAGAAAGAAATATTACATTAGAAGAACAATACTAGTTTGTGTATATACTTTCTGTGATCCGAATCATTAATCATTTAATGACTTCCTTAAAGCCTTATCTGCATTTAAATATTTGGCAAGTTGGCCAGATGACGTCCAATTAGGTAGCCAATTGAGACATACCCAAATTGGGTGGTGCTAGATCCACCCCATCAAAGTGTGCATTAATTGGTCGTTTGTTTCCTTCTAACTTGGCCAACTTAGCTTAAGAAGAAAGGCAAGTTTTTTGCTTCTATTATATCATTTTTCAGACAGAATACACATTAGTTTTACAAAGGTTATCAGAAGGGTAGAAGCGCGTTATTAAATCACAGAAATATGAATCAAATTTCATCATAAGATTTCAAAAAAATTCTCGCACGACTCTTTTTATCTTATGCTAAAGAAAAAACCAGAAGCTTGATAATTAACCAGTTATAAATGTTTGGCATTATCTTGCCACAAAATATTTAATCAAACAGGACAGGGTTGCCATATTCAGCACATTAAACATTTGGCAGTTCCGTAGGCAGGAGAGTAAGAGACGTCACGGTGAATTGTGACGCAAGTCCATAAAAATGGGGTTTCCAAGATTACTCCCAACATCTTTCCAGCTCTTTGCCCCAGTTTTGAATGTTAGACTGTCTTGTGTCGTTCAACAGTAAAAGAAAAAGAAAAAATGTTGAAACTACTAGTATTTCTAACTTTATTGGCTTGTGCTTGTTCTGAAATTCTTCGAATGTACAGACCCTGTGGTAAAGCAAAAAGTAGGTTCAATTATTTTTTTTAGTCTTATAATTGTGGATAAAGTCTGTAAAATTAATCTTCTTCTTCAAGGTTTTAGTTTGGAGCTTTTATTCTTCGAAAACAACTTTATATTCGAAGAGCCTTATCTGAATTTGTAGCTGTGAAGGCTGCCAAGCTCCGATACATTGATAATTGATTATGTTTTAAGGCTTTGCATTTTTAAACAAAGTAAGGAAATTAGCAAATAGAAACATTGGTAAACATTGAGCAGTTCATATAATTGACATACAAATAAAGTGAACATACCACACGATGCCATTTCTTATGGTCTTTCTGAAAATAATAATCGCTTTTCTCGCAATCTCAATTTTAAGAGCTTTTAGAACCATTGAAAATAATAATTTTTTTCTATATTTTTTTGATATAAAAATGGGTTAAAACTTGCGTTTCAAACTTACTATTTCATTATAAATTCATTTTGTAAAGGTTATATAATTCACAAACATTGATTTGTCTTGACAAAAAAAAATAATAATCAGAACAACATGAAAAGACATGAAGACATGAAAAGCAAGATTCAAAAATAATTCTAGGTGTCGGAGGCAGTGGACTAGCACTGCCCAATTAAAGGACCATAAGCGTTCAATTTATTATCTAGTTATTTTTTCCCCGCCGCTTCCTGTGAAAGGGGTGGTCATAAGCATTCCGGAGGGGGCTCTTTCAACTGGAAATTGAATGTTCCGGTATCTTTTTAATAGCCAAGAGTAACTGGGGCAACTTCTACCCTTCCGTACCCATTTTACTAAATCCCCAAGACATATGATCAAGACTTTGAGATGCAAGTTTTGTTCAATATTTTCGAAAGGACAAGTAAATATGTCTCCCGTCCCCTGCATCTTGACCCTAAGAAAAAGTGAGATCCGAAAAAAGGTCGGAAAAAATGTCCCTGATTGGCTTGAAAATTATATTCTTAAGTCCTTGGGCCTAAGGAACCCCAATGCAGAAGGAAAAATAGAACAAATCGGTTCCCTCCAGAACGGACCCGACTGAGAGCCAGAAAAAGGCGAACAAACTTTTCCCCCTTGCCAATTCTCATGGATTGATGGTCACCGAAGCTTGAAAAGGGATTCGATTTAAATTGTAATTTTTAATGACTTTTTAAGCTGTGAAACTGATTTGATGGCAACCGGCCTTCCTCCTCTTCTCTTTTCTGCTACCTAGGTCCTCGCAAATTCCATAATATTCGATCCAAACTTTGAGATTGTATATTAGTTACTTTCTATTAGTTGTCAATTAGTTACATTAATTGAAGGTCTAATAAGTATTTCTATGCGGTTAACGTAACCCCCACAGCCCCAGATGCAATTGCAGTACACAATGTAAATTAGTTGTTGTTCACAAAGAGATTTTAGTACAAAAGTTCTAAGAGGTCGTTCACAAAGCAATACACATTTTCGCTTTTCTTTAAAAACTTCATTTTTTTGAATTTATGGTTTAAATTAATTTCAGTCCATTTTGAATTGACATTGTTTTATACTAGTTAATAATAGGAACATTTTTAAAGTTTTAATTAATTCAATTTAAATTTGAAATTAAAAAAAAACTGTTTAAGTAAGCCTTTAATATTTTTTAAGCATAATAATTTTTTAGCGATATGACGGAGCTGGAAGTGTATAAATTTTTCTTCCAGCTTCTTCATATACAAAATGGTCATAGAATGTTGGAGTGTTGTCTATCCACCCCATAACTTGTCCTAAACTTATCCTAAACTACAAGTTTAATGCCCCTTTCAATGGGTAAAACCAATTGGACATCAAACACCTTTTTTGCTAATTGTGACCACAGGTGCCAGCGCAGCTCAAAATGGCTCTGGAGCAAAATTTCAAGATAGCCATTTTGATGAAAACAATTAAGAAATCCCAAAAAGTGCATTTCTTTGGGCAACAAAAAAGACAAGTTTAAGGGCTAAAAGCTCCAGACTACAAATTACCAATGTAAAACACACACTTTTTCGATGCACTTTAGTCAAAAGATTGTTCAATCAGAATTCTTTAAGTCCATGTTTTTGGTCATTTTGTTAATTGTCAATGTCGTCTATACCGTTGTTGATGCACTCCTTCGTCATCTTTTAAAAATATTCATGAGATCATAGAAGCCAAACTATGTTCGATAGGATTACCCCTGGAAAAAAAAAATTCTAAGTTGTGATTTGTCTAACAAGATCGTTTTTTTTTCAGGTCAGAAAATGTTAATGTGCCTATTTTCAGAAAAAAAAACCCTGCCGTTCATAATCTTTTGAAGAGAAGAATAATCGTGTATTTTTCTCAAGTACATAGAGTAGATAGATATATGATATTTATTATAGGTAAATACATATACACACAACTCTTGTGCGTTTAAAGATAGAGGATTCATAGCTCAATAACATCTCTTAGGCAAAGTATGTGTGACTTTTGAAAAATTAGCTGTACATTTGTTAGTAGAAAGAGTATGTAGATCACCAAAATTTTGTTCATACAAACAATTAAGAATATACACTGTTTCAGTAAGTGACAAATTAGAATCTCAATAACGATTAAAAATATTTTTTTAATTTAATTTTTTTTAATATTAGAGGAGACAAAAACTTGTTGATTGGGATATGATTTGGGACATACTTTCGCACATCATTACTCCATCTTAGACATCACAAACTTAATGGTATATTTTCGTAAAAAGTTGCAAGAGTTGAGCGGTGAAAGGACTCTCTATCGGCTCTGAAAGATCCAAGCTCATAACATTTTGTGGTAACGGATACTCTCGTAAATACACATTAAATTCAAAGACGATAATTTTTTAGCGATTCTTACTATTGATATTTCAAAATTCTCATAATTTGATTTTCAAACTAAAATCGTGGTTGCAGTGGTAGCTGCAACCTAGTAAAGTTTTAGTACTAGTTAATAATAGAAACATTTGTAAAGGTATTTTAAGCAATTCAATTTAAATTGGAAATAAAAGAAACTGTTTTAGTTAGTCTTTGATATAGTCCAATTCAAAATATACCTTGAAAAGGTGGCTGATAACTTATTCCTCTTTTACAGCTTTTGGTAACGGGCAACTGGGTGAAATAAGAATCAACCCTGTCCAGAGGCATTGAAAAACAAGCCTTGTGTACTGAAGAAAGACACTGATGTATCTTTTGAAGTAGATTTTACACCAAATATCAAAAGTAAGTTCACACCTTTTTTTGTTGCTGGAAATACACATCCAGAATATCAGTTGCTTTTGGTTTTGTTTAAGATGATCTAGGATAAAACACCATGCATACAAGCCCCATTGTTTACATGGCGTTTTATGTGAGAAATGAAAGCCATGGTGTCCTCATGGTTCCTATACCAAAATTTTTATGACCAAATCATCTCATTTGGTCGGAACGGTTCAACGCCTCGCTCTTTACGCTAAAGTTTTTTATTGTTTTAAAGAATAGAGTTGTGAGAAAGAGTCAAACTTTAGCGTAAAGAGCGAGGCGTTGAGGAGGGGACTGTCCTTTTCATATACGGAATAATTTCTGTTCGTTTTAATTTTTAATGTTGCTCCTTACTTTCAGTTTAAAAAAAAACTTGTTTTTATTTAATTTCTGAACGTTTTTGAATTAATGCAGCATTGATTTTGGCTCATCGTACATGAATAATTAAAACGAAACTTGCATATTAATTTTACTTTTTTTGACTAAATGGCTTTCTTGAAATTTTGTTCTGACGTAACTTACGAATTAACTTACGTAACGAACTTCTATATTCGTATGTTTTTATTACGTATATTAGGGAATTCGCCCCCTAGCCAATACCTCGCTTTATACGCTAAAGTTCGAATTATGTTCGAATCACAAACCCCTGAACCACAAAGGCCGGTTAATTAGAAAAGATAGCTCCTTTGAAAGTACTAAAAAGAACTTTAGCGTAAAGGGCGAGGTACTGACGAGGGGACGAACCTCCTCATATACGTAATAATTTCTGTTCTTTTTAAGTTTTAATGTTTCTCCTTACTTTCAGTTGAAAAAACTTGTGTTTTTTAATGTAATTTCTGATCGTTTTTTAAATAAAGCTGGGAAATCCGGCACCCCCTTCATAGAAATGTCCCTTCCCCCAAGAAAACATCCTTCATGGAAAGATCCTCTGACCCCATCCCCCACCAGAAAAAAATCCCCCTGAAAACGTCTGTATACTTCCCATTAAATAATACTATATGTAAACAATGGGCAAAGTTCATAACTTGCAGCCCCTCCCATGGGTACTGTGGGGGATTAAGCCATAGCCATAGTGTCCTCATGGCCTCTATACCAAAAATCTTTATGACCAAACCATTTCATTTGGTCGGAACAGGTCAAGGAAAAAGAAATTTTCATTCTTTAACTAAATTAAATAAAAAAACAAGTTTTTTTAAATGGAAGTAAGGAGCAACATTAAAACTTAAAAAGAACAGAAATTATTCCGTATATGAAAGGGGATGTCCCCTCCTCAACACCTTGCTCTTTACGCTAAAGTTTTATATTGTTTAAAAAAATAGAGTTGTGAGAAAGAGTCAAACTTTAGCGTAAAGAGCGAGGCGTCGAGGAGGGGACAGCCCCTTTCATATACGGAATAATTTCTGTTCGTTTTAAATTTTAATGTCGCTCCTTACTTTCAGTTAAAAAACTTTTTTTATTTAATTTCTGAACTTTTTTTAATTAACACAGGTTTTGATTTTGGCTCACCATACATGAATAAACAAAATTTGCATATTAATTTTACATTTTTTTTTTCTTTTTTTGGCTAAATGGCTTTTTTCGAAATTTTGATTGGACGGTTTTGAGAAAAGGGGGTGGAGGAAGGGGCCTAGTTGCCCTCCATTTTTTTTATTACTTAAAAAGGGCACTAGAACTTTTTAATTTATTTACGAACGTTTTTATTAGTAACAAATGTACGTAACTTACGTATTAACTTACGTAACGAACTTCAATATTCGTATATTTTTATTACGTATATTAGGGGGTTCGCCCCCTAGTCAATACCTTGCAATTTTTGCTGAAGTTCGAATTTTGTTCCAATTCTCTAAGAATGACCCCTTAAGGTCGTTTAATTAGAATAAATAGCTCTTATGAAAGTACTAAAAAAAAGCTTTAGCTTAAAGAGCGAGGTATTGACTAGGGTGCGAACCCCCTCAAATACGTAATAATTTCTGTTCGCTTTAAATTTTGATGTTGCTCCTTACTTTCAGCTGAAAAAACTTGTTTTGTTTTTTTATTTAATTTCTGATTGCTTTTTTTTAATGCTGGGAAATCTGGCGCTTCCTATATAACAATGTCCCTTCCCCCATGAAAACTTCCTTCATGAAAACATCCTCCCACGTAACCCCCGACACCCTCCACCCACTACCAGAAAAATCCTCCTTGAAAACGTCTGCATACTTCCCAATAACCAATGCTATATGTAAACCACAGTTCATATAATTATCCAGTATGATCATTCTCTATCTCACCCATTATAAAAACCCGGACCGGGGTGCGAGTGCTCCGGAGAACGTTTTTGCAGATATAAACATAGGCGAAGTCAGATTAGCGGGAATGCAGGTTAGTCTGTTTCCGATTGTTTCCATCAAAGTGCATTGAAACAATCGGAAACAGACTAACCCGCATTCCCGCTAATGCAGAAATAAGTGGGAGGAGCTTTTTGTTCGCACCGAGAACGAAGACCAGAAATGATCTGCGATAAGCTTACTGGTATATTCTGTCTACTGTGATGTAAACATTGGGCAAAGTTCTTAACTTGCAGCCCTTCCCCGGGAAATGTGGGGGATTAAGTCATCCTCAAAGACATAGTTATTATATTTTTCGACCATGCTGAACAAAATGCCTACCTCAGAATTTTGATGAGGCGACTTTGGGGAAAAAAGGGGCGGGGGAGGGGCCAGGCTGCCCTAAAATCTTTTTGGTCACTTAAAAAGGGCACTAGAACTTTTGGTTTCCATTCAAATGGGCCCTCTCACCATATTCTAGGACCACTGGGTTGATACGATCACCCTTGGGAAAAAAACAACAAACAAACAAACAAATAAACACGCACCCGTGATCTTTCTTCTGGCAAAAAATACAAAATTCCACATTTTTGCAGATAGGAGCTTGAAACATCAACAATAGGGTTTTCTGTTACGCTGAATCTGATGGTTTGATTTTCATTTAGATTCTTCCACTTTTAGGGGATGTTTTCCCCTTTTTTCAAAAATAAGGCAAATTTTTTCAGGCTCGTAACTTTTGATGGGTAAGACTAAACTAAACTTGATTATATATTTGAAATCAGCAAAAAATTCCGATTATTTTGATGTATCTATTGGTATCAAAATTCCGTTTTTTTAGAGTTTCGGTTACTATTGAGCCGGGTCGCTCCTTACTTACAGTTCGTTACCACGAACTGTTTGACTAAAAGGACTATTATAATGAAGAAAAAAAAATTATATTTAGATTTATAATATTTTTCTTGAAATTGGAATCCCCTTCCTCTTTTGTCCAGTAATTTGCAAAGGGGGAATTAAAATATTCGCAAAAAAATGCAATCTAAGGGACTAATTTAAAACCCTGAGTGTTGTCATTTATTAAGAATTTTCAATTATCAACTTTATTATTCTCGAAAAATTAAGCATTTCATCTTGTATTTTTCTTCTAACAAGTCTGTAAGACTTTAAGTGTCTTAAAAGTTTAAAAAAACAAAATAATCTTTGATGCCATCTATCTTCAGAATCCTTAGTATGTGTCCTCTTTTTTATCTGGCCCTGTGCGGTATCTTGAACTTTTAAAATACTTTATTCCGTTATATTGGTTGATTCCGGTTAGTTGGTTGACTCCATGACTCTTTAAAGCGTCATAAACCTACCTTGGGAGATTTATATTTTGCTTATGACCATTTTGACGAAGCCACCAAATTTAACCTTACAGCATGCTCCCTATGTTTTTAACAGTTTTATGTCACTGCGATCTTCTCAAGTAATACAGGTACATATTTCTTAGGGTGGCCGGCGTCCCCCCCCCGGAATATACAGAATAATAGCGAGGTATCTGGAAATTTTGTTAACTAAAAAAAAAGAAAAAAAAAATCCCAGTATAAAGTAAACGTAATGTTTCATTTCAGTGTTTTTTTTCCAAGTCTTAAGTGGGTTTTTTTTTTCAATGACCGTTTTTCCAATTATTAAGTGCTATAATTAGGGTAATGTAGTGTGTCATTAAGTGTTTTATGATGATCGCTGATCAAAGTTTATGTTATTTTATGTAGTTAATGTTATGTTATTTTACTATGTTCATGGTTGGCTTTAAAATAAACTTCAATATCTATCTATCTAATATGCAGAATACTTGTACCAAACAAATTTTCCATACGGACCCGCTACACTTTACCCCCCACCCCCCCCCCCCTAATATGCAAATCTATAGCCTAAATTTTTTTTTAAAGTAACGAAGAAGCTAACGAAAAAACTGGTGTGTTCTCGACTTTTACACAGCATAAACATGACTGTGTTTATTGTGTGTGTACAGGTTATTGCCTCTAACCCTTTTTCAGGAACGGGTTTATCAACCAGGGTCAAGGGTGCCGGCAGGAAATTTTTCAGGCGGGGCCAAACGCCAAAATACCAGTGATGGTTGGGTGACAGGGACTATATTTCATGAATTTTTTTTCTTCGGAATAAGTTTATTTTAATTATTTTTAGGAAAAAACTCTCAAATAAAAAGAGCGATTCAATTGCATGCAAAATGAAATAAAATACACCCCCCCCCAAAAAAAAGGAAGCGATTTTATTGAAAATCTATTTATTAGAGACATCATATCAGATATCCCTACCGAAGAGGTTTCAAGCTCCAATCTTTTAAATGTGGAATTTCGCTTCTTTTTTTCAGAAGAAACATCGTCAATGCATCTTTATTTGTTTTGCTGTTTCCCAAGGGTAATAGTATCAAACTGAAGGTCCAAGATCATTGGGAGGGAGCTAATTCAAGCGTAACTTTAAAGCTCTTTTTCAAGTGACCATACCGATTGGACCAAGAAAAAATCTTGTTTTCTTGCTATTTTAGGGCACAAAGCTAGACTTTACCCCGAAGAGGATGAATTTGCAATCAATTTAAAATTCTGAAAAGCTAATTGATTTAAAAGTATAAATAACTATATTTTAGGCTTTCCAGTTGTAAAAGAAGTAATGCCACACAGTGGCAGCACTGGATTCAACCAAGTGGATTCGCTTTATTTGTAATAAATTAGGCTATGTTCGGCAATCTGTAATTGCCTATCAGCTGTAATGAGGGGGAATGAGTCATTGTTTAGGTGGGGATAGGGTAGATTCCAAAGAAAAGTACATTTTAATGAACAAACTGCTTACTCTTCACGAGGCTTCAGATAAATGTTGAAAGAGGTAGGGGGGAGCAGGAATTAATTAAATTGTTTATTATACAGCTAAAAGGTTACATTCTGATTTCAACCAGCACAGTGGTGGAAGAGGCAAGGCAGGTCATCATCAGCCACGCCAGGAAGTTTCTTTGAGGTGGCAAGTACTGCAAGGAACTTGGTTTTCAGTAATTTTAAATGGTGTTAGCTTCTTTTTGTATTTATATGAAGTATTTCAATGTATTTAAACAAATGTATGTATTGTATTTATCGATAAGAAAATCCTATTGCAGTGGTTGTGATGGCTTCAGTTACGTAGAAGATCAAAAGTCTCACAGAATTTCCATGCATTCAAATCATAATGCTGCTTTTTATGCAACCGAAATTCTTTTGTAGTAATATTAACCAAGACTTTTACTATTCATCGCCAATTTTTTAAAGTATATTCAAATTTTATCAAAAAAATTAAATTGAAAATTTAAACATAGGACGGTATTTATGCACGTACAATTATTGATTTACACATTTTAAAAGCAATTAACCAGGGATTTAAGGGACAGTACCTCAAATTATATCTTGGTTAGGTCCGGGATTGATTTGGAAAACAAACAGAAATTAAATAAAAAAAAGAGTTTTTCAACTCAAAGCAAGGGACAGATTTGAGATCTATTTGAACAGATTATTCTTTATATGAAGGGGGCTGTCTCCTCCTTAGCTCCTTACTCTTTACTGTGAAGTTTGGCTTTTTTCCAATTTTTTTTTTTAGAAAACTTGCAATTGGAACGACAAGATTTTTCAAAGCACTAAAAATACTTTTAATTAGTGAGCAAGGTGTTAAGAAGGGGGCAATCCCCCTTATATACAGAGTAATTTATATTTGTTTTAAGTTTTAAACTTGCTCCTTACTGTAGTTGAAAACCTTTTTCTATTTGTTTAATTACATTTCATGAAACTGTAAAGTCTTATGAATGCAGTACTTTTGGTAACGCAGAAAAAACGATGAATATTTCAATGATATCTGTTTGGATTTTGATGGGTGGTCAAACAGTTCGTGGTAATGAACTATAAGCACGGAGTGACCCGGCTCAAAAGTAACCGAAACTCTAAAAAGCTGAATTTTGATTCCAATTTATATATTAAGAGAATTGGCATATTACACTGATTCCAAATATATAATCTTCATTAAATTTAGTTTTATCAATCAAAACCTACGAGCCAGAGAAAATTTGTCTGATTTTCTAAAAAAGGGGGAAAGACCCGTTCGAAGGCATATGATTTTAATGAAAATTACACCATCAGATTCAGCGTATCAAAGAACCCTACTGTAGAAGTTTCAAGCTCCTATCTACAAAAATGTTGAATTTTGTAATTTTTGCCAGAAGAAAGATCACAGATGCGTGTTTATTTGTTTGTTTGTTTTTGTTTTTTCCCAGGGGTGATCATATAGATCCTTGCCGAACTCTTTTGAAGAGCTGAATGGGTTGAGAAAGTTTTTGCTTGCGGTTACCGTCGATTGTTTCTCATCCCAAATCTAGACGAATATGCGTGTGGGAGTACCAATCATGGAGAACAAGGACAATGCAGGGGTCGACTCTTGAATCTAAGAGGCACCACAGTGCTTGTGAGTGGGCGACAAAATCGAGCGCAGCAGAAATGCCGACGCTGCAGGAAAAAAGTGGCTTTTTAACTAAAGATGTAGACCTCATTATTCTTCTTAGTAACTGATGGGCGTGTCGACAGCCCAACCCATTTCTGAATCCAAGTTGTTTGTCTCCCATTAGAGCGTGCGACGTAATTTGGGGCAACAGTACCTTCTCAAATACTTTGCTGATAACCGATGAAACTGTGATTGGCCTGTAACTTTTACAAAGCAAGGGGTCTCATTTTTCAGAATATTGGATGTGAGGCAACCATGAAAGTTGGCAGGTGTGAGTCCCTGCTCTATGCTCATTTGGAATAGTAAGGCTAAGTACTCATGTAGAAGTTCTGTGCCGTGCTGCAAGTGCTTCGGAGTGATCCCATCGAGCCCCAGAGACTTGTTCTTTTTCAATTTTCTCACTATTATCTCAACATTCCATTTGGAAATAATGACAGCAGTGGGGTGGAGTTTTGTGCTGATTAATTGCCTATCTAACTCAGATATATATACGGAGTCCAGCTCGTTGGGTTGCGGCGCAAACACGTCCTTGTAATGGTTTACCCAACTTTTGTCGGGAATGGGACTTTGAACAACAGCGTCAGCCCTGTTAGATTGGAGTCGCTTCCATAGGATGTTTGGGTTACTCCTACAATCACAAGACAACTTGTCCGCTTGCTGGACCTGCATATTCTCGACAGTACGTGTGAATTCTTTTTTGGCGTATCGAAAACACTAAAAACCACTCCAGGGCAGGGTTTGTCATAATCCTTCCACAATTCGCACCAGAGCTTGGATATCTTCTTGGCAAACTTGGCATTTGGGTTATCCCATCCCTTCTTACGAATGTTGGGGTACACTTTTGCCACTGGAACAGCGGCAGATTCAGTAATCTTCATCGAGTGAATAATTTCGGAGAAAAATTTGTTCAGAACTAGCCTGTCTTCATTTTGTCCATGAGTAAGCAGGCGGAACGGTACTTTGATTTTAGCAAGAGTCGATTCAAGAATATCGTTGTTCAAGGACTGATCTATCCTGTGCCATTCACTCTTAATAAACTATGATCGCCCGAGGCACCGCTTATAGATGGAGAATGATACCGTTAAGCTAATCCCAAGGTGATCGCAACAATTATGTTCCGAGTCAACAACGACTTTAATCTCCGTCGGAAGTAGGAAATTCACGAAAAAGTGATCGATATCTGATGTAGCCATGGATAGCCTGGGATTTTGCGGGTGAGGCTTGAAATATCAAAAAAGGATTTTAGGATCTTCATTTTCATTGTTTTCAAAGGGAATTCTTTTAACAAGTCTTTTTTATAGGGGATAGCCTTCAGCATTCCCTATTCAGGAAAGGTAGGCATACGAATGTAATATCTTATTAAAACTTAAATTAAATCTGCAATAGGAGGAGAGATGTTACCCGAAGGCATCCATATAGTCCAAAATACCCCCAGAATGAATGGGTGTACTATATTTTCAAGGTAATTTTCATCTTGCGCGTCTTGAATAGGACAGGAAAAAGAAAACAGATAAAGTTATAGTCATTGCAGCTGCTAAAATTTACGGTCTCGTTTTTAGAATGAAATAAAAAAAATGATTTCAGTGTCTCCACTCTTTACAAGAGCTCTCTACATTTTGTTGAAAATAATAAGGATCCTAACAAAATATAAAAATAAAGAAAAAAAGTTCTCGCATTATCGTTGTCTCTTATACCGTTCGAATGGGTTTTATTTTATTTCTAATAGTGTACTTTTGTTTTCGAATTATTCTCATTGACTTGCTGTGTTGCCATGTTATATGAAAAAGGCTTTTAAAGTCAAACATACTATATCGAACTATTAATTGAAATCGTTATTGTCAAAACTTTTGTTCTAACAACAAATATCAAAAAAGGATTTTAGGATCTTCATTTTCATTGTTTTCAAAGGGAATTCTTTTAAAAAGTCTTTTTTATAGGGGATAGCCTTCAGCATTCCCCATTCAGGAAAGGTAGGCATACGAATGTAATATCTTATGTTAAACTTAAATTAAATCTGCAATAGGAGGAGAGATGTTACCCGAAGGCATCCATATAGTCCAAAATACCCCCAGAATGAATGGGTGTGCTATATTTTCAAGGTAATTTTCATCTTGCGCGTCTTGAATAGGACAGGAAAAAGAAAACAGATAAAATTATAGTCATTGCAGCTGCTAAAATTTACGGTCTCGTTTTTAGAATGAAATAGAAAAAACGATTTCAGTGTCTCCACTCTTTACAGGAGCTCCCTACATTTTGTTGAAAATAATAAGGATCCTAACAAAATATAAAAATAAAGAAAAAAAGTTCTCGTATTATCGTTGTCTCTTATACCGTTCGAATGGGTTTTATTTTATTTCTAATAGTGTACTTTTGTTTTCGAATTTTTCTCATTGACTTGCTGTGTTGCCATGTTATATGAAAAAGGCTTTTAAAGTCAAACATGCTATATCGAACTATTAATTGAAATTGTTATTGTCAAAACTTTTGTTCTAACAACAACTAATTTTTCAGAGAAAGTTGTATCCTTCTCTTCAAAGGCTTTTTGGGCAAACAAGCTGGTGGATATGCCCCTTCCAAACATGAACTCTAATGGGTGTAACTTCACTACCTGTCCCCTTGAAAATGGAAAAGCTACAACCTACGCATATAATTTGAACATTGCCAAGTCTTTTCCAAGTGTAAGTCACTTTTATGTTATATTGCAGTCTGTTAATTTTAAATTTGTCTAGCTAGAATTCAAAGCGGTGAAACGGGGGATTCTAAAACTGGGAAATAAAAAACGTTTCAAAATGGCCTGGGAGGTGTCGAAAGAATTTGAAAAACTTCAAAATTTCCTGATAAGTGGCTGGATATATTCCATTATATTCTACCGTGGCTTGACGGATAACTAAGCACAATAGAAGAGTTAATTTATCCGACTAGTCAGAAGTGCTCATTCTATGATTTTATTGGAAGTTTTTTTTTCATTTCGTATTTTTGTATCCTTTTTTTGTTTTCTCTTTCAGTTTTGTTGTCGTTGCTCGTTCTTATTCTCTTTTTTTTTCTGTGCTCCGTCTTGTTTTGTGGCATTTTGAAGGATTTTCCAATAAATAAAGACATTCGATCATTATTTTGAGATAGCCCTTTTGTTCAAAATAGTTAAAAGGTCAAATAATTATGCCTCCAGAGGTGTTATGAGCCCCCACAGCGTTTGGGGCAAGGGATGTAAGTGATGCAAGTTGCCTATTGTTTACATACAGGTTTTGTTTATGGGAATGGGGTGCATGTTTGATTCTGTGTTTCCAAAAAGGCTTAGAGTATTTAGCTAGAACTTTCAGGGGGTGTGGAGGGATTGTTGAAGTAAATCAGAACATACTAGGTCCATGCAATTTGTCAAAAGGGCATATCAGCAATATCTCAGGAACTAATCAGGATATTAAGTTGGAACTCTTAGGGGATGTTGAACTAACCAAAATACACCTTATGCATACTACTACTGCTACTTTAGCTACTAATGCTACTGCTACTAATGCTACTACTACAACAACTACGACTACTACTAAGGATATTAATTTGAAACTTTCAGGGATTGCTGAGGGGGATGCTGAACTGAATAAAAACATCCGTATGCAGGTTGTCACAAGGGCGTATCATCAACATCTCACTAGCGGCCTAGGGTATTAAGTTGGAACTTTCAGGGTATATTTAAAAGGATGATGAACTAACCAAAGGACACTAAATGCATACTACTACTACTGCTACTACTACTGAGGCTGTGACTACTTGTGGCAGCAGCTACTTGCAACTACGACTATTTGCGACTGCACCAACATACTGCTGCAACTACAGGGACTTCTGACTGCAACTGAAAATACTGTGACTGTGACTACTTGTGGCTGTGACTACTAGGTTACTGCAACTACTTGCAACTGTGGCTACTTATGACTGCTACTACTTGCAACTCCGACTGTAACTACTTGTGACTGTAACTGCAACTACCTGACTATTTTCGATTGCTACATCAGCTACTTGCGACTCTGTTTACTTTTGACTACGGCTGTGACCATTTATGATTGTTAATGCTACTACGACTACTAAAAAGTGCGGAACTATTCAGCTAAAGAGTAGTCCCATTCTCTTGCAGTCTCCACTAACCAGTGTGGGAATCTGAAAAGGAAAGAAACTCAAACTGGCTTCCGAGAAAGAATTGAAAAAAACTAACGGCAACGAGCATTACCCAGTAAAGTCATATAGCTAATTCAAAAACACAAATAAGAATTGTAAGTTTAGTTATTTTATTATTCACCTTTTTTTACTTTTGATTAACATTGGGCTAAACATATAACAAAAATCATTTTTTTC
The DNA here is from genome assembly GCA_027921565.1 of Artemia sinica. Classification (NCBI taxonomy): domain Eukaryota; kingdom Metazoa; phylum Arthropoda; class Branchiopoda; order Anostraca; family Artemiidae; genus Artemia; species Artemia sinica. Next base: position 51,589,532 of record CM051262.1, on the reverse strand, counting down.
GTGGCATAGTTGATACCACATTTTTTATATACTTCTTTTACGTAGGCCACTTTCCCCTGACACGGCCACCCCTTGGCATCTGCCTATTCTAACAAGAGTCTGGCTTGAATCCAAAGAAACTTAGACTTTTGACGTAATCTAAATCTTGAAAAGTTAAATGCTCAGTTTAAGCTTTTTGCGTTTTTCGAGTTCTGTATTCAGTGGCGCAAGAAGTTTTTTAGTCTTAATACGCCTATGTTAACACCCTACAGAATCCCTTCTGTTGTATTTCGGCATGTAGTGTTAAAAAAAACACAACAACAGCATTAATGTGCTGTTGTTGAATGTGCATTGTCACATTCAAACACAAATGAATGTGCATTGTCAGTTTGATATACATATACTGATATTTAGTAATCAAAATGTTAATATTATTTGATTTACTAAAGTTATAAAATTAAAAACATTTATACTTTTTTCAGTAAAGTGCAAAGTTTGTTCTGGCCTTGGGAAGGCATAGGGGTTTTGCGCCCAACTTATGTTAATTTCTGCTCGTTTTGAGTTTGACTCGGTTATTTATTGTAATTTCTGTTTGTTTTGGGTTTCATTTATTTATCGATGCTGATTTGTGGTAGTTTCACGCTTGGTAGACTATTTGATTTTATTTTTGGTCATTTTTTGTTTAATGGAGTTCTTTACTTTTCTTTGAAAAAACTTATTTTGTGGAAAAAGTTTTTTTAATTAATTTCTGTTCGTTTTATATCGAAATGGTCTTTTCAGGGAAAACGAAAATCATAATTTAAATCTTTTTGTTTTTTTAAGACTTTATAGTTTGGCCTGCTATTTGTATGCTGGAGAAAGATTTTCAGCAATTTTTAACAACATACACCATTTTAAAAATCTGGATACAAATAATACTGTTTAATTTAGTTTCATACCGCCTCTAGTTGACCCGAAATAGAAAACTTGAAACCATTCGCAAAAAAAATCTGTTTACTTTCTTTGATAGCTTGGATACACTTACACTATTTTGATTTGGTTAAATTTTAAGAGCAGAAGTAGCCCCAAAAGTTTGAACATAACATCCTCAGTCGTTCTTGGGATACTGCTGAGATGCCTTATTGGGAATTAGCATTATCACAGTGCATTTTGATTTAATCTTAAGGCAACATTTAGTTTTTAAAAATAATGGGCAAATGGGAGGGTGGGTGTGAGAGGGTGGGACTGGAAGGGGGATTAGTTGCCCTCCAATCACTTTCCACTATTAAAAAGGGCATCAGCCCTTTCTATTTTCAATCGAATGAGCCCTTTTCAAAGTTCCCACGACAACTCCTTCGATACGAAGTGCCCTGGTCTAAACAAGAACAACAACAAAAAATAATACATTATACCCACATCGATCTTTACTATAAAAATGTCAGGCCTTCCAATCACTTTTGACTATTAAAAAGGGCACTAGGCCTTTCGATTTCCAATCGAATGAGTCCTTTTGGAAACGACAACGCTTTCTATAAACACCTTATATGCCCCCAGGGCATAAATTACAACCCTTACCCTAAGGTCTGTTAGGGTGGTTGCCATCCTCTAAGACCGAATTTCCAGAACGTTCAACTACGTTGAACAAAATGGATATCTCAAAATTTTGATTGGATGTGTTTGGGGAAATGGTGGGCGTGAGAGGGGCGTTAGTCGCTCTCCAATCACTTTCAACTATTAAAAATGGACCTAGTCCTTTCAATTTCCAATCAAATGAGCCGTTTTGAAGTTTCTATGACAAACCTTTCAATAAAAATCTTATATATGCCCCCGGGGCATAACTTACAAACCTTGCCCTGAGTGCTGTGGGGAGGGGTGTCATTCTCAAAGCCCAAGAACTTTCTACTACATAGAACAAAATGGCTATCTAAAAATTTTGATTGGATGTATTTGGAGGAATGGTGGGCGTGAGAGGGGGGTTAGTTATTCTCCAATCACTTTCGACTATTACAAAGGGCACTAGCCCTCTCGATTTCCAATTGAATGTGCACCTTTTGAAGTTTTACTACAACTCTATCTATAAAAACCTTATATTCCCCTAGGGCAAAACTTACAACCTTTGCTCTTGGGGCTCTGAGGGGTTTTTCATCCTTAAATACATAATTTCCAGAACTTTCAACTACGTTGAACAAAATGGCTATCTCTAAACTTTGATTGAATGTTTTTGGGGAAATGGTGGGCGTAAGAGGGGGAATAATTACTCTCCACTCACTTTCGACTATTAAAAATGGCAATTTCAATTTCCAATCAGAGGAGCCCTTTTTGAAATTTCTATTACAACTTTCTATATGAACTTTATATAACCTCAAGGCATAACTTACAACCCTTGCACTGAGGGCTCTAAGGGGGTTATCATCCTAAAAGACCTGAATTCAAGAACTTTCAACTACGTTGAACAAAATGGATTTCTCAAAATTTTGATTGGATGTGTTTGGGAAAATGGTGGGCGTGAGAGGGGCGTAAGTCGCTCTCCAATCACTTTCAACTATTAAAAAAGGCACTAGCCCTTTCAATTTCCAATTGAATGAGCCCTTTTGAAGTTTCTACACTTTCAATAAAAACCTTATATGCCCCAGGGCATAACTTACAACCCTTGCCCTCAGGGCTCTAAGGGGGTTATCATCCTCAAAGACCTAATTTCCAAAAACTTTCAACTACTAACTTACAACCCTGTATGTGTTTGGGGAAATGGTGGGCGGGAGAGGGGGGTTAGTTGCTCTCCAATTACTTTCGACTATTAAAAAGGGCGCTAGCCCTTTCAATTTCCAATCAAATGAGCTTTTGTTGAAGTTTCGACGACAACGCTTTTTATAAAAATCTTATAACCCCCAGGGCATAATTTACAACTCTTGCCCTGAGGGCTCTGAGGGGGCTATCCTGCTCAAAGACTTAATTTCCAAAACTTTCAACTGCGCTGAACAAATTTGATATTTCAGAATTTTGATTGCATGTGTTCGGGGGAATGGTGGGTGTGATAGGGGGGGGGGTTAGTTGCCCTTCAATTACTTTCAACTACTAAGAAGGGTACGAGCCCTTTGAATTTCAAATAGAATAAGCCCTTTTTCAAGTTTTTACGACAAAAGTCACGCAAAAAGCTTAGCAAAAGTCACAAGGGGCTTCTTTACCAACTTTTGCAATTGATTGGAGCCTCCAACCCCTCGAACGTTAAACAAAACACAATATTTACAGAAAAAGCCCCTCATCTTATTTGAAAGTACTAGCCAATGAAATTCTTCCAAGCGAGTACGATTGAAAAATCTCTTTTCGTCCCTGCCCCGCTTCTTGTGAACTGAATAGGGGAAGCTGTAGTTAGACGTCGGAATCCACGGGTTCTGAAGCAATTGGTATCGCGTACGATCATCCAGTTTTTCAAGTCTATCGATATAGCTTCCGATATCATTTTCGTAGAAAGTGCTTATATTTTCGATGTTTGTGTTAGGCTTGGGACTACACTCTTCGATTGATGCTAACGAATCATGCACTATCTCACTATTAGTCAAAGCGCTGGAATCACTACTAACACTGTAACTCTCATTATTTCTATCTTCAGTTACGGCGTCCACTCGCCTAGCTCTAGCTTCCGAACCAAAACAGTTGTCGAGAGGTATCTGCTTTCGCTTCGACATCATAACTGGTTAATATTATCCAAAAACTGTATGCTTTTCAAACCCTTCTAGAATCGCGACTAACCCTAAGGCGTATGTGTTATCGGAGTCATTTCAAGATTTTTGCTTATTTATTGAATAAGAAACAGGTTTTGACGCGCACACTTTTTGAAGCTTCAACGATTTACAAGATGACAAGCTTCAAAATGCCTTGTAAGTTCGGGTGACACCAAACACTCTAGACAATTCCCTAAAGACTTAAAACAGACAGACCAAGTGTCGTCCGATCCTTTTCAAAGATGCGTTGACTTGATATCGCAATCAAGTCACAGAAAATCTAATGATAGAACTTTTTGCCCAAGCAAGGGGGGGCCATCGCAACCCCCCCCCTGGATCCGATACTACCCAGGGCATAACTTACAACCCTTGCCATGAGGGCTGAGGGGGGGGCTGTCATCCTTAAAGACCTAGTTTCCAGAACTTTCAACTACGTTGAACAAAATGGCTATCTCAAAATTTTTATTGGATGTGTTTGGGGAAAACTTGGGCAAGAGAGGGGGACTCCAATCACTTTCGACTATTATAAAGGGCACTAGCCCTTTGAATTTCCAATCAAATGAGTCCTTTTAGAAGTTTCTACGACAACGCTTTCTATAAAAACCTTATATACCCCCAGGGCATAACTTGCGACCCTTACCCTGAGGAGTTTGGGTGGTTTGTCATCCTCAAAGACATAATTTCCAGAATTTTCAACTACGTTGAGCAAAATACCTATCTCAAAATTTTGATTAAACGTGTTTGGGGAAATGGTGGGCGTGAAAGGGGGGTTAGTTGCTCTCCAATAACTTTCGACTATTAAAAAGGGCACTAGCCCTTTCAATTTTCCAATCAAATGAGATTTTGTTGAAGTTTCTACGACAACGCTTTTTATAAAAACCTTATAACCCCCAGGGCATAATTTACAACTCTTGCCCTGAGGGCTCTGAGTGGGCTATCTTGCTCAAAGACTTAATTTCCAAAACTTTCAACTGCGCTGAACAAATTTGATATTTCAGAATTTTGATTGCATGTGTTTGGGGGAATGGTGGGTGTGATAGGGGGGTTAGTTGCCCTTCAATTACTTTCAACTACTAAGAAGGGCACTAGCTCTTTGAATTTCAAATCGAATAAGCCCTTTTTCAAGTTTTTACGACAACACTTTCTATAAAAACCTTATATGTCCCCAGTGCACAACTTACAACCCATACTTACAACCCTTACAACCCTTACATAACTACAACCCTTGCCCTGAGGGCTCTAAGGGGGTTATCATCCTCAAAGACCTAATTTCCAAAACTTTCAACTACGTTGAACAAAATGGATATTTCAAAATTTTGATTGCATGTGTGTAGTTACCCTCCGGGGTTAGTTGCCCTCCAATTACTTTCAACTATTAAATAGGGCACTGGCCCTTTGAATTTCCAATCGAATGAGCCCTTTTTCAAGTTTTTACGACAACACTTCCTATAAAACCTTATATTCCCCCAGGGCATAACTTACAACCCTTGCCATGAGGGATGAGGGGGGGGGGCTGTCATCCTTAAAGACCTAGTTTCCAGAACTTTCCACTACGTTGAACAAAATGGCTATCTCAAAATTTTTATTGGATGTGTTTGGGGAAAACTTGGGCGTGAGAGGGGGGCTCCAATTACTTTCGACTATTATAAAGGGCACTAGCCCTTTGAATTTCCAATCAAATGAGCTTTTGTTGAAGTTTCTACGACAACGCTTTTTATAAAAACCTTATAACCCCCAGGGCACAATTTACAACTCTTGCCCTGAGGGCTCTGAGTGGGCTATCTTGCTCAAAGACTTAATTTCCAAAACTTTCAACTGCGCTGAACAAATTTGATATTTCAGAATTTTGATTGCATGTGTTTGGGGGAATGGTGGGTGTGATAGGGGGGTTAGTTGCCCTTCAATTACTTTCAACTACTAAGAAGGGCACTAGCTCTTTGAATTTCAAATCGAATGAGCCCTTTTTCAAGTTTTTACGACAACACTTCCTATAAAACCTTATATTCCCCCAGGGCATAACTTACAACCCTTGCCCTGAAGACTGTGGGGGGGGGGGGGGGGGTGTCCTGCTCAAAGATATAATTTCTGGACCTTTCAACTGCGTTGAACAAAATGGCTATCTCAAAATTTTGACTAGATGTGTTTGGGGAAATGGTGGGCGTGGGAGGTGTGTTAGTTGCCCTCCAATCACTTTCGACTATTAAATAAGGCACTGGTCATTTCAATTTCCAATCGAATGAGCCCTTTCTGAAGTTTCTGCGACAACGCTTTCTATAAAAACATTATATGCCCCAGGGCATAACTTACAACCCTTGCCCTGAGGGGTTTGGGTGGTTTGTCATCCTCAAAGACATAATTTCCAGAATTTTCAACTACGTTGAACAAAACACCTATCTCCAAATTTGGATTGGATGTGTTTGGGAAATGGTGGGCGTGACAGGGGGATTAGTTGCTCTCAAGTCACTTTCGACTATTAAAAAGGGCATTGGCCCTTTTCAATGTCCAATCAAATGAGCTTTTGTTGAAGTTTCTACGGCAACGCTTTCTATAAAAACCTTATATGCCCCCAGGACATAACTTACAACCCTTGCCCTGAAGGCTCTAAGGGGGCTATCATCCTCAAAGACCTAATTTCCAAAACTTTCAACTACGTTGAACAAAATGGATATTTCAAAATTTTGATTGCATGTGTTTAGTTACCCTCCGGGGTTAGTTGCCCTCCAATTACTTTCAACTATTAGAAAGGGCACTGGCCCTTTGAATTTCCAATCGAATGAGCCCTTTTTCAAGTTTTTACGACAACACTTCCTATAAAACATTATATGCCCTCAGGGCATAACTTACAAGCCTTACCAGGAGGGCTGAGGGGGGGGGGGGCTGTCATCCTCAAAGACCTAGTTTCCAGAACTTTCAACTACGTTGAACAAAATGGCTATCTCAAAATTTTTACTGGATGTTTTTGGGGAAAACTTGGGCGTGAGAGGGGGGCTAGTTGCCCTCCAATCACTTTCGACTATTATAAAGGGCACTAGCCCTTCCAATCAAACGAGTCCTTTTTGAAGTTTCTACGACAACGCTTTCTATAAAAACCTTATATGCCCCAGGGCATAACTTACAACCCTTACCCTGAGGGCTGTGGGGGAGTGTCCTCCTCAAAAGCATAATTTCTATCTTGGAATCAACTACGCTGAACAAAATGGCTATCTTAAAATTTTGATTGGATGTGTTTTAAGAAATGGTGGGCGTAGAAGGAGTGTTGGTGTTGCCTTCCAATCACTTTCGACTATTAAAAAGGGCACTAGCCATTCCAATTTCCTATCGAATGAGCCCTTTTCAAAGTTTCTATTACAACCCCTTTTATACGAAGTGCCCTGGTATGGAAAAATAAATAATACATTGTGCCAACATCGTTCTTTACTTAGGCAGAGCTATTGTGCTGCCTATGATTTAAGTTTTAATTTGGCTCTCAATGAGAACCATTTCTTGCATTACAAAAGCTTAAGCGTTTTCCCATTTAAATTTTTGAGACGAATAAAGTAATTTTATTAGTGTTAGGAGTTTACAGCCCTGTCAGCTATTTATATCAGGTTCCAATTACAGTATTTATTTTCCAGAGACGGTATGACGTCAAGTGGCGCTTCACTGGTGGTGGATTCAATCTGTGCTTCCTTTTCCCAATCGTGGTTCAATAAGCTGTAAATTGTAATCAAAATATGCATTTTAATATTTTATTTTACATTTATATTATAAATAAATTAGTTAGAAGATTTTACATATGCGTGTCATACAAGAGATTAGGAGGGCTACACGTCTACATATCGTTAATAGGAGCGTCCTCCCCCGTAAAAAAGTGCCTGAATTGTAATATCTATATCATAAAAATGTACATGATAACTAACTGAGAAACATTCAGATTCAATAATAGCAGCTAAATAAACCACTGCTTATGGGCACCATATGGATTTATCTATCCTAATCTTCAATGAAATACTCAGTTCAGAAAAAGCTCACTTTAAGAAATTAGGCTGAGCACAACCAACAAATATTGTATTAACACCAAGATTTTACTAAAAACTGCTTAATTTTAATTTTACTTAGTCATATTAGTTTTTTTTAAACGAAGACCTCCAAATGTAATTAGAGAGAAATGTTCTCGACCAATTTATGCATACACAGCTCTGATAAAAGGTGCTTAAGTCGCGCATATTGAAATTTAACGTTATTTCTTTATTGGGTGACAAAAAGAACACAGATGGTTCTTCTAATATCATTTAACAAACTAGCTAAAGACTACATCGGACAATAAGCATAAAAAGAAATAAACATTCTTTAGAACATCTGAAGCCAACTGACACTGATTGTACAAGAGAGAAATTCTCACTTTAGGCGCCCGTTGTATAATATCCGTTATTGTTTTCAGATGAATGATGGGATGGAAGTTACGGAAACGTAGCACTTATATAAAGTAAGATGTTCCATCGTTGACAATCAATTTAAAATCAAAACCATACAAATCTGGGTAGCCCAGTGAAATTCTCACCGCTGGGGTAGCTTCCTTTTGGCGGGATGAAAAAGCATCTTTTTCAAAATAAAAAAATCTGGTTTCTTTAAAGACAAAATTTACTCCTCTTTTGAATAAATGGCATGTTTGACGCAAAAAAGGTCTTACAGAGATTGGAATAAAAATTAATCTCATGAAAAAAACCATCACTGTTGAATGAATGATGCTCGTTTGTAACCTATCCTATTATATTCAACTCCTTACGCTGTCTGGTAAATAAATCTTAAGTAAAACATCACCCCAATCCACTCATTCTTGAAAAGTATCTAGTATATATTTACTTCTATGATGTACGCTTATCATTACGGCCATGATAATCGCGCCCTACGAATTTGGGTCTTTCTTGCTATCCAATTACTTAGCTTAATTGTATCAATATTTATTTTTAATTTCTCGATCAAGGGTCTTGGCTCCAGGAATGACAAGGGTATGCCAAAAGTTTTGGCAACTATTAGTTTTTTTTTCATATTTCAAGCTCCTGTTAAGCCATTTCTTAAATGGTGTAGTGTCTACTAGTCTTCAGGCATCAACAGCGTAATGAAGAATCTTCATTCAATAGCGAAAATAAGGCAAATAAAATTAATAGCTTTAAAGTAGGACATCCATCTACTTTCTTTTTCATCTCAGTATAGAAGAAACAAAGGGTTACAAGTTCGAAACTTTCATTGGTTCGGAAGGAGTAGCTTCTTTCTTTTTTTTTAGCCTCTTTCAATCGTTTTCTATCTATAATAAACAGATTAGTAGAGAGAAGAAGATGTGGCCTCTTCTAGTAGTTTTATAAATGAATTAAGACGAGACAAAACAGCCTACTTCAATATGTATTTCTATGAAATATACATATATATATTTCTATACATAGAAATATACATATTTCTATACATACATATCTTTGTATCTTCCTTTTTACACCATCTAAAGTAAGGCCTTTAAAGGAGTTTAAAGTTGTTATTCTAGGGATTACTTAAATTTAACTCTTGCCCCGAGTACCATATGATTACCGGATGAGGGTTTCCTATTAATACCCACCAATATATCTTCTGGTATATATAAATTTACCCTCAGTTACTTTAACACCAGGAATCTGACCAGTATCGTATTTGAGATTTCCCCAGAAGGAAGGTACACCACATTCTTAGAAAGAATGTAAAAGGCCAAGGAGCATTACTAAACGATTTTTTTAGAAGCTTCTTTACAAAACACAGGTCTCAATTTAACTGCATACTTGAGGAAGAGATAAAAAGACAAACAATGTACACAGATATATAAAACACGAAACTCCGATTTTAATTTTAATACGAGATCAGAACAAAGCTAAAAAGAAACAAGAAACACTAAAAAGAAACAAACAAGAAACAAATTAAAAAGAAACAAAACGCTTAAGAGGTAGAAGAGTAAAAAATTGTTTTCAAAAAGTATGATAATTGCTTCCAAAACCTTTTTTAAACTTCACTACAAAAATTCAAAAACTTCTCCATTCTTTTTTTGTGTCAGTAATGATTTTTTGATGGTAGCAAATGGAAAATTTATAAGTTTCTTTACTAATTTGTATAATGTCATAGTTTTTCTACTGGTTACATGATAATTGGCTAATAAACCGATTTGTTGGCTACTGGTTTGTCTAGCTGCATGATTACTGGCTCACAATCTAATGACAAACTACAAAATTTTAGCTCGCAATCAGTTTTGGATCATTTCATTCTTTCAGATTCGTGGGTGCAAAGAACGAACTTCAGTCGCATCATTTTTTAACTTTTGTCATATATGCTACAGTTATATATTTATAAATTTCAAAATCTAAGGCCGAACTGGCCTACAATTCTTTTTGAAACAATTCGATTATTTCAACAACGATTATTTTCCAATTGCTTTTATTATTTCATTGTTAGTTGCTTCTGTGCTGTTAAGAAGAATGACTCATTTAGTGCATAATCTACTTCTGTTGTTTTTACATTGAGTAGCTATTGTATATATTGGTTTGATTTTTTTTTTCTTGTAATTGTCTTTTGATCTATGTTCTCGCCTTGTTTGTAAACTTTTATGGTTTAACTTCAACGCTGTTGTATATCGACGAATACTGATTTGACTGTTTTTCTTCTTCTGTTTCTTCCTACCGGCCATAGACCCATTGTTTTCATGAATTACTTCTTTGGATTTACACTTTGGTATCAAAATGGCTTTTTAGCCAATATGTATGATCTAAAATTTTAAGGAATTCAGACAAAACTTCTAAAGAGATTAAATCAAAACCCCAATCATTTATGAAGCTAAATCTTTAATTACATTTTTACACGCAACGATGGTTGACAATTAGCGAAAACTACTGATTGATAATACGATAATAATGGCAAGGTTTACAATATGACCAATAAGTAGCCGGTAAATAAATTGCTGATAAATACTGAGTTCACAAATGATTGGTAGCCAGCAAAACCATATCCAGGATTTTTGTTCGAGGAAGGGAGAGGGGCAAAAAAAACCTTATAAAATGCAACCAAAAAAATGACATGCATTTTTGTTACTTGTTTACGGGTCGGATAAAATTACGGGGTCGGGGAAAGTTAAAACCTGGTATCCCCCACCCCTGGATTTGGTCTTGGTAGCCAGCTAGCAAACCTGACAACCAGGGTTTGAGAAACACGAAAGACAATATTCCGTGATTAAAAGAGAGCATTTACAGGATTGAGTGAGATCCAAATCTAAATATTTTCACAGAGTAAACAGACCATTCCACAATGTCTTGTTCCGCCATAATTACAGAGAAAAAGATAATAATATTATTGTAAGATTGCATACTGTATTTCTTAGACATTGACCAGAAATTGAGAAAATTCTGTCAGTTCTTTTTTTCGGTTCCGTAAATTCTATTCGATTACTTTTTTGTACTAACTGTCCTGCTACCAACTTATTGACTCGGCATACTAGTAATTTCTGCCACGAACAGGAACCTGTGGAGAGGTCTTGAATACAAACAAACAAAAACAATCACAAAATATAGAGTTCTGGTTTAGAGGGTGCCCTTGCTTCTTGCATGATTCGCAGTCTTGGACCAAGAGGAATTCCCATATTTTGAAGTCGGTCTTCTGTTAAGTAAGGCAGCTCTATAAGTCCCACTTTTTCTTGTTCAAACAGGGAGGCATATTTCTGAAAATAATGCAAGAAGTAATAAAGAACAAGAAAAATTGTGCAATTATATCCTTCTTATGATTGTTAATTTTTCGAAATACTTATTACCTACTTTCTTTTTATATCGGTGTGGTCTTAACCATTGTATTTGTTAGTGAAAAAATATTTAGTTTAATACTTTTTACTTATCTAAATATAAAAGAATAGATTAAAAGTCCTTATTGGGGTTAGAAAATGGATCGATTGGAGTGGCTAATGCAGAGTTAATAATCATTACCATCATTTTATATTCTCCTGCATGTTACATGTTTTTACAAATTATTGTGTTTAACCTTATCTACAATCCTCATTAAAATAAAAAAAGACCAAATAGAGGACACTTGAACAAGCATTTGTTCAGAAAATGTGGGCATGTTTAATAAATGAAAAAAAATTTCATTATTACAGCCTCGGCGCAAACACTTTCTTTTTGATAAGACCGTCTTACTGAAAAGTTCTTTTTCAGATTTAAATTTTCGGTCGTTTTGGGCTGGAATTCATTATTTACTAGGTTGCGTTTGACGTAGCAACTATGATAAAAATCAAGTAGAAATGGGATTCACGGCCCCGTTCTTAAAGGTTTTCAGTTACCCGGTTAGAATTTCTGGAAAGCTCATATTTTTTCTCATTGGACTAAAAGCTATATATGGTAGTTTAGAATTCGACAAACTATTTTAGTTTCTTCTTTTTTTGCAGATACAAAAGCCAAAATTTTCTTCTTCAGAAGATATTAAAGGAAATATCCTGTATTTAGACAATTTAAAAGATCTCATTTCCTTAAACACGAAATAAATATGCAAGACTACGAAGTGGGAGGGGGGGCCTAGCCCCTCTCCCCTTTTAAGATTGGCGTATCCGTCAAAAACAACAGTATTACTTGTGTTTTACAAATTTTTTCCTCTCATTCTTCCTACTTTGTCACATAAAGCCCTAGAAAAGAGACTCAATCAATGAAAATTACCATAGCCGTAGAAAAAAAAATAATTGGGAACAACAATCTTATTGGGACACCATCGATTTGATTTTTCTTTCATTTCCCATTTTTAACAAATGAAAGACCGTTGATTGTGATATCGCAAAGAAATTCCCCGGGACAATGGCAGGCATGTACGCAACAAGCCTGTGTGCTCATATTTATCCCCTCCCTTAAGACTGCAGATTTTTTCAATTCCCCCCTCCTCCTATATTTTCAGTTTAATTCCCCTATTTTAATGTTTTTCTTCAAGTTTTTCAACACCTCATCTTAGCTGAATCTATGCTTGCGTGCATGCACGCAAGCATAGAGACTCCTGTCAATTACATTTATTTATTTACGTATCCACTTGGATACATCACAAAACATTTCCGTCAATTTTTGTTTGTTACTAAAGGAAAGGTCATGGATAGAAGCCAAAAACTTTGGAGAAATACGCCAATATTTTAAGAACTCTGGACATCTTTTCTAGTTTCCTGTCTTTAGTGCCAAGTAAGTTCGGAGATTTTTCAAACAATTAAAAACGGACTTCCCTGACCTAGCCTTGACACTTCATTTCTGTATAATAGAAATGCATTTGATACTTTGATATCATACATTCGATTAGTCTATTGTGAAAGCAGGAAAAAATTAAAATACCAAAAACAAATGCTGAACTATAAATCAAGTTTTTGTTCTTTAGCTTATAATTAAAGCAAAAAAAAACAATTAAGACTTTATTTTACCGCCCTTTCTTGCACTCCAAAGCAGCCCCGGCTTCTGGCTGTTCCAAATAGGCTTTGCTCTTTGCTTCGGCCTTTAAACGTTTTTTTCATACTTCATAATATAAAAAGATATATTACCGCAAAAATAATGGGAGTGAAGGGGTCTCGATTTATGTTTTTCAAAATTAATTTTCAAGTTTTCAATAGAAAACAGCAATACACCAGTAGTAGAGAACATTTATGGCTTGAATTAATTAAATAAAAAAACAAGTTTTAAAACAACAACCTTAAAATAACAACAACATAAAAAACATTAAAACTTAAAACGAGCAAAAATTATTCCATACATGAAGGGGGCTGCCTCCTTTTCAACACTTCGCTCGTTATGCTAAAGTTTTAATTGCTTAAAAAATTACTTTTATTGCAATTCAACGGCCCTTGTGTTTCATTAGTCGTTCTTAAAATATCTGGACAAAAAGTCAAATTTCAACGTAACGAGCCTGGGTTTGAAAAGGGGAAAATCCCCTTATTTCTCTTCTTAAGTTTTAATGTTGCTCCGTACTTTCAGTTGAAAAAACCTTTTTTTAGTCAATTTCTAATTGTTTTACAAATCATACCCAGGCCTAACCAAGATATGATGTGGGCTGCCGGTCCCATAAACCCTGATTTCTTGCTGTTCAAAACAATACCATTTAAAATCGATAAAATCAATGGTCTTGGTAATACTCGCCAAACAACCCCCTCCCCCCCCCCCCCAAAAAAAAAAATCTGACGAGGCACATGATGCCAGGTATAGCCTTTTCCCATCTTCGTCCCAGTATAGCGAATGTAAAATTTTATGAAAAATAGACGAAGATTTTCGCAATCCGAGGGGCACTATCCCCCCCAGCACTAATAAAGAAGGCGTAGAGATTAGATAGAAATACCCCCCTCCCCTCTTTTCCAAAACTCCTTCTATATTCATCTGATGGCTCAAAAAAGTCAGATTATTTGGGCCTTAAAATAGACACGTCTACACCCATTTAATCTTGGAAAAAAAAAAAAAAAAAAATAGTAATTAAATACATAGTAGTTAAATACAAAATAGATTAAAGTGATGTATCTCTTCGCCAGGAATCTTAATCGTTATTTGTTGAATTTTGTTCCATTTTGTATGCAAAAATTAAGCACTTTTTCCTGCCTTGAAGAGTTGTTTCTTAACACATTTTATCATAAAGAGGTATTCCTCCTCCCCCGTCCCCCCACTGCTATACTGATGCCTGAAAATTTTTCTGTCAGCCCTCGTGTTCTCTCCACTCACAACGTTTAGTATTCCCACTTGTCTGTAAGTATTAACAGTTCACCGTAAAAGTGATGCTACCTACTTTGGCAAAGAAAATAAAATTGCATGATTCACTCTACTCTTAAGTAAACTTATCGTCCAACATACGTACCTCGTACCCAAGCTTTCGGAGAAAAATTCTTAAAAGTGGTGGCTCATCTCCAAAAAAATTTGTGAGTTTCTTTACACGCTCATTCCAAAGGTCATACTCATGGGTCCCTCTAACAGCTGTTTGCCCCATTGGCTGCCCCACTCGTAATTGACTCATTTCTTGACGCAGATTTTCAATTTCCTATAAAAAAAATCAACATATCCGTTAAAAGTAGTATAAATATGTATATATATATATATATATATATATATATATATATATATATATATATATATATATATATATATATATATATATATATATATATATATATATATATATATATATATATATATATATATATATAATATATATATATATATATATATAAATATATATAAATATATATATATATATATATATATATATATATATATATATATATATATATATATATATATATATATATTATATATATATATATATATATATATATATATATATATTTGCAAATATGTATGTATTAATTCGCTCTTAGCTTATACATAGTAATTCATGAATCAATGTGAAACATTAATTTGCTCTTTACACTAAAGTCTTAAAGTTCTTAGAAATACTTCTCATTCAAATTCAAAGGTCCTTGTATTTGACAGTATTTCCTAGAGGCTAAATAATTGGGACAAAAAGTCAAACTTTAGCGCAGAGAGCAAGGATCGAGTCAGGGACTTCGAAAGAGCGACTCCTGAAACACAACGATCGTTAAATTTGAATAAGAAGTATTCACCATTCAAAAGCATTTCTTTAAATTTGTATAGTATTATCAAATCTGTTATAAAAATAAGTTTCAAAAAGGCATAAATGTTAATATTTTGTTTTAAAACGTCGGAATTTCGTAGGGGGCATGAAAGGAGGGATTTTATTACTACACTTTAAATTCTGCTGCAGTTTCATGAGAAAATCTATTTTATTTTTCTTGAAAAAGGAAAAATTGTAGCTGATTCAAAAATTTTTATTTCAAACGCTATAGACACTGTTTAACTGCAATAAGCCATCTATGTACTGACTGCAATCTATGTTTAATTTTTTCCTTGTACTAAATGATTTTCAGTGATCAAAAATGTTGGTTTGTATCAGTGGCATCAATTCACAAAAAAATAAGGAGGGGGTGAGGGGTTTTGAGAATATTTTGTACAAAATCTAGGAGGGCAATTTTGTTGTTTTCTCAATTTTTTCAGTGACAATACTAAAAAAAAAACACTTTTTAATTAAAATACCTATAGAGGTATTTTTTAAATTATAGGGGAGGGGTGAACATCCCCCCCCCTCCAACTAAATCCACGGGTCTTTATAAAAAAAAAACAGACTTCAATCGCCAAAATACTTGGGTATCAGTAGAGGCAAAATCAAGTCCCTTAAAACTCTACCCAGTCAGCCTTCTACTTTATTTACTCATAGTTTGGCTATATAAAATCTCAAAACTTTTGAAGCTTCTATTGAAATGAAAAAAAATGGTATTTATCGTAATTAATTCACAATACATGGCACTGTACCGTTGATTTTAGTTATTTGGCGTAGTAAGAGAAGCGTCAAATTTACAATACCTCAAATTCTCTAATTTGATCTGTCATCCTGCTTATTCCAGTCTATTATTATTATTTTTCTTATTGTATATAGTAAAGCAATAAGCTTTGGGAAGTCCTTACATAAACTCTATTTTCATTGCTTTTCTAATGTTTCAAAAATAGACCAACTGGAACTTATTCATATTACTAGTATAGTTATATGCGTATAACTAGTTTGGTATTTCTATGAAGTTAAAAAATTAGGTTAATATCAATGAATTAGTCCCTATCATTATCAATAACCAAACATTTCGTGGTAACGAACTGTAAGTAAGAGTTCTAATAAGCTCTAAGGTCAGCCTTAACATTAATACAGCACATGTATATATTATTTCACTTCATTTAAAAAAAACGTAATCTTTTTTAACAATTGCAAATCAACATACCGAAGTAGCGTTTTACAGTCATAACCTCAAAAACAGGAAAATAAATGAGAAGGTTAAGTTAAATAAAGATAATTAAAACATAAAAGTAATTTAAAAAGCTTACTAAACTAAAAGCTTAAAAAATTACTAAAACCAAGATAATCCAAAAAACAGAGCACAAGATATTTCTCTTTCTAAAATAAAAAAGACGGAGAGAAAAGATAAAGGGAAAGTAAAGGTCAATAAAGGGAAGACTGTCGTATACTTGTATATATTCCATATTTGAAGTTCATAATAGTTTCTACTTATCTTTTATCCTGATCTAGTACTAATTTAGTTTGTTATAGCAAAAGTGGAGCTAAAGTTTTCTGGTTCTTTAATTTTTAAGTGCTTAACTTCTATATTATTTAATAACAATATCAGATACTTGAGGTTTATAGTCCACACCAAAAATATTAGGCAATTGCACAGTTAGAAGGGGTCTTTGAGCGTTTGCCCCTATCCTAAATCTCTAAATTTTTACATATAGTATCTTATATTTCCCACAGACTATGCCCATTCGTCACTTTTTTGAAGCTGTCCTCAATTCCTCCGCACCCCCCCCCCTCCTCACACAAAATAAAATCCCCATACGTGTCTGATCAAGATCAGGAGGTCATTTGAATAGGGCAGCACAATTTATTTTACATGATTATTAATATCACGTGGAATATTTTTAAAGCGTGTTTTATTGCTTTGACCTATAAAACTTAGATGAATAATAAAATCTGCAAGAATAGTCCCAGGACCTCTTAAAATCAGTACAAGGCTGCTGTAATGACTTTCCATAAAGTGTTTTGGTTCAATAGGGTTACCTTGATGACAAGATGCTGAGTTCGCATTTCCGATGATAAATGCGCAACACTTCTTGCCAGTGTTACCACGTGAGATTCTAATCTTTGAAACCGCTTGTTTATGCTCTGCAATTAAAATAAAAACGGATAAATCATTTAGTAAAAAATATTTACAATTCTGCATAGATGTTACGGAAAAGATAACATAAATAGTATGACATCAGAAGATAGCAGCATAACTCCCATTAAACCCCTTAACCTACGATTGCACACTTTTGTCTGTAACTGTGGTTGAGTGTAATGCCCGTGCCACATATTGTTTTTTTTTTCTTGATGTACTCCACTTTTTTTTATAGTGGGTAATAAATAAATTATTATTATTATTATAACAGTCATAACTATCGATAAAGAAAGCCAAATATCATGAATGGCACGGCAATTTTCTTGATTTTAGCGTCACACTTGTATTTAAAAAGCAAAAAATTAAAATTACAAGAAATTAGTTTAAAGAGTTTGCACCAACAGTAATGTGTGTCCAACTGTTCTCTACTAATACTAAGTCCTCTTAACTTTTTTCAGATTTCTCTCCCAGATAGAAAACCGTTGTTTCCATCTTTTCTAGTTTTAAAAATTATGCCTTAAACCTTCACTTTGATTGGTCAGTCAAAAATTTATGTTTGAAAGTTGAACAATGTCCAACTCGAGAAACTACGAACGGCGAACGTAATTGGCGCTGTAGTCTTGCGTAATTTTGATTTTATCGACAAGTGTGATTATAATCCGTCCAAATAGCGCACCGTACTCTCAGATGGTTCGGACACCTCCTGCGTATGCCGACAACTACCCCAGCCCGAATAGTCTACAATTTTGACGCTAAAGCCAATGGCTGGTCTTGCCCGAGGGGCAGACCTCAGACAAGGTGGAAGGATAGCCTCAACAAATTCCTTGAGATAGCTAACATCGCTGTCGAAGAGGCCCCATTAATAGCAGTAGACCGGTCAGCCTAGAGGAGCAGAGTTGCGACGCTCTCTACGCCACCACCAACGTGGCAGGAGCCTTAAGTCAAGCAAGTCAAGTGACTATAATGTGGCACGGACATAAGGCTTTTCCTTTAATGTTATTTTAGCATTTGCACAGCAAGTATATTTCACAATGTAAAGTATTTAAACTCAAATTTTTTCCCTCCCACTTCCTTATTTGTGCATCCATGTATATTATTTTATATCTTATTATTATTATTTTTTATAGTATTTTATATCTATATATCTCTATTTTTATATTATTTTTATATTATTTTATATATTATTTTATATCTCAGGCCATGTTCAGATTAATATCATAAGCAAACAAGAAAAGACTTTGGAACTTCAACGTACAAGAATTTTCATCTGCATAGTTTTTATTTCTTTGAAAAGAGCATGGTAAACTTCTTTCTTTTTCTTCTTGTGAATATTGTGGAGACACTTTTTCAATAACTCATCACCGAAATCAAATTCAGGGACATATGAAACAGATAATAGAATAAATTCAAGTTACATCTGAACATAAAAAAAAAAACGAAAAATGAAAACAACTTCTTTCTTTTTCTTCTTATGATCATTGTGGAGACACTTTTGGAATAACTCATCACCAAAATTAAATTCAGAGACATATGAAACAGACAGCAGAAGAAATTCAAGTTACATCTGAACATAAAAAAAATGAAAAAAAGAAACAAACCATATACGTTTCCTAGCTAATCTACAAAAATTGATAGAACGAAAAAAAAAAATTATATTTTTTTATTATTTGCTTTACATTGGACAGAAGATAAAAAAAAACCTCTATTACCAAAACGACAATACTTTTTTTCATCAGCCGTCACTACAAACACATACAACAGTATAAAAAAAATACCTGTTTTAGAAAATTTTAGGTTGGATCAAAAGATACTTGGACCTTGAATGGAAATGCAAATTCTTAAAAGCTTATTTTGATCTTTTTTTGTTCTAGTCCTGCTGTGTATAGCTTCACTTTCACTGAAGATTGTAGTTTTTAATTTCTATTAAATGCATAAAGACTGAAAGATTTTATTATCAGTTCCGCATATTATAGAGTGGACTCACCAAAGCTGACTCTTATTCAGCTCTTTAAAATGATTAAATAAAAAAAAAAACAGTTTTTTCAACTGAAAGTAAGGAGAAAAATTAGAACTTAAAACGAACAGAAATTTTTACGCATATAAAGGGCGTTGCCCCCTCCTCGACACCTCGCTCTTTACGCTAAATGTTTTGGTATTTTTAAAAAGCGTCTTATTGTTCGATTTAAACAGCCCTTGTGTTTCAGGAGTCATTATTAAAGAATTGGGACAAAATTCAAACTTTAGCGCGTAAATAGCGAGGTGCTGAGGAGGAGGGCAACCCCCTTTATATACGTAATAATTTCTGTTCGTATGAATTTTGCCCCTTATTTTCAGTTGAAAAAGCTGTTTTTTTATTTAATTTCCGATCGTTTTTTAAATAATGCCAGGAAATCTGGCCCCACCTCCACGGAGAAACCCCTCCCCTCGGAAATATCCTCTACTACAATATTCAATCTAGGTTAAAACTTACCTCGGACAATTACTCTTAACCACTCTGCGCGTAAAATTGAGACGGAAAAGAGAAAACAAGACATATAAAAAGAATCTTGTATAAGAATTCTGGCAAATTCTCCCAGCGAATAAAGTCCCCTGACAAGGTCACTTCCTGGAAACTTCCCTCTTCATGGAAAATTCCCCCGTAGAAAAACCCCCAGCAGAAAATTTATCCCACCCTCCACCCGAAAATGTTTGCCTACATCCCAATAACAAATACTATGCACAAACAATGGGGAAATTGTATAACTTAAAGACCTTTCCTCTGAGGCTGGGGGGGGGGTCATGTTACACCCAAAGGCATAGTTATGGGGCCTTTCAACTATGATGAACAATATGGCTATCTCAAAATTTTGATCAGACGATTTTGGGGAAAAAAAGGCGGGGGAGGGGGCCTAGTTGCCCTCCAATTTGTTGGTCACTTAAAAAGGGCACTATAACTTTTTTTTCCGTTCAAATGAGCCCTCTCCCTATATTCTAGGACCACTGGGTCGATACAATCACCCCTGAGAGAAAAAAATAAATAAATAAAAAAACAATAAACACGCATCCGTGATCTATCTTCTGGCAAAAAATGCAAAATTCCACATTTTTGCAGATAGGAGCTTGAAACCTATACATTAGGGTTCTCTGATACGCTGAATCTGAGGGTGTGATTTTCATTGAGACTACTTGACTTTTAGGGACTGTTTCCTTTTTTTTCGAAAATCAGGAAAATTTTCTCAGACTCGTAACGTTTGATGGGTAAGAGTAAACTCAATGAAATTTATGTATTTAAAATCAGCATAAAAAGCCGATTCTTTTGACATAACTATTGGTATCAAAATTCGTTTTTTTTTTAGTTTCGGTTACTATTGAGCCGGGTCGCTCCTTACTTGCAGTTGGTTACCACGAACTGTTTGATTAGGAACGTGAGACCAATTCACTGAAAACTTCAAATGAAAACTGGAATAATTTTTTCTGAAACAAAAAAAAAACGAGAATTCTGAGGTCAAACCAGAAAATAGAATTAAAACTGGAGTACCTAATCAGAAAGCTGGTCGTTATGGCAATTTTTCAAGTCGTGAATTCACTGTTTCTACAGTGAAATTTAAATAATAACCCATTTAAATATAAACTCAATGAAATTTACGTATTTGAAATCAGCATAAAAAGCCGATTCTTTTGACATAACTATTGGTATCATAATTCGTTTTTTTTTTAGTTTCGGTTACTATTGAGCCGGGTCGCTCCTTACTTGCAGTTGGTTACCACGAACTGTTTGATTAGGAACGTGAGACCAATTCACTGAAACTTCAAATGAAAACTGGAATAATTTTTTCTGAAACAAAAAAAAAACGAGAATTCTGAGGTCAAACCAGAAAATAGAATTAAAACTGGAGTACCTAATCAGAAAGCTGGTCGTTATGGCAATTTTTCAAGTCGTGGATTCACTGTTTCTACAATATATTACATTTTGAAATTCATTTTAGCTATTGGTGCAAAACCTTTTTTAAAGCTCAGTAAAATTAAGCTCCTTAGCTTAATTAATATTTATGCCAATAATTTATCCAAGTCTCTTTCTTCCCAAATAAAAAAAAAAAAATAATCATAAAAGGTAGATCTTTAGGGAACTTTAGAAAAACTTCAGTAAACTACTTTTTAAAATTAGAAACCTGCATGAACATGTTCAATGAAGAATAATGGACTCCAAAAAATTCTCTTCAGTTATTTAATATGATTTAGAACATTAACATTTTTTTTTTTTTGTTTTTTTACTTAACCTAGTTTAACAGAAAAAAAAATCAAAATATTAGAAAAAGAAATGAACAAAGACCCTTAGAATCCAGTTTGAAGCATCTTTAAGATCCGTTTGGAAATCTGGTTTGAACCAGACAATGTCTGTTTGCAATCGAATTCTGGCTTATCTTCTTTTTTTCTTGTGTAATCACTCGTGTGTTGTAATAGGTGAATGACCTTTTTTATTTATGAATGAATGACTCTTAGCCTCTATGAACTTGTTAAACACGAGGTACGAAATGTTGCCAAAAAACGGAGCAAAGCTCAGATCACAATAGTCGTCAAACAACGATTCATCAAGAACGCAGAACGTAGGGATGGTAACATTTAAGTAAAAAAAAAACACTATAGTTTTTTTAGGGTGGCAAGATTTAAGTAAAATAACATTATTATTTTTTTCTGATTTTCTTATTTTTACATTCAAAGCAATCTCAAGGCATCTTTCCAAAGCCTTTAAGCCATGTATTCAAATGCCATCTCCAAATATTACATCTGGAGATAGTCCCAGAAGACCATTTTATCTTTAAATATTATTTTTAACTAATCAATGTTTCCATTTATTTTTAAATATTAGGTGTACCGAAAAAAATTGCTTAGGAACGAATTGAGTTTTTAAAAAATGAGACAAGTGTTTGTCAAAGACCATTCTTTTGTACAATAAAATGAATCTTGTAGCCATCTAAAAAGGGGCTTTGTTGACCAAGTTAATACATCATTGGTCCCCCATTGGGAAAAAAGCTAATATTCTACTCATTCTCAAAAAGGATTATGCAATAGTTTTGTTCAAAAACTTTTTGAAAAGAAATGGACAATAATTTTAATCGTGCTTGAATGAATCTCGCGGTTTTAAGAACGACTTAGAAAATAGCATTACATGTACGTATTTATGAAGAAAAGAGCCTCTTGGAGTTTTATGTCTTCTAAATTAAGCTCAAGGACCACAAAAGCAATAAGAAAGCACGTACAAATCTAACAACATTTCGTTGAGTCTCCTGTGCAGAACCAAACCCAAATTTGAAAGTAAAATCATGACGTACCACCTGTGTCTTCTGTATAAAATTTTCTTTCTTAATGCTTTTGAAGTCATGTCTACAAAACTTTCAGTTCCTAGCATTAATGGTGCAGCTGTATATCTTAAACACACATAACCGCACATCATAGTGTTTTTTCACAGTTAAAAAAGTTTGGAAGAATGGGAAGACAAGTCCGAAGACCCAAATTAGAATATTAGAAGCTATAGTGATGATGGTCAAATATGGCTCTGAAGCATGGGCGGTCCAAAAAGCAGATGAAGATTTTCTAGATGTTTTCCAGAGAAATTGCTTAAGGATGGTTCTGGGTACCCAGCTGACTGACCGTATTTCAAGCAATAGGCTGTACGAAAAATGTGGTTCAATATCGCTCTCTAGGGCTATAATGAAAGAAAGGTTGAGGTGGCTAGGGCACGTTGTGCGGATGAAGGATGACAGATTGCCGAAGATTGTTCTTTTCGGCCAACCTTCTAGGGTAAATGGAAGGCAGCCCGTCCTCGTCTGGGGGAGGACGTCATAAAGAAAGATTTAAAGGAAATGGGAACTTCGTGGGAGGATGTAAAAAGGGAGGCTTTGAATAGATTGGGATGGAGGAGGAGCGTGCGTAGCTATGTTGGCCTCAGGCGGCTTGGTGCTGCGGTGAGTTGTCAGTAGTAGTAGTAGTAATACTTAATAAGTCAGGGTCATTGAAAATAACCGGTTGGATGGGACACTGTTACAACATGAATGGACCTTGAAGTATAAAGACTTGTTCAAGCAAGTCCGTATGAACTGTTTCGGTTGGGTAAGAGTAAATATCCCCCCAAAAAATATGGTAAATCATTCCCAAAATGGAGAAAAGGAATATAAGTAACGAAAAAATTACTGTTTGATAGTCCTTGGGCTCGGCCCAAAGACTTACTCTTTATTGTGCATGAGGAGCAGCAAATGCTGAACATTATGCAATTCAAATTTTACGGCTGTCTTCTAAATTCAGTTTGGGCACCAGTTTAAGCCCTACAAAAATTCACAAGATCGTTTTTCTAATATAGAATAAAACCATCAGAAAGGCTTTGTGGTCATTAGCAGTGAACAGCAAAAAAATCCAGCCATTTAAGATTATCCCTGTTGTTCTGTTGAATTTCGAGCAGCAGCTAAACATTTTAAGTGCAGACCTTTGTGCATTTGCGCAAAACAATGTCAATGGTTTTTGTTCCATTACAGCCTCCAATTTTGTCTCTAGAGGCAAGGGTGTCGATTTCTTTCCTCGACAAACCCATTCTCATTGATTTGTTTCATCCACCAATTAGAAGCTTTAGGAGTTGTCTCTACCAACATAACCCAAAACCCCATGCATGTCAAAATTTACTGGCGTTAGTCTAAAACTCCGAACAAGTTTGAACAGTTTGTGACAACACAAGTGATACTAGTTAAAAGTTTTCCTTATAAAACCAGCATATGCAACTCTCTCTCTCTCTCTCTCTCTCTCTCTCTCTCTCTCTCTCTCTCTGATCATGTGCATGATAAATTGATTAAAATACGTGTATATATATTTCCTTGTTTGGTCGTTGAGCTAGTATCTAAACGATGCAGCCTTGGAACAGTGCACAACCTTCAAAAATCCACAAAGTCTTTAGGCAACCACACAACCAAAGCCAAAAAGTTAGAAAATTTTTACCATAAATACAGTCGTCCAATCCTGTGCACTGAACTGTAGCTTGGCTACATATCCCAAATCCCCAACACTCTTTTTACTCCCTTAGCATGACGTATATTGTTTCATTAAATTCATTAATGAAACGGTTAAATCAATTCGAAATACTCACTGAGAACTAATTTAATATGCTTCTTGAACAAACTATTTTTGGAATCCTGGCAGGAGACAAATGACACTCAATTAACAATGCTCACAACTATTATTATTATAAAAGATAAGGTCAGACAAGCCTCTTTCAACCATTTTGACACTACCAGAAATGATTATGAAGTTATTGAAATGAACTTGAATTGATTATTTTTTTTTGGATTTAAATACAATTTGCCATTGAGCCAAATTTCGGAAGAATTCAAAATTTTAAGTCTTCGCTCCTGTTCCATTTAATGAAAGCCAATGATTGAATAGTCTAGAAAATATACAACAGGCTAAATAGCACGATTTAACCTCTTACACAAATAATAAATTGATAATAGGACCTAGTGAAAGGGTTTGAAAAATAACCTGTTATTTTCAGTAATAATCGAGTGAAACACTATAAAGGACTTGGTTAATATACATGAAAATGCGAAGTTAAAAGATGAATATAAGGAAATATATCACACCTTAGGGTCCCTAGATCTAAGTCTGTCTTCGTATTTTCGTTTATCGCGATAAATAGGCCTACTAGAAACTGAGCTTGGAATAGAAGAAAGACTTCCATTTAACTTCCTCTGTTGTGACTTTAACAGACTCCCACCAGGTAGCTTCTTATCGTTCAGCATTTTCATCACCTGAAAAATAGTAATTGTAAAACTTGAGTATTGAATAAGAAATAAAAATTGAAATACAGCATCACGAAAATGGTTCCAAAAGAACATAAATTTCCTTACTATTATGACTGAAAATGAAAATTTGAGCTAGAAATGGAACTTTCTAGACAGAGAAAAGGCACGCATTCCTATTTGTTTTATTTTTCCGCTTTTGTGAATATTATTTTTCCTGGAAATTTCACTAGAATCTATGCTCCTAGAAGAGATAAAAAGTAACGTGATAAGAGGCCAGACCTAAAATTTAGGAAAACAAGTTAGAATTCATGTTTTTTGCTAGGAAAAGAATGCTTTGTCGCAGTAAGCTCTATGAAAAAGGAACAAATATGAAAAAACAAAAAAAGACATACAATTTCAAACAAACACACACAAACTTACACAAAAGGTATAGAATCTGTTGATAAAAAGAGCTTAATTTAATCACAAACACGAAACTAACAAGCTTTTAACATACAAGGCTTCCAAATTTAACGTTCAAGAAAGAAATGCAGAAATTTAAACTTTCTGCTCGAGAACTAGTACTTAGCAAAAGGAAGTAACAACATACAAGAGGAAACAGCTTAGAGTTAAGACTTTTAAGACTTAAAAGTCTTATTATGATGAAAGTGTCTTTGGATATAATAATAAAATTAAACAAGTAAAAAGGTGAAACTTGTCTGTAGCTCACTAGTTAATACGAAAATCATACAAATTATACCTCAAAATACATCGTTTCTAATCCTTCTAGTTGCTTTCGTATCATGAGGGGATCAATGTCTGGCTGCCCGCCTAAAGTACTCAAGTCATCCTCACTTTGCGTCATTGTTGAGTTCAAAGTTGAATCTAGTTTATCACCTTGCAATATAGATTCTACATCAAATTCATGGCCAGTTGTTGACGATAATGGATCCAAACTCTCATTTATTCTCAGGATGCTGTTCATTCCATCTGAAACAAAGAATTTACTTTATTCCCATCACTACCAAATTGTTAGAGAAGTTAAGTCTCTACTTTCATCAAATTGGTGAATATGCATAGTTTGTCCACATTCATTATGCAATATAATTTGTGCCCCAGACTGCAGAAATAGTACATTTACTCTTTCTATGATTCTTCCTGTAAAGTACATGTCCTTTGTTATAACTTATGTTTAATTGTATTATAGCTGACATGCACTTGTCATAATGATGCTATTTTCTTGAGCAAGGAAGGAGCAAGCTACTCCACGCAAATGGGCCGCTACCTCCCTGAAAAATTTAATTATTTTGAAATTAGAAAATATTAAAGGGTCTTTTAGAAAACAAATTGCAATATCATAATCTAATAAGTTCTACATACTTTAAAATTAATAATTGCAGAAAAAATTGTCATCACCACTTATTTTAGAAAATAAATTCTTTAGTAGATATCATTGCCTAAAGAGATAAAAACTACAGATGAAGCGCATAAATTTGGAACACTTAGAAAAGTTTTCCAACTGTGACATAATAAAAGAATAAAAAACTTCTTTCCGACATACTTCAGATAATAAAACCAACTTCTCTGAAGAAAAAGGGTATAAAGTCTTATTCCATTAAATAGTCAATTACAGGGTTATATTTTTTTTTAGCGCCACTATAACATCAAGCATAGTTCCGCAAGGATTCGTATAGATGACCAAAATTTTAATTTCTGAAACAGCTTTTTTAGCTGTTCCGATAAGATTAAATTTTTAAATTGTGTTATTTCTAAAGGAGTATCTTTATACACCTAATTACTTTAAAAACAGAAAAAAGACATACACAACAGGTCATATCAGGGAACTTAGTAAGTGACCAGCTGTAGTGTCGATCTCTTGCAATGAAAGAAAAGGTAAATTTGTAAATAGGAATTATACAGTTCGGATTTTTTTTTTTTTTTTTTTTTTTTTTTTTGAAAGCCTAAACACTGAATGCACGTTTCATTCCATTTTCTTGGCAAAGAGAGTTTATCTAGCGTCGACTCAACATTAAACTTCAACTTGTGTCTAATTAGTAAGATGTATTGATTAAAATTCAAGATAAAATATGATTTTTAAGGAAATAAAAGTAAAGTGTTAGATCTTAATAAGATTTCTAATCAGATCGTGTACAAGAAATAGGAAAACAAAGTGAGACTTACGAATTTGAGACATTCCAATTGACTTCTTACTATGTTTGGAATTTTTAGTTCTACCATTCGAAGTTAATCCTGTTCCCATCCGAGGTGCTACTAAACTTTTTGGCTTGTTCTTTTTCATCGGTAAAACAGGCACTGCATTGGGCTTAGGTAGCACAGGAGGTCCAGTTTTCACACCAGTTTGACTTGGTTCGAGTAAATCAGGCCTTCAAAAAATTTTCATTGTCAAATCATTCAAAATACGACTGAAATTAGATATTTTTTTTTTTTTTTCACTGATTCTCACCATGGGGATTAACAGTCCCATAGTTGTTTTTTCCTTTTATGACTATTTAAAGAGCAATCTTATTCCAGTACATTTATTATTATTATTATTATTTTATCATTATAATTTGTTAGATAATGATTTAATACGTGTAATTTACGGACTGAATAAAAACTGTTAAAATCCCAAAGAGTCTTGACTGTATAACGAAAAATCAAGAATTTAAAAAAAACTATAAATGGGGTGGGGGGGGGGCAAACCTGAAAAGTAAGATGTGGTTATGGAAAATGACGCAGACAAATACATTATAAAATCTAAAGCATCTGCTACAAACCCTACAATATTGTTCATTTCTGCCTAATAGACTACTGGCAAATCTGCCTATTACTACTTCTACGGTATGAAAGTATTAACGAAAAGTTAAATTACAATGAAATGAAATTCTCAAATGAACTACTCTCTGTAATAGACTTTCACAACACTCTACCTTCGATCCTACTTCCTGCCCATATTGCCTGTCAGTAAGCCTAGTTCAACTTGAAACTAGAGACTCCATTACTTCCTTCATACCTTCTATTGACAGAAAGTGATGCAATAAGTAACCTTGTGTTTGCTGTCTTATCAATAAGAGGTAGAAACAACCTCTATTGTTAATCATTTTATTTAATATAGAAAATACTTTTTATAAAGAGGAACCGGTCAAAGTTTAGAAAACCGACCGTATTGATTCTAAATGTTGCATTTGCCAAAGAAGAAATCAGAAATGTGCCATTTTGACGGAGAACAGTGATTATTGTGCCAAACTTTTTCGGGGCTTTACATCTCTGCTAAAAATGGACAAGCACTGAGCTACGCTTTAATTGTGACTTAAATACTGTAGACTTTCGGAAGCAAAAGATTGAAAAAATTATCCAATGGTACCAAAGTGTTTTTATTACATTCAAGATGCATAACTATTCATAGGATTCTATAAATTATAAAAAATAATTGTGGCATTTGTGCTAATTTCCTAAAATTGTGCATTTAGTACTTTGAAGCCTTTTTTTTATTAACTTTTTTTTCCATTGTTGCACTTCAAAGAATATTTGTTTTATTTTACGTTGGGTATCGCCATTTTTAGAGGTTTTTCGCCTGCCAGAGTTGCCAGGTTTTTGTCAAGTAACATGGGATATTTTTCAATTGGGCTAACGGAAATCACTGCTGTGTGTTATACAAGTATGTGCGATATTCTGATTTGTATCACCCCTCTGGTTACAACTGACATAAAATTTCAAGTTGTTTGAAGATGCATTTGTTGCTGAGGAAGGTCAGAATTGGGAATAGTAGGAATTAACCCAAAGTCCTGTGTATAGGCATGCTCGCGTTAAATTTTTTTATCTAAATGATAAGTAGTTTTAGAAATTACCTTGGGTTGTTGCCACTGGTATCAAAGATTCTAACAGGTTTTGGTGAACTCGCAGGACTTTCATCAAGCGGGGGCAGAGGGGGCGTTCCATTGATCCCTTCTCTGGTCCTATTGCCCAGATCTGACGCGTGACCACTTGTGTCCAAAGCAGATTGATCATTTGTCACATCCACCCAGTCCGAGGATTGGTCTACGATGGATTTTGAAAGCTCTGATTAAAGAAAGTCTGCTTAAAATGGAACATCAACAAAAACTGAAACTCTGTTTAAATCACTTTAATCAAATTCAATCCATATAAAATTGTTTTGTAACCAGAGCTCCCAAGTTAATCCTTAAGAAATATTTATGAACATATAGCCGGTTTGTGTGAAGTAAAGAATTAAATAATATAAAAATAGCCGGGATTCTTTCAGTACTTATGGTAGTTTGTGATCTTTTTTTTCCAGTGGAAACTGATTATAAATGCCACATAAATGGCACGATATAAATGCCACTAGATTAGCTTTAAAATTACTATCTAACAGACGAGGTTTGAGGTGAGATAAATATTTTCGATCCGCGTTCTTTTTTCTCTTTTTTGGCTATATAATAAGATGAAGCAGCTCATCTCCAAAGCTTCAGTGACAATAACTTCTCTTTTCAACGGATAGGTATCATGGAGTCCTGGGACCAGGATAAAAAATCTATTCCCGAGTCCTCCACGGCATGCCATACTTTTCTGCACCTGTGTTTGTCACAAAGAAAGAGCCATTTTATAAGGCGGAGTGCAGACTAAAGGAGAGGATAGTATCAAGACTCTTTACAATTTTTGACCAATAGGTCAGTAGTAATATTAGTAACGATAGAGGCTGGTGCCATTGTCTTTTTTATCTTTCTCCCCTACAATTTGATGCTAGCAATCTGGGTGGTAAATTGGCTTGAAAGTTATAGTTTCATGTTTTAAAATATATTCTATCAAATACTTAAAAACACAAGAGCTTGAGTCAAGCCCTGAAAAAAAAGTTGGAACTTTGTAATTCTATTAATTAGAATAAAAAACCGTTTTTGTTAGTTCTTGGTACTTGATTTTACAGTGTATTTGATTAATCATAGTCAATGAGTAAAGTAGTTCATTGGCAAGTATTTAGTTAATAAACAGATCTAAATATTTTCTAAAGAGGACTCTCAGATAGCTCTCTTCCATAATGTTACAAAACATGCTATGGAACTATGAATAGGCTTGCTTGTCATCTTTTTACTTGACCATTCATAATTCATATGTCTCCAGTCTAGTGTCTTTAGGACTGGAACACTAAAAGAACAGCCCTAGCAAAGGTGTTGCGAAGAGCTCTCAGTCACTTTTAAGGCGTTTTGAAGTGGCAGCTAGGTCCGTATTCAACAGGTATTTGTTCTTTTTTCTTTAGATGAGAATTTGATATGTTCCTATTACAGTCGAGGCTAGAAGTGCCTCTCGTAGTAACGCCACTCGTATTGATTATGATTACCTTCACATCCAGACTTTAAGATAGGAATCTGAAGAGCAATACGTATTGTGAAGAATGAAACCTAAAGTTTCTAATATGAGCTCCTATAATGTCCTTTTAATATATGGTTCATCTATAGAGATAACGAAGTACAGTTGAAATAGAGGGAAACGGTGCTACGATCGATTGCGAACCAGACATGTGTCTACGAATGGAAATCTCGTAAAAGGAAGTTCCCACATCAAAAAACGCTAAAATCGAGGATTAAGGTAATGATAAAAATCTAAAATTGCACTGATTTGTAAAAAAAAAGCGAACTGACAGTTGATAGGATGTAAAGAAGGGAACATTTTTGGAATTTTTTTTTTATTTATTTGCATTTTTTATAATTAATTTTTGCAGCTAATTAGTTGGCTGATTCTTTTTCAGTAATACGAAGGAAGTTTCGGGAAAAATACGTTTGATTACTGTTGAATTAGTATACATTGTGTAAAACGGGATACAGACAGTGATATAATTATTTTTTTTTCTTCTTTTCGGTGTTAGAAAAAATATTAAATTCTTCCGGATTCTTTTTTTCTTTTTTCTTCAATGAAATAATTCTTGTCTATAATCTGGACATTTTCATCCTAGTTGAAATTTGTAAAGTGATAGTGAGCGCTACTGGAAATAGGTTTCCTTACAAAGAAAGTACACCTCAAAATAAGCAATACATTTTTTTTTTTTTTTTTTTTTTTTTTTAGTGTGGAAGAATTTGTTAAATCATTAAAGCCAGCCGAGGAAATTCCTAATGTATAAAATGTTTCAGAGATGATATAAAGAATCTTCAGTTTAAATTATAAAATCACGAAGTCTCACTGAGTCTAATGACAAGGAATTTAAGAACAAAAAAGGAGGGAATATAGACCGGAAATATTTGCCAGAAAAACACATAGAAGAAGTTTCTCTGTAGAAGTAACACCCATAAAGCCATTTCAAAACTCATTAGAAAGCAGTTGCAGACGTTTTGAAATGATAAAACAACAAAAATTCCGCCAACTAAGAGGTAGAGTACAAACCCTCCCCCTTGTTCCCCCATTCTCTCTCTCTCAAATGCCAGAGAAAGCCAGTTTCATTTCCACTTTGCTACAAACTAGAGATATTCTGAACTCCCTTTAAAAATTTCTACACCTTTCAAAGATGTAGAAAGTCGATAACAAAATAAAACTCCCAGAATTATTAACTGATAATAAATTTTGCAATCTCTACTTAATCTTAAACCAAAAAAAAATTATCACTAAAAAGAATAGGGCTGTCACTCCTACAAACTTAAATTAATGTGCCATTTGTCCCGTAATGAAAACAAAGTGTTTTTGAAACAGATCTTATTTATTCAAATTCAAATAAGTTTTTCAGGAAGAAAAGAAAATTCTCGATATAAGTACATAATGTCACAGTTTAGTTTTGCAATTCTAAAAAGACAATTTTTTTCGCCATTAATTACCTTTTAAATATATTACATTCAAATGTAGGTCTATAGGAATTTGATACCCGTACTTTCAAAAACAAGCGCAAATACTGAAGCAAAATTTGTTTACTTTTGAGTAAAGCACAAATGAGCTGTAGCCTGTTGGGGAATTAGGGGAATGGTGGTCCAGCTGTTATTTGTGGTAATTTCTATTTGTTTTAAAGTGGACTTTATTATAAGCTATACCATCTGTTCTTTGAAGGTTTCATTTTTATCCAAGTAATTTCGGTTCGCTTTAATTTTGATTTCTTCTTTGATTACTTTCAGCAACTTTTTGATGAATTACTCCTAATCTGTTCAATCCAAAAATGTGAGACTTTTTAGAATAAGTTTGGAACAACGAGGATAGCCATAGGCTCTATAAATCCCCCCCCCCCCTCACAATAAAATACACAAAAAAGCATGTCTTTGATATTTGGATGATGTAACTTCAAGCTAATTTTCTTTTATTTTTGACATGATAACTGCTCGTTTTAGTATTACCCTTTCTTTTTTATCAAAAACTTTGTTTATTTAGTTAATTTCATCAAATGGAAGAAAATAAATTGTATTTACCAATCAAAGATGGATGTCTGGCTAGATCACTCTCTTGACTAAGGTTATGAAGGTCTTTTTGCCATTGGTTTTGGATACCAGAATCAGACGTGTGACCTGACTGACCTGCCTTCCTTTCACCATCTGAGAGACTCGTACCACTGACATGACCTGAGGAAAAACCCTCTATATGGTCTGGATATTTGTAATCTGGCCCAACAGGTTGGACTCCAGTAGGAACATCATAATGAGACGCCCTTTTTGATACTTGACTTGGGGGAGCTGTAAGACAGTTACTGGATAGTCTAGTTCAGTTTCAGTACCACCCTATTGAGTGAAGTACACTGGATCTAGAATCCAGTGAGATTCTAGTGATCCAGTGAGAGAATGGATCTAGTGTTCTCGTAGGACTTTATATTTATGGCTTCATAGTTCTTTATACTTAATGAACTTAATGATTTTATTTTAAAATAATTCTTTAGATTTTTAACTTAAGTTATTGATATTATCTTAGAAAGATTGACAAGACAAAGGTAGGTATTTTCGAAGACCACAGTCCCTTTCCATGACGCAAACATAACGGTTCAAATCGGGATAAATCCTTTTATTAGACAGTGAAAAATAATGACAAAATACTCTAAATATTCCGACCACATATACAGTGAACGTCATCAGTAGATGTTCTTAAATAGATATACTATATAGATATACAGAATATATATACTATTCTGCTGATGACAGTCACTGCATATGTAATCAAAATATTCAGGGTTTTTTGTGATTGTTTTTCACTGTCTAATAAAAGCATTTATCCCTTTTTGAACTGTCATTTATACGTTGACAAGACAAAGTAAAATAAGCTTGGCAATAAACTGTAAAATAATGGAACCTTTCTTGTACGAATTTCTGAAAGTTCGGTGCAACAAGCGACAATTAGGCTAATTGAAAATAGTAACGAGAATTTCTTAAATTTAATTCCAATTCTTTATGTATCATTTATTATAAAAATTAGTCTTAGGATATGTAGATTTTCACAGAGAAAACATTTTCAATCAAGAGTTTCCTTTATTTTAAAATTGTCTGTCTTTATACGAGAGGTCTAATAAAACACACCTCGTAAATAATCATACGTTTGCATTTTAGCCAGTTTCAAAAATTATACTTGATACTAACAAGTACGTGCAACCCACAATATCACAAGGTATGAACGTAATTAAGAAACCAATAAGAGCTCATGTCTTGTAAAAATTCTTGCTTTGTATTACTGAAAAAAAATCTCAACTATACGAAATGATAATACCTTCTGAATCTAACAAAAATAAATGAATACAAAAAAATGCCATCTATCTTACTAAATATGTTTCTGGTTGAAATTCGCTCAAAGTTCCGATTATCGCGATCTTGTAGTTTAAAATTGATGATGACAACTTTTTGTTTGTTTTTTTTTTGGGGGGGGGGGGAGGGGAGGAATTTTTAGCAGCATATATCAGTAATTTTTACCGACAATCAATTTGTAGAAACAGATTTTTGATGAAGACAACCAACAAATATCACCACCAAAATGATGAATCCCGACAAAGCTGCTTATAAAAAATGTTTTGGTTGAAAAAAATAACACAAAGTATCTAAACTAGATTAGAACATAAATTTCATTGTTCAAAATGGTTTTGGTTGATGTGGGACAGGAAAATTAAATTATATACCCACATAAATCTCAATATTGTAAAAATCTGGTATACAGAACATAAAAATAAGAAAAATAATGAACATTTTCTTCTTGCGGAGTTAAAAAGTTTCTTATTTCAAAACAGAGCCAATGCTTACAATTACTATTGGCAATAGAGCGATGTTGAAACTTAAAATAACCAGAAAGCATTCTATATATAAAGAGGGCTTCTGCCCATCAGCCTCCCACACTTTACTCTAAAATTTTAACCAATGCTTTCCTGAAAGCATTTTAGAACACAACAGACATAACCGGTCAGCGATAGCTAGTATTTTATTTACCGATTTTCTTTTAAAAAATTTCAAACTAAAATTTTGTTTTTCCACACAAATGCAACGAAAGGAAACCTTTGATTCTTTAATCATTGGGTACTCCTGCATTATTCAGAACATGCTCGAGAAGTGAAGTTAGATTAATCCTAATGAAATATATCAAAATATGATGAAAATATAATACTTTAGTTCATATAATTACATAGTTTGGGCTATATATTTGCACATTAAGGGGATGTGGGAGTAAAGTAGCCTAACTTAACCTAACCTTACCCCCCCCCCCTAATGTGTAAATATATAGCCCAAATTATACAAGTCCAATGCATTCTGTCATCCGTTATTTGTCTTTATGGCTATAAAACATTATTTTCATAGATCGTACATAAAGCAAACTTCTCGAGTGTGTTCTGCGTAACACAGAAGTACCAATCATTGCAACAAGCGAATATGCTCTTTATCATGCTGGTCCTGTTCTTGAGCAGTCATTCTTGAACCCCCCTCCCCTAACGGTTTAGTAGTCGAAGTTTACATATCGAAGCCTTCCCCAGCTTGGAAGCAGAAGAGGTTAAGAAAAATGCACACTTAAACTGTAAATATCCACTTTTCTTTAGTTATCCTTCGTGCAACCTTTTTTTTAATTTAAATGAATTCATAATTCATTGCGTTTTAAGTGAAAAAGAAATATAAAGAAAAAAATATTTTATAGGTCATAACACTGCATAAGCAGAGTTGAAGAATGAGTAATTTGACAAGCTCGGAAAAATTATTATTTGAAATAGCAAATTATTGATGAAATTAACATTTTAAAATTGTTGGCCGTGGCATCCCCAGTCATAGCACCTAGATCAGCTTGCCCTAATGTCCTGGTTTTGTTTTAAGATGAGTGGTACCTTCACTCTTTTCTTCCTTGTATATAGTTTTCTCTTGTTTTTTTACGAATTTGTAAGGCAAAAAGAAACAACAAAAAAAAACTGATATAGCCCCTAAGCTAGAATCTGATGTGAGGAAGAAAATTAAGTAAAACCGAAAATAAAATTACATTCCAAAACTTACATCCGGAAATACAATTATTTAGCTAACATTGAGAAAGCATCAATTGGATTTGTTTTGTTTCATATACTTGTCAAATTGATCAGATTAGTCAATTAGAATATTAACATAATTTTATTTTTAAGCTTTTAAGGAAGATTTTGATTCTGCTTAGTAGTAACAGAAAACATACCTTAAATATCTTAAAACAAATATAGAGAAGAGTATTCCACTGGAGCCCTTATGCTTAAAATACGGTCTTGCTATGATACTTCTCCTTAGCTAGGCAGTATATAGAAGAAGCTATATCTCTTCTTACAGTATGAAGCTTGCTCTACAAGAAAACTCACTTCTAAAACAAGTCATTTATAGGAAAAAATGAAAGAAACTACAATTTAATTTAAAAGATCTAGATCTTTATTTTATATATAATCCACTTTTTAAAATTATATTTCCAAGAAGAACACCCTTTTCAAGACGTCCATTTTTACCTAGAGAATCAAATAAACAGCTTTATATTACCCGTGTGTTCGCCAATAACTTGTTGGGGCTGTGTCACTGGTTGCAACGGTCGAGGTGGGAGTTTTGGACTTTGTTGTGCGATATTTGATTGTGTAGAAGGATATGACACATAAGGTGGACGTGCAATACGAGGTGAGCTCATTGCATAGGCAGGTTTTTGTCCATAGAATTCATGGGATGAAAAGTCTTGGCGATTTGTATCTAACTCAAAAGCTGGATTTGAAGATCCTACATTATTGAGGCTTCTTTGCTCGTTCCCAATATTACGCTCATTTTCATTATCAGGTGGATCACTGCCCTCTGAGCTGTTTTTGATAAATTTTCCGGCTAATACATCTGAAAAACAAGTTTTATTAAGCTAGAAGTTCAATATTCAATTTACTTCATAGATTCCCTTTTGACCCCCCCCCCCCCCTCTCTGATAACCAGATTTTCCCGGTTCAGAAACCCTTCCTTGTAGATGTTTATGTTTGGAAAATTGTTTTTTGCGGGTTTTGGCTTTCTTAGTACCTTTTGTTTTTTTGCTTTCCTACTTTTCACATTATTTTTTTAAATTATATTGTGTTATTGAGGATGATTTTATCTTTGGTTCTGCCACGTGTTCTTGGTCAATAAGTTCATTTGAGGAGGTAGATCAATTATCTCAAATAAATCATATTTAATTTAACGTAAACTTTACCTCACCGCTATCTTAAATCCAATGTAGTATCCAGGGAGATATCCCTAGACGTCCAAGGAGATATCACTTAAATCCCAGGAGATTCAGGGAGTGAAAATTTAAAAAAAATACGAATTAACTTAAAAAATGAGCAGAAAATAAGAATAGCTTCAATCCCAGCAGTCAGATCAGATTTTATCCTAATCTTAAATTCACTTTCATTTTGGACCTCTTTCACATGATTTGCAATCTATCCATCTTTGACTCTATTCACATTTGCCCAGAGAAAAATGCTCAGCAGTACCTAAGTGTTCT
The DNA here is from genome assembly GCA_027921565.1 of Artemia sinica. NCBI lineage: Eukaryota > Metazoa > Arthropoda > Branchiopoda > Anostraca > Artemiidae > Artemia > Artemia sinica. Next base: position 51,552,486 of record CM051262.1, on the reverse strand, counting down.
TATGTCATAGCTGATATGTTCGTGTTTAGGGTCTCTCTGTTCTTTGTTGTTTTTTCCCTTTCTTTTCCTGTTGTTTTTCTACATGTTTCTTTCCTATTTTTTATATCGTTTGTTTTTTTATGAAAAAAGTAGCATTGAACATATTTTTGTATTTAGTTTTGTCATGTCACCATGGTCGAGTTTGCTCGAGGAGGCAGCTCCATTTTCTTAAATAACTGTTATGTTTTATAAGTTTTAACAGAAAGATAAATAGAGCCTAATTATTTGCACATTTTAGTTTGATGAAGCATACTCTTTGCATGATGAACTCAAACAGTAGAATAAAGTAAATATAATATTAAAAATTGCACGACAAGATGAAACAAAGTTCATTTTTAAAAGAATATATCAAATCCAATAGAGTTCAAAATTTTTTCTTCTGTGAGACTCCTAATGAAAGAATAATTATAATGTTATTGAAGAATAGTTTTTTAGGGTATTCACAAATTTTATTCACAAATTACTACTCGTGAATCATCTTTTTTGTTCTTCCTTTCTTCTTTCTCCTTTGACTAGAAATGACAGCTTCAAAGGAAGTAGGAGCTTCATGGAAGGGAGTAGAGTGAACTTGTTAACGAAGTGGCTTAGAGGAGAAGCGTGCTGAGCTATGTTGGTGTCTGAAGGTTTGGTGCTGCAAAGAGTTGTCAGTAGTAGTAGTAGCTAATCTTTCAGTAATTTACCATAAAGTATTTACAATTGCAGCACCACATCAATGCCATTGCCGGAGCATAAATCCCGTTGTGTAAAAAAGAAATCTATTTAATCCTTCTAGGATATATGTTTTTTTTTCTTCTAGGAAAAGGGAAAGTATCTTAAAGTGAGTAAAAGAATCCAGAGGATTTTTCCTTGGGGAAGGGGGTCAAATACAGGAGAAAACGGCATTTATTTAGTATGTATTTAAATTTATGGTACTATATGGCTCATTTCTTATTTTTACTGTCATTTTCACTTGATTTGGGAAAATTGGTTTCAAATGCAGCAATGTTTAATTGTCCACGTGATGTCCTGCTTGCAATTGTGAGTGGGATGGGAACAATCTCCCACAATCCATTCTTCCAGTTACTAATTATGATAATATTTTTAATAAATAGTTAAATTGTGAGAGAGTAAGAAATATAATCGATTAAAATTGTCTTCATTTAAAAGTACCCAGCTAACTGCCAGAGTCAGTATTACTTTAAGCAATAGTATTTTTATGGGAAAAGTAGTTTATTGGATTCTTCTAATGTATGAATCAAGAAGCTATTAATTTTTTTTTTTTTAGAAAATTCACTTCCAGTGAATTTACTAAAATTATGCAAGAGCCGATACAATATTCGGACATGGCTTATATTTCATACCAACACCAGAAGTCAGCAGAACTTACCTTTTAACTGATGATAAGCTTTGGTTAGTATTTTCCCCTTTTTATCTTCTGAATTAGACTTGAGCTCTAGTGTAGGCTGATTATTGTTCATTACATTCCCTTGGTGCTGCAAAGGAGACAACGATGTTGCTGCTGCCTGAAAAGATTTTCTTTAAGTACGAGAAGAATAGTAAGATTTTCTTACTCGTAGAAGAATATTTGAAAAATATTAAAAAAATAGGACCAGTTAAATTAAAAACTTGTTTTTCACAATCTACATTGTCCAAAAGTAGATTACTGGAAGCTCATTTTGTCTTTTGTTATTTCTAAGGCTATCAGTTATGGTAGTATACGCCCCTGTAGAACCGACTGACGGAGATACTAGTGACTCAGATGAATTTTACTTACAGTTACTGGAGCAAATAGACAGGGTCCCAGGTAGAAATATGATATTATTACTGGGAGATTTTAACGCCCAGGTTGGTAAAAATAGGGATAGATGGTATCCTAGCCTTGATAATTTTGGTGTAAGAAAAGAAAACAGTAATGGATACAGACTTTAGCCATTTTGTAGGTATAACAATCTAGTTATAACCAATACGGTGTTTGGTCATAAAATGGCTCATAAGTTAACATGGTATTCACGTGATGGTAAGACAGCAAACCTTATTGATTATGTTATAGTAAACCGAAGACTGGCAGGATCAATACAAGATACTAGGGTATATAGGAGTGCCGTTGTTGATGTTAAAAGTAAAGATCACCATCTAGTATTGTCAAGGATTAATTTAAAGCTGAAATATCGGAAGGGTAACTACCTCCCTCCCGGAAAGTTATGCTGTTGGTAGACACCAGGATGAGAATTTGAGAGAAACTTTCCAGGAACAGTTGAATACTAAACTTGAGATTTTAAAATTTGATAATGTGGAAGATGGTTGGAATAATTTTAGAAAAATAATTTGTGAAGTTGCTGAAGGTGTATTAGGGAAGAAAGCTCGAACTGCAGCTAAGAAAATTAGTGAAAAAGCTTTATGTTTAATAGAAAGGAGAAAGGACTTACACAAGAATTATCTGAGTGATAGGTCATATGAAAACAAAAGGAATGTAAAGAAAGTGGAGAAAGCATTAAAATATGAACTAAGGAGATGTGAAGTGGAGGCCATGGATAAAATTGCCGAGGATCTGGAAGATGCAGCTAGACGGCATAATAGTAAAATATTGTACTGGCATGTTAACAAATTGAGAGGGAGTAGTCAATCTGGACTTGGCCCAGTTAAAGATTAATTAAAAAAAACTTTTCCTACAAAATAAGTTTTTCAAAGAAAAGTAAAGAACTCCATGAAATAAAAAATGAGCAAAAATTAAATCAAATAATCTACCAAGCCAGAAACTACCACAAATCAGCATCGATAAATAAATGAAACCCGAAACGAACAGAAATTACGATAAATAACCGAGTCAAACTCAAAACGAACAGAAATTAACATCAGTTGGGATCAAAACCCCTATGCCTTCCCAAGGCCAGAACATAATTTGCACTTTACTGAAAAAAATATAAATGTTTTTACTTTCATAACTTTAACAAATCAAATATTATTAACATTTTGATTACTAAATATCAGTATATGTATATTAAACTAATAATGCACATTCATTTGTATTTTTTTCAGTAAAGTGCTAATTATGTTCTGGCCTTGGGAAGGCACAGGAGTTTTGAGCCCAACTTATGTTAATTTCTGTTCGTTTCGAGTTTGACTCGGTTATTTATTGTAATTTCTTTTCGTTTCGGGTTTCATTTATTTATTGATGCTGATTTGTGGTAGTTTCACGCTTGGTAGATTATTTGATATAATTTTTGCTCATTTTTTGTTTAATGGAGTTCTTTACTTTTCTTTGAAAAGCTTATTTTGTAGAAAAAGTTTTTTTTTAATTAATTTCTGTTCGTTTTATATTGACATACTCTTTTCAAAGAAAAAGAAAATAATACTTTAAATCTTTTCGTTTTTTTAAGACTTTATTGTTTGGTCTGCTATTTGTATGCTGGAGAAAACTTTTCAGCAATTTTTAACAACATACACCCTCTTAAAAATCTGGACACAAATAGTAGTGTTTAATTTAGTTTCATACCTCCTCTAGTTGACCTGAAATGGAAAACTTGATACCATTCGCAAAAAAATCTGTTTACTTTCTTTGATAGCTTGGACACACTTACGCTATTTTGATTTGGTTAAATTTTAAGAGCAGAAGCAGCCCTGAAAGTTTGAACATAATACCCTCAGTCGTTCTTGGGATACTGCTGAGATGCCTTATTGGGAATTAGCATTAACACAGTGCATTTTGATTTAATATTATAGCAACATTTAGTTTTTAAACTCAAATGGGAGAGTGGGCGTGGGGGGGATTAGTTTCCTTCCAATCACTTTCGACTTTTAAAAAGGGCAGCAGCCCTATCTATTTTATATCAAATGAGCGCTTTTCGAAGCTCCTATGACAACTCCTTCGATACAAAGTGCCCTGGTCTAAACAACAACAACAACAACAAAATAATACATTACACCCACATCCATCTTTACTATAAAAATGTCAAGCCTTCCAATCACTTTCGACTATTAAAAAGGGCACTAGGCCTTTCGATTTCCAATCGAATAAGCCCTTTTTGAGTTTCTACGTGAACACTTCCTATAAACACCTTATATGCCCCTAGGGCATAAATTACAACCCTTACCCTAAGGGCTGGGAGGCTGGTTGTCATCCTCTAAGACCTAATTTCCAGAACTTTCAACTACGTTAAACAAAATGGCTATCTTAAAATTTTGATTGGATGTGTCTGGGAAAATGGTGGGCGTGAGAGGGGCGGTAATCTTTCTCCAATCCCTTTCAACTTTAAAAAAGGCACTAGCCCTTTCAATTTCCAATCAAATGAGCCCTTTTGAAGTTTCTACGAAAACGCTTTCAATAAAAACTTTATATGCCCCCAGGGGATAACTTACAACCCTCGACCTGAGGGCTGGGGGGGGGGGGTTGTCATCCTCAAAGACCTACCTTCAAGAACTTTCTACTATATTGAACAAAATGGCTATCTGAAAATTTTGATTGGATGTGTTTGGGGGAATGGTGGGCGTGAGAGGGGGGTTAGTTACCATCCAATCACTTTCAACTATTAAGAAGGGCACTAGCCTCTCAATTTCCAATTGAATGAGCTCCTTTTGAATTTTTTACGACAACTCTATCATTAAAAACCTTACATGCCCCCAGGGAATAACTTACAACCTTTGCCCTGGGGACTCTGGGGGGTTTGTCATCCTTAAATACATAATTTCCAGAACATTCAACAACGAAAACATATTTTCTATCTGGAAATCAAGTACGCTGAACAAAATGGCTATCTCAAAATTTTGATTGGATGTGTTTGGGGGAATGATGGGCGTGGGGGAGGCTAGTTGCCCTCCAATCACTTTCGACTATTAAAAAGGGTACTAGCCCTTTGAATTTCCAATCGAATGAGCCTGTTTTGAAGTTTCTACGACAACGCTTTCTATAAAAAGCTTGTATGCCCCCAGGCCATTTATTAAAACCCTTGCCCTGAGGGTTATGAAGGAGTGTCCTCCTCAAAAACATATTTTCTATCTGGAAATCAACTACACTGAACAAAATGGCTATCTCAAAATTTTGATTGGATGTGTTTGGGGGAATGATGGTTGTGGGAGGCGGGGGGGGGCTAGTTGCCCTCCAATCACTTTCGACTATTAAAAAGGGTACTAGCCCTTTGAATTTCCAATCGAATGAGCCTGTTTTGAAGTTTCTACGACAATGCCTTCTATAAAAACCATATGTGCCCCCAGGGCATAACTTAAAACCCTTGCCCTGAGGATTGTGAGGGAGTGTCCCCCTCAAAAACATATTTTCTATTTGGAAATCAACTACGCTGAACAAAATGGCTATCTCAAAATTTTGATTGGATGTATTTGGGGGAATGGTGGGTCTGGGGGGGGGCTAGTTGCCATCTAATCACTTTCGACTATTAAAAATGGTACTAGCCCTTTGAGTTTCCAATCGAATGAGCCTGTTTTGAAGTTTCTACGACAACGCTTTCTATAAAAAGCTTGTATGCCCCCAGGCCATTTATTAAAACCCTTGCCCTGAGGGTTATGAGGGAGTGTCCTCCTCAAAAACATATTTTCTATCTGGAAATCAAATACACTGAACAAAATGGCTATCTCAGAATTTTGATTGGATGTGTTTGGGGGAATGATGGTTGTGGGAGGCGGGGGGGGGGGGCTAGTTGCCCTCCAATCACTTTTGACTATTAAAAAGGGTACTAGCCCTTTGAATTTCCAATCGAATGAGCCTGTTTTGAAGTTTCTACGACAATGCCTTCTATAAAAACCTTATGTGCCCCCAGGGCATAATTTAAAACCCTTGCCCTGAGGATTGTGAGGGAGTGTCCCCCTCAAAAACATATTCTCTATTTGGAAATCAACTACGCTGAACAAAATGGCTATCTCAAAATTTTGATTGGATGTATTTGGGGGAATGGTGGGTGTGGGGGGGGGGCTAGTTGCCATCCAATCACTTTCGACTATTAAAAATGGTACTAGCCCTTTGAATTTCCAATCGAATGAGCCTGTTTTGAACTTTCTACGACAACGCCTTCTATAAAAACCTTATGTCCCCCAGGGCATAACTTAAAATCCTTGCCCTGAGGTTTGTGGGGGAGTGTCCTCCTCAGAAAACATATTTTCTATCTGGAAATCAACTACGCTGAACAAAATGGCTATCTCAAAATTTTGATTGGATGTTTTTGGGGGAATGATGGGCGTGGGAGGGGGGGGGGGGCTAATTGCCCTCCAATCACTTTCGACTATTAAAAAGAGCACTAGCCACTCCCATTTCCAATCGAATGAGCCCTTTTCGAAGTTTCTACGACAACTCCTTCGATACGAAGTGCCCGGGTATGGAGACAAAACCAAAAAATGCCCACATCGTTCTTTACTTAGGCAGCGCTGCCTATGATAGGAATGGGGCCGCAATTAGCGATAAGGAAAAAACTAGAGAGAGATGGGCCGAACATTTTGAGAATTTGCTTAACCGAGATAGAGTTGCAGGAAAAGATATAGAGGGAAATGGAAAAGTTTGTGATACCTTGGATGTGAAAGAAGATTTGTTTTGTGAGGAGGAATTAGCAACAGTACTAAAAGGATTAAAAAATAATAAGGCTCCAGGTGCTGATAGGGTGGTAAATGAGTTTTTTTTTTTAATATGGTGGATCTGAGGTTAGAAATAGGTTACTGAATATGATTTTCGAAAAAGGGGAAGTACCTAACGATTTTAGGAAAACCTTAATCAAGCCACTTTATAAGAAAGGTGATAAAAGTGAGTGTGATAATTATCGAGGCATTAGTCTGGTTTCTGTAGGCAGTAAATTACTTAGTAATATGATACTTTTTAGACTGAGAGATGCCGTAGACAAAGTTTTAAGAGAAAAACAGTGCGATTTTAGAAAAGGTAGAGGATGTGTTGACCAAATTTTCACTCTTAGGTAATAATTGAGAAGTGCCTGAGTTTTCAAACACCTTTGGTCCTCAGTCCCATAGATTATGAGCAAGCGTTCGATTCTGTTGATAGTAGAGCTTTGGTAAAGGTTTTATCCTTGTATACCAGACAAATACATTAAAGTGATTAGTGCTATGTACGAGAATAACACCGCTGCGGTTAAGGTAGGAAATGAGGTTGGCAGCTGGTTTTGTATTAAATCAGGAGTTAAGCAGGGTTGTGTTCTATCCCCCTTTGTATGGATTATTTTGATGGACTTTGTTTTAAGGAGCACAGGAAAGGCAATGTGAGACCACGGAATCAAATGGGGAGGAAAACGTCTCCTGGACTTGGATTATGCTGATGATTTAAGCATGCTAGATGAAAGTGTGAGCAAAATGAATGAAGTTTTAGAGGTTTTGCGAGTTCAGGGTGCTAGAATTTTTTGAAAATTAATGTTAGGAAGACTAAGTCACTAAGGCTAGGAATAAGTGAAGATGAAAAGATGACGTTGAGTAATGAAAAGATTGATCAGGTGGGCAGCTTCACTTACCTTGGTAGTGTTATTAGTAAAGATGGTGGGAGCAGTGAATATGTTAAAAGTAGAATAGCCAAGGCTCGGGGTGTTTTTTTACAGTTGAAAAAGGTTTGGAAGAATAGGAAGATAAGTCTGCAAACCAAGATTAGAATATTAGAAGCTACAGTGATGACAGTGGTCAAATATGGCTCTGAAGCATGGACGCTCCGAAAAGCGGATGAAAATTTGCTAGATGTTTTCCAGAGAAATTGCTTAAGGATTATTCTGGGTACCCGGCTGACTGACCGTATTTCAAACAATAGGCCATACAAAAATGTGGTTCAATACCGCTCTCTAGGGCTATAATGAAAGAAAGGTTGAGGTGGCTAGGGCACGTTGTGCGGATGAAGGATGACAGATTGCCGAATATTGTTCTTTTCGGCCAACCGTCTACGTCTAAATGGAAAGCAGGTCGTCCCCGTCTGGGGTGGGAGGACGTCATAAAGAAAGATTTAAAGGAAATGGGAACTTAGTGGGCGGGTGTAGAAAGGGAAGCTTTGAATAGATCGGGGTGGAGGAGGAGCGTGCGTAGCTGCGTTGGCCTCAGGCGGCTTGGTGCTGCGATGAGTTGTTAGTAGTAGTAGTAGTAGTAGTTTCTTAAGGAAATTTTCATTTTATTTCTTTACAGTAAATTTCTTTAACAATAGCCGAATAAGCATGGCAGCATGATTTTCCATAGATGTCACCGTCTAAATCCAAGCAAAGATAGCATTTAAATATTGTCTTAGGCCAGCCTCATTAATTAAACATAATAAAATGGCTGATAGTGACATGGTTGAGGTTTCGTTAAAATTAAATTAAAAAAACAAGTTTTTTAACGGAAAGTAAGGAGCGACATTAAAACTTAAAACGAACAGAAATTACTCCGTATATAAAAGGGGCTGTCCCCTCCTCAACGCCTCGCTCTTTACGCTAAAGCTTTTTATTGTTTTAAAAAATAAAGTTGTGTGACAGAGTCAAACTTTAGCCTAAAGAGCAAGGCGTTGAGGAGGGGACAGCCCCTTTTATATACGGAATAATTTATGTTCGTTTAAAGTTTTAATGTCGCTCCTTACTTTCCGTTAAAAAAACTTGTTTATTAATTTAATTTCTGAACGTTTTTGAATTAATGCAGCTTTGATTTTGGCTCACCAAACGTGAATAATTAGAACGAAATTTGCACATTGATTTTACTTGTTTTGGCTAAATGGCTTTTTCGAAATTTTGTTCTGACGTAACTTACGAATTAACTTACGTAACGAACTTCTATATTTGAATGTTTTTAATACGTATATTAGGGAGTTTACCCCTTGTTAATGCCTCGCTCTTTACGCTAAAGTTCGAATTTTGTTCGAATCACAAACCCCTGAAACACAAAGGCCGGTTAATTAGAATAGATACCTCTTTTGAAAGTACTAAAAAAGCTATAGCGTAAAGGGAGTGGTTTTGACTAGGGAGCGAACCCCCTCATAAACGTAATAATTTCTGTTTGTCTTAAGTTTTAATGTTGCTCCTTACTTTCAGATGAAAAAGCCTGTTTTTTTTTATTCAATTTATGATCTTTTTTAAATAATGCTGTGAAATCCGGCGCCCCCCTTCATAGAAATGTCCCTTCCCCCAAGAAAACGTCATCCATGGAAAGATCCTCCCCCGTTAACCCCCTCCTCCGACCCCCCCCCCCCTCCACCAGAAAAAAAATCCCTCCTGAAACGTCTGTATACTTCCCATTAACCAATACTATATGTAAACAATGAGCAAAGTTCATAACTTGCAGCCCTTCCCCCGGGAACTGTGGGGGATTAAGTCATCCTCAAAGACATATTTACTAGATTTTCGATTATGCCGAACAAAACGGCTATCTCAAAAATTTTGATTGGGTGACTTCGGGAAAAAATGAGCGTGGGAGGGGGCCAAGTTACCCTCCAATTTTTGGTCAGCCAAAAAGGGCACTAGAATTTTTAATTTTCCAATCAGATGAGTCCTCTTACGATATTCTAGGACTACTGGATCGATACAATCACTCCTGGGGAAATAAAAAAAAAACACAAAACAAATAAACACGCATCCGTGATCTTTCTTCTAGCAAAAAATACAAAATTCCACATTTTTGCAGATAGGAGCTTGAAACTTCTATAGTAGGGTACTCTTATACACTGAATCTGATGGTGTGATTTTCATTCAAGTTCTACAATTTTTAGGGTTTTTTTCCTCCTTTTTTTGAAAATAAGGCAAATTTTCTCAGGCGCGCAACTTTTGATGCGTAAGACCAAACTTATTGAAACTTTATATTTGAAATCAGCATAAAAATCTGATTCTATTGATGTGTCTATTGGTATCAAAATTCCAGTTTTTAGAGTTTTGGTTACTACTGAGCCGGGTCGCTCCTTACTTATTCCTTACGTTACCACGAACTGTTTGACTATCACCTTGTATCAGTATCCGAGTCACCACAGCTAGGGTAAGTTGAGAGTCATCTTTTTTATTTATTCATAAATATGGTGTTTACTTTGGTTCTCTTGGATCAGAAAAGAAAACATATTAGAATACAACATTACTATGTAGATGGCGTCTTATCAGATATGTCTCCTATTTTAATGGCTTTCCGTAATATGTTGAGAATAAGTTTTTTTTTTTCGTAAGCCCATTAGAAATAAATTCCAGAAGCATTATTTTCCACTCAATAAAATGGCAACATTGGATAAAAGTAGCTACCCCTACCTACAATTCAACAAATTTTGGACGAGACTAATTTTTCGACAAACTACATAGAGATCAATCAATCTGAAAAATCCGTTGAGGACTGAATCAAGCATAAATAAAGGGAGAAAGGGGGTCAGAGGTTATTTGACTCTAGAATTCCAATTACAAACCATAATTTTTCAAAAAAAGGCAACGCAAAAGAAGAGGAGGGGGGAGCATTTTGCTTAGCACTGATGTCAACATTGGAAACAAGAGTATTTAAGGCATTGTTTTCCAATTAATACCAGGGGAAGGGGTCTTTTGGACAATACTCATATACAAATAGACAAATCCTATGCGAGAACTTTAGCACGATAACTCAAAATGGATTTTCCTGGAGTCATCCCAGCTTGAGTCATCCCCCGTCACCCATCTAGATTTACGAGAAATATGCACTCTTGGTAGGATAACGGTAAGAACATGCTTACTCTCTGAAGCTCTGGGGATGTTGGTAGCCGGCTTTGCTGATACATTCGACTGCAGGTATCTCGTATAAGCTCTCTTCCAAGAGTAGAATTTGGAGTTGCATCCCCACTGTTTCTTCTAGAATGAAATTGGGCTTTAAAGGTACAAAACAATATCGTAACTTAAAAAAAAATCGGGTTTGGCTTACTGCTCTGAATGTGTTTGTGTATGGGGGGGGGGCTTACAATGAAGTAGCTTAAATATTAAAGAAATTAAAAATGTTTTGTCAATATAAGTCAACAGTTGGTCCACACATGTAGGTGTGGTGTCTTTACTATATGTAAACAATGGGCCAAGTTCATAACTTGCAGCCCTTACCCCGGGGACTGTGAGGGAATAAGTCGTCCTCAAAGACATAGTTATTAGATTTTTCAACTATGCTGAACAAAATAGCTATCTCAAAATTCTGATTCGGTGACTTTGGGAAAAAATGAGCGTGGGAGGGGGCCTAGTTGCCCTCCAACTTTTTTGGTCACTTAAAAAAGGCACTATAACTTTTAATTTCCATTCGAATGAGCCCTCTCGCGACATTCTAGGACCACTGGGTCGATACGATCACCCCTGGGAAAAAAAAACAACAAAAAACAAATATATCCTACACACATCCGTGATCTTTCTTCTGGCAAAAAATACAAAATTCCACATAGGAGCTTGAAACCTTTCCAGTAGGGTTCTCTGATACGCTGAATCTTATGGTTTGATTTTCATTAGAATTTTATGACTTTTAGAGGGTGTTTCCCCTTTTTTTTTAAATAAGGCAAATTTTCTCAGGCTCATAACTTTTGATAGGTATGACTAAACTTGATGAAACTTATACATTTAAAATCAACATAAAAATTCGATTCTTTTGATGTATCTATTGGTATCAAAATTCCGCTTTTTTTTAGTTTCGGTTACTATTGACCCGGGTCGCTCCTGTTTGATTCCTGTTTGTGCCGGGTCCACGAACTGTTTGATTAGGTAGCAAGCTGCCACAATGTTGGTCCCATGATGCCGAGGGAAGCATCGATCCACTGTGCTACCAGAGGGCTTTTCAAAAAGGAGTATCTTATTTACCGAAAATCAAAAGTAAAAATAAACAATAAATGTGTGTCTAAGAAGAACAAATAGATGAATGAAAGGAAAAAAGGAGAGATCCAATATACACAGTAATAACAAAACCGTAAAATCTGGTTTTGGGCAAACCCGTCTTTTAAAATGTCACAGACTTGTTGGAGACATTTTCTGAATAATCTGGTTGTGATATTTGATACGAAAAGCATGCGATAGACTTAGAAAATGTTGCGGGTGTGTAGTCGTTATCTAAAAATCAAAAAACCAGACGCGTGTCGATCTGTTTTACAGTTCTTAGGCACTTTACCACAAAGGAAACCCCAGATACCGCAAACATCCTTTTTTATAGAAACAAAATAAAAATTATATAAATTAAAAACGACCCAAGCAACCAAGTGAATCAATTGATCAATGAGGAGCTGTGGCAGATGGATCCGTTTCATGTGGTTGCATAAGCAAAGATTTAGGATTTACTTCAACATACGAGATCACCATTGCAAGTTACACCTGATCTCCAGTTAGTCCAGCCCAACCAACCCGGTGTACCAATTTTATTAGAAAATACCCTACGAATTATGAAAGTGCACAAACATAGCAACAAAATAAAAGTAAAAAAAGACAGTAATAGAAAGTAGACAAATAAATAAGAAGCGAAATATCTTGCAGTATGCTTGGATCCACAGGAAAAACTTCCTTGATTCAATTATTTTTCTGTTTTATTTGATATAAAAATATATCCTTGGGAACCACAACTGTGCACTAGTATCCTATCAATTTAGCACCAAAAACCGATTAGTATACTTAAATTGCAAGAGCAGCAAAATTAGTAAGGTTAGGAATTGAGATAATTAAGAAGTTCGGGCAAAGGAAGTCTTCCGTTTTTTAAACAGGTTGAACTAGGACCGCAAAAATATACCAAAAATATAGTAAATTATAAATTAAGTGATTTCCTTTATCAGTCAGTAGTAAAATATAAATTAAGTGATTTCCTTGATCAGTCAGTCAGGTGTCAGAAGAAATACTCGTAAAATGCGAAAACATAAGCACAAAGAAAATCAAAACATAAAAAAGCAGAGGTGATGATAAAGTCATGAATTGATACTCACAGGAGGCAAGTTGTTCATAGACCGGTAAAGTTCAATTACTTGGATGTATCTTCAAGATCATTAACAGTTTTTTCTATTGTTTCTTCTCGTGACTCAAAAATTTGAGCGCCTTAAGAAAAGTTCTTTGTAGTGAAAAAATAGAGTCGGTAGTGAAAAAAGGGCGTGACTAAACTTCAACTTTTTGTATTAATTAAATAAAAAGAAACAAGTTTTTTTAACTGAAAGTAAGGAACGACATTCAAACTTAAAACGAACAAAAATTAATCCGTATATGAAAGGGGCTGTCTCGGCCTCAACGCCTCGCTCTTTACGCTAAACTTTTTTATTGTTTTAAAAAATAAAGTTGTGTGACAGTGTCAAAGTTTAGCGTAAAGAGCGAGGCGTTGAGGAGGGGACAGCCCCTTTCATATACGAAATAATTTCTGTTCGTTTTAAGTTTAAATGTCACTCCTTACTTTCAGTTAAAAAAAACTTTTTTTTTTTATTTAATTTCTGAACGTTTTTGAATTATAATGCAGCTTTGATTTTGGCTCACCGTACATGAATAATTGGAATGAAATTTGCATATTAATTTTATTGTTTTGGCTAAATAGCTTTCTCGAAATTTTTTTATAACGTAACTTACGAATTAACTTACGCAACGAACTTCTATATTTATATGTTTTTATTACGTATATTAGGGAGTTTAACCCTAGTCAATACCTCGCTCTTTACGCTAAAGTTCAAATTTTGTTCGAATCACAAACCCCTGAATCACAAAGGCCGGTTAATTAGAATAGATTGCTCTTTTGAAAGTACTAAAAAAAACTTTGGCGTAAAGGGGGAGGTGTTGACTAGGGGGCGAACCCCTTCATATACGTAATAGCTTCTGTTTGTTTTAAGTTTTAATGTTGCTCCTTACTGTCAGTTGAAAAAACTTGTTTTTTTATTTAATTTCTGATCGTTTTTTTTTTAATAATGCTGGGAAATCCGGCACCCCCTTCATAAAAATGTCCCTTCCCCTACGGAGAAATCCTCCATGGAAAGATCCTCCCCCGTAACCCTCCTCATCCGACCCTCCCCCCCCCCCCTTTTAATTTCCGTTCAGATGAGCTCTCTCACGATATTCTAGGTCTACTGGATCGATACGATCACCCCTGGGGAAATAAAAAAATAAAAAAATAAAATAAAAAAAATAAACACGCATCCGTGATCTTTCTTCTGGCAAAAAATAAAAAATTCCACATTTTTGCAGATAGGAGCTTGAAACTTCTATAGTAGGGTTCTCTAATATGCTGAATCTGATCGTGTGATTTTCATTAAAGTTCTATGACTTTTAGGGGCTGTTTCCCCCTTTTTTCAAAAATAAGGCAAATTTTCTCAGGCGAGTAACTTTTGATGGGTAAGACTAAACTTAAAGAAACTTGTATATTTGAAATCAGCACACAAATCTGATTCTATTAATGTATCTATTGGTATCAAAATTACGGTTTTTAGGGTTTGGGTTACTATTGAGCCGGGTCGCTCCTTACTTACAGTTCGTTACCAAGAACTGTTTGATGACAAATCTCTTGGTGGAAACAGAAAAACTGAGATAATTTTATAATATCGACCCTTTCTATGACTGTTGCAAATTAAGATGTTACGCTGAGGCTAACATTTCATGGTTGTGAAATATTTAACAAAAACGCCAAATGCTGCCGAACATACAAATCAACGTATTTGTTTTTTTTCAGTTTCAAGAGCAGGTCGTATGAGAATGATTGAAAAGCAAACTTACCCAGTATGAACCTGTTGTATTTCTCCAGCTGAATAATATGGTGAATGAGTCTGCTGTACGTGATAAGGCTGATTGGGTTGGCTAGGTTGATTAGGACTACCATATCCTTGAAAAGGAACATTTTGCACTGTCATGTGCCCGCAGTGAGCCTGCTGACCTCGTGGATATACAACGCCATAGTCGGCTCCTCTTGCCATATGCTGAAATGAATGACGGATCTATAAATTATTTAGGAACGTCATTAGTTTTTAAGCTCAAAAAAAACCTTGGAGTACACGAAGAATTTTAATAATAGTGTCTTTTAAGTGTGACCACAGTTTATGAGTTTCATGGCAGCAATTGCTGGGATTATGTTATTCTTTTAATTTAGAATGAATTTATTCTCCGTCATACCATTATGTATAATGACGGACTTGGTACTTGCTTTCTATAAAATGGAAACTTTTAAATTTAGCAAGGCCTGAAGATAGCTTTCAGGCACAAAGACGGAAATTGGGCGGACCCGGCCAGAAAGCAAAGCAAAAAAAATCTTAGTTAGAGTCTGCAGAGTCAGGTGCTACACAGCGGCAGACTCAAGGGAGCTTGTCTTGTTTAAGAGTCCAAACAGACCACATATTATATAAGCTGAAACTACAAAAAATGCCAAATCTGCTGAATTTCTATCATGAAAAAAATCAGTCCTGCCATAGAGAGATCCTGCGCCTCGAAGCAATTTTAACATATTAGGTAAATGTCATAGAAGCCTTGTGTCTCTTCGGTACTATTTTAAACAACAAATGTCATTAGAACAGAAAGACTTTCCTATTATAACAAATGAAAATAACAATATATTAAAAAAAAAAAAAAAAAAAAAAAACAAGCACAAAGATGGCCCGAATATTTCAATTTCACATGCGAAAATTTTTCCAGTGGGAAAGCAAAATATACAATGAAAAGCTGATTTTCAAGAAAACAAACAAAGCAAAAAAAAAATTATAAAAAAATACGAAACAGCACATAAAAAAAACTGTCGCGCCAAGCGGTGATTCAGCACCATGTATGCATGTGTGTATTTCAAAGCTGGCAAAGCCATATACAAAGCTGATTAAAATAATCAGGTCTTCATTGAAGAGTTTCAATGAATAAACTCTTCAATTGTCATTATTGAATTATCTTGACATTAGGTACTCAAGAAATTATAATCTTACTTTATAGAATTGTTAAGATCACGTAGCACCTGACCAATCTTGCCGGCTATATCAAACAGTTGGTGGTAACGAACTGTAAGTAAGGAGCGACCCGGCTCAATGGTAACCGAAACTCTAAAAAACGTAATTTTGATATCAATAGATACATCAAAAGAATCATATTTTAATTTTGATTTCAAAAATATAAGTTTCATCAAGTTAAATCTTACCCATCAAAAGTTACGCGCCTGAAAAAATTTGGCTGATTTTTGAAAAAAGCGGGAAAGACCCCCTAAAAGTTATTGAACCTTAATGAAAATCACACCATCATATTCAGCGTATCAGAGAACCCTACTGTAGAGGTTTCAAGCTCCTATCTACAAAAATGTGGAATTTTCCATTTTTTGCCAGAAAGATCACAGATGCGTGTTTATTTGTTTGTTTTTTTTTTCTTTTCCCCAGGGGTACTCGTATTGACCCAGTGGTCCTAGAATATCGTAGGAGGGCTAATTGGAACGGAAATTAAAAGTTCTAGTGCCCTTTTTAAGTGACGAAAAAAAATGGAGGGCAACTAGGCCCCCTCCCACGCTCATTTTTTCTCAAAGTCACCCAATTAAAATTTTGAGATAGCCATTTTGTTCAGCATAGTCGAAAATCTAATAAATATGTCTTTTAGGATGACTTAATCCCCTAGAGTTCCCAGGGAAAGGGCTGCAAGTTATGAACTTTGCCCATTGCTTACATATTGTATTGGTTATTGGGAAGTATGCAGACATTTACAGGAAGAATTTTTTTCTGGTGGGGGGGGGCTGGAGGAGGGGGTTACTCAGAAGAATCTTTCCGTGGAGGATGTGTCTTTGGGGTAAGGGACATTTCTATGAAGGGGGCACCGGATTTCCAAGCATTATTTAAAAAACGATCAGAAATTAAATTAAAAAAAACAAGTTTTTTCAACTGAAAGTAAGAAGCAACATTATAACTTAAAACGAACAGAAATTATTACGTATATGATGGGGTTCTCCCCTAAGTCAATACCTCGCTCTTTACGCTACAGTTTTTTTTAGTGCTTTCAAAAGAGCTATCTATTCTACTTAAACGGCCTTTGTGATTCAGGGGTTTGTGAATTAAATTTTTTTTTTACTTTTAACGTAAAGAGCGTGGTATTGACTAAGAGGAAAACCCCCTCATATACGGAATATTATATACGTAATAAAAAAAAACAATAATAAAAAAAACAAGCGATACGGCTCAATAGTAATCGAATCTTTTAAAAACGGAATTTTGATGTCAATAAATGTATCAAAAGAATGGGCTTATAATGCTGATTCTAAATATATAAATTTTATTAAGTTTAGTATTACTCATCAAAGGCTATGAGCCTGAAAAAATTTAGCTGATTTTTTAAAGAGGGGGGAAAACATCCCCTACAAGTGAAAGAATGTTAATGAAAATCACACCGTCAGATTCAGCGTATCAAAAAACCCTATTACATAGGTTTCAAGCTCATATCTGCAAAAATATGCAACTTTGTATTTTTTGCCAGAAGAAAAATATACGAATATAGAAGTTCGTTACGTAAGTTAATTTGTAAATTACGTCAGAACCAAATTTAGAGACAGCCATTTAGCAAAAGAAAAGTAAAATTTTTATGCAAATTTTTTTTACTTATTCAATGACGGTGAGCCAAAATCAAAGCTGCATTAACTAAAAAACGATCAGAAATTAAATAAAAATACAAGTTTTTTAAACTGAAAGTAAGGAGCGACATTAAAACTA
Source organism: Artemia sinica (assembly GCA_027921565.1). NCBI lineage: Eukaryota > Metazoa > Arthropoda > Branchiopoda > Anostraca > Artemiidae > Artemia > Artemia sinica. The sequence goes on along the minus strand of CM051262.1, from coordinate 51,534,950 downwards.
AAAACGAACAGAAATTATTCCGTTTATGAAAGGGGCTGTCCCCTCCTCAACGCCTCGCTCTTTACGCTAAAGTTTGACTCTGTCACACAACTTTATTTTTTAAAACAATAAAAAACTTTAGCGTAAAGAGCGAGACGTTGAGGAGGGGACAGCCCCTTTCATATACGGAATAATTTCTGTTCGTTTTAAGTTTTAATGTCGCTCCTTACTTTTAGTTTAAAAACTTGTTTTGTTTTTTTTTATTTAATAACATAACTAGAGTCAATATAACTTCAGAGCCCCTCTACGATTTGTGTTTGTTGGTTTCCGATCACTACAAAATGGTTGGAAGATCGAGTTGAAACGCCTAAGATTTTTTTTTTTTTTGGGGGGGGGGGGGTAGGAGTATACGTTGCTATTTCGTACTTATGCCTGTTGTCTGACACAGTCTTTGACTAGTTCCTTACAAGGGCGACTATTCTTAGAATAGAAAATGTGGAAAATCAGGAAATCAAGGAGTTTTTACTAAGGTGACAATTAAAAATGTATCATTTTTTTCTTTTACTTAATGTCATTTAGAAAGTTTTCATTAGCTTTGTTCAATTCGTTCATTGTATTATTTTTCCTTTCCTAGGTCAATGTAATATCTTGCAGAAAAAATTTCTTTTATGGAGCATACAATCGTTTTTTTGTGTTATTTCGAAAGAGCAGGATTCAGACAATTTACCTGAATATTTATTTCAAGATATCAAAGAAAATAAAAAGTTTTACCTTCTCCGAAAATTCGAAAAAAATTACAATGACTTGAGAGTGCGAGGAATTAATGAAAAGCAGACATTTAAAATTCTTTTCGCACTGACAAAGCAGGTTATGGTGTGAAATTATCAAACTTGTAAAGATACAGGTCACTTGTAAAAATATATAAAGTGTTGTTAAGAAGGAGGAAATTAAAGATTTGCAAATACAGAAAAACACATGCCACATGAAGTATTCTATAAACCCAAGGAGTGCAACATGAGCCTTAAGTCGTGAAAGACCAAAAATTACGAATACAGATTGGATGGAGTGAGGAATAAGATTCGATAAAGGTTGATTTTGGACCATATCGGAAGGGGGTGATCTTCAGACCTGTTCAGGGGAATCCCAATCCCACATGTATACACGTAAAATAATACGCTTACCACATAATTTTGTTGATGACTTGAATGTCCACCATTCAACTGATTCAACTGTATTCCTTGTTCTGGACGACTTACCTGAAATTTAAAAATTTAAATATAGAGACAAAAAGTAACAGATTTCCTTTGAACCCAATAGATAAGATACGTAATTCATTCTGACATTCCATGTTCCTGAAGGAGGGTCGAATAGAAGAAATCGTAAGATTTATGAAATTTCGGGAGTGGGACCCAAGCACGGATACAACGGGTGGGGGGGGTGTGATCGTCCCTCCAAAACGATTTTTTTTAATAATAATTTTTAAATTATACTATTGAGTACTATATACGAGAAATAAGGACTGAAAAATCGATCGTTTTCTGAAATAAAAACAATGAAACATACCAACGCCATGAAATTGTTCAAAGACGGTATTGTTATAAACGCAAGACTGGAACGTTTCTGTGCTGCTAGGGAGAGCCCAAGGGAGTGCAGACCCAAGACAAGAAAGTTGGACAGTGACAGTTCTGTGGCCTGTATAAGCATGCAAAGGTTGGTATCACTTATTACTGCTCCCCGGAGACAGAGACACAGATAAAGTGTGCGTAATACACATGTCCAAATGGAATAATTTTGTTTCCATTACTGAACTTGAAATAATTCAAGCAACGCTGTAAATGTTTGCTTCCTTGCTGTCATCCACAAAATATTATATGAAGTATCCTGACAATTCTTTATGCCGAATGGCTTTGCATCCTACTGTAAAGAGATTTAAGATGCATGTGTCGCCTCATACCAATTGGGTGTCGGAGATTTCACTTCGCAATTTCTTCAGCCAAGTCTATGTCAATAATTAAGTGAGTATATTTCACATCTTCCTTAACATGAGACCTGGTTACACTTATTTTTTCTCACAAGTGGAACCCGTTGCAGGGCCCCACAAGGCCAACTGTCCTTTCTGGCGTACCTCAAAGAGGTCCTTTGCGCAGTAATATTCTTTGGAAGATGCATTTCCTGCTGCTAGGGCCAAGTATACTAGCACCATTTATCACCCCTTTACCAATTTATTCTTCTTTTCTTGACATCATATTCTGAACCTGATTCAGTTCTCTTAGGGTATCAGGTGGGGGGTTAGAAAAATTTTGGACAAAAAAATCATACTGGCTCAAGAGTTTGTTGTCCACTACATCAAAATGCATTGTTTATCTTCTGCCAATTTTTTGCCATGTCTGCTTTTCACCTTGATTGGGATAAGTTTTGCACACTCAGCAAAACTTGTCTTTTTTCCCAGCCAACTGTCTAGACTTACCGATAACAACATTAGAATAATCCCCTTATCCTCTAACATTGTCATTTAAACAATGGATGCGTTCTCAGACACTGTATTTCATGGGCGCCCGCAGGGGGGAGGGGACAGGGGGGCCATGCCCCCTCTGGAACTTAGACCAGACTAGGAAGAAAATAAAAGTGTAACAACTAATCAATGAGATCTTAGATTAACTCAATATAGACCATTATTTATTTATCTAAAGGAGACCGAAACCGGAACCCAATTTAGGGTGTAGAGTAAATATTCTCAAGGGCATTCTTATGCCCTAGCAATAGTACGACAAGCTTGATAAAGCTTACCGCATTTGGAATTAATAAACAAAGAAAGTTTTATATATATATATATATATATATATATATATATATATATATATATATATATATATATATATATATATATATATATATACATACAGCGTCGTGCCCTACCAGGAGTCAGTTTGGTCTTGGTTTTTGCTTATATTTTGTCAAGCTAAAACGTAAGTCTATTTTTTTTTATTCTTTTCCTTAATTTTTAAAATATAATCCTAGTTAAGGGGTAAGATACTAATTTTGCTAAAGTCTATAATGATCATCCTGTGTCTATTCCATTCGTTGTATCCTATAAGGTCTTATCCTATTAGGAATTTTGCTTGCTTTTCTTTCATAATAATGAAACTTAACTTTTAGCATAAAGCTCAACTGAAATTTAGTCAAGATACCAAAATTTGTGAATTAAAAATATTGATCTTTAACAAATCAAAAAATAATTAATAACTAGTCAACAAATAATTCTAAATAAATTACAAATAAATGGTTTAAATTGAATAGTAAAATTAATAGTAGTTAGTAAAATATTAATAAAATAGTAACCATTCTTTTTTCTATAGTAAAACTCTTGGTTTTTCTATTCCGGTATAGAATCACATTTTTGTACCACTCACCGTTTGAAATATGATCAGTCAAAGGTATCAATGATCAGTCTGGTGGCCGGCGTTTACCCCCCCCCCCCCGGTGATTAACCCCTTGTAAAATACCCCCCCCCTCTTTGAAAATAGCCCCCCGCGGAAAATACCCCCCCCCTTCCGTGGAAGAAAGACTTTCCGAATTTGAGAATTTTATTTGAGTTGTATTTTTTTTAATTTCCGTTGTGGGAAGGAATTTTGGTACTTGTGTATTATGCGCCACTCACTCAAGTTTACGCTGTGTAAAATTCGAAAACACACCGGTTTTTTCGTTAGTTTCTTCGTTACTTTAGAAATAAATTTATTCTGGTATCTGGCCCTCCCTGCAGGAAAATTTTCTGAGGGAGCCCTTGTTGTATTTAGAGGAAGGATTTTTTTTTCCATTTCTATAGGAGCCTTTCAAGTTGGTGTCCAGACGCTTAGACTATTCATTCATCTTATATTGCAAACTTACAACACCATGATGGTATCAAAGAGCAATCGGAAATATTACAACTCACCGAATGCAACAGGCAACGAGTGCGTAAACTTAACTTTGACTAATGTTGCCTCTGACTAGCCAACGGATATCGACGTTTAGTGGCAATATCGACCTCGACAAAGTTTCCCAATACCTTGTGCAAAAGGCAAAGTGAGCCAGTTGATCTCCCGTTATGTTACTACTACTACTACTACTAACAACTCACCGCAGCACCAAGCCGCCTGAAGCCAACACAGCTAGGCACGCTCCTCCTCCATCCCAATCCATTCAAAGCCTCCCTTTTTACACCGGCCCACGAAGTTCCCATATCCTTTAAATCTTTCTTTATGACGTCCTCCCACCCCAGACGAGAACGACCTGCTTTCCGTTTAGCCCTAGACGGTTGGCCGAAAAGAGCAATCTTCGGCAATCTGTCATCCTTCATCCGCACAACGTGCCCTAGCCACCTCAACTTTTCTTTCATTATAGCCCCAGAGATAGGTATTGAACCACATTATTCGTATAGCCTATTGATTCAAATACGGTCAGTCAGCCGGGTACCGAGGACGATCCTTAAGCAATTTCTCTGGAAAACATCTAACAAATCTTCATCCGCTTTTCTGAGCACCCATGCTTCAGAGCCATATTTAACCACTGTCATCACTGTCGCTTCGAATATTCTAGTCTTGGTTTGCAGACTTATCTTCCAATTCTTCCAAACTTTTTTTAACTGTGAAAAAACACCCTGAACCTTGGCTATTCTACTTTTAACATTTTCACTGCTCCCACCATCTTTACTAATAATACTACCAAGGTAAGTGAAGCTGCCCACCTGATCAATCTTTTCCTTACCCAACGTCACCTTTTCATTTTCTCTTATTCCTAGCCTTAGTGACTTAGTCTTCTTAACATTAATTTTCAAACCTATTCTAGCACCTTGAACTCACAAAACCTCTAAAACTTAATTTATTTTGCTCACAGTTTCATCTAGGATGCTTAAATCATCAGCATAATCTAAGTCCAGAAGACTTTTTTCTCCCCATTTGATTCCGTGGTCTCCCATTGCCTTTCCTGTGATTCTTAAGACAAAGTCCATCAAAATAATCCATATAAAGGGGGATAGAACACAACCCTGTTTAACTCCTGATTTAATACAAAACCAGCTGCTAACCTCATTTCCTACCTTAACTGCAGCAGTGTTATTCTCGTGTATAGCACAAACCCCTTTAATGTATTTGTCTGGTATACCATTTAAGGATAAAACCTTTTCTAAAGCTCTTCTATCAACAGAATCGAAGGCTTGTTCATAATCTATAAAACTGAGGACCAAAGGTGTTTGACAACTCATGCACTTTTCAATTATTAGCCTAAGAGTGAAAATTTGGTCGACACATCCTCTACCTTTTCTGAAACCTCACTGTTCTTCTCTTAAAACTTTGTCTACGGCATCTCTCAGTCTAAGAAGTATCATGTTACTAAGTAATTTACTGCCTACAGAAACCAGACTAATGCCTCGATAATTATCACACTCACTTTTATCACCTTTCTTATAAAGTGGCTTAATTAAGGTTTTCCTAAAATCGTTCGGTACTTCCCCTTTTTCAAGAATCATATTCATAATCTTCAGTAACTTATTTATAACCTGAGAGTCACCATATTTAAGAAACTCATCTACCACCCTATCAGCACCTGGAGCCTTATTATTTTTTAATCCTTTTAGTACTGTCGCTAATTCTTCCTCACAAAACAAATCTTCCTTCACATCCAAGGTATCACAAACTTTTATTTTCCTCTATATCTTTTCCTGCAACTCTATCTCGGGTAAGCAAATTCTCAAAATGTTCGGCCCATCTCTCTTTAGTTCTTTCCTTATCGCTAAATGTGGCCCCATTCCTATCTTTAACTGGGCCCAGTCCGGATTGACTACTCCCTCTTAATTTATTAACATGTCAGTACAATATTTTACTATTATGCCGTCTAGCTACATCTTCCAGATCCTCGGCAATTTTATCCATAGCCTCCACTTCACACCTCCTTAGTTCATATTTTAATGCTTTCTCCACTTTCTTTACATTCCTTTTGTTTTCATATGATCTATTACTCAGATAATTCTTGTAAAAGTGCTTTCTCCTTTCTATTAAACATAAAGCTTTTTCACTGATATTCCTAGCTGCAGTTCTAGCTTTATTCGCTATGACACCTTCAGCAACTTCACAAATTATTTTCCATATCTTCCATATTGTCAAATTTCAAACTTTCAAGTTTAGCATTCAACTGTTCCTGGAAAGTTTCTCTCAAATTCTCATCCTGGAGACTTCCAACATCATAACTTCCGGGGAGGTAGTTACCCTTCCGATATTTCAGATTTAAATTAACCCTTGACACTACTAGATGGTGATCTTTACCTTTAACATCAATAACAGCACTCCTATATACACCCTAGTATCTTGTATTGATCCTGCCAGTCTTCGGTTTACAAAAACCCGGCATTAATTCAGTTATTATAAAACAAAATAGTAGGAGGGGGGGGGGTGTTCCACTTTCTCCTTTAGGCACTGCCACCCCTCCCAAATTAAGGCTCTTGATCCGTGTTTGGTGGGACTAAAGGTTTCCCTTCGTACATGTGAGCAACTAAAGTATTCAAATCATTTTGAGACAAACTCAGATCCACAAGTGGAATTGATCAAAGTTTTGTGAGCTTTGTGAAACCAACCAAAAGCTTCTTAGGAAAAATTAAAGAAATAGCTAAATTATAAATAAATACAACAAGAGCGGATCCAGGATTTTTGTTCGGAGGGGGGTAGGTTACTAATTTTTGACTCGGTTTTCGACTAATTTTTAGTATGGTTTTACTAATTTTCGACTCGGTCAAAGATTTCGGGGGGGGGGGGGTCAAACCAGGTAGCCCCCCTACCTGGAAACAGCCTTGAAATACAATATAATGACAACACAAGATGGCGTGGTTATTTTTACACAGTCTCGTGTCTTCATTTTAGTCAGTGTTAATGGGACACCCTCAAATTTCTAGACTATTCTCTGGGCTTTGTCCTTACTATTGCTATGCATCATGAGGTTTTCCTTTTGTAATGTCCCAAGTTCAATTAAAAAAAAAAGAACAAGACAATCTCAAAAATGTGCACGTATGCTAGAGGCGTCTTTCCACCACCTGAGGTACATCTTAGAATGTCACGCGTGCCGCACATTTCCATCACGCTCGGCACAGCTCCTCCACGCTTGGTACAGTTTGTTGCTACTTGGTTTCGGTAGACATCACAGTTTCATTTTTCGTGCTACAATCCAATTTGGTAAGGTCACGGTAAACCAGACGATAACGTATGTTCAAAAATTAATTTATTGGGATTAGATGCAAAATAGGTTTGTGTCTGGTTAGCCTTAAGGTAGGATTCCTTGCGGCGACATATTAATTAGAGACTCAGTACCTTAGAATGTCAGTCAGTACTGACTACGCTTTTAAATCTTGTCATATCAATAGTATCAACTGTCTGATTCATTGTTATGCAATAGTCTCTTAGTTCTTAGATAAATAACCTATTGCGCCAAAAAAATCCGGGACGTTTAACAGCAGAAATTAAATTGCAAAGCTAAAATCAAGGACAGCCCGTTAAAGTCTAGAGACATAAAGAGTTAGGTTTGGTTTTAAAAATGCAGGTAAAAAAAGAACCTTGTTTGAGACCGTTAGACAAGTGCATTAGGGTATCAGGTGGGGGGGGGGAAGAAAGTGGAGGTGTCATACTACTCAAAACTTGAAAAACATATACGGAAAAATACCTGGAAAATTGTCTATGAATTGTGGTAAAAAGAGGTTTTTATGTCGGCTCTTGCACCCTCTTTATAGCCAACCTACTTCTACCTTTTCGTAAGAAAAATTTCTATTTGGAGTCTTAAAGGTCTAGAAGCAGTCGTTGTTGTTCTCTTTATTTTGTTTTCGTCGTTTTGAAAAAGTTCCTATTTAGATTGCTACTAACATTTTACACACACACACACAAAAAAAAAACTGTTTTTGGCCTATCAAATGTAACAGTTACCCCGTTACCCTGCCCTCGGGTGCCAGATGTAACCGCCATAAACAGATAGCAAGTTCTCTAGTATTAAGTCCTGACTATACTATCCTGATTCAACTTCCAAAACAGGTAGAAGGTTTTAATGGCAGATAGTTTTTAAGGAAATAGTTTTGTGGAAGAACGTGAAAATACCAACGGAAATCGAAAATAGTGGCCTAATTTTGTGATTCTCCCCTGGCCAAAAAAAATTAATAAGACCCCTCACCACCACCACCTACCAAGGATAAGATCTTTGTGCTTCTATAGTGATCGGCTGAGATTCAAAATTTTATCAGGCTGCACTAGAATGATGGACAATGCAAGTCATGTCATTTAAATAATTAAATATAAAGCAGAGGTATCAAAAGGTTCTCTAAGTAGACCAACGGATCGTTACGTTCGATTCTTAGGCATCTTGCTTGACGAAAATCTTTCATTCAAGCATCATATTGACCTGATTAAAATGAAAGTCTCCAGGACTCTTGGAATCCTTAGAAAGCTCAAACACATATTTCCAGGGTCGATTCTTAGAATCTTGTTCTACAGCCTAGTTCAGTCTTATGTTTCATACTGTTCTGTTATTTGGATGTCAACTTTTCCCTCGTCTCTGATGCCACTTTCAAAACTTTATGATAAAGCAAGGACTCTTATTAAGGAAACTAACCGATCTTCACTTAAACCCTTGCTTGATTGAAAATCTCTCTATTTTCTTTCTTGTTATTCTTTCATCTTTTTACAGTTGCACGGCCATCTTCCTGCTGCTCTATATAATAATATATCTTTTGTTTCTGATCAATCGACTTATCATCTCCGCACTTCCAGCAATTTACAGGTTCTTCATACTCCATCAATGAGGTCTGACTTCAAACCTCTGACAACTTGCAACAGGATTTGGAACACGCTCCCTTTGTCTGCACGAAGCTGCCACTCGTTTGGTATGTTCAAAAATTATGTTAGAGATTTTCTAGCTAGTAATTAAGTTTTTCCGGTTTCCCTTGGAGTTGATGTCTCTGGATTGAATTGGATATTTATTTGATCTGGTAAATTCATGTGTTATTCCCTGCATAGCTTGTCATTCTGGGGATTATTAAGGTAGGCGACTGGATTTTTTTTTTGATTTTGTTTATATATTTTTTTGTGTTGGTATTTTTTTTTCTTCTCTGTTTTTTCCCGGCCATGGAGCCTTATGGGGAGATTTTGTTGATGTAGTTTTTTGTTTATGATTTCTATTGTTAAATAAAGAACTCACTCACTCACTCACTATCCCAGCAGAGCCGTTCCTAGGGTTGGTGGTGCCCGGGGAAAAATTAATTGCAGCACCCATGGTTCTATATCCCAGTCTTGTAAGTGTTACAAACCTGAGTTTGGTAGCAAAGTAAATGAAATAAAAAAAAAGTAAAAAAGCCATAATAAGTTTTTTAGTTAGACATCCAAAGATTATAACTTTCAGATTTATTTGGAACAAACAAATTTGCAAATGCTCACGTCTGATTCTACAGTTATTTAAGCCTTTACAATAAAAAAAAAATATTTTGAAAGCTTTTTTTCATTTTTCAAAATTAATTGAAAGTAACTTAGTCCCCTATAGTGCTATGGCTGTGGTGTTTCTTTAAAGTATTAATGTAATAAATTAGTTGCATTGTGAATTAGTTAAAATCATGTTGAACAGCATGAATTTAACAACTTCATCACTCAAAACGAAATCACAATCCCGCAGCATCAACCATGCCTTGGAGCCTTATTATTCAATAACTTACCAATTTCTGCTCATCCGTCCAGACAACCTTCGCAGTTGGAACAGCATCGGAATATCCATTTTGATCTGGATAACCATGGCCCCCCTGGTACCTAGAACCCTGTGGGGGGTAGCTTTGAATTCGTCCTACTTCGGCTATCTTGTCCGACGTATTCACGACAACGCTGCGGTCAGTCTGTCAAGAATAGAGTACTAATGAAGTCGTGCAAGTCAACAATGGTCTTTTCAATCTCTCAGTGGACTTTCAATTAACTCATGAATGAAAATTCGTTTACTCTTATAAGCCGCGAGGTGTGACTTTTATTCAGATTTATTGAATAGTTGTGCATAATCATGTATGGTTTATATGACTAGCTAAAAAAAATTGTAGTTGTTATTTTTTTCACAATCCAAAACAAAAGCAAAAATTGGTAAATTCGCGTATTTTGCTATGGTGACACAGAGATTCTAAATTGAAAAACAAAGAAGTTTTTGTAAAAGCAAAGAGCGATTTTAACTTAAAATTAAACAGCTTATAAAACATTGGATCAGGGTTGTGGGGCTCTTCAGCTGCACACTAAGCATAGGCCTGCTAGATTATAACTCAAATCCATCCCATATTCCATGTTCTACGTGTAATCCAGGGCAATATTGTTCTTTTTTTATAAATAAAAAACACTTTTTAAATTTAATTTAAAAAAGAACCAAAAAGACGTTTGTCTAAACCTGGATGTAAATATATAAATATATATATGTAAATATATATATATATTATATATATATATATATATATATATATATATATATATATAATATATATATATATATATATATATATATATATATATATATATATATATATATATATATATATATATATATATATATATATATATATATATATATATATATATATATATATATATATGTATATATATATATTATTTAAGGCACCTTTTTGAATTACACACAGTCATCTACACTCTATAGCTGACCAAGCATACATATAAAGTAGACATGGTGTGTGACCCCTCTCCCCAGGAGTCTCAAGATTGTTATGATTTCCCCATCATTTCCAAAAATTTGCATACAATTTGTTTTTTAGATTCCTCTCCCTTAAAAAATGAGTACCTTCTCATCAGCATTTCCTAACTTCAAAATATGGCCACTGTACATAGTATTTATTTTTACCATGAAGGTGAACATATCCCTAATCTCTAGGTTTTGGAGAAAGGGAGGGAGATGAATTCTAAACAGGAGCCATTCTGATGCATAGAATAGCTCTTTAAGGTCCAAATCGTTAAAATTCTCTTGGTTGGGCATTTTTTCAATTGTTCTTAGGGATGGGTGTTTTTCGTTGCGCGGTGGATAAGGAGGATATATTCTCCTGTGTGTATAAGTAGGCATAAGAGGTACACCAGTCCAGTCTTAAGTAAGCTCTTCACTTTCATGGACTCTATTTATTATGGCCTGTATTGTAAATTTCCAGGAATCTTATGCGCCGCCAATTGGCAGCATGTCGCTGAAATTTCAAAATAACACAGTAAGTTTCTTAATTGGCCGACTTCTAAATTGACCAGCTCCTTCAGAGTATAGTTTGATTCTTTTATAGCTAAACTTTTTATTTCGTGGCTTAAAACAGCAGAAAACAACAAATTACGTTTCCAAAAAACGGATGCATCAAAAGAAAGAACATATGTCTGCTTCCCTGTTTAACCGCCAGCGACTCGAAGTTGAATGTTTTAATCGTTCTTTTTACCTTTTTTCAACAAAGACAAAAAAAAAAACTATAGGAAAAAGGTACTGGTGCATAATGAGGACACATTTATATCAGAGGCAACGCTGTAGCGTGCCTATAGTAAAGGCCATACGGCTCCAATGTTTTATTATTTATTAATTATTATTTTTTTCCCCAGGGGCACTTCATATGGAAGGGGTCGTAGTAGAAACTTCAAAGGGGGCTCATTCGATTGGAAATCGAGAGTTCTAGTGCCCTTTTTATTGGTCAAAAATGATTGGAGGGGAACTAGCCCCTCCCCCTCACGCCCATCATTCCTCCAAACACATCCAATCAAAATTTTGAGATAGCCATTTTGTTCAGCGTAGTTTATTACCAGATAGAAAATATTTTTGAGGAGGAAACTCCCCCACAACCCTCAGGGCAAGGGTTTTGAGTTATGCCCTGGGGGCACAGAAGGTTTTTATAGAAGGCGTTGTCGTAGAAACTTCAAAACAGGCTCATTCGATTGGAAATTCAAAGGGCTAGTGCTATTTTTAATAGTCGAAAGTGATTGGAGGGCAACTAGCCCCCCCCCCACACCCGTCATTTCCCCAAACACATCCAATCAAAATTTTGAGATAGCCATATTGTTCAGCGTAGTTGATGGGGCTTATAAGGTTTTTATAGAAGGCGTTGTCGTAGTAAAAGGCCATACGGCCCCAATGTTTTAATAATTATTTATTTTTCCAGGGGCACTTCATATGGAAGGGGTTGTCGTAGAAACTTCAAAGGGGGCTCATTCGATTGGAAACCGAGAGTTCTAGTGCCCTTCTTAATAGTCGAAAATGATTAGAGGGCAACTAGCCCCCTCCCCACGCCCATCATTTCCCCAAACACATCCAATCAAAATTTTGAGATAGCCATTTTGTTCAGCGTAGTTGATTTCCAGATAGAAAATATGTTTTTGAGGAGGACAATCCCCCACAACCCTCAGGGCAAGGGTTTTAAGTTATGCCCAGGGGGCATATAAGGTTTTTATAGAATGCTTTGTCATAAAAACTTCAAAAAAGGCTCATTCGATTGGAAATTCAAAGGGCTAGTGCCCTTCTTAATCGTCACAAGTGATTGGAGGGTAACTAGCCCCCCCAAGCCCATCATTCATCCAACCAAATCCAATCAAAATTTTGAGATAGCCATTTTGTTCAGCGTAGTTGATTTTCAGATAGAAAATATGTTTTTGTGAAGGACATTCCCCCACAACCCTCTAGACAAGAGTTTTAAGTTATACCCTGGGGGCATATAAGGTTTTTATAGAAGGCGGTGTCGTGGAAACTTCAAAAAGGCTCATTCAATTCCAAATTCAAAGCGCTAGTGCCCTTTTTCATAGTCGAAAGTGATTTGAGGGCAACTAACCCCCCTCTCAAGCCCACCTTTTCCCAAAACACATCCAATCAAAATTTTGAAACAGCCATTTTATTAAACGTAGTTTTAAGTTCAGGAAATTAGGTCTTTGAGGATGACAACTCCCCCACAGCCTAAGGGCAAGGGTTGTAAGTTATGCCCTGGGGGTATATAAGGTTTTTGTATAGACCACATTGTCGTAGAAACTTCAGAAAGGGCTCATTCGATTGGAAATTTAAATGGCTAGTTCTATTTTAAAAGTCGAAAGATTCTAAGGCAACTGACACCCCTTCCACGCCCACCCTTTCCCCAAACACATCCAATCAAAATTTTGAGATAGCCATTTTGTTCAACATAGTTGAAGGTTCTGGATATTATATGTTTGAGCAGGAAACTCCCACACAGTCTTCAGGGGCAAGGATTATAAGTTATACCCTGGGGACATATATGGTTCTTATGGAAGGAATGCTCGTATAAACTTCAGAGAGGGCTCATTTGATCGAAAATTGAAAGTTTTAGTTCACTTTTTAAGCGTCAAAAGATATTGGAGGGTAACCAGCTTCCCCTCCCTAAACCCTATTATCCCAAATGCATCCAATAAAAATTTTAACATAGCTATTTTGTTAAAAATAGTTCAAAGATCATATAACAAAAAATCCGGTGTTGACACAACCCACCAGGGCCTGGGGGCAGGCGTTGTAATTTCTGCCCTGGGGGTATATATGGGTCTTATGGAAGTGATGCTCGTATTAACTTCAAAAAGGTATAATTTGACTGGAAATTGAAAGTTCTAGTTCACTTTTAAGAGTCAAAAGAGATTGGAGGGCACCTAGCCCCCCCCCTCTCCACGCCCTTTTTTCCTCAAACCCATCCGATAAGAACTTTGAGATATTCTTTTTTTTTAAATAATTCAAAGACCATATAACGAAAACTCAGGGGTCAACACAGCCCCCCAGGACTTGAGGGCAGGTGTTGTAAGTTATTCCCTTGGGGAATATATGGTTCTTATTGAAGGGATGCTCGTAAAAAATTCAGAGATGGCTCATTTGACTGGAACTTGAAAGTTCTAGTTAAGTTTTTTCGAGTCAAAAGATATTGGAGGGCAACTAGCCCCCCACGTCCCTTTTCCCCAAATGCATCCAATAAAATTTTGAGATAGGCATTAAGTTAAAAATTTCTCAAAAGTCAGATAACAAAAACTCAGGTGTCGTCACAACACCCCAGGGCCCGGGGGTGGGCGTTGTAAGTTATGCCCTAGGGCATATACTGTTCGTATGAAAGAAATGCTCGTATAAACTTCAGAGAGGGCTCATATAATTGGATATTGAAATTTCGAGCTCACTTTTTAATAGTCAAAAGAGATCTGAGGGAAGGTATCGCCCAACCCACCTGATGAAAATTTTGAGATAGACATTTAGTTAAAAATAGTTCAAAAGTCGGGCAAGAAAAAATCCGGTGTCAATAGAACCCCTCAGGGCACAGGGGAAGGCGTTCTAAGCTATGCCCTAAGGGCAGGTATGGTTCTTATGAAAGGGATTCTCGTATAAACTTCATAGAGGGCTCATTTCATTTGAAATTGAAAGTTCTATTTCACTTTAAGAGTCAAGAGAGTTAAACTAGCCCCCCCCCCGCTCTTTTTCCCCCAAACCCATCCCCTACAAATTTTGAGATAGCCAGTGTTTTGGAAATTGTTCAACAATTAGATAACAAAAACACCTCCCAGAGCCCGGGGAATAGGCGTCGTAAGTGTTGTCCTGGGGGCGTATATGGTTTTTATGAAAGGGATGCTCGTATAAACTTCAAAGGGGACTCATCTGATTGGAAATTGAAAGTTTTATTTCAACTTTTAAGAGTCAAAAGATATCCGAGGGCAACTAGCCCCCCCCACACACCCTTTTTCCCCCATGCCCATCCGATAAAATTTGTATAATAGCCATTTCATTAAAAATATATAGCCATTATAATAGCCATATCACTTTTTAAGAGTCAAAAGAGATCGGAGGGCAACTAGCCCCCCCTCCTCCACGCCCTAAATTCATCAGATAAAAATTTTGAGATAGACATTTTGTTAAAAATAGTTCAAAGTTCTGATAACAAAAACTCCAGTGTCAACACAGCCCCCCAAAGCCCGGGGGTAGGCGTTGTAAATTATGCCCTGGGGGCATATATGGTTGTTATGGAAGGGATGCTCGTCTAAAATTCCTAGAGGGCTCATTTGATTAGAAATTAAAAGTTGTAATTCACTTTTTAAGAGTCAAAAGTGATTGGAGGGCAGCTAGCCTCCCCCCACACTCCATTTATTTTTTTCCCAGAGGCAATTCATATAGAAGGGGTCGTCGTATAAACTTCAAAGGGGGCTTATTCGATTGGAAATCGAGAGTACTAGTGCTCTTTTTAAGAGTCAAAAGTGATCAGAGAGCAACTGGCCCCCAAGCCCTTTTTCCCCAAATACATCTGATAAAAAATTTGAGGTAGCCATTTTGTTAAAAAATAGTTGAAAGATCATATAACAAAAACACCTTTACTTATAGTCATTTCGTTAAAAATAGTTTAATGATCAGATAAGAAATACTCCTGTGTCAACACAACCCCTCCCCCTCCAGGGCCGGGGAAAGCGTTGCAAGTATTGCTCTGGGGGCATATATGGTTCTTATGGAAGGTATGCTCGTATAAAATTCAGAGAGGGTTCATTTGAATGGAAATTAAAAGTTGTAGTTCATTTTCTCAGAGTGAAAAAAGATCAGAGGGCAACTAGCCCCTCCCGCCCTTCACGCCTTTGGGCGTATCGGATGGATAAACACATCCGATAAAAATTACAGGTGACCATTTTGTTAAAAATAGTTCAACCATCAAATATTAAAACTCCAGGGTCGACACAACCCTCCAGGGCCCAGGGATAGGCGTTGTAAGTTATACTCTGGGGATATATATGGTTCTTATAGAAGGGATATTCGTATAAACTTGAGAGAGGGCTCATTTGATTGAAAATGAAAAGTTCTAGTTCACTTTTAAAGAGTCAAAAGAGACCGAAGCTTAATCTAGTCCCCCACGCCCTTTTTCCCCAAACCCATCCGATGAAATTTTTGAGATAGCAATTTTGTTAAAAATAGTTCAAACATCAAATAATAAAAACTCTGAGGTTGACACAAACCCATTGTTTCGCTTTCATATTGTTACTTTGATATCAGTTTTGATACTTTGATGAATATTTGATATTTTTTTAAAGTTTGATTTTGAAATAAGGAATTTTTCTGAACTTGAAATTTTTTTCAGTCAAAAACGAACAAAAATTAATTAAAAAAAACGTTCTGAAAAATAAGTTTTTCAAAGAAAAGTAAAGGCCATTTTAAAATTGAGCTCAGCAGATACAAATACCTTTTAAAATTCAAACTCAAAACGACCAGAAATTACTATTAAAGAATAAATGAAACCCAAAACGAACAGAAATTAAATAAGCAGTCGTAGCAAAAACATACAACAAGTGACAAATGAATAAATAGATCTTAAAGCGAGTAATGCTTAGATTGAATATAAATATCAAGCTTAAAAGGGAAAAAAATATCTTCCTATTGAAGTATAAATGAAACTTAAAACGAACAGAAATTAAATAAACAATCAATGCAAACAAACATACAATAGATATTAATGTAAATTAATAAATAAATCTTAAAACGAGTGAAACTTAAATTGAATTATATTACAAATATTTTCTTTTCCATTTCCTACAGTATTGAAAATACAAATACAATTACAGTGAAATGAATTCTTGAACTGATGGATCTTTCAACAATTAATATCATTATTCATCAAATATTCAATTTGATGAATAATGATATTAATTGTTGGAAGATCCATCAGTTCAAGAATTTATTTCACTGTAATTGTATTTGTATTTTCAATACTGTAAGAAATGGAAAAGAAAATATTTGTAATGTAATTCATTTTCAATTAAGTGCCAATGACGCAGTAGGCTTTTGGTTTTTATTTACAGTTAAGGAGGGGGGCAGTATCCAAACTCTTGTTTGTAGTGAAATTAAATTCGTCTTGTACAACTTGAGAAAGAACTAATAAATTAAACTGAATATTTGATTTATAATGATATTAATTGCTGAAAGCTCATTAGTTCAAAATGTTACTATAATTTTAATGTTTATTTTCAATATTAAGTAGAAAAGAAAATAGTTGTTAAAAAATTGGTTTTCAGTAAACCGCCAATGAAGCAGTAGGTCTTAGACTTTTACAGTGAGAGAAGGAGGTCATACCCAAACTCTTGTTTGTGGTGATTTTTGTTCGTTTCAAGCTTGATTTGCGTATTCAATTTAAGTTTCACTCGTTTTAAGATTTATTTATTAATTTACATTAATATCTATTGTATGTTTGTGTGCATTGATTGTTTATTTAATTTCTGTTCGTTTTAAGTTTCATTTATACTTCAATAGGAAGATATTTTTTTTCATTTTAAGCTTGACATTCATATTCAATCTAAGCATTACTCGCTTTAAGATATATTTATTCATTTATATTATTACTTATTGTATGTAAAAAGCTATGATTGCTTATCTAATTTCTGTTCGTTTTGGGTTTCATTTATTCTTTAATAATAATTTCTGGTCGTTTTGAGTTTGAATTTTAAAAGGTATTTGTATCTGCTGAGCTTAAATTTAAAATGGCCATTACTTTTCTTTGAAAAACTTATTTTTCGGATATATTTTTTTTTTTTTTTAATTAATACTGCTAAAGAAGTCAAGTCTGGTTAATGCTAATGAAATAAAATAAAATAGGAGGAATATATAAAAGTTTATAAACAAATTTGGGCTATATATATATGCACATTAGTTGGGTAAAGCATAGCATATATTAGATACGTAACCTAACCTAACCTAGATGCCTTTTTCAACCCCCTAAACCCCAAAAAACAACAGTAAATGTGTCCTCATTATGCATCAGTACCGGAAAAAATTTGTCTTCTGATTTTTTGGGGGAGGGGTGCTGGCCAAAATGACACCTTATTCACCAGCTTACGTACCCAGTCGACGTATTTTATGGAATGTTGAGTTTTCAAAAGGTCAATAGCTATTAACAAAAAGATGCACATGTTCAGAAAAACATGAGAGTGTAAACAAAGCCCAGCCGCTAAACATGTCTGCTTTGGAAATTAGTTAAATAACTTTCCGAAAGTGTAGACATTGTAAAGTTACACCGACATCAATAAAGCGATACAAACTCATCTACAATTTTTTTGGCAAAAAAAAAAATAAATAAAAATATGTGCCAGAAGAAGCAAAAGTTCAATTGTCAGTCTAAGTGATTTTAACTTATCATAAAATCATAAAATAGGAATCAACATAGCTTGTAAGCTAAAGGTTACATGCATAATTCATAGCTAAAGGCCTAAACCTCGCCTTGAACTTAAAAGTTCTTTGATTTTATGTTGTTTTTGTTTTGTTTTTTGTTTATTTTTTTTTTATTGACAGCAACCCAATTAAATGTCGTTCAAACAGAGACATACAACCAAAGAAACAAACAACCCAAATTTCTTTGACGACAAGGAATGAAAAATATCAAAAAAGCTTTTTTGCAGATTTCATTTTTTCACTCAGCTGCAGTTTTTAGTGGTCGAATAGTCGCAAGACTAGAAATATTAATTGTCTCTTCAATTAAAACCAAGTGGTGTTAATTTGGGGGGGACGTGTTCCCCCTGTATTTTTGGCTAAATATTATGCAAGAAAAGTAATATGTTGAACCTTTATTTTCAGGTAATCCAACCAGCCTAACTTAGATGCAAAATGTTGGATCCAATTGGCGGTGGTAATTCAACATCCTATGCACCATCTCTGAATCTGAAGACCTTTTTTTCAACAAGCAGTGGCAACTTTGTTTGCTTTACGGTCTTTCAAATGAATATCAAACAGTTCGTGGTAACGAACTGTAAGTAAGGAACGACCCGGCTCAATAGTAACCGAAACTCTAAAAACTGGAATTTTGATACCCATAGATACATCAATAGAATCAGATTTTTATGCTGATTTCAAATATATAAGTTTCATTAAGTTTAGTTTTACCCATCAAAAGTTGAGCGCCTGAGAAAATTTGCCGTATTTTCGAAAAAAAGCGGGAAACACCCCCAAAAAGTCATATAACTCTAATAAAATCACACCATCGGATTCAGCGTATCAGAGAACCTTACTGTAGAAGTTTCAACCTCCTATCTGCAAAAACGTGGAATTTTGTATTTTTTGTCAGAAGAAAGATGACGGATGCGTGTTTATTTGTTTGTTTTTTTTGCTTTTTTTTATTTCCCCAGGGGTGATCGTATCGATCCATTAGTCCTAGGATATCGTAAGAGGGCTCATTTGAACGGAAAATAAAAGTTCTAGTGCCCTTTTTAAGTGACCAAAAAAAATTGGAGGGCAACTTGGCCCCCTCCAACGCTCATTTTTTTCCCGAAGTCACCCAATCAAAATTTTGAGATAGCCATTTTGTTCAGCATAGTTGAAAATCTAATCAATATGTCTTTGAAGATGACTAATCCCCCAGAGTTCCCGGGGGAAGGACTGGAAGTTATGAACTTTGCCCATTGTTAACATATTGTATTGGTTATTGGGAAGTATACAGACATTTTCAGGAAGGATTTTTTTCTGGTGAAGGGGGGGGGGGGTGGAGGAGGGGGTTACTCGGGAGAATCTTTCCATGGAGGATGTTTCTTGGGGTAAGGGATGTTTTCTATGAAAGGGACGCCAGATTTCCCAGCATTATTTAAAAAACGATCAGAAATTAAATGAAAAAAAAACAAGTTTTTTCAACTGGAAGTAAGAAGCAACATTAGAACTTCAAACGAACAGAAATTATTGCGTATATGAGAGGGTTCACCCCAAGTCAATACCTCGCTCTTTACGCTACAGTTTTTTTTAGTGCTTTCAAAAGAGCTATCTATTCTAATTAAACGGCTTTTGTGATTCAGGGGTTTGTGATTTAAACAAAATTTTTACTTTAGCGTAAAGAGCGTGGTTTTTGACTAAGGGGAGAACCCCCTCATATACGTAATAACATATACGTAATAAAAAAAAACAATAAAAAAAAACAAGCGATACGGCTCAATAGTAATCGAAACTTTTAAAAACGGAATTTTGATGTCAATAAATGTGTCAAAAGAATGGGCTTATAATGCTGATTCTAAATATATAAATTTTATTAAGTTTAGTATTACTCATCAAAGGCTACGAGCCTGAGAAATTTTACCTGATTTTTGAAAGAGGGGGGAAACATACCCTACAAGTGAAAGAATTTTAATGAAAATCACACCGGCAGATTCAGCCTATCAGAAAACCCTATTACATAGGTTTCAAGCTCATATCTGCAAAAATCTGCAACTTTGTATTTTTTGCCAGAAGAAAGATCACGGATGCGTGTTTAATTTTTTTTTTCAGGGGTAATCGTACCGACCCAGTGGTCCTAGAACATCAAGAGAGAGCTCATTCGAACGGAAATTAAAAGTTATAGTGCCCTTTTCAGTGACCAAAAATGCTGGAGGGCAACTTGGCCCCCTCTCACGCTACTTCGCCCCCTAGTCAATACCTCGCTCTTTACGCTAAAGTTTTTTAGTACTTTCAAAAGAGCTATCTATTCTAATTAACCGGCCTTTGTGATTCAGGGGTTTGTGATTCGAACAAAATTCGAACTTTAGCGTAAAGAGCGAGGTATTGACTAGGGAGCGAACTCCCTAGTATACGTAATGAAAACATACGAATATAGAAATTCGTTACGTAACTTAATTCGCAAGTTACGTCAGAACAAAATTTCGAGAAAGCCAATTAGCCAAAAAAAGGAAAATTAATATACAAATTTCGTTTTAATTATTCATGTAGGGTGAGCCAAAATCAAAGCTGCATTGATTCAAAAACGTTCAGAAATTAACTAAAAAAAAACAAGTTTTTTAACTGAAAGTAAGGAGCGACATTAAAACTTAAAGTGAACAGAAATTATTCCGTATATGAGAGGGGCTGTCCCCTCCTCAACACCTCGCTCTTTACGCTAAAGTTTGACTCTATCTCACAACTTTATTTTTTCTAAACAATAAAAAACTTTACCGTAAAGAATGAGGCGTTGAGGAGGGGACATCCCCTTTCATATACGGAATAATTTCCGTTCGTTTTAAGTTTTAACGTCGTCCCTTACTTTCAGTTATAAAAAACTTGTTTTTTTTTTCAGTTAATCAAACAGTTCGTGGTAACGAACTGTAAGTAAGGAGCGACCTGGCTCAATAGTAACCAAAACTCCATGATACAGAATTTTGATGCCAATATATATGTCAAATAAATTACATTTTTATGCTGATTTCAAATATATGAGTTTCATCAAGTTTAGTCTTACCCATTAAAAGTTATGCGCCTGAGAAAATTTGACTTATTTTTGAAAAAAGGGGGAAACACCTCCTAAAAGTCATAGAACTTTAATGAAAATCACACCATCGGATTCAGCGTATCAGAAAACCCTACTGTAGAAGTTTCAAGCTCCTATCTGCAAAAATGTGGAATTTTGTATTTTTGTCAGAAGAAAGATCACGGATGCGTGTTTATTTATTTTATTTTTTTTTCTTTTCTTTTTTTTATTTATTTTCCCAGGGGTGATCGCATCGATCTAGTAGTCCTAGAATATCGTAATAGGGCTAATTTGAACGGAAATTAAAAGTTCTAGTGCCCTTTTTAAGTGACCAAAAAAATTGGAGGGTAAGTTTGCCCCCTCCCACGCTCATTTTTTCCCGAAGTCACCCAAATAAAATTTTGAGATAGCCATTTTGTTCAGCATAGTCGAAAATCTAATAAATATGTCTTTTAGGATGACTTATTCCCCGCAGTTCCCAGGGGAAGGGCTGCAAGTTATGAACTTTGCCCATGTTTACATATAGTATTGGTTATTGGGAAGTATACAGACATTTTCAGGAAGGATTTTTTCTGTTGGGGGGGGGGGGCTGGAGGAGGGGATTACCCCTAGTCAATACCTCGCCCTTTTCGCTAAAGTTTTTTTAGTGGTTTCAAAAGAGCTATCTATTCTAATTAACCGGCCTTTGTGATTCAGGGGTTTGTGATTCGAACAAAACTCGAAGTTTAGCGTAAAGAGCAAGGTATCGATTTGGGGGCAAACTCCCTAATATACGGAATAAAACATACGAATATAGAAGTTCGTTAAGTAAATTAATTCGTAAGTTACGTCAGAACAAAATTTCGATGAAGCCATTTAGTCAAAAAAGTAAAATTAATATGCAAATTTTGTTTTAATTATTCATGTACGGTGAGCCAAAATCAAAGCTGCATTAATTCAAAAACGTTCAGAAATTAAATAAAAAAACAAGTTTTTTTTAACTGAAAGTAAGGAGCGACATTAAAACTTAAAACGAACAGAAATTATTCCGTATATGTAAGGGGCTGTCCCTTCCTCAATACCTCGCTCTTTACGCTAAAGTTTGAACCTGTCACACAACTTCATTTTTTAAAACAATAAAAAACTTTAGCGTAAAGAGCGAGGTATTGAGGAGGGGACAGCCACTTTCATATACGGAATAATTTCTGTTCGTTTTAATGTCGCTCCTTACTTTCAGTTAAAAAAAACTTGTTTTTTTTTATTTAATTCAATACTCAAGCCACATCATAGTCATAGCTGTCGATTAAAAAACCAAGATTTACAAATTAAGCTTGTTTGTCCTTGATTTTAACGTCACAATTGGAACTACAGAAGCGAAAAATTAAAACTGCAAGAACTTAGGATAAGCTTGCTTGAACACTAATTTGTTCCCAACTAATACCGTTAACAATTTGTCTTGTACTCTTACAAGATTCATCTTAGCGATAGGAAATTTATTGTTCCAAGGTTACATCTTGTCTAATTAAAGAAATATATATATACCCCTAAAACCATAATTTTGATTGGTCAACTACAGATTTTATGTTTGGAAGTTGAACATTATTCAACTGAAAAAATTACGGTACTTTTGTGTATTATACCAAACACACTTGAGAACTTTGCACTCTTAGATGTGAGAGAAACGGTTTTATCTGTCTGTATTTAGAGACAATTAGCTTACGCTCATTTAAAAAACTACATACATAAAACAAGTTTTTTCAACTCAAAGTAAGGATCAACATTAAAACTTAAAACGAACAGAAATTATTACGTATATGAAGGGGATTGTCCCCTCCTCAACACCTCGCTCTTTACACTAAAGATTTTTAGTACTTTTAAAAAAGCTTTTTATTGTCCTAATTAAACGACCCTTGTCTTTTGGGAGTCGTTCTTAAAGAGTTGGGACACAATTCAAACTTTAGCGTAAAGAATGAGGTGCTGAGGAGGGGGCAATCCCCTTCATATATGTTATCATTTCTGTTTGTTTTAAGTTTTAGTGTTGATCCTTACTTTCAGTTGAAAAACTTTTTTTATCTAATTTCTGATCATTTTTTAAATAATGCCAGGAAATCTGGCCCCACCTCCATGAATAAATCACCCTTCCCACAGGATATAGCCTCTAGACCATTCAATCCTGTTGAAAATTTACCCCTGACAATTACCCTTAACAACTCCACGCGTAAAATTGAGAAGGAAAAGAGAAAGCAAGAGATATGAAACGAATTTTATTTAGGAATTTTGGCAAATTCCCATAGCGTAGTGTAAAAATTCTCCTGATAGGTTCACCCTCTGGAAAGTTCCCTCTCCATGAAAAACTCCCGTGAAAATACACCAGCAGAACACCCCACCCCCCACCCGTATGAAAATGTATACATACTTCCCAATAACAAATACTATGCGCAAACAATGGGGAAATTTTATAACTTAAAGACCTTTCCCCTGGGGCTGTGGGGGATCATGCTATATCCAAAGGCATAGTTATTGGGCTTTTCAATTATGATGAACAAAATAGCTATCTCAAAATTTCGATCGGACGATTTTGGGAAAAAAGGGGGTAGGGAAGGGGGCCTAGTTGCCCTCCAATCTTTTTAGTCACTTAAAAAGGACACTACAACTTTTAATTTCCGTTCAAATGATCCCTCTCACGATATTCTAGGGCTACTGGGTCGATACATCACCCCTGGACAAAAAAAAAAATAAATGAACACGCATCCGTGATCTTTCTTCTGGCAAAAATAGAAAATTCCACATTTTTGCAGATAGGAGATTGGAACCTTCACAATAGGGTTTTCTGATACACTGAATCTGATGGTATGATCTTCATTAAAATTCTACGACTGTTAGGGGATGCTTGCCCCTTTTTTCGAAAATCAGGCCCATTTTCTCAGGCGCATAACTTTTGATGGGTAGCCTTTAATGGGTAAGACTAAACTTAATGAAACTTATATATTTGAAATCAGCATAATAAGCCGATTCTTTTGATATATCTATTGGTATCAAAATTCCGGCTTTTAGAATTTCAGTTAATATTGAGCCGGCTCGCCCCTTACTTACAGTTCGGGTCACACGAACTGTTTAATTAAATATTTAATATATATAGTTGATATTTTGACTAGGTTAGGTATTTCATATAATGCATTCTGGGCGGCTTTCTTTCCATAATTCTATGTCGTAGTTTCAATAATTTTGTTTCTAAAGTATTATATTTTCATTATATTTTGGTATATTTCATTATGATTAGCCTGACTTTACTTCTCGAGTGTGTTAGGTATAATAAATAAGTACCGAAATTACGAACGGTAAAAATAGGAGCTGGTCGCGCAGAATTTTGATTTTATCGGCAAATGTGATTATAATATCACCTAGGCATAAAACTACCCTTCGACAATCTCTCTGGAAAACATCCAGCATCTTCTTCAATCTTTCGTAGCATTCACGTTTCAAAGCCGCTCAAGATCACCGTCTACCCTGGCTTCAATAATCCTAATTCTAATTCGAAGACCTAGTCTGAGCTAGGTGAATAAAACTTCCATGGAGGAATATACAGCTGAAATAAGGGCCTAGGAAAGGGGTTTGCATTGGATGCTTGATGATACATTTTCTCGACCTAGTAGATCAGTTCATGAAAGTTTTATTCGTGTACCTAAACAGTATTTCAAGTTAGCGTAAAAGCCACCAAATCAGGGGTATGCGCAGGAGGGGGAGCTCGGGGCCCATCCCTCTTCCCCTAACTCAAAATATTAAATTCTATGAATTTTTGGGTTCTTCTAATTTAAATTGTCAAATGATTTTTTTATGATTGCCCCCCCCCATCCATTTTTTATTGTTGGATCTTCCTCCCAAAAATCCTGCGTATGTACCTGCACTAAACTGGAATTTAGTATAGGCTATGTGAGTGCTCGAACACACTTATTTGGAGTCATTTGGGCTGCAGATACAGTTCTAAGAGCTTCATTCATGCACCTCACCAACTTCCAAATTAGTGTTAAAGCCACTAAACTGCCATTTTATCCAGAAGAGCAGCTTGTTTTATTGTTCAACAGATTCGTGTAAATGTAAGTAAAACCTGCATTCGGTCAAAGATAGGGGAAGAGTGATACCCTTACAACCGTCACCAACTACAAACCCAGCCTCCTGTATTTATCTTGGAATGGCGTCCCTGAGCCCAAGCATTTAAGTGCCAATCTGAAGTTACCATTTAAGTGCGAATTTCAAACATATAATTTCTAAAGTATCCACATATGTGAACATTAGTCCTAATACTAAAATTGTTTTGTATCACTTAACTTAGCAAAGTTTTAAATAGTTGATTAAAACGACCGCCAACAACGCCCGCTTACCCAATCTGAGAACATTCCCATGTTTACATTTTTCTTCATTTCCGTTTGATGTGATTCAACAAATTACTCAAATCGTGGGAAAAACTTTGGAAGAAGAAGTGTCATCAAAGGGTCGGAACTTCCGTGAGGGCTTTAAACCCTCGGGATGGACAAGGGTGGGAAGATTATTAAAGCTCCCAGGCTCTCAAATGACGTTGTTGCGATTCGCTCCCCTGATAACAAGGTCACGTTGCTTCTAGATTACTGTGAAAAAGGGCTGGCTATTCATTAATAGTCATTGGTAAAAAATAGTTTTCCAACAAAGCGCTTTTCAATCAAACAGCTCGTGATAACAAACTGTAAGTAAAGAGCAACCCCGCTCAATAGTAACCGAAACTCTAAAAACGGAATTTTGATACAATAGATACATCGAAAGAATCAGATTTTAATGTTGAGTTCAAATATATAAGTCTTATCAAGTTTAGTCTGACCCATCAAAAGTTACGCGCCTGGCGAAATTGCCTTATTTTTGAGAAACAGGGAGAAACAACCCCTACAAGTCATAGAATCTTAATGAAAATCACATCATCAGATTCAGCGTATCAGAGAACCCTACCGTAGAGGGTTCGAGCTCCAATCTGCAAAAATGTCAAATTTTGTATTTTTTGTCACAAGAAAGATCACGGATGCGTGCTTATTTTCTTTCCCCCAGGGGTGATTGTATCGACCCAGTGGTCCTAGAATATCGCGAGAGGGCTCATTCGGACGGAAATTGAAATTTCTAGTGCCCTTTTTAAGTGACCAAAAACTTGGAGGGCAACTAGCCCCCCTCCCATGCTCATTTTTTCCCCAAAGTCACCCGATCAAAGTTTTGAGATAACCATTTTGTTCAGCATAGTCGAAAAATCTAATAACTATGTCTTTGAGGATGACTTAATCCCCCGCAGTCTCCGGGGGAAGGGCCGCAAGTTTTGAACTGTGTCCATTGTTTTTTTGTCCATTGCCTATCGGTTATTGGGAAGTATAGAGACCTTTTCAGGGGGTATTTTTCTTGTGGGGGAGGGGGTCGGGGGGGAAATATTACGTGGGAGGATATTTCCATGGAGAATTATTTTACGTATATAAGGATGTTATATGATTACGTATATGAGGGTGCTCGCCTCCTCGTCAATACCTAGCTCTTTACGCTTAAGATTTGTTCTAACAAAAAACTATTTATTCTAACAAAAACCTTTTTGATTCGGGGGTCATTTAAAAAAAAATTGGAAAAAAAATTCAAACTTTAGCGTAATGAGCGAGGTATTGACGAGGGGTCGAGCTCCCTCGTATACATAATAAAAAAACACACATACAGAAGTTCGTCACGTAAGTTAGTTCGTAAGTTACGTATATTTATTATCAATAAAAAACGTTCTGAAATTAAATTAAACGTTCTACTTCCCTTTTTAAGTGACCAAAAAATTGGAGGGCAACAAGGTCTCCTCCCCCCCCCCTTTCTCAAAATTGTCCGATGAAATTTTGAGATACCCATTTTGTTCAGCATAGTTGAAAGGCCGAATAACTATGCCTTTGATATTATGACCCCCGACAGCCCCTGGGGAAAGTTCTTTAAGTTAAAAAATTTTCCCATTGTTTACATATAGTATTTGTTACTGGGAAGTATGCATACATTTTTCGGGTGGGGGAGGGGGCGGATTTTCTGCTGGTGGAATTTTCAACGGGGATAATTTTCCATAGGGAGGGAACTTCCTAGGGAGTGAGTTTTCCAGGGGAAATTCTACACTGGGAGAACTTGCCAGAATTCCTTTACGAAATTCGCCTTTAGTCCTGCTTTCTTTTTGCCAACTAAATTTTATGCATGGAGATGTTATGGGTATTGTCCGGGGTGAATCAAACAGTTTGTGGTAACGAAATGTAAGTAAGGAGCGACTCGCCTCAATAGTAACCGAAACTCTAAAAAAGGAAATTTTCTATATTAATAGATACATTAAGAGAATGTATCTCTTAATGCTCGCTGATTCAAAATATATAAAATTATTCAAATGTAGTGTTAAACATCAAAGGTTAAGAGCATGAGAAAATTCGCCTATTTTGAAATAGGAGGGAAACACCCCCTAAAATTCAAGAACTCTTAATCGCACCATCAGATTCAGATTCAAAATCACACCATCAGATTCAGCAAACCAGATAACCCTACTGTAAAGGTTTCAAGCTCCTATATACAAAAATGTGGTATTTTGCTATTTTTGCCAGAAGACAGATCACGGATGCTTGTTTATTAATTATTTTTCCAGGGGTGATTGAATCGAAATAATGGTCCTAGAAGATCGGCAATTAAACGAAGATCGGAACGGAAATTAAAAGTTCTAGTGCCATTTTTAAGTGACCAAAAATTCCTATATTATCTTTGCCAAATCAAGTTTGCATGTGGATATGTTCCGCGGGAATTATCCGGGGGTTATTTTCCGCGTGTTTTGGTTTCCGGAAAAAATTTTCAACAGAAGGGGGTATATCCAGAGTCATTGAGAAAGCGATAAGTCGAACAGTCCGTGGTAACGAACTGTAAGTAAGGAGCGACCCGGCTCAATTTAGTCTGACCCATCAAAAGTTACGCGCTTGACGAAATTTGCCTTATTTTTGAAAAAAGGGGGTCACCAGATCTGAAGTCACAGGATAAAAAATTTTGAAATAGCCATTTCGTTCAGCATAGTCGAAAAATCTAATAACTATGTCTATGAGGATGACTTAATCCCTCACAGTCCCCGGGGGAAAGGCTGCAAGTTATGAACTCTGTCCATTGTTTACATATAGTATTAGTTATTGGGAAGTATACAGACGTTTCCGGGGGGATTTTTCTGGTGAAGGGAGGGGGAATATTACGTAAGAGGATCTTTCCATGAAAGATTTTTCATGGGGGAAAGAAATGTTCCATAAAGGGGGCGCCGGATTCCCCAGCATTATTTAAAAAACGATCAGAAATAAAAAAAAAAAAAATAAAAAACAGTTTTTTCAACTGGAAGCAAGGAGTAACATTAAAACTGAAAACGAACAGAAATTATTACGTATATGAGGGTGTTCGCCCCTTTGTCAATACCTCGCTCTCTATGCGAAAGATTTTTTTTAGTACTTTCAGAAAAGCTATTTATTCTAACAAAACCCTTTGTGATTCAGGGGTCATTCTTAAAGAATTGGAACAAAATTCGAACTTTTGGGTAAAGAGCGATGTATTTAGAGGGGGCGAACCCCCTCATACACGTAATAAAAATATACTCAAAAATATGTAACTCAAAAGTTACGAGCCTGAGAAAATTTGCCTTATTTTCGAACAAAGGGGGAAACACCCCCTAAAAGTCAAAGAACCTTAAATAAAATCACACCATCAGATTCAGCGCATCAGAGAACCCTACTGTAGTGGTTTCAAGCTCATATCTGCTATAATGTAGAATTTTGTATTTTTTGCCAGAAGAAAGGTCACGGATGCGTGTTTATTTGTTTTTGTTTTTTTTTCTTTTTGCCAGGGGTGGTCGTATCAACCCAGTGGTCCTAAAATGTCGCGAGAGGGCTCATTCGAACAGGAATGAAAAATACCCCCGTTTCCGGGGGGTATTTTTCAGGTGGAGGGGGGAGAGTACATTACGTGGGAGGATCTTTCCCTGGAGGAATTTGTCATGGGGGAAGAAAGTGTCCATGAAGGGGGCGCTGGATATTCCAGCATTATTTAAAACAAAACAATGAGAAATTAAATAAAAAACAATGTAAGTAAGGAGCAACATTAAACCTTAAAACGAACAGAAATTACTACGTATATGAGGGGGTTCGTCCCCTCCTCAATACCTTGCTCTTTACGCTAAAGTATTTTAGTAATTTCAAAAGAGCTATTTATTCTAATTAAACGGCCTTTGTGATTCAGGGGTCATTTTAATAGAATTGGAAGAAAATTGATCTTTAACGTAAAGAGAGAGGCATTGACGAGGGGGCGATCCCCTTCATATATGTAA
The DNA here is from genome assembly GCA_027921565.1 of Artemia sinica. NCBI lineage: Eukaryota > Metazoa > Arthropoda > Branchiopoda > Anostraca > Artemiidae > Artemia > Artemia sinica. The sequence goes on along the minus strand of CM051262.1, from coordinate 51,505,449 downwards.
TAAAAATATACGAATATAGAAGTTCGTTACGTAAGTTAATTCGTAAGCTACGCATATTTATTACTAATAAAAAACGTTCGTGAATAAAATTAAAAGTTCTATTAGCCTTTTGAAGTAACCAAAAAAATTGGAGAGAAACTAGGCCCCCTCCCCCGCCCCTTTTTTCTCAAAATCGTCCGATAAAAATTTTGAGAAAGCCATTTAGCCAAAAAAAAGTAAAATTAATTTGCTGAAATTAAATAAAAAAACGATTTTCTTTAACTGAAAGTACAGAGCGACAGTAAAACTTAAAACAAACAGAAATTATACCGTATATGAAAGCGCCTGTCCCCTCCTCAACGCCCCGCTCTTTACGCTAAAGTTTGACTCTTTCTCGTAACTCCACTTTTTAAAACAATAACAAACCTTAGCGTAAAGAGCGGGGCGTTGAGGAGGGGACAGTCACTTTCATATACCAAAATAGAAAGAGACTTTTGGCCCTTGTTTCTGGACTAATTTCCACGAAAACCAAACTTCATTTTCAATTTTTTTCTTGTGCATGGGGTTTCCCATTGCCCCAGAATTTAAGGATATAATTTCAAGCCAACTGGGAAAATATTGTCTTTTATGGGGCCCCGTTTCTGATGGCCCATCGTCTCCAAACTAAAATCATATTTGCATTAGGGTTCTTCTAGATGCGCTGATGATAAGAATTCAGGGCCCCTCCCCTGAAAATGATGGATCAGAAACTGATCCTCGAAATACATAACTAGCACACAATCACATATTCCTTCCCAACCAATGTTTCAATGATAAGAACCTTGTCCTCCCTCACCAGAAGCCGGATCAAAAAGTGCAGTTCAGATACTTAATGATACTTTCATCGGCTGAAGTTCGGTGAGATCCGACAACATCTATTATGAGATATCCTGTTGGCACGAATTTTAGGCCCCCACCCTTAAAAGTTGAATTAGACCTGGAAAGCCCGGAGGTATATCTAGAAAACCAGGTTTAATTTCCTTGAAGTTTGGTTGTTTGGAACCCTTCCCCGATCCCCTCTGGTAGATATGATAGTAACAAGATTTAAGAAAACCTCCAATTCCCTATCTACGAGTATGATAGTTGTTGGACTTGTTTAAGTCTCCTTCAGTGTCCTGCCTTGATACAAATTCGAAATATCGGACAGATCAAATAACAAATCTCAATAACAAGAAAAAAAATAAGATTTTTTTTTTCCAGATTGACCTCCCAGAATTTTTTCCGCTCGAAGTGATACGCAATTTTTATCTTCGATCTCGAAAAGATTCTTCCATGTTCTATGGTAGGCCTATATGAATCCAACATTGTATTGTATAGCTCCTAAACAGACTATTCTTATAGTTATTCAATGTTTGTTTTGCTTCGTGTTCACAATATTTAGTACTCTATAAGAACAGAAACCATTTCTATTTTACCTTTTTAAAACAGTTCCAGAAATAACAAAAACTTCATAAAAACTTTTCCTCAATATTTCACGATCTCCGTACTGGAAAAACGTTTTAAATATCCATCTTTTACCGTTACCAATTTACAGACTGCTGATCACGATAACAAAAAAGATAAGAAGAAAAAAGAATAAAAGAACAACAACAACAAAAGCAAATGTATTGCTTCGCACCATAACTTGCTAGATGTTTAAGTTTAGGGCTAATTCCATCTTGAAATTAGTTATGTCTTTAGGGTTAATTATATCTTGAAATTTTATTACGGCGGAGGCAAACTCCACTGGGTTTTCAAGGAATTGAGAGAATCTTTTGAAAATTATTGTTTAACCCAAAATTAAGCAATGTTGGTCTATAGTAAACATTTTTTTCCTTGTTTTTAGATAGCTGATATTTTGGCAAGAAAGGAAGAGATATTTACAAAAAGAAGAAAATGTTGTTTTTGATCTCCAAGAGAAGAAAGCAAGAACATATTGCTTGTCATAAATACATATAACAAGAAGACACCGAGACAAGCTTATTGGCAAAAGATTTTTTTTCATAAAATATCACATCTACCTTATAGAACTTACGGGGAATTTGGTTGAATAAGCACGAAGACTTTCTTGAGCATACCCCTCAGTGACTGCACCTGGAAGCTGAGGCTCATTGAACTCAGACGATCCCAGAGGGACTGGAGGTTGACGGTATGGTGGAGGAATTCCCGCTTGCATCATCTTCCCAGAAAATAAAAACTAAAAGACAAACATAGATTAGTTAACGTGAATCCACTATGTAGCATGCTCCCAAATCACAACCTTAGGCAATGCTCTTCAAGCCATTTAAAGAATAGTGTGTAATTTCAGCCAAAGCTAAGCACCTGGTCATGCCTTTAACGGAAAATTGGAACATAAAACTTTAAGCAACCCCAATTCTAGTCGTATAACTGAATCTATCCAGCTCGTTAATAATCACAATATATTCAGTATGAGACATGGACACGAGCAGTGGCCTCCCCTGGGAAATAAGAAGACATTCAAAAAATGTGAAAAATGTTCCCATTTAAGTATTTGTAACAAAAACGTTTCTGGTAGCACTTACCCCCCCCCCTTCTTGTAATATTTCCTAATCCCACTCAGGGCCTGAGGTAAAGTTGAGGGTATTACCAGCACATGAACGTTTAGAAGGGCAGTTTAACCACACTATTTGGTGTCGGTCTATATGCTTGAGTATGGCGGCCGTCCAAATGTAAAAACGCGTATAGACACTTTTCGTTATTCCAAAAAAATTGTCTTCAACTTTCTTAAGTTTTGCGGCAATTTTCCCATCCATTGCGCCCCATTCGGCACAGGATTGAAGTGAAAAGTTGTTAGGATTGGTTTTAGACAGTATTCTTTCTAATTTTACAATTAAAATACATGCCTAGTTCGCTGACACTGCTAAACGTTGATTTTTCGACTTTGGCAAACGGGGCAAAATGCTGCGGGGGCGTGTTTTAGCCAGAAAAATCTCTGCAGGGGATTTTATTAGGACATCATTGCATTTACCATTCGATTCGCCTCTTTGAACTGAATTTAGTAATATATTTGACTCGGAAATTGACTTTTCAAGTATATAGGCTACGTGTTTTTACCTTTAGACGGCCGCTGGGATTTGATAGGATTACATTTTGAAAAGCCCAAATTGCTATATAAAAAAAAAAAAAAAAAAAAAAAAAAAAAAAAAAAAAAAAAAAAAAAAAAAAAAAAAAAAAATGTACTTTCTGCCAAGGCACCAGGTACTTAGAATCCCCCCAGCACTTATCCACTAAAAAAGCCCATATCCAAGTTTCTTTATAATTTCTTATAAATTGCCCGTTTTTTTACCTTAATAAATGAGGTTCTGCCCTAGTGCGCTAAAAGTGAAGTCTTGAGTCGGCAACTGTCAAAACATGGCAATACGTCGACACTGAGTTTAGGCTATCGTCCTATTTTCTTTCTAATTGAATAAAAAAAAAAGTTTTTTTAACTGAAAGTAAGGAACGACGTTAAAACTTAAAACGAACAGAAATCATTCCGTATACGAAAGGGGCTGTCCCTTCCTCAACGCCTCGTTCTTTACGCTAAAGTTTGACTTTCTCACAAATCTATTTTTTTAAACAATGAAAAACTTTAGCGTAAAGAGCGAGGCATTGAGGAGGGGACAGCCCCTTTCATATACGGAATAATTTCTGTTCGTTTTAAGTTTTAACGTCGTTCCTTTCCTTCGGTTAAAAAAAAACTTAATTTTTGAACGTTTTCGAATTAATGCAGGTTTTGATTTTGGCTCACCGAACATGATTAATTACAACAAAATTTTCATATTAATTTTACTTTTATTTGGTTAAATGGCTTTCTCGAAAGTTGTTTAATTTTATTTACGAATGTTTTTATTAGTAATAAATATACGTAACTTACGAATTAACTTACGTAACGAACTTCTGTATTCATATATTTTTAATACGTATATTAGGGGGTTCGCCCCCTAGTCAATACCTTGCTCTTTAAGCTAAAGTTCGAATTTTGTTCCAATTCTTTAAAAATGACCCCTTAATCACAAAGGCCGTTAATTAGAATAAATAGCTCTTATGAAAGTACTAAAAAATTTTGGCTTTAAGAGTGAGGTGTTAAGAGTGAGGTACCCACTACCAGAAAAAATTCCCCCTGAAAACGTCTGTATACTTTCCAATAACCAATACTATATGTTAACATAGGGTAAAGTTCATAACTTTCAGCCCTTCCCCCGGGGACTTCGGGGGATTAAGTCATCCTAAAAGACATAGTTATCATATTTTTGACCTTGTTGAACAAAATGGCTATCTCAAATTTTTGATCGGGTGACTTTGGGGAAAAAATGTGGGTGGGAGGGGCCTAGTTGCCCTCCATTTTTTGGTCACTTTAAAATAGCACTAGAACTTTTAATTTCCGTTCCAATGAGCCCTCCCACGATATTCTAGGACCAATGGGTCGATACGATCACCCGTGGAAAAAAAACAAACAAAAAAAAAAATAAAAAAAATAAACACGCATCCGTGATCTTTCTTCTGGCAAAAAATGCAAAATTCCACATTTTTATAGATAGGTGCTTGAAACCTCTACAGTAGGGTTCTCTGATACGCTGAATATGATGGTGTGATTTTCATTAAGGTTCTATAACTTTTAGGGGGTCTTTCCCCCCTTTTTCTAAAATCAGCCAAATTTTCTCAGGCGCGTAACTTTCGATGGGTAAAACTAAACTTGATGAAACTTATATATTTGAAATTAGCATTAAAATTTGATTCTTTTGATGTATCTATTGGTATCAAAATTCCGTTTTTTAGAGTTTCCGTTACCATTGAGCCGGGTCGCTCCTTACTTACAGTTCGTTACCACGAACTGTTGGATAACATTCGAGAGTGTAGAGCTAAGCAACTATTAAAAAGCTTCTGTAGAAATGACCTGCTTTGCAGCAGTCCTTGTCAAAATGTTTCACCCTGAAATGCACCATAAAAAATACTGACATTTTAAATGGATTCGATAAAAAAAACAAGTTTTTTAACTGAAAGTAAGGAGCAACATTAAAACTTAAAACGAACAGAAATTATTACGTATATGGGGGGGGGTCTACCCCCTTCTTAATAACTCTCTCGTCACACTAGATTTTTTTTAGCACTTTTAAAAAGCTTCCTGTTGTTCTAACTAAACGACCCATGTATTTCAGGAGTCGTTCTTAAATGATTGAAACAAAAAGTCAAACTTTAGCATAAAGAGTGAGGTATTAAGAGGGGGCAAACTCCTTCATATACGTAATAGTTTCTGTTCGTTTTAAGTTTCAATGTTGCTTCTTACTTTCAGTTGAAAAAAACTTGTTTTTTTATTTAATTTCTTGTCGTTTTTAATTAGAACCGGGAAATCCGGCTCTTCTTCCACGGAAACATCCTCTAGACAATTCAATCCCAGTGAAAATTTACCCCGGATAATTACCATTAACGTCTCCACATTTAAAATTGAGTCACCAAAGAGAACGAAAGACAAATAAAAAGTTACGTACGAAATTCTAGCAAATTCCCTCAGTGTAAAATTCCCCCTGAAAAGTTCACTTTCCAGAAATTTCCTCTCCCGTGGAAAACTCTCCTCGTGGAAAATCCCCCCAGCAGAAAATTCAGGCTCCCCTCCTCAAACCGAAAAATTTAAGCATGCTTCCCAACAACAAATGCTATAGCCTACGTAAACAATGGGCAAATTTGATAGCTTAAAGACCTTTCCCTAGGGGCTGTAGAGGTCATGTTATTTCCAAAGACATAGATATTGCACCTTTCAACCATGCTGAACAATATGGCTATCTCAAAATTTTGACCAACCGGCTTTAACGAAAAAAAGGGGTTTGGGAAGGGGCTCGATGTCATTCAAACTTTTTGGTTACTTAAAAAGGGTACTAGAACTTTTAATTTCCATTCTAGTGAGCCCTTTCCACATATTTTAGGACCATTGGTTTGACACAATCCCCCTGGAGGAAAAAAACACATTCGTAACCTTTCTTTTAGCAAATAATGCAAAATCCACATTTTTTAAGATGGAAGATTTAAATCTCTACAGTAGGGTTCTCTGATATTTTCACGAAAATTTCCTTGACTTTTAGGGGGTGTTTCCCCTCTTTTTTCGAGAATGAGGCAAATCTTCTTAGGCTCTTAGCCTTTACTGGTTAACACTAAACTTAACGAATCTTATAGTTGGAACCAGCATAATTAGGCGATTCTTTTAAGATACATATTGATATCAAAATTTTGCTTTTTACCGCTTCGGTTACTATTGATCTTTCTGGCTACCGTGATCTTTCTTCTGGCCAAAAATGCAAAATTCTACATTTTTGTATACAGGAGCTTGAAATTTCTACACTAGGGTTCTTTGTCAGGCACGTAACTTTTGATTGGCTTGTAACTTGATACAAGCATAAAATACAATTCTTTTGATGTACCTACTGTTAAACTCTCATATAACAAGATGATATGAAAAAATTTGCATACAAATTTATATGATACTGAAAAAAATTAAATCTGTTCACTTTATAACTTTAATAAATAAAAAATTATTAGGATTTAAAAGAATGAATACGAGCATATGTATATTAAACTGAAATGCATATTCATTTGTATTTTTTTTTCAGTAAAGTGCAAATTACGTTATGGCCTTGAGAAGGCATAGCGGTTGTGAGCCCTAAACATGTCAATTTCTACTCGTTTTGCTTTTGACTTGATTATTTATTGTAATTTCTGTTCGTTTTGGTTTTATTTATTTATTGATGCTGATTTGTGGCAGTTTTACGCTTGGTAGATTATTTGAATCTATTTTTGCTCATTTTGGTCTAATGGAGTTTTTTACTTTTCCTTGACGAAATTATTTTGTGGAAAAAGTTTTCTTTTTAATTAATCATTAATAAAAAGTCTTATTGTAGGCTATTGCCTTAAAAAAAATATAAATTCTACTTAATTAAGAAATTCAGTTTCAAGTTTGTTTTCTTTTGTTGTAAATAGGGGGAAAATCAAATTCTATAGGCTAATAGGAAGCTTTTGAAAGTAGTAAAAAACTCTAGCGTAAAGAGTGGGATATTGAGGAGGGGGCGCCCCCTTTCATAAAACTGAATAATTTCTGTTCGTTTAAAGTTTTAATGTTGCTCCTTATTTTCAGTTGAAAAACTGTTTTTGTTTTGCTTAATCTCTTTCTGAGGTGGGATATCTCGAATGGTTGAAAATTAGAAATATTCACAAGAAGGTGGGTTTTCCGAAAAATATAATGAGTAGTGTATATCTATACTTTTTTCTATACTTTTTATATCACTATAATTAGTGATATATCTCTAGATCATTAGTTTTTTTCTCTATCCAATTTGTATAAAAAAAAAATATGTATACAAATTATTCGTGCATAAAAAATGTCTAGCTTTTAAGCCAAAACTGTTTTTTCCAAACTTTCCATTCAATCAATCATCAATGATTGATCATCAATAGGATCCTTTGGATCTATTAACTTGGGATATACGATCCTCCGAATCCACTGTGACGGATTGAGGCATGGGTCGGCAAGCTTTTGTTGCAAAAGGGCCAAAATTTTATGTTGGGACATTACGCGGGCATCACTTAAGTCACACGTCATTAAACTGTAGTGTAGTATTGTAGGTATACTATAATAATTAGAGTACATCTACAATATTTATATGAAAATATTTTGGGTTTAAAAATTAAACGCTTGATTTAACTTGCAAGTTTTTTTTACATTCGCTTTCATTTTTGTAGTAGAAAACGTATAATATTCCGTCTAAATGTATGTTCGATAATCGAGAGCAGTGATAATCGAGAAATATCCACCGCGAAGGGGTTTTCGAAAGTATCCATCTTACGTGAGATCTTTGTGAAATCAGCAAACCGGTTTTCAAATTCAGTTTGAAGTTGTATTAATCCACTTTTCATTTTAGTATTTCATTACTTCATTTTTATTTTTTCAGTTTTTGTTATACCTCTCTCTGAGGATGTTGCCTTGCACACTATCATCTGACCCCTCTCCTTAAACACTTAAGTAGGAACGTGAACTGTGGTCGCAGAATTTTCGTCACATTTGTATATGTCAACTTGCAGTAAAAGGAAGCTTTTCTAGAACTTACTTCGGGTTTGAGAAGAACTGTTCAATGTTGACCCTGTTAAAGTTCGTTGCTAGACCCAATCTTGTGGGTTCAGGCTTGCGTAGTCACAGTTGTGGATTTTAAGCTCGAAACCTACGAGCCAGAAAATCCCTGTCTCTTTGGCATTGCTCCAGTTCTGAGGGATTGTCTTGTTGTTTTATATAGGCAAGTAGTTGATGCAGTCAAAGTAATATGTACTGGCAATTGTAGTTACAATTAGTTGGGGTCGCAGTCGCATTCACAAGTATTTGCAGTTGCAAGTAGACCCAAATTCAAACAGTTAAAAGCAGTCACAGTTTGAAAAAGTCACAATAACAGTAGTACTAATTGCGTAAGTAGCAGTAGTAGCAGCCCTCAAAGGTTCAATGTATTGCTTTCAGCTGTTTCTTAGATATTGTTCATATGCCCTTTTGACAACATGCATGCATAGAATACATTTTGATTTTGATCAATATACACTGCAATATCCCGCGATAGTTTCACCTTAATGCCCTTGGCCATCCCAGATATATTGCAGACAGACCATTTTACCAACCATGTATACAACCTCCAGTTATAAATCCTCCTCAACAAGGCATTAAGTTTCAACTCAATACCTATATCCGTTCATAATGTGCCGTAATATGCCCTTATGACAAACTTGGATGGACATAGTGTCTTTTGATTAGTTCAATATTCCTGACAATACGCTCTGAAAGCCCCAACGTACATCCCACCTTTTTTCCTGGGATATTGCACATACACCCTTTTGACAATCTGGATATATATATTCTACCTTTTTGATTTAGTTTTACTCCCCCTCTAGTAATAGGCAGCGCTATTGCGCTGCTTAAGTAAAGAACGATGTTGGCATAATATATTATTAATTTTTTTCTTGGTCTAAGGCCAGGGCACTTCGTATCGAAGGAGTTGTCGTAGAAACTTCGAAAAGGGCTCATTCCATTGGAAATTGGAGTGACTAGTGCCCTTTTTAATAGTCAAAAGTGATTGGAGGGCAACTAGCCCTCCCCCCCCCCACACCCATTATTCCCCCAAACACATCCAATCAAAATTTTGAGATAGCCATTTTGTTCAGCGTAGTTGATTTCCAGATAGAAAATATGTTTGTGAGGAGGTCACTCCCCCAAAACCCTCAGGGCAAGGGTTTCAAGTTATGCCCTGGGGGCATATAAGAAAGATGATGACACAATGTATTATTTATTTTTTTTTTCCTTTAGACTAGGGCACTTCGTATCGAAGCAATTGTCGCAGAAACTTCGAAAAGGGCTCATTCATTTGGAAATCGGAGTGGCTTGTGCCCTTTTTAATAGTCGAAAGTGATTGGAAGGCAACTAACACGCCTTCCATGCCCACCATTTCTCGTAACACATCCAATCAAATTTTTAGATAGCCATTTTGTTCAATGTAGTTGATTTCCAGATGAAAAATATGTTTTTGAGGAGGTCAATCCCCCACAACCCTCAGGGCAAGGATTTTAATTTATGCCCTTTGGGCATACAAGAACGATGTTGGCACAATGTATTATTTTTTTCCTTTAGACCAGGGCACTTCGTATCGAAGAAGTTGTCGTAGAAACTTCGAAAAGGGCTCATTCAATTGGAAATTGGAGTGGCTTGTGCCCTTTTTAATAGTCGAAAGTGATTGGTAGGCAACTAACACCCCTTCCCCGCCCACCATTTCCCGAAACGCATCCAATCAAAATTTTGAGAAAGCCATTTTGTTCAGCATAGTTGATTTCCAGATAAAAATTATGTTTTTGGGGAGGACACTCCCCACAGCCCTCAGGGCAAGGGTAGTAAGTTATGCCCTGGGGGGCATATACGGTTTTTATAGATGGCGTTGCCGTAGAAAAAAGGCTCATTCGATTAGAAATTCAAAGGGCTAGTGCCCTTTTTAATAGCCGAAAGTGATTGGAGGGCAACTAACCTCTCACACCCACCTTTTCCCCAAACACATCCAATCAAAATTTTAAGATGGTCATTTTGTTCAACGTAGTTGAAAGTTCCGGAAATTAGGTCTTTGAGGATGACCCCCCCCCCACATCCATCAGGGCAAGGGTTGTAAGTTATGCCCTGGGGGCATATAAGGTTTTTATAGATAGAGTTGTCGTAAAAATTTCAAAAGGGACTCATTCAATTCGAAATTGAGAGGGCCACTGCTCTCTTTAATAGTTGAAAGTGATTAGAGGTTAACTAACCCCACTCTCACGCCCACGATTTCCCCAAACACATCCAATCAAAATTTTGAGATATCTATTTTGTTCAACGTAATCAGAAGTTCTGGAAACTAGGTCTTTTAGGATGATAACCCCATCAGAGCCCTCAGTGTAAGCATTGTAAGTTATGCCTTGGGGGCATATAGGGTTTATATATGAAGTTGTTGTAGAAATTTCAAAAAGGGCTCATTTGATTGGAAATTGAAATTGCCCTTTTTAATAGTCGAAAGTCAGTGGAGAGTAATTAACCCCCCTTTCACGCCCACCATTTCTCCAGAAACATTCAATCAAAGTTTAGAGATAGTCATTTTGTTCAACGTAGCTGAAAGTTCTGGAAATTAAGTATTTAAGGATGGAAAACCCCCCTGAGCCCCCAGGGCAAAGGTTGTAAGTTATGCCCTGGGCGCATATAAGGTTTTTATAGATAGAGTTGTCGTACAAAACTTCAACAGGGGCTCATTCAATTGTTTAATTTAGTGTCATACCTCCTCTAGTTGACCTGAAATGGAAAACTGGATACCATTCGCAAAAAAATCTGTTTACTTTCTTTGATAGCTTGGATACACTTACGCTATTTTGATTTGGTTAAACTTTAAGAGCAGAAGTAGCCCCCGAAAATGTGAACATAATACCCTCACTCGTTCTTGGGATACTGCTGAGATGCATTATTGGGAATTAGCATCAACACAGTGCATTTTGATTTAATCTTATGGCAACATATAGTTTTTAAACATAAAGCCAAATGGGAGGGTGGGTTTGGGAGGGGGATTAGTTTCCCTCCAATCACTTTCGACTATTAAAAAGGGCATCAGCCCTTTCTATTTTCAATCGAATGAGCCCTTTTCGAAGTTCCTACGACAACTCCTTTGATACAAAGTGCCCTGGTCTAAACAACAAAAACAACAAAAAAATAATACATTATACTCACATCGATCTTTACTGTAAAAATGTCAAGCCATCCAATAACTTTCGACTATTAAAAAGGGCACAAGGCCTTTCGAATATATATTCCTTATATGCCCCCAGGGCATAAATTACAACCCTTATCCTAAAGACTGTGAGGGTGGTTGTCATCTTCTAAGACCTAATTTCCAGAACTTTCAACTACGTTAAACAAAATGGCTATCTCAAAATTTTGATTGGATGTGTTTGGTGAAACGATGGGCGTGAGAGGGGCGTTAGTCGCTCTCCAATCACTTTCAACTATTAAAAAAGGCACTAGCCCTTTCAATTTCCAATCAAATGAGCCCTTTTGAAGTTTCTACGACAACGCTTTCAATAAAAACCTTATATGCCCCCAGGGCATAACTTACAACCCTTGCTCTGAGGGCTGGAGGGGGGTGTCATCCTCAAAGTCCTAATTTCCAGAACTTTCTGCAACGTTGAACAAAATGGCTATCTGAAAATTTTGATTGGGTGTGTTTGGGGGAATGGTGGGCGTGAGAGGGGGGTTTTTGTGTCCAGATTTTTAAAAGGGTGCATGTTATTAAAAATTGCTGAAATTTTTTCTCCAGCCTACAAATAGCAGGCCAAACTATAAAATCTTGAAAAAAACAAAAGATTTAAAGTATTATTTTCTTTTTCCCTGAAAAGACTATGTCAATATAAAACGAACAGAAATTAATTAAAAAAACTTTTTCACGAAATAAGTTTTTCAAAGAAAAGTAAAGAACTCCATTAAACGAAAATGAGCAAAAATAAAATCAAATAATCTACCAAGCATGACACTACCACAAATCAGCATCGATAAATAAATGAAACCCAAAACGAACAGAAATTACAATAAATAACCGAGTCAAACCCAAAACGAGCAGAAATTAACATAAGTTGGGCTCAAAATCCCTATGCCTTCCCAAGGCCATAACATAATTTGCACTTTACTGAAAAAAATACAAATGAATGTGCATTGTCAGTTTAATATACATATACTGATATTTAGTAATCAAAATGTTAATATTATTTGATTTATTAAAGTTATAAAAGTAAAAACATTTATATTTTTTCAGTAAAGTGCATATTATGTTAAGGCCTTGGGAAGGCACAGGGGTTTTGAGCCAAACTTAAGTTAATTTCTGCTCGTTTTGGGTTTGACTCGGTTATTTATTGTCATTTCTGTTCGTTTTGGGTTTCATTTATTTGTCGATGCTGATTTGTGGTAGTTTCATGCTTGGTAGATTATTTGATTTTATTTTTGCACTTTTTTGCTTAATGGAGTTCTTTACTTTTCTTTGAAAAACTTATTTTGTGAAAAAGTTTTTTTAATTAATTTCCCTAAAAACTGAAACTCGACACCTTACTCTGCTCCTGAGACATTGTATCTATGCTTCTTTGACAACCTGGATGTACTTAAACCCTTTTGAAGAAAAAAATTACTCTCGGTTTTGTCGTTGGGTCTCATCTAATACATACTAGGATATGCCCCACTGTGTACCATATTCTCCTGTTCGACTGTATAACAGATGACAGCCATCTACAAAATCAACCGTTATTTTTTTCTTCTGATTGTTTTGCCACAAGATGACCACACAACATGACCACATAATTTGGCCTTCATTTTGTACCCCGAGCACTAAATTTTACTGAACCAAAAAAGAATAAACAAAGAAAATCAAAAGAAAAAATACTTTTGGGGGATGTTTCCCAAACCTTAAGTAGGTTTGTTCAAAAACAAAAATTGTAACATACCAAAATAATTGGTCTGGACTGGATATTTGAACATCAAACTAACTATGCTAGATGACACTTACGGATTTTTATAGAATGCTATATTGCAGAATGCTAGATGGCCCACCCCTTTCAGCGAGGATCTTGTGGGCCGCACCAAGACGTCTCGCGGGCCGCATGCGGCCTGCGGGCCTTGGGTTGCCGACCCATGGCTTGAGACATAGGGTCCGCAATAGGATATTCATTATGACGACTTGAGCCATAGGACCTCCAGTAATTTTTATGATGGTTTGGTGTATAGGGTCCACAGTATTCATATGACTATTTGGAGAATAGACCCACACTAATCTATGTGACAGTGTGGGGTATAGGGCCAGCAAGATTCATATGTACGTATACCACTTTGACCAAAATATATTAGATCAGATGAATAACAGCTACGTGAAGGCTCACTATTCGGAAACATGTCCAACGGTTTATTGCTCAGATAGTTTTCAGTAACATAGCATAGAGTTCGTAACCGAAAAAACTTATTTTTTTTTTTTACCATTTCGGAAAACAACTTAGAATGGAATTGAGTTTATCTTAAAGAAATTTGAAACGAAGCAACGTATTCATAGACAAAACATCGTCAGGCAAATCGTCCTTTCAACGTACGAGAAAAAGTGGACTTTCCCTTGTCATCCTTTTAGGAAGTGGAGAACAAACATAACTAATATTAATATTGTTTCCCCCTTCGAAATATCGGAACTTCCACCATTTTCCTTGTGATTTCTATTCAATACGTAGGCTATGTTCCTTTTGAATTCTTACTTAGGTAGATTTTATTAGCAATTAAATAATCTTTTTTTTTTTGGCTGAAAGTAAGGAGCGACATTAAAACTTAAAACGAACAAAAATTATCCCGTATATGAAAGAGGCTGTCCCCTCCTCAACACCTCGCTCTTCAGGCTAAAGTTTTTAATTGTTTTAAAAAGTAGAGTTGTGAAAAAGAGTGAAACTTTAGCGTAAAGAGTGAGGCGTTGAGGAGGGGACAGGCCCTTTCAAATACGGAATAATTTCTGTTCGTTTTAAGTTTTAATGTCGCTTCTTACTTTCAGTTAAAAAAAAACTTCTTTATTTATTTAATTTCTGAACGTATTTCAACTAATGCAGGTTCTATTTTGGTTCATCGTACATGAAAATTTAAAACACAATTTGCATATTAATTATGGCAGATTTATTCCGGATATGAAGGGTCGCCCCCTCCTCAATACCTTGCTCTTTACGCTAAAGCTGTTAGCACTTTTAAAAAAGCTTCCTATTCTAATTAAACGGCCTTTGTGTTTCAATTTTAGTAAATAATCGAACTTTAGAGTAAAGAGTAAGGTATTGAAAAGGGGGCAACCCTTCATATTTGGCATAATTTCTGTTCGTTTTTCAAATAATGCCGGTAAATCTGGCTCACCCTCTATGAAATATACCCCCCCCCCCCTCACGGAAAACTCCGTGGAAATTTTATCCACCGTAAAGTGCACCCCCCCCCCCCCGTAAAATTCCCTCCAGATAGTTCCTTCCTCACTAATGGTCCCTCCCCCTCTCTCTAAAATTACTTGTAGACAGATTCACCCTAAAAATTCTCCCTAGCATTCTTTCATTGGAATAAGACTTTAATCTCTAATCAGTTTCTCGATCACTCCAGAAATGCAACCCTTCCGTGGAAATTGTTTCCCAAAAAAACAAAACGCGCAGAAATCAGCCCCTGGATAATTCCCCCGGAACATCTCCATAAAAAAAAAAACTTTGACAAAGAGAATGTAAGACAATTTAAAAAATTTCGTATAGTAATTCTGCCAAAACCCCCCAGCGTAACATTTCCACTAGAATATCCACTCCCCAGAAATTTTCCTCCCCAAGGAAGATTATCAACTTAGAAATCCACCCCAAACAAACGCCCCCCCCCCCGAAACAAAAATAAAATGGCTGTATATTTCCCAATAACAAATACTATATGTAAATAATGGACAAAGTTCACAACTTGCCGCCCTTGCCCCGGGGACTGGGGGGGGGGGGGTCATTTTACACCTAAGTTTGATCGGGTGACTTTGGGGAAAAAATGAGCGTTGGAGGGGGCCTATTTGCTCTCCGTTTTTTTGGTCACTTAAAAAGGGCACTAGAACTTTTGACTTCCGTTCGAATGAGCCCTTTCATGATATTCTAGGATCAGTGGGGCGATACGATCACCCTGGGAAGGAAAAAAAAACAACAAAAACAAATAAACACGCATCCGTGATCTTTCTTCTGGAAAAAAATATACAAAATTCCACATTTTTGCATATAGGAGATTGAAACCTCTACAACAGGGTTATCTGATACGCTGAATCTTATTATGTGATGTTCATTAAGATTATATGACTTTTAGAGAGTGTTTCCCCCTTTTTTCTTACAAATATGGCAAATATTTTCAGGTAACTTGTAACTTTTGATGGGTACCACTAAACTTGATGAAACGTACATATTTGAAATCAGCATAACAATCCAATTCTTTTGATGTATCTATTGGTATCAAAATTCCGTTTCTTAGAGTTTCGGTTACTATTCAGCCGGGTCGCTCCTTACTTACAGTTCGTTACCACGAACTGTTTGATCAACCTGTTTGTTTCGTGTGCTAAAAAAAATATTTGAAATAGTAAACGGTAAACCCTAATATTTTGCAAAGTAAACGGAGCTCAAGCAGAGAAGAAAAGAGTCACGCTATTATAAAATATAACGGGAATGTATATAGTGGGCTAAGTATTCATCCATCAGGAGGGGGGGGATAAATGAAGCATAGCAACATTAGAAATGACGTAAGTGGGTACTTATGGCTATTTTAAATTCATTTTTAGAATTTTTAGATCTTGCTTCAAAAGATCCTGTGCTGTAATTTTCCATTGGTTTATACATCACTTCGTAGCCAAAATAAACACGAAGTTTAAAGACATTTACCGGAGGTCTTTACCGTTACTTAAACCGTCATATAATTAGACAATAATCAAGATTTTGTAGCTAATCACATAAAATGTGTCAGCACTCACGTTTTAGTACGATAGTAGTGGTCATATTAGTTATTTAAGGCAAATACATGTCGGACAAGTCTAGAATTAGCATATTTTAAAATCAAAGCTATGATCGTTGAATTGTGCAGGCCTTGGGTACAAATAATCCGATCCTTTAGGGCAGAAGGAAATGTTTTCCAAGGGAGAGAAAACTACTACTATTATTCGCAGCTCATCCCATCACCAGAGGCTAAAATAGCTACACGTGCTCTTTCTCCACCCGATCTCTTCAGAGGTCAACTCTTTATTTCCTCTCATAAACTTCTTATTTCCACTGAATACTTTCTTATGACCTATTCCCATTCCATTTGAGGAGGTCTAGCTTTTCATTTGGCCACAGAAGGATAACTAAAAAGCCCGACTTTTGGCAGCACATCAGTCTCCATCTAGGTAGTATGACCTATCAATCTAAACCTTCCTTTTATTATCTGCCTAGAAAGTAGAACCGGACCACAGCATTCGTTTAGCTCTTTTTTCAGTACTGGCCTTTGGTCATTAAAAAGAGAAGCTAAAACTATTCTTGACCGATTCTATTCGAAAACATCTAACACATTTACCTCAACCTTTCTAAGTTCCAACACTTATGTGCCAAAAATGACCACTATCATTGCCGGAGCATCTAGCATCCTAATTTTAGTTAGGGTGGGGGGCTAAAATCCTGATCAAAAAATTGAACTAACTTTTAACCTTGCTTCCTACCTTAAGCGCGGCAACGGGATTTTCGTATATTAAGCAGTTCGTGGCAACGAACTGTAAGTAAGGAGCGACCCGGCTCTATAGTAACCGAAACTCTAAAAACCGGAATTTTAATATCCATAGGTACATCGATAGAATCAGATTTTTATGCTGATTTCAAATATATAAGTTTCATTAAGTTTAATTTAACCCATCAAAAGTTAAGCGCCTGAGAAAATTTGCCTTATTTTCGAAAAAAGGGGGAAACAACGCCAAAAAGTCATAGAACTTTAATGAAAATCACACCATCGGATTCAGCGTATCAGAAAACCCTACTGCGGAAGTTTCAAGCTCCTATCTGCAGAAATGTGGAATTTTGTATTTTTTTTTTTTTGTCAGAAGAATGATCACGGTTTTTTTTTTTTTTTTTTTTTCAGGGGTGATTTGAATTATCGATCCAGTAGTCCTAGAATATCGTAAGAGGGCTCATTTGAACGGAAATTAAAAGTTCTAGTGCCCTTTTTAAATGACCAAAAAATAGGAGGGCAACTTGGCCCCCTCCCACGCTCTTTTTTTCCCAAAGTAACCCAATCAAAATTTTGAGATAGCCATTTTGTTCAGCATAGTCGAAAATCTAATAAATATGTCGTTGAGGATGACTTAATCCCCCACAGTTCCCGAGGGAAGGGCTGGAAGTTATGAACTTTGCCCATTGTTTTCATATAGTATTGGTTAATGGGAAGTATAAAGACGTTTCAGGAGGGATTTTTTTCAGATGGGGGGGGGGGGGTTGTTGGAGGAGGGGACTACGGGGGAGGATCCTTCCATGGAGGATGTTTCCTTGGGGGAAGGGACATTTCTATGAAGGGGGCGCCGGATTTCCCAGTATTATTTAAAAAATGATCAGAAATTAAATATATAAAAAATAAGTTTTTCAACTGAAAGTAAGGATCAACATCTAAACTTAAAACAAACAGAAATTATTACGTATATGAGGGGGTTCACCCCCTAGTCAATACCTCGTCCTTTTCGCTGAAGTTTTTTTTTAGTAGTTTCAAAAGAGCTATCTATTCTAATTAACCGGCCTTTGTGATTCAGGGGTTTGTGATTTGAACAAAACTCGAACTTTAGCGTAAAGAGGAAGGTATCGACTAGGGGGCAAACTCCCTAATATACGTAATAAAACATACGAATATAGAAGTTCGTTTCGTAAGTTAATTCGTAAGTTACGTCCGAACAAAATTTCGAGAAAGCCATTTAGCCAAAAAAATTAAAATTAATATGCAAATCTCGTTTTAATTATTCATGTACGGTGAGCCAAAATCAAAGCTTCATTAATTCAAAAACGTTCAGAAATTAAATAAAAAAAACATTTTTTTTTAACTGAAAGTAAGGAGCGACATTAAAACTTAAAACGAACAGAAATTATTCCGTATATGAAAGGGCCTGTCCCCTCCTCAATGCCTCGCTCTTTACGCTAAAGTTTGAATCTGTTACACAACTTAATTTTTTAAAACAATAAAAAACTTTAGCGTAAAGAGTGAGGTATTGAGGAGGGGACAGCCCCTTTCATATACGGAATAATTTCTGTTCGTTTTAAGTTTTAATGTCGCTCCTTACTTTCAGTTAAAAAAAAACTTGTTTTTTTTTATTTTATATGACTAAAGGCCCGTTCTTTGCTCTTTAGTTCTGTAAGAAAAACTTGTTTTTTTAATGAATTTTGCTTTTAAATAAACACAACAATTTTACAAAAAGATCTTTGTTTAACGTGGGCAATGGAACTAAAGAAATCAGCATGATTTATTTAATGGGTTTGGGCTTATATTCCAAATTTACCAGGATTTTTGCAGTTGGTCACTTTCTCTGCATCTGAGTAAATAAATTCCACTTTTTAAACAAGTTCGCCCTGCATGATTCCTAACATAGGATATTGCATCTTCCCCATGACTGTGGCTCAGCCACAATTCACAGTCAAGATTCACATAGCCTAGGCAGGGCTATTAGAGGAAAATTACCAAATCAACATTTGCATTGCTCAAAAAAAGGGTGGGAACACAAAGTAGTAAAACATGTATCTCCTCCATTCCTTTTAGAGGATTGTGACCTTTGGTCATACTTTGGTGGATAGCTTGCTGTTAAGACAGTACAGTATACTGTTCACCACATCCTGTCGGGTATCTTAGTTTCTCTCAGGATTTCCCCCCGAACCTTCTGTATTAAATAGGATCTTCTATACTTAATATTTTGTAAAATTTAAACGCTAAAATCTGCCTTTTGACTGCCTCCAGGTTCTTGTCTTCCACAATCCTCAAGTGTTTTAACCGCATGCGTTGGAATTTTTCAACGCATGCGTCTTGCGGAAAACCGCAAGGATGAGCGGCAAGAGACGCATGCGTTCCTCCGCAAAAACGTAATACGAGGCGGTTTTCCGCAGATCCGTGCTCTGTGAGAATAGTAGGTTCAACTTTGTCAAGTAAATAAAAAGCCTGACGGGTATGTCATTATTGCTATCTTTATGAATTTGCACATAAAAAAATTCAACCTCAACCTTGCAAGGATCCTGGTCTCACCGAGGTCGGAGGAGCATGACGGTCCCAAGTCCGTAAAATGAGGAGGGTTGAGCGATAGGTTTGCGACCTATCCCCGTAAAATTCCAAATTGCAAAAAAACATCAATGATAGCCTCGGATACCCCACTACACCACTCGACGAAGACCTCAGCACGCCCACGGACACGATTTATGACAGCGAAAACTATGACAAAATTTTGATTTTGGAATGTAAGGACACTAAACCAGCTGACAAAACCTGAACAAGTACTCAGAGAGATGAAGAAGTATAAGGTAGATCTCCTTGCTCTGAGCGAAGTCAGGTGGATTGGATCTGGACATGAGCAACTAGGAGAGAGTTACTCGCTAATTTACAGCGGAAATGATTCCCGGCACCAGGCTGGAGTTGGGATAATGCTGTCTGACCAGGCCACTAAAGCACTAGTTGAATGGAAGCCAGTCAGTGAGAGGTGCTTACTTGCAAGATTTGTAACCAACCATCTGAAAACTTCAATCATTGCATGTTATGCTCCTACGAATGATGCAGACGATACTGATAAGGAGTCATTCTACCAAGCTCTTCAGTCATTGACATCAAAAGTCCCATCACATGACCTTCCTTGTGTGGTTGGAGACTTCAATGCAAAGGTTGCAGCAGAAAGAGACTACTGTCCGCAAGTCCTAGAGAGACATGTTTTTTTTTTTTTTTTTTTTTTTTTTTTTATAATAAATCCCACCTTCTCTCCTCTCAGTGGTACTAACTTCTTTAATTCCGAAACTAATAACTACATTTATGTACCACCTACACTAAAAAAAAAAAAAAAAAAAAAAAATAAAAAATAAAAAAAACCTACAAAATTTAACTTTACATTATTATAACAATCAAACTATAAATTTGAGCAGTTAATACTTTACAGATTTCATTTGGGGGCATTCTACAACCAATTAACCAACATTAATACAACATCTGCCTAGCCGCTTTGCAGGGTGCCCTTCCGGTATAGGGAACCCCTTCCACGGTGGCACCGACTATCAAACTCCAAAGAAATACTTTATTTTGCCTCCAAAATCCCTCTGTTAAACTCCAAAAAAATACTTTATTTTGCCTCCAAAATCCCTCTGTGTTAGAGAGACATGGTCTTGGTGAAATGAACGAAAATGGAGCCCTCCTGGTAGATTATGCTCTGAGTAAATTATCTTATGGTCGGCACATCTCAGTTTGAACAAAAAACCATCCATAAACAGTCATGGATCTCGCCAGACGGCAGGACGAAGAACCAAACAGATCATCTCCTAATCTCAAGGGGATGCGGACAAGTCTTCTGGACACCTCCTGATGGTAGCAAAATTGAAAGTCAAGCTGAAAGCGCACAAAAATGCAAAATCGAATTCTACGAAGCTTTAAGATGTGGATAAGTTACATGTTCGAGAAACCCGAAGAAAATTTTGTGTGGAGTTAAAGAACTCATTCGCTTTGCTTGAAATAGAAAACTGCACAGACAGTCCGGAAACAGCATGGCTAAAAATGAAGACAACATACAATCAAGATGCTAAGGACGTGCTCGGGTATAAAAAGAAACCTAAGGAAAGATGGATATCACAAGAAACTTGGAAACTAATCGTTGAGCGCAATGACTTGAGAGAGCAAATTCTCTCTGCTGGCGGCGACATACCTTGGGTCTTCGCAAATATCTTGTATAGAATGAAGGACAAAGAAATCAAGAAGTCGGCAAAAGCTGACAAGCGGAGATCTGTAGAAGACAAGCCTAGACTAGCAGAGGAAGCAGCTAGAAAAGGAGACTCCAAAGCATTTTACAGGCTCATAAATGAAATGCTAGGAAAGCTACCCAGCAGATCCAGTCAAGTCAAGATGAGAGCAGAAATGTTCTCACCGAAACTGAGAAAATTGACGAGGGGTGGGTATCCCACTTCGAACAGGTTTTAAATAGACCGAAACCAACTGACCGAGTAGGCATCCCTTCTATGCCATTTCTTAACCTGAAAATTGACGAAAATCCCTCCACATCTACGGAAATACTTGTTGCACTGAAGAAACTCAAGAATGGAAAATCACCTGGTGAAGACTGCATAACTTCGGAAATGATCAAGGAATAACTTCGGAAAAGCAACAGGCCTGCAGTCCGAAAAGGTCCCTGGCGACTGGACCAAAGAGATAATTGTTAAGATATTTAAGAGAGGGGATGCCCTTATCTGCGATAACTGGCAAGGTGTAAACCTATTATCAGTACCAAGTAAGGTTGTAGCGCTTGAAATACTCGAGCGCCTGAAAAAAGCACTGAACTGAACTGATTATGGCCTTTTATGAAAATACGGAATGTTGCGTAAAGACAGAGAACGGAACAACTAGATACTTCAAAATTATGTCAAGAGTGCGACGGGGATGCGTTTTATCACCTTTTTTATTTGTTATTTTAATTGACTATGTTTTGAGAGAAGTGACTGGCTTCCGAGTAACAGTCGGAAATAAAATCCTCCCGGGCCTCGACTTTGCGGATGATGTGGCACTTTGAAGGGTTTCTTGCTATCCTGGAAAGAAGCCGAGTTAGGTGAATGAAACTCAGCTACTTTCCAAAAGAGTAAGTATCCCCTCAACTAGAACTTACCCAAAATATACTGGCATACTTTTAATATCAGCAAACTTTTTCGAATTATAATTGCCACCCCCCCCCCCCTAATCCTCTTTGGGTATCTTTCCGGTGGGGTTAGGTTAGGAAAATGAAACTTTCAGGGATGGGTCTATAGGCTAAAGTGTGTCCCGGGAAGGTATTTTGAAGTACCTACCTCTGCTCCTTCTCCCTCTAGAGGGTCCTGGAATTTGCCTACATGACAGGTCTATACCTATTGAAAATTTGACAAAACAACATTTTACCTTAATTTTCAGTTATCCGTTTCTTTTTCTCTGGCTTTAGTTCTGAAAAATGCAGTTCCTGTTATTTGAGTAGAATTTTTAGCCATATCACTTTTTTTTCAAAATTTAGGAAATGTATTTGCATATCTTAAAACCTTATAAATTGGGATTGAGCAAAGTTGTGAAGCTGAAAACAGTTTTGTTGTATTTCATTTAAGCAGAGGATCTATTTTGCAAGGTTTCACTTTGGTAAATATTTACCAAATCGTAGTATTGACTTACAAATAAAGTGAATATACCACTCGATGCCTTTTTTATGCTCTTTCCAAATATAATAATCATTTTTGTCGGAAATTAATTTTACCCCCACCCCTATATATACCAATTTAGGGTATATATTTGCACATTAGGGGGGGGGGTGTTGGCAAATTTTATTTCTGATGTAAATGGGAGGTAAGTTTAAACTTTACCCCCACCCCCTAATGTGCAGATATATACCCTGAATTGGTATATAGGGGTGGGGGTAAAGTTCATTTCCAACAAAAATGATTACTATATTCGGAAAGAGCATAAAAAAGGCATCGAGTGATGACTTGGTAAATATTTGCCTTCACTTTTATAACACACAGATTTTTAAAGGTCATCAAAGGTCAGGACCCTCAGGAGGGAGAAGGAGTGGAGGTATGTACTTCAAAATACCTTCCTGGGACATACTTTAGCTTGTAGACCCATCCCTAAAGTTTAATTTTCCTAACCTAACCCCTTTCCAAGATAGCCAAAAGTAGAATTGTACCCGAGATTATTAGGTTTTAACCCAGAGACCTTCAATTTGAACAAATAATAATACCTCTTAATAGAAAATTTATGAATAGCCTATATAGTTGAGCCACCAATATTGTTGCATCCGAGTAACTCCTTAAGTATCCAATATGCGATGAACTGAGATCAGGGTCAATCAAATTCTTTTTGACACTTAACAAGTCCTTTTTGTTGTTACTCCGAATACATTTAACTTCACTCACTGCTGGCCATGTGTTTCATTAACACTACCCGTAAACGGGCATACTCATTGTTTACAATACAACCCAAAAGAACGCCAAGCACTCAGGTGGAAATACACGCCGCCGCACCAGCTTACCTACCAATAAGCGATCGCGATCTTTTTGAATTGGGAAGCAAAGATTTTGCCTTTTTTGCGGACCCTAAGGGTTGTGAAAAACGGGATTTAAGCATAAAATTTCGTATCATGCTTGTGATTTTGGATCAATTAACCGTCGACTTTTACTTAGCGGAATTTGATTGATTAGAAAAAAAATGTATTTGCGAACAACGCTTTTCCTGTAGCTTTTACAGAAATGCAAAAATAGGAGCGGTGGAGCTTATATTTGGAGGATAAAGATATGATGAACGACGAGTTTTAAATATATTTTTGGTACTTGCGTGCATAATGGTACACACTCGAGAACAAACCGGTTTTATCTGTCTGTATTAAGAGACAATTAGCTTACGCTCAATGGAAAACAAGTGATGGGTCACAGAATGCATTGGACTTATATATTTTGGGCTATATATTTGCACATTAGGGGGTAAAGTATATGGACAGCGTAAAGCTATAAAACAATTCTTACTTCATAATATGCAGAATAATTGCAGCCAACACATTTTGCATGCAGACCCGCAATACTTTTTCAGAGCGGAGGGGAGCTACAAAAATAAAACTAAGAAACGCATAATAAATTGGTTTATATGCATTTTGTTACGCTTTTGCGAGTCCAAAAAAATTCGAGGGGAAGTCAAACCCCGTAATCCTCCCCACTCTCTGGACACGGAATTGAGTGGCTATGATTAGTAGTGAGCTATATTTTAATCTTTCACAATTCCTTCAACTTAGGATTAGGAAGACAACTTAGGATTAGCGGGGATCGCAAGGGGGACGCCTGTCCCAAGGTGCAGCCTCTGAAGGGGTGCCAAGCTTATTTTTGTTTTCTTTTTTTAGCCTAAATATAAGCTATATTTTGTATCTATACTGTGATAGTGATGTTGGGAGGGGGAGACTAACAATGTTTTCGGGGGATGAAAATCCAAGCTACGCCTTTGGCTCTGCTACGGATTTAACCGAATATCATTGATGTGTGAAATAATATGCGTAAGATTTACTTCTTTCGAAAAGAATTAAATCTTAGTTTTTTATTGTTTTTAAAAAAAATAGAGTTGTGAGAAAGAGTCAAACTTTAGCATTTAGAAAGAGTCAAACTTTAGCGAGGCATTGAGGAAGGGGCAGTCCCTTTCATATACGAAAGAATTTCTGTTCGTTTTAAGTTTCAATGTCGCTCCCTACTTTCAGTAAAAAAACTTGTTTGTTTTTTTTATTTAGTTTATGAACGTTTTTGAATTAATACAGGTTTTGATTTTGGCTCACCGTACAATGAATAATTAAAACAAAATTTGCATATTAGTTTTAATTTTTTTTTGGTTAAATGGCTTTCTCGAAAGTTGTTTAATTTTATTTATGAACTTTTTTATTAGTAATAGATATATGTAACTTACGAATTAACTTACGTAACAAACTTCTATATTCGTATATTCTTATTACGTATATTAGGGGTTTCGACACCTAGTCAATACCTCGGTCTTTATGCTAAAGTTCAAATTTTACTCCAATTCTTTAAAAATGACGTGCTCCTTTGAAGTGCTCCTTATTTTCAGTTGAAAAACTTGTTTTCTTTATCTAATTTCTGATCGTTTTTTTTAAATAATGCTGGGAAATCCGGTGCCCCTTTAATAGCAATGTCCCTTCTCCGATGAAAACTTCCTCCGTGGAAAGATCCTCCCAAGTAACCCTCGACCCACTCCCCTCTCTCACTACCAGAAAAAATTGCCCTTCCCTGCAGCCCTTCCCCTGGGGACTGTGGGGGATTAATCATCCTCAAAGACATACTTATTGTATTTTTCGACTATTCTGAACAAACTGGCTATCTCAAAATTTTGAAAAAATGGAAAAAATTTGGGAGAAAAATTAGTGTGGGAGGGGGCCTAGTTGCCCTCCATTTTTTGGTCACTTAAAAAGGGCACTAGAACTTGTATTACCGTTCGAATGATTCCTCCTGCGATATTTTAGGACCACTGGGTCGATTCGATCACCCCTGGGGAAAAGAACAAACAAATTAACACGCATCCGTGATCTTTCTTCTGGCAAAAAATACAAAATTCCAAATTTTTGCAGATAGGAGCTGGAAACCTGTATTGTAGGGTTCTGAGATACGCTAAATCTGATTGTGTGATTTCCATCAAGGTTCCATGACTTTTAGGGGGTATTTCCCCTTTTTTTGATAATATGGCAAATTTTCTCAGGCGTGTAACTTATTATGGGTAAGACTAAACTTGATAAAACTCAAATAGCATAAGAATATGATTCTTTTGATGTATCTATTGGTATCAAATTCCGTTTTTTAGAGTCTCGGTTACTATTGAGCGGGGTCGCTCCTTACTTACAGCTCGTTACCACGAACTGTTTGACAATAAGATTTCTTTATATTTTAATTGAACGCAGGGTTATGTGATAGTACAGTGTCACTATGTTTGCAATGATAATGTTTCAATAGTCGTACAATATTTTATTCCAATACAACAAAAACTAATTAATGATACCAAATTTCTTACGGTTGTGAAAACTGTATCAGTTTTGTCAGGTTTCTAATGTTTGTGGGATTACCGCACTTCATACAGAGGCACAATATAGGGTTGAATGGGAAATTATCCCCCTAGAGTTTGGAAAATACCTTTTTTTGTATTTTTATTAAAAAATAGCTAAAAATTGATGTCTCACACGCCGCTTCTTAAAAACACCTTTCTTGTTCCTTCATTGGAAAGAATTGAAATAGAATCCTAGCCTCTTCTCTATATTTTTGTAATTTTGCGCTACTGGGTCCATATGAGCGAAATTTGAAGGTAACTTCTGCTCCGCCATCTCAATTTTTTCTAAAGATTATTTTGAGATTTTGTTGAAGTCCCACAAGAAACTTCATATGGCTTAAATAATATAAAATCCCCACAATTTGGTTCATATTATGAGTTTGTTCGGAAGTGTCTCCGTAACTATCCAAAGAAAAAGAAGAATATAAATACTATAGGCGTGCAATTATTCTACACTTCATAATGACTGCAGAGTTTAAAAAAAGTAATCTAACATTGCACTCGTCATAAATTATTTTCCGATTTTCTTTTCTCCTCTGTATTCGGAATGATTGCCTCCTTTACATTTCACCTTCATTACTTTAATAAACAAAATGGGAGCGACAATATAATGCATTAGTGATAACAAATTATAAAGTCAAAACCCTATTTAGATTACCAAATATAGCCGCATACCAGGAAACCAGTGAAGCCTCAGTATAATTACTGAACAAATCCCTTCATTTTGGAATGCAAGCCCCAAACTCAAGGATTTGAGATTTTAAACATACGCCCTGATGAGTATTTATCTGTTGTTTGTTTCTGACTCGAAGTAATCACTTGACAAAATATTATGGTTAAAAAAATTACGCATTATCCATTAAAGTTGGGGCATAGGCGTTATTTGGGAGGGGGAGTTACCCCTCCAATAATTTGGGGAAAAATATAATTTATTAAGCAACTTTAACACTGTTGCTAGTTTCAAGTTTCAGCATCACTTTTTACTTCCAACAGATAACTATTTTAAATTAGTCCATACTCGTTTTCCATATATATAGCAATATATATATATATATATATATATATATATATATATATATATATATATATATATATATATATATATATATATATAATATATATATATATATATATATATATATATATATATATATATATATATATATATATATATATATATATATATATATATATATATATATATTAAAAATCAAGAAAAACAGGAGTCCAGTAAACTTCCTAATATGTTCCATATTAACATTTGTGCAAATATACCGATTTTGAAACTTCCAGTTCCGCATCATAGACCCCAGAGTTTTATCATTAAGAAAGTATGCAAGCTTAGTGGCAAAATTGCAAAAATGTTCTATGGTTCCTGTTTCGCAAAGTTTGTTCAGATTGAATTTTTCCCAGGATATTTAAGGTTCATTTATTCCCTAAAATCTGTAAGTTCACGATTAGGTTTTCTTGTTTTAAAACTTTCGAAAGTGGATATGAATACACCCTCTACATCTGCAAATAGAACAGATATGGAGTCATTGAAAAATAAGAAGGTAAATGTGCAGTGAATATATTTTTCTGAATGAAAAAGGAAAGGAAATCATTGAAAAAGAAAATAAGACTTGATGTTTTTTATAATAATATTCGTATTATAACTAGATGGATCAAATCAGGAGCGGATCCAGGATTTTTTTAGGGGAGGGGGAAATAGGTCGATCCGACAAACTTGCGTTAGGAGCAAGTTTAATTAACGCAAACTTGTGTTAATTAAGTAAATTACACTGCTTTAAACTACGTTAGGGGAGAGGGCGCACCCCCATCGCCCCCCTGGATCCGCCGTCAAATCGATTGTAGTTTGATAATAGATGTCGTTAAGGAGTATGGGGGGATCTGCTCCAAGAATCATGTAATTTTTTAAATTTTTACTTCCAATATTTGATCGAAGTTCCAATAATACTCCAAATTCTCTTATTTGCAATTGAAAAGCCTAATAGGCGCTGACAACGTCCTATCCTTTACGGTTTGGATTCATACTTATCCATAAATGTAGAATTGCCTCAATTTTTATTACCATGCTGACTTCTCGTTATTTTTGCTTTACTATATACTTATATAACCAGCTTATATAAATATGGGATTATTACTGAAATTAGTCCCATTCCACGCAATTCCTGCGCTACTTGCGGGATATTTATCACTGTACCAGCATGTTGCACGAAATTTCTGCTGCAAGCAAGTTTATGGCTTTCAGTATTTTTATTGGAGGAGGGGGGGCAAGAGGGGGTTCACATAGTATTATTGTATAAGTATTAAAATAAGTAAGCAACTTAATCCCAACTGCAACCTCTAATCATTTTCATAAAAATAAAATCTCAAAAACTACAAAATGATTATAAATGTTAGACTATTTATTTCAAATTTACGGCCCTAATATTTTTGCACCCAGGGCGAGTGCCCCTCTACCCCCCTCCTCTAAGTGTCCATTTCTCTAATTCATCCCGATCATCCATCACTTACTTCTAAGACTGTCTACCTTAGTTCTGCCCTAGGATGGATGGATATGGATGGATGATAGACTATCTATCAACAAGTGACATGACATCATTTTTATGCAATCCTAAAAAAAAGGCTCATGCTAGATTTAAGATGCTCTCTATGTAAGGGGGCATCCAGGATTTTTTTCGGGGGGGGGGGTGGTGGTCACGATATAAAAAATAAAAAACGCATCAAAATTTGTTTATAGTCATTTTGTTACGGTTTTACGGGTTAGACTAAAATCTCGGGGGTGGGGGGGTGGAGGGTCAAACTACGTAAATCCGGCTACACCCCCCAGATACGGCATTGTCTTCATTCTCCATGGGTGGGGCTATTAATGGAACCAAAGTTAAATTTTGAATCAATCAATGTATGCCTATATTTCAAATTTAAATATAAAATGTTGCGAAGTTGTTTCACGTTAGTAGAAAACATGAGTTTTATGTCACAGCCATAGTTTATATAATTATATAATATATAAACTGTGGTATATAATATAATATGTATATTATATGATATAATATAATATATATAATATAATATGTAATACACATTACATAATATAATATGTATAATACAATATATAATATAATAATGTGGTATATATATAATATATAAACAGTTTATATAATTATATAATATATAAACTGTGGTCACAGCCCTCAATTCAAACGTGGAAAGTCCAAAACTTTTGTATTGGCATTACGGTATTCTACCTATAAACGATAAATACCGAAAATATAATCAAAAGAAAACGAAGGAAAATGTATGGTAAATAGTTATTTTGGCAGTCTATCAAATACCATACCGTATATGACTTGAAATCTCAAAGAAAACTTAAGTCAAAATAAGATTTAAAGGTATTGAGATTGCCTTTTTCCTGTTCTTGACAGGTATGTGATTAGGGGTATAATAAATTCACCCTTCTTCTAAATTAGCTTGCTTTTCGTAGAGTTTGCAAAAGCAGATAGACTCAGCAATGGCTGCTATCAGATTCAAATTGGTTTCAACAAAGAAAACCGATTTCTATTGAAAATGGACAGCATTAAAGTAACAGAGATGTTGTTTTGAAATAATCGCTCTCCGAAAATAGTTATCCTTTTCATCTTTTTTAAATTTCTAAGGGTTAGTGATCTAAAACTTAGGAAAAGTATTTCTAAGAAATATTATTTCATTTTTTTCTTCTTCTTCTTTTGACCCACACAGGGATTGTTGGGTACTCTCCCATTATATTGGCACGTACAAGAAAACCAGTCACGAAAAACCCGTTTTTCACGTGTTAATTCAATACACCGCTATAAAGTAATGGAATACTTAGCGTGGTTTTTAATGCGTTTACGATATTTAAAATGTTGTTTTTTGGGGTTTAGGGGGAGAAAACAGGTACCTAGGTTAGGTTAGGTTACGTATTTAATATATGCAATGCTTTATCCCCCCCCCTAATGTGCAAATATATCTCCCAAATTTGTTTTTAAAATCTTATATATTCATCCTATTTTATTTTATTTCATTAGCATTAACCAAACTTTATTTTTTAGAAATGCCCATATAATGGGAAAGTACCGATTGTTGTGACGAAGGAAACATAGTAGTACGCCGTACAGAATTTGAAACCTTTTACAGGGTCCAGATATCACAGGACATCACAGGAACAAAATTATTTCCGAAAAAAAAGTCAAAATCTAAAGACAAACCTTCTTGAAGCATTTTACTTGTTGGTAATAATCGATCTTCACAAACCCTCAGTAATGCCTGCTTATCGTTAAAAATTACTCGTTGGTATCGAATAGATGCAGCTATTTTGTTGCATATTAGCTACCGATAGCAACGAGTGAAGTCTCCGAAGAGAGGCGATCTGAAGCTGTATTTGTGAAGGCTAAAGGTTCGACTGAGTAAAGGACGGTAAAAGAGCTTTTGAATAGGCCTATATAGCCTATACAAGCTTCCATATAAGAGCAAAAAACTTTTAATGGCTATTCTTCGGCCCCTGCAAATGATACCCGCTTTACTCCACTGTATAAAGATAATAATCTCTAATCTAATAATCTTTTATTTATATACTGTGCTTTACTCGAACTGCAGCTCGATCCTTCAGCCCTTGCAAATGCCCTTTGTAAGCTTGGTATCATGACGTCACATTCAAGTTTTTTCAAATCTTTGTATCAATCCTTGTATTCATCCTCGCGGTTCCAAAAGTTGTTCCGCGTCAATATTTACGTGTCTAGTTTGATTAGTATAAATTATTTTTGAGTACAAACAAAAAAAAGTCCACAAACAAAGATAAAGATTCAAGGTTTTTCTGTATCTCAACATAAGAAATTCATAATTATCAAATGTATCTCAACAATTCATAAACATGAACTCAATCCGTTTTAAACTGAGCCCACAAAATTACGTGGACTATGCACGGTTAAAGCTAAAGTTACGTTTGCAAGATTTCACCCAATAAAATCTCAGTCACACAAAATTCAATTCACACAAAACTGAAACCACGGGAAACTAAACCCATGGAAATTCAACTCAGCCAAACTCAATCTACAAAAATTCAGTCGATGCAAAATTTGAACTTAGAAATATTTGACCAAGCAAAGTGCAGTTCAAGGAACATCAAACCCAGCAAACCCGGACCCTGGGATAGATGCAGGCAAAGGATGTTTTGAACATTTGAGGAAACTAAACTAGGAAAATGATAGTTATGCTAAATATGACGTCGATGATGTTTAAGATAACAACAACAGCACAAAAGATGATAACAATAATAACGGCAAAAATTTTGATGATGATGATATTGACAGTGATCTGATTATGGCGACATAATCCCCATTTTGAATGGCGTTGACGTCGATATCAAACAAGGCGATGGGATGAAAATGGAGATGTCAGGAATGATGGTAATAAGTTTTGGTATTGATGGAGATGGGCCAGACATACCTAAACTCTCCCTTGGCCCTCCTTCCCAGATCTATGAAAACTTAACTCCCAATGACCAGGAATGTAAGTAGGAATTTTGGGATGGGGGGTTCCCGATTCGGGGTAATCCAAAGTTTTGCTAGAATCCTCAGACTACTACTACTAGCAACTCACCACAGCAACAAGCCTGTTTGAAATAAGGTCAGTCAGCCGGGTACCCAGAACAATCCATAGGCAATTTCTCTCGAAAACATAGCAAATCTTCATCCGCTTCGGAGCGCCCATGCTTCAGAGCCATATTTGACCAATGTCATCACTATAGCTTCTAATATTCTAATCTTGGTTTGCAGACAAGGGCGCCGGCGGAAAATTTTCCAGGGGGGGGCAGACGCCAAAATAGCAGCGGTGGTTGGGTGACAGTAGTATGTTAACTTATACTTTGCATAAAGCTATAGCAATTACCATGTTATTCTTTCTACACGTGATAAAACACGTTATGAAACTATGTGCTATTTGCTTATGTCCCGTTGGTACCATTCCAAACGAGTGGGGATTCCCCGCCTGTTCCTAAACATTGCAAAAAATATAACAGTATGAACGGGGGATTCCCCGCACACATTTGTTTCAACTCCAAGTTTTTTTTTTCAACCAGAGTGGTTTTTTTTTCGAGCTGACACCTGTTTTTTAGGCAGCCAATCAGAGAACTGCTTAACAATTCGTCAATTGTCAAAGTGAGTACAGCTTATTAAATTTTTTAATTTATTTCCAGATAAAAAGCATTTACCAGTAAATTCAAATTCCAGGGGAACTTAGCCCCCCTCCCCTCCAACAATACAAAACTTTAAAAATATAATGAGTATATTCGATAGAAACGGCAAAGCACGCTTTTTTCTATTATGTAAAACAAAAACCCACTCCTCAATTGCTGTGTTACGACCATAATTCCTTAGTTTTAGTTATTTCGTTCAAAATGTGGCTTTTCACATTATCAAAAATAGAGTTTCCGGTCTAAAAGTATCTGTGTCTAATCCTCTTAACAAGAGCGACAATTTCCAAACAGGCTTTTACATGCGTTATCTGAAACTATTAATACCATATGTTGAAGGATAGCGGTAAGGGTCTCCTTGACAAATAGATTCTTTTTAGGGTCAAATTAAAGGTGAGTAAAGCCGCCGGACCTCAGGTCTAAACTTAAGGAGGGAATATAGGTGGGACCTACAATTTATTCATCGGTAATTTTGGGCTATGTTATTTTAGGAGAAAATTCTTAGTACTTTCCAAAGCTTAGTAGGTAATATCTTGGCTCATTGTCATGAATTGAAACCTGTTTCTGTGATCTTCATCCTTCAAAGGGAAATTTTGAAAGATGTATTTATTAAGCTATTAATTGTTTAAAGCATATTCCAGCCTAGGTAGCATACTAGGACCCCAAGGCTGTTCAGTATGATGAGTGTATGTACGCGAAGGAATATTCGAAGTTCATTTTGAATTTCTGTCGTGAAATGCAAGAGTTTGAATATTTCAGTAGTGTTTTATTGTGCTTTACCTTGTCACAGTTACATTCTCTTGATTTTTCGAAGTTCATTTTGAATTTCTGTCGTGAAATGCAAGAGTTGGAATATTTCAGTAGTGTTTTGTTGTGCTTTACCTTGTCGCAGTTACATTCTCTTGATTTTTCGAAGTTCATTTTGAATTTCTGTCGTGAAATGCAAGAGTTGGAATATTTCAGTAGTGTTTTGTTGTGCTTTACCTTGTCACAGTTACATTCTGTTGATTTTCATAGTTCATTTTGAATTTCTTTCGTGAAATGCAAGAATTGGAATATTTCAGTAGTGTTTTGTTGTGCTTTACCTTGTCACAGCTACATTCTCATGATTTTTCAAAGTTCATTTTGAATTTCTGTCGTGAAATGCAAGAGTTGGAATATTTCAGTAGTGTTTTGTTGTGCTTTACCTTGTCACAGTTACATTCTGTTGATTTTCATAGTTCATTTTGAATTTCTTTCATTGAAATGCAAGAGTTGGAATATTTCAGTAGTGTTTTGTTGTGCTTTACCTTGTTACAGTTACATTCTGTTGATTTTCATAGTTCATTTTGAATTTCTTTCATTGAAATGCAAGAGTTGGAATATTTCAGTAGTGTTTTGTTGTGCTTTACCTTGTCACAGTTACATTCTCTTGATTTTTCATAGTTCATTTTGAATTTCTTTCATTGAAATGCAAGAATTGGAATATTTCAGTAGTGTTTTGTAGTGCTTTACCTTGTCACAGTTACATTCTGTTGATTTCCATAGTTCATTTTGAATTTCTTTCATTGAAATGCAAGAGTTGGAATATTTCAGTAGTGTTTTGTTGTGCTTTACCTTGTCACAGTTACATTCTGTTAATTTTCATAGTTCATTTTGAATTTCTTTCATTGAAATGCAAGAGTTGGAATATTTCAGTAGTGTTTTGTTGTGCTTTACCTTGTCACAGTTACATTCTCTTGATTTTTCGAAGTTCATTTTGAATTTCTGTCGTGAAATGCAAGAGTTGGAATATTTCAGTAGTGTTTTGTTGTGCTTTACCTTGTCACAGTTACATTCTGTTGATTTTCATAGTTCATTTTGAATTTCTTTCATTGAAATGCAAGAGTTGGAATATTTCAGTAGTGTCTTGTCATGGTTTACCTTGTCACAGCTACATTCTCATGATTTTTCGAAGTTCATTTTGAATTTCTGTCGTGAAATGCAAGAGTTGGAATATTTCAGTAGTGTTTTGTTGTGCTTTACCTTGTCACAGTTACATTCTGTTGATTTTCATAGTTCATTTTGAATTTCTTTCATTGAAATGCAAGAGTTTTGTTATGCTTTACCTTGCTACAGTTACATTCTCTTGATTTTTCGAAGTTCATTTTGAATTTCTTTCGTGAAATGCAAGAATTGGAATATTTCAGTAGTGTTTTGCTGTGCTTTACCTTGTCACAGTTACATTCTGTTGATTTTCATAGTTCATTTTGAATTTCTTTCATTGAAATGCAAGAGTTGGAATATTTCAGTGGGTTTTGTTGTGTTTTACCTTGTCACAGTTACATTCTGTTGATTTTCATAGTTCATTTTGAATTTCTTTCATTGAAATGCAAGAGTTGGAATATTTCAGTAGTGTTTTGTTGTGCTTTACCTTGTCACAGTTACATTCTGTTAATTTTCATAGTTCATCTTGAATATCTTTCATTGAAATGCAAGAATTGGAATATTTCAGTAGTGTTTTGTTGTGCTTTACCTTGTCACAGTTACATTCTCTTGATTTTTCGAAGTTCATTTTGAATTTCTGTCGTGAAATGCAAGAGTTGGAATATTTCAGTAGTGTTTTGTTGTGCTTTACCTTGTCACAGTTACATTCTGTTGATTTTCATAGTTCATTTTGAATTTCTTTCATTGAAATGCAAGAGTTGGAATATTTCAGTAGTGTCTTGTCATGGTTTACCTTGTCAGAGCTGCATTCTCATGATTTTTCGAAGTTCATTTTGAATTTCTGTCGTGAAATGCAAGAGTTGGAATATTTCAGTAGTGTTTTGTTGTACTTTACCTTGTCACAGTTACATTCTGTTGATTTTCATAGTTCATTTTGAATTTCTTTCATTGAAATGCAAGAGTTGGAATATTTCAGTAGTGTTTTGTTGTGCTTTACCTTGTCACAGTTACATTCTCTTAATTTTTCGAAGTTCATTTTGAATTTCTTTCGTGAAATGCAAGAATTGGAATATTTCAGTAGTGTTTTGTTGTGCTTTACCTTGTCACAGGTACATTCTGTTGATTTTCATAGTTCATTTTGAATTTCTTTCATTGAAATGCAAGAGTTTTGTTGTGCTTTACCTTGTTACAGTTACATTCTCTTGATTTTTCGAAGTTCATTTTGAATTTCTTTCGTGAAATACAAGAATTGGAATATTTCAGTAGTGTTTTGTTGTGCTTTACCTTGTCACAGTTACATTCTGTTGATTTTCATAGTTCATTTTGAATTTCTTTCATTGAAATGCAAGAGTTGGAATATTTCAGTAGTGTTTTGTTGTGCATTACCTTGTCACAGTTACATTCTGTTGATTTTCATAGTTCATTTTGAATTTCTTTCATTGAAATGCAAGAGTTGGAATATTTCAGTAGTGTCTTGTCATGGTTTACCTTGTCACAGCTACATTCTCATGATTTTTCGAAGTTCATTTTGAATTTCTGTCGTGAAATGCAAGAGTTGGAATATTTCAGTAGTGTTTTGTTGTGCTTTACCTTGTCACAGTTACATTCTGTTAATTTTCATAGTTCATCTTGAATATCTTTCATTGAAATGCAAGAATTGGAATATTTCAGTAGTGTTTTGTTGTGCTTTACCTTGTCACAGTTACATTCTCTTGATTTTTCGAAGTTCATTTTGAATTTCTGTCGTGAAATGCAAGAGTTGGAATATTTCAGTAGTGTTTTGTTGTGCTTTACCTTGTCACAGTTACATTCTGTTGATTTTCATAGTTCATTTTGAATTTCTTTCATTGAAATGCAAGAGTTGGAATATTTCAGTAGTGTCTTGTCATGGTTTACCTTGTCACAGCTACATTCTCATGATTTTTCGAAGTTCATTTTGAATTTCTGTCGTGAAATGCAAGAGTTGGAATATTTCAGTAGTGTTTTGTTGTGCTTTACCTTGTCACAGTTACATTCTGTTGATTTTCATAGTTCATTTTGAATTTCTTTCATTGAAATGCAAGAGTTTTTGTTATGCTTTACCTTGCTACAGTTACATTCTCTTGATTTTTCGAAGTTCATTTTGAATTTCTTTCGTGAAATGCAAGAATTGGAATATTTCAGTAGTGTTTTGCTGTGCTTTACCTTGTCACAGTTACATTCTGTTGATTTTCATAGTTCATTTTGAATTTCTTTCATTGAAATGCAAGAGTTGGAATATTTCAGTGGGGTTTTGTTGTGTTTTACCTTGTCACAGTTACATTCTGTTGATTTTCATAGTTCATTTTGAATTTCTTTCATTGAAATGCAAGAGTTGGAATATTTCAGTAGTGTTTTGTTGTGCTTTACCTTGTCACAGTTACATTCTGTTAATTTTCATAGTTCATCTTGAATATCTTTCATTGAAATGCAAGAATTGGAATATTTCAGTAGTGTTTTGTTGTGCTTTACCTTGTCACAGTTACATTCTCTTGATTTTTCGAAGTTCATTTTGAATTTCTGTCGTGAAATGCAAGAGTTGGAATATTTCAGTAGTGTTTTGTTGTGCTTTACCTTGTCACAGTTACATTCTGTTGATTTTCATAGTTCATTTTGAATTTCTTTCATTGAAATGCAAGAGTTGGAATATTTCAGTAGTGTCTTGTCATGGTTTACCTTGTCAGAGCTGCATTCTCATGATTTTTCGAAGTTCATTTTGAATTTCTGTCGTGAAATGCAAGAGTTGGAATATTTCAGTAGTGTTTTGTTGTACTTTACCTTGTCACAGTTACATTCTGTTGATTTTCATAGTTCATTTTGAATTTCTTTCATTGAAATGCAAGAGTTGGAATATTTCAGTAGTGTTTTGTTGTGCTTTACCTTGTCACAGTTACATTCTATTAATTTTTCAAAGTTCATTTTGAATTTTTTTTCGTGAAATGCAAGAATTGGAATATTTCAGTAGTGTTTTGTTGTGCTTTACCTTGTCACAGGTACATTCTGTTGATTTTCATAGTTCATTTTGAATTTCTTTCATTGAAATGCAAGAGTTTTGTTGTGCTTTACCTTGTTACAGTTACATTCTCTTGATTTTTCGAAGTTCATTTTGAATTTCTGTCGTGAAATGCAAGAGTTGGAATATTTCAGTAGTGTTTTGTTGTGCTTTACCTTGTCACAGTTACATTCTGTTGATTTTCATAGTTCATTTTGAATTTCTTTCATTGAAATGCAAGAGTTGGAATATTTCAGTAGTGTTTTGTTGTGCATTACCTTGTCACAGTTACATTCTGTTGATTTTCATAGTTCATTTTGAATTTCTTTCATTGTAATGCAAGAGTTGGAATATTTCAGTAGTGTTTTGTTGTGCTTTACCTTGTCACAGTTACATTCTGTTGATTTTTATAGTTCATTTTGAATTTCTTTCATTGAAATGCAATGTCTTGTCGTTGGTTTACCTTGTCACAGCTACATTCTCATGATTTTTCAAAGTTCATTTTGAATTTCTGTCGTGAAATGCAAGAGTTGGAATATTTCAGTAGTGACTTGTTATGGTTTACCTTGTCACAGTTACATTCTCTTGATTTTTCGAAGTTCATTTTGAATTTCTGTCGTGAAATGCAAGAGTTGGAAAATTGGGGTCTTGGTCCACCAGCCTGAATGGTGGAAATCCACTAGCTCAGTATTGGGGTGTTAGTCCACCAGCCTGAATGGTGGAAATCCACTAGCTCAGTATTGGGGTCCCAGTCCACCAGCCTGAACGGTGGAAATTCACTAACTCAGAATTGGGGTCTTAGTCCACCAGCCTGAATGGTGGAAATCCACTAGCTCAGTACTGGGGTCTTAGTCCACCAGCCTGAATGGTGGAAATCCAGTAGCTCAGTATTGGGGTCTTAGTCCACCAGCCTGAATGGTGGAAATCCACAGCTTTACCTTGTCACAGTTACATTCTCTTGATTTTTCGAAGTTCATTTTGAATTTCTGTCGTGAAATGCAAGAGTTGGAGTATTTCAGTAGTGTTTTGTTGTGCTTTACCTTGTCACAGTTACATTCTGTTGATTTTCATAGTTCATTTTGAATTTCTTTCATTGAAATGAAAGAGTTGGAATATTTCAGTAGTGTTTTGTTGTGCTTTACCTTGTCACAGTTACATTCTCTTAATTTTTCAAAATTCATTTTGAATTTATTTCGTGAAATGCAAGAATTGGAATATTTCAGTAGTGTCTTGTCGTGGTTTACCTTGTCACAGCTACATTCTGTTGATTTTCATAGTTTATTTTGAATTTCTTTCATTGAAATGCAAGAGTTGGAATATTTCAGTAGTGATTTGTTGTGCTTTACCTTGTCACAGTTACATTCTCTTGATTTTTCGAAGTTCATTTGAATTTCTGTCGTGAAATGCAAGAGTTGGAAAATTGGGGGTCTTAGTCCACCAGCCTGAATGGTGGAAATCCACTAGCTCAGTATTGGGGTCTTAGTCCTCCAGCCTGAATGATGGAAATCCACTAGCTCAGTATTGGAGTCCCAGTCCACCAGCCTGAACGGTGGAAATTCACTAGCTCAGAATTGGGGTCTTAGTCCACCAGCCTGAATGGTGGAAATCCACTAGCTCAGTATTGGGGTCTTAGTCCACCAGCCTGAATGGTGGAAATCCACTAGCTCAGTATTGGGGTCTTAGTCCACCAGCCTGAATGGTGGAAATCCACTAGCTCAGTATTGGGGTCTCAGTCCACCAGCCTGAATGGTGGAAATTCACTAGCTCAGAATTAGGGTCTTAGTCCACCAGCCTGAATGGTGGAAATTCACTAGCTCAGAATTGGGGTCTTAGTCCACCAGCCTGAATGGTTGAAATTCACTAGCTCAGAATTGGGGTCTGAGTCAGTGTTCAGATTGGAGAGTTGGAGTCCAACTATCTGGGCTTTATTTGTCAAGGCCTGAATGCTAAGCGACGGACATGAGCTCGATTGGGACCCCATTGTGAAAATGGAAAAAAAAAACGAAAATATATTGTTGGTATGTGTGTAGAGCATGGCATTGTTACCGCTAGGGCAACAGTCTAACCGTTGACGGTTTTAGGTATCCGTGAATAAGTTCTAAGGCAAGAGTGGAAGTTGGGACAAATTTTTGGAGGTGCCAACCTCACCTGCCCAGAGTCTCAGGCAAGTGACCCGAAATTTGAAAAAGTGGAAATTGGCTCAGATTTTCTAAACTGAGCTGAGACAATGAATAGATACTATTGGGAAAGTGATTGGAGACACTGGGCATCCTTGAACAAGTGCTAAATTGAGAGAGGAATTTGGGACAATATTTGGGGGTGCTCATCCGCCCAGAGTCTCCGGCAGGTGACCCAAAAATTTAAAAAACACACAGGTACGACAGACACAAAGAGACGAATCACGCGACGGCGCATACATAGTGAGAGAGAGAGACATGCAAAGTCGACATAGCTTTATTTCATTTTTTAAGGTTAATTTGGACGAGGTTACGTGCACGCACGTAACCTCGTCCAAATTAACCAATTAACCAAATTAACCAAATTAACCTACTGAAATATTCCAACTCTTGCATTTCACGACAGAAATTCAAAATGAACTTCGAAAAATCATGAGAATGTAGCTGTGACAAGGTAAACCATGACAAGACATTACTGAAATATTCCAACTCTTGCATTTCAATGAAAGAAATTCAAAATGAACTATGAAAATCAACAGAATGTAACTGTGACAAGGAAAAGCACAACAAAACACTACTGAAATATTCCAACTCTTGCATTTCACGACAGAAATTCAAAATAAACTTCGAAAAATCAAGAGAATGTAACTGTGACAAGGTAAAGCACAACAAAACACTACTGAAATATTCCAACTCTTGCATTTCAAAGAAAGAAATTCAAAATGAACTATGAAAATTAACAGAATGTAACTGTGACAAGGAAAAGCACAACAAAACACTACTGAAATATTCCAACTCTTGCATTTCAATGAAAGAAATTCAAAATGAACTATGAAAATCAACAGAATGTAACTGTGACAAGGTAAAGCACTACAAAACACTACTGAAATATTCCAATTCTTGCATTTCAATGAAAGAAATTCAAAATGAACTATGAAAAATCAAGAGAATGTAACTGTAACAAGGTAAAGCACAACAAAACTCTTGTATTTCAATGAAAGAAATTCAAAATGAACTATGAAAATCAACAGAATGTACTTGTGACAAGGTAAAGCACAACAAAACACTACTGAAATATTCCAATTCTTGCATTTCACGAAAGAAATTCAAAATGAACTTTGAAAAATTAATAGAATGTAACTGTGACAAGGTAAAGCACAACAAAACACTACTGAAATATTCCAACTCTTGCATTTCAATGAAAGAAATTCAAAATGAACTATGAAAATCAATAGAATGTAACTGTGACAAGGTAAAGCACAACAAAACACTACTGAAATATTCCAACTCTTGCATTTCAAGACAGAAATTCAAAATGAACTTCGAAAAATCATGAGAATGTAGCTGTGACAAGGTAAACCATGACAAGACACTACTGAAATATTCCAACTCTTGCATTTCAATGAAAGAAATTCAAAATGAACTATGAAAATCAACAGAATGTAACTGTGACAAGGTAAAGCACAACAAAACACTACTGAAATATTCCAACTCTTGCATTTCACGACAGAAATTCAAAATGAACTTCGAAAAATTAAGAGAATGTAATTGTGACAAGGCAAAGCACAACAAAACACTACTGAAATATTCCAGCTCTTGCATTTCAATGAAAGAAATTCAAAATGAACTATGAAAATTAACAGAATGTAACTGTGACAAGGTAAAGCACAACAAAACACTACTGAAATATTCCAACTCTTGCATTTCAATGAAAGAAATTCAAAATGAACTATGAAAATCAACAGAATGTAACTGTGACAAGGTGAAGCACAACAAAACACTACTGAAATATTCCAACTCTTGCATTTCAATGAAAGAAATTCAAAATGAACTATGAAAATCAACAGAATGTAACTGTGACAAGGTAAAGCACAACAAAACACTACTGAAATATTCCAACTCTTGCATTTCACGACAGAAATTCAAGATGAACTTTGAAAAATCATGAGAATGTGGCTGTGACAAGGTAAAGCACAACAAAACACTACTGAAATATTCCAATTCTTGCATTTCACGAAAGAAATTCAAAATGAACTATGAAAATCAACAGAATGTAACTGTGACAAGGTAAAGCACAACAAAACACTACTGAAATATTCCAACTCTTGCATTTCACGACAGAAATTTAAAATGAACTTCGAAAAATCAAGAGAATGTAACTGTGACAAGGTAAAGCACAACAAAACACTACTGAAATATTCCAACTCTTGCATTTCAATGAAAGAAATTCAAAATGAACTATGAAAATCAAGAGAATGTAACTGTGACAAGGGAAAGCACAACAAAACACTACTGAAATATTCCAACTCTTGCATTTCAAAGAAAGAAATTCAAAATGAACTATGAAAATTAACAGAATGTAACTGTGACAAGGAAAAGCACAACAAAACACTACTGAAATATTCCAACTCTTGCATTTCAATGAAAGAAATTCAAAATGAACTATGAAAATCAACAGAATGTAACTGTGACAAGGTAAAGCACTACAAAACACTACTGAAATATTCCAATTCTTGCATTTCAATGAAAGAAATTCAAAATGAACTATGAAAAATCAAGAGAATGTAACTGTGACAAGGTAAAGCACAACAAAACACTACTGAAATATTCCAACTCTTGCATTTCAAAGAAAGAAATTCAAAATGAACTATGAAAATTAACAGAATGTAACTGTGACAAGGAAAAGCACAACAAAACACTACTGAAATATTCCAACTCTTGCATTTCAATGAAAGAAATTCAAAATGAACTATGAAAATCAACAGAATGTAACTGTGACAAGGTAAAGCACTACAAAACACTACTGAAATATTCCAATTCTTGCATTTCAATGAAAGAAATTCAAAATGAACTATGAAAAATCAAGAGAATGTAACTGTAACAAGGTAAAGCACAACAAAACTCTTGTATTTCAATGAAAGAAATTCAAAATGAACTATGAAAAATCAACAGAATGTACTTGTGACAAGGTAAAGCACAACAAAACACTACTGAAATATTCCAATTCTTGCATTTCACGAAAGAAATTCAAAATGAACTTTGAAAAAATTAATAGAATGTAACTGTGACAAGGTAAAGCACAACAAAACACTACTGAAATATTCCAACTCTTGCATTTCAATGAAAGAAATTCAAAATGAACTATGAAAATCAATAGAATGTAACTGTGACAAGGTAAAGCACAACAAAACACTACTGAAATATTCCAACTCTTGCATTTCAAGACAGAAATTCAAAATGAACTTCGAAAAATCATGAGAATGTAGCTGTGACAAGGTAAACCATGACAAGACACTACTGAAATATTCCAACTCTTGCATTTCAATGAAAGAAATTCAAAATGAACTATGAAAATCAACAGAATGTAACTGTGACAAGGTAAAGCACAACAAAACACTACTGAAATATTCCAACTCTTGCATTTCACGACAGAAATTCAAAATGAACTTCGAAAAATTAAGAGAATGTAATTGTGACAAGGCAAAGCACAACAAAACACTACTGAAATATTCCAGCTCTTGCATTTCAATGAAAGAAATTCAAAATGAACTATGAAAATTAACA
The DNA here is from genome assembly GCA_027921565.1 of Artemia sinica. Classification (NCBI taxonomy): domain Eukaryota; kingdom Metazoa; phylum Arthropoda; class Branchiopoda; order Anostraca; family Artemiidae; genus Artemia; species Artemia sinica. Next base: position 51,462,733 of record CM051262.1, on the reverse strand, counting down.
GAATGTAACTGTGACAAGGTAAAGCACAACAAAACACTACTGAAATATTCCAACTCTTGCATTTCAATGAAAGAAATTCAAAATGAACTATGAAAATCAACAGAATGTAACTGTGACAAGGTGAAGCACAACAAAACACTACTGAAATATTCCAACTCTTGCATTTCAATGAAAGAAATTCAAAATGAACTATGAAAATCAACAGAATGTAACTGTGACAAGGTAAAGCACAACAAAACACTACTGAAATATTCCAACTCTTGCATTTCACGACAGAAATTCAAGATGAACTTTGAAAAATCATGAGAATGTGGCTGTGACAAGGTAAAGCACAACAAAACACTACTGAAATATTCCAATTCTTGCATTTCACGAAAGAAATTCAAAATGAACTATGAAAATCAACAGAATGTAACTGTGACAAGGTAAAGCACAACAAAACACTACTGAAATATTCCAACTCTTGCATTTCACGACAGAAATTTAAAATGAACTTCGAAAAATCAAGAGAATGTAACTGTGACAAGGTAAAGCACAACAAAACACTACTGAAATATTCCAACTCTTGCATTTCAATGAAAGAAATTCAAAATGAACTATGAAAATCAAGAGAATGTAACTGTGACAAGGGAAAGCACAACAAAACACTACTGAAATATTCCAACTCTTGCATTTCACGACAGAAATTCAAAATGAACTTCGAAAAATCAAGAGAATGTAACTGTGATAAGGTAAAGCACAATAAAACACTACTGAAATATTCCAACTCTTGCATTTCACGACAGAAATCAAAATGAACTTCGAATATTCCTTCGCGTACATACACTCATCATACTGAACAGCCTTGGGGTCCTAGTATGCTACCTAGGCTGGAATATGCTTTAAACAATTAATAGCTTAATAAATACATCTTTCAAAATTTCACTTTGAAGGATGAAGATCACAGAAACAGGTTTCAATTCATGACAATGAGCCAAGATATTACCTACTAAGCTTTGGAAAGTACTAAGAATTTTCTCCTAAAATAACATAGCCCAAAATTACCGATGAATAAATTGTAGGTCCTACCTATATTCCCTCCTTAAGTTTAGACCTGAGGTCCGGCGGCTTTACTCACCTTTAATTTGACCCTAAAAAGAATCTATTTGTCAAGGAGACCCTTACCGCTATCCTTCAACATATGGTATTAATAGTTTCAGATAACGCATGTAAAAGCCTGTTTGGAAATTGTCGCTCTTGTTAAGAGGATTAGACACAGATACTTTTAGACCGGAAACTCTATTTTTGATAATGTGAAAAGCCACATTTTGAACGAAATAACTAAAACTAAGGAATTATGCTCGTAACACAGCAATTGAGGAGTGGGTTTTTGTTTTACATAATAGAAAAAAGCGTGCTTTGCCGTTTCTATCGAATATACTCATTATATTTTTAAAGTTTTGTATTGTTGGAGGGGAGGGGGGCTAAGTTCCCCTGGAATTTGAATTTACTGGTAAATGCTTTTTATCTGGAAATAAATTAAAAAATTTAATAAGCTGTACTCACATTGACAATTGACGAATTGTTAAGCAGTTCTCTGATTGGCTGCCTAAAAAACAGGTGTCAGCTCGAAAAAAAAACCACTCTGGTTGAAAAAAAAACTTGGAGTTGAAACAAATGTGTGCGGGGAATCCCCCGTTCATACTGTTATCTTGTTTGCAATGTTTAGGAACAGGCGGGGAATCCCCACTCGTTTGGAATGGTACCAACGGGACATAAGCAAATAGCTCATAGTTTCATAACGTGTTTAATCACGTGTAGAAAGAATAACATGGTAATTGCTATAGCTTTATGCAAAGTATAAGTTAACATACTACTGGTGACAGGTAATATATTTCAGGATATTTTTGGTAGGAATAATTTTATTTTTAAAAACTTTTAGGAAAAAACTCTCATATAAAAAGATCAATTAAATTGCATGCAAAATGAAAAAAAATCAGTGGTGGATTCAGGGGGGGGTGTGCGAGGGGGGTGTGCGCCCCCCTAGCGTAGTCTAAAGTAGTGTAACTTAATTAATTAACTCAAGTTTGCGTTAATTAAACTTGCTCATAACGCAAGTTTATCGGATCAACCTATTTCCCCCCCCCCCCTAATTTTTTTTGGATCAACCTATTTTGCGTCCCCCCCCCCTAAAAAAAATCCTGGATCCGCCCCTGAACAAAATGCAATAAATTTTAAACGACAAGGATTCCTGACAAACGAAACAATTTATTTAATCAATAATATACTTTATTATTATGCATTTAATCTTAAAAGAAAATCATACTCAAACCGAAACTACATAAATATTTATTTCTTTGGTAGATTATGACAGATGTAGACTTGCCCTTATGCAATATTCTACGCCTTAGAATAGTTCACAGAAGGAGTAGAGATACTCAAAAATCATCCTGCCTGCATAGATACCACGTTTCGATTTTATAACAGCCGTGTAAAATGTACCTCTTTCATAACAGGACAATTCTCCCCCTCGAACTTAAATTCCTTAGTTATTCAGAAATTAAAAAAAATAGAATAGCGAAAGAAAAACAAAATTTAAACTTAACAATCCAGCTGTCAAATTAACCCTCTTTCTTTTTATTGTGCTATTCAACTAAATAAAACGAACAGGTTCAAAAAAGAATTTGTTACAAGAGAATCTTATCAAATAGTTTGTGATAAAAAACTGGAAGTAAAAAGTTACTTGGGCCAAAATTCACCATAACTAAAAATGGAATTCTCGTGACAATTGCTACACCGATAGTATTGGATTTTTGTGCTGATTCTAAATATATAAATTCTTTCAGTTGATTGTTACCCACCCAAAACCAAATATCTGAGAAAATTTGCCTGTTTTTTGAAAAAAGGGGAAACATCCCCCAAAAAGCAAGCAATCTTATTGAAAATCCTTTTATTAGATACATCATATCAGAAAACCCTACCACAGAGGTTTCAAGCTCCAATCTTCAAAATGTGGAATTTTGCATTTTTTTTCAGAAAAAAACATCGTCTATTCATGTTTTTTTCTTTTTTTAATACCCTTGTTAATATAAGAGTATATTTCAGGCTTTCCAGTTGCGAAAGCAGTAATGCCACAAGGCGGCAGTACTGGATTCAACCAAGTTTATTCACTTTATTTGTAATGAAATTAGGCTATGTTCAGTGATCTGTAATTGCGTGTCAGCTATAATGAAGGGGGGTGAGTCATTGTTTAGGTGGTGGTAAGATAGATTCCTAAAAAAAGTACATTTTAATGGACAAACTGCTTACTCTTCACGAGGCTTCTGATAAATGTTGAAAGAGATAGGGGGCAGTAGGAATTAATTAAAATCTTTCTCTATACAGCTAAAATGTTACATTCCTATGTCTACCGGCACAGAGGTGGAAAAGGCAAGGCAGGCCATCATCAACCCCGCCAGGAAATTTCTTTGGGGTGGCAAATACAGCCAGGAACTTAGTTTTCAGCAATTTTAAATGGTAATATCTCTCTTATTCTATTTTTGTGAAATACTTCAATGTATTTAAAGAAATGTATGTTATGTATTTATCGATGAAAAAATACTATTGTAGAGGTTGTGATGCCTTCAGTTATGTAGAAGATAGAAAGTCGAATTTCAATCCATACAAAAAATAATACTCCTCTTCATTCAACTGAAATTCTTTAGTAGTAACATTAACATGGACTTTTTTTTACCAAAATCGCTATTCATCGCCAGTTTTTTAAGTATATTCAAACTCTATACAAAATTGAAATTGCCTGTATAACGTAGGACGGTAGTAATCAACGTGCAATTGTTGATTTACACATTTTAAAAGCAATTAACTAGGGAATTAAGGGACTGGTATCTCAAATTATATCTTGGTTAGGGCTGGGTATGATTGGGAAAACAATCAGTAATTAAATAAAAAAAGGAGCTTTTGAACTGAAAGCAAATAACCGATTTGAAACCTATATGAACAAATTATTCTTTATATGAAGGGGGCTGTCTCTTCCTTAGCTTCTTACAATATACTGTAAAGTTCGGCTTTTGTCCACATTTTTAAAGAAAATTTGCAATTGAAAAAAAAAGATTTTTCAAAGCACTAAAAAACTTTTGTTTAATGAGCAAGGTGTTGAGAAGGGGGCAATCCCCAATATATACAGAGTAATTTCAATTTGTTTTCAGTAATAAACTTGCTCCTTACTTTAGTTGAAAAACCTTTTCTATTTGTTTAATCACATTTCCTGAAACTGTAAAGTTTTATGAATACAAGTAGTAATGTACCTATATATCCAGTCAGTGACTGCATAATATGCCTTACCACGGGCAGTCATCTATTACTACAGACGGTGCATGCCTTACCAGACAGGTTTCTGAGGCAACACCCATTTTCTGGACCACTATTAATTACTATCAACTATACAAGGAATATGCTCAGATGGGTAATAGATTTGATGCCTACAAGAGACCTTGGTATAACTTGTTCAAAGGTTTATTAGACTTTTCTGTAAAAGGGTTAACAGCCCAGCTTTCGGCTATTAGCATTCAATGGAAGGTTTAATGATCGCATATGGTAGTAGACATAAAAAAGTTGTATGATTTGCGTAAAAGTAACTCTATTCATGAAAAAGATTTTCCATTGGTATAACTCTGCAATGAATGATCATAATTGATGATTGAATAATAGGGATGAAATAGAGAAAGATAACATTTTGAATTGGATTGTATGAAGGTGGAAAAAAAGGTTAAACTGCTTTTCGTCCAGTGTCGTTTACATTAGTAGCGGTATCTAATAATGATAAAAAGTTGTATAATTTGCGTAAAAACAACTCTATTCAAGAAAAAGATACTCCATTGGTATAATTCTACAATGAATGATCTTAATTGATGATTGTATAATAGGGATAAAAAAGAGCTTGGTAGCATTTTAACTGGATTGTATGAAGGTAGTAAAAAGGGTTAAACTGTTTTTCGTCCAGTTTCGTTTACATTATTAGCGGTATCTAATAATGATAAAAAGTTGTATCATTGCGTAAGCTAACTCAATTTGCGAAAAAAGGTATTCCATTGGCTTAACTCTGATATGAATGATCTTAATTGGTGATTGAATAATAGGGATGAAACAGAGCTCAATAACATTTTTAATTGGATTGCATGAAGGTGGTAAAAAGGGGTTAAACTGCTTACCAGTTAAGGTAAGCCCGAAGGGGTTGCTAACTCATAGGCAATTCATTATAAATTTGGAATAGCATCGTTGACATCAATCTACGGAAACGATTAACGATGACAAGATGACCTTGTGACTTGACCTAGCTTTACTTCTCGGATGTGTTCTGTATAATACACAAGCACCATTTGAACAGTGTTCTCAATATAAATATGCTCTTACATTGTGGTATACTAAAAAGTTGGCACTAAAAGCGATGTAGATGCCAAGAAAAGAATGTTAATAAAGAAATTCAGAACAATCTTTAGATATCCTTAGAAATCAACTAGTGAGATGATTATAGGTTTGAAGCATCAAGGATTGCAACCATCAATGACCCTAACCACCAAAAACCTCAACCTCCAAAGGTCCCCTATCCCCAAACTCCAAGGGGCCCCCTCCCTCCAAATTTTTGGGGCCCCCATCCTCCCATTTTTATACTTTTTTTTAAGTTTTTTAACCTTTTTTTATTATTTTTTAACATATATTTTTCAACTTTTTTTGCACATGTTTTAGAGTGACATGAAACATACTTAAAACATAAGAAAATCACATTTAATATTTTACAAACTCAAAATGAGAATGATATAGAAATGTTAGTCGTGACTTTTACTATTAGAAAAATAATGTTTGTAGTAGTACTTTTTTTGGATTGATTTTTTTGACTTGGAAATTATTCAACTTTTTTTTACGTATCTTAAAATGACATGCAATATAATTGTGGCTCTACCATTCGTACTCTATGCTTGCTCATAGACACGAAGTGACTTTCCCACTGGTGCTCTATGGCGGGTTGTCGACACTATCTAGTTTATTGCATGTATTAAATCAGTAATTTGTACGCAGTGGAAGGATAAACACATAACGCATATCTTTAAAAAGTGAAGATGAAGCATTTTAAGAAAGTTTGTTCACATGATAGTATTATTGTAGCATTAAATGCCAACAAGGAGAAGTATTTGGACTATGAATCAAGCACCAGTGGTAGCACTATCGGAAACGTATGCATGCATCGTCATGACAATGAGGAATGTAATTTCTTTGGAGCGCCAAAAAAATTCATTTTTTATGAAGGTGGATATGCGAGATTGAGATCTCCGGAGATGATTGCACTAAAAGAATATGTCAACATAAAAATAATAGTTGATGAAAAGGGGTATCTTCTTGCTAGTGCTTGTGGTAACATGTTACCCAGTGTTAAAACCTATCGTAAGCTTTCGGGTATTAGCATACAACGGAAGATTAAAAGAAGACAGGCGTACTCTTCTACTAATATCATAAATCATATCTTGTCTACGTGCCGGAACTGTTACCTGTGTAAAAATAATATGATAATAGACAGTGAAATTGCCGGAAAAATAAAAAGGGCATTGGTAGAAAATATCACTAAGGAATATAAAGATGAATCGATGAAAAACAAAGTGCCAGCAAAAGTTACTATCATTGATCAAACAGTCAATGAACCAAATAATAGCAAAGATGAAATGCATATTGAACATGTGGATGATCCCCCAGTAAAAATGTGTTCGCATGATAGGGTTATTGTAGCATTGAATGCTGACAAGGAGAAGTATTTTAACTATGAAACAAGTACAAATGGTAGCACTATCGGATACGTATGCGTGCGTTGTCATGGCAGTAAGGAATTAAATTTCTTTGGAGTACCGAAAAAATTCAATTCTTATGAAGGTGGATATGCGAGATTGAGATCTCCGGAGATGATTGCACTAAAAGAATATGCCAACATAAAAATAATAGTTGATGAAGAGGGGTATCTTCTTGATAGTACTTGTGGTAATATGCTACCCAGTGTTAAACCTCATCGTAAGCTTTCGGATATTAGCATTCAACGGAAGATCAAAATAAGACAGGCGTACTCTTCTACTAATATCATAAACCATATCTTGTCTACGTGTCGGAACTGTTACCTGTGTAAAAATAATGTTGTAATAGACCGTGAAATTGCCGGAAAAATAAAAAGGGCATTGCTAGAGAATATCACTAAGGAATATAAAGATGAATCGCTGAAAAACAAAGTGCCAGCAAACATTACTACCATTGGTCAAACAGTCAATGAACCAAATAATATCAAAGACGAAACGCATATTGAACCTGTCGGTGAATCAACAGTAAAAATTGTGTATGACTCAAAATGGAATGATAATTATTCTACTGATTAAGAACTAAGAGAAGACAATAGCTACAAAAAATTGTAAGTAAGTAAGCAACAAACTCTTTCTTGAATTCGCCTCTTGGATACACAATACGGAAATTTCATTCAAGAATTTATGACAAAAATGTGTGTTGAATTTAGGTTAGAGTGGTTATAGATAGCAGCAACCACCCTCAAACACAAAGTCATAGTGAGAAAGGCATGCAAAAAGTTAGGTTAATTTAGGTTCACTTAGAGGGGTGGACCACTCTAAGTGAATCTAAATTAACCTTAACTTTTTGTATGTTTCTCTCACTATGACTTAGTGTCTGAGCGGGTGTGTTGCAATCTATAATCACTCTAACCTTGATTAAACACACATTTTTTCAATATTTCTTGAATGAAATTTTTGTATTTTGCATCCAAGAGGCTAATTCAAGAAAGAGTTTGTTACTTACTTACTTACAATTTTGTCATAGTTTTTTGAATGAAATTTCTGTATTATGTATTCAATAGGTGAATTCAAAAAATAGTTTGTTACCATCTTACAATTTTATAATAATTTCTTGAATGAAATTTCTGTATTGTGTATCCAGGAGGCGAATTCAATAAAGTGTTTGTTTCCTACTTACAATTTTTTCATAATTTCTTGAATGAAATTTTCTCATTGTGTATCCAAGAGGTGAATTCAAGAAAGAGTTTGTTACATAATTACAATTTTTTCATAAATTCTTGAATGAAATCTCTGCATTTTGATTCTTACTTACAATTTTTTCATAGCTTCATGAACAAAATGTCTGTATTGTGTATTCAAGAGGTGAATTCAACAAAGAGTTTAGTACTTACTTACAAGTTTTCATAATTTCATGAATGAAATATCTGTATTGTGGATCAAAGAGTGAATTCAAGAAAGAGTTTGGTACTTACTCACAAAGTTTTTCATAATTTCTTGAATGAAATTTCTGTATTGTTTATCCAAAAGGTGAAAGCAAGGCAGAGTTTGTTACGTGCTTACAATTTTTTCATAATTTTATGAATGAAATGTCTGTATAGTGTATCCAAAAGGTGAATTCAAGAAAGAGTTTGTTACTTACTTACAATTTTTTCAGAATTTCTTGACTGAAATTTCTGTATTGTGTATACAAGAGGTAAATTCAAGAAAAAGTTTGTTACATAGTTACAATTTTTTCATAATTTCTTGAATGAAATTTCTGCATTTTGGTTCTTACTTACAATTTTTTCATAGCTTCATGAACAAAATGTCTGTACTGTGTATCCAAGAGGTGAATTCAAGAAATAGTTTGTTACTTACTTACAATTTTTTCAGAATTTCCTGACTGAAATTTCTGTATTGTGTATACAAGAGGTAAATTCAAGAAAAAGTTTGTTACATACTTACAATTTTTTCATAATTTCTTGAATGAAATTTCTGCATTTTGGTTCTTACTTACAATTTTTTTCATAATTTCTTGAATGAAATGTCTGTATTGTGTATCCAAGAGGTGAATTCAAGAATTAGTTTGGTACTTTACAATTTTTTCATAATTTCATGAATAACATGTCTGTATTGTGTATCCAAGAGGTGAATTCAAGAAATTTTTCATAATTTCATAATGAAATTTCTGTATTGTGTGTACAAGAGGTTAATTCAAGAAAAGTTTGTTACATACTTACAATTTTTTCAAAAATTCTTGAATGAAATTTCCGAATTTTTATTCCTACTTATAATTTTTTCATAATTTCTTGAATGAAATGTCTGTATTGTGTATCCAAGAGGTGAATTCAAGAACTAGTTTGGTACTTTACAATTTTTTCATAATTTCATGAATGACATGTCTGTATTGTGTATCCAAGAGATGAATTGAAGAAAGAGTTTGGTACTTGCTTACAATATTTTCATAATTTCTTGAATGAAATGTCTGCATTATGTATCCAATAGGTGAATTTAAGAAAGAGTTTGGTACTTACTTACAATTTTTTCATAATTTCATGAATGAAATTTCTGTGTTGTGTATCCAAGAGGTGAATTTAAGAAAGAGTTTGTTACCTACTTACAATTTTTTATACTTTCATGAATGAAATTTCTGTATTGTGTATCCGAGAGGTGAATTCAAGAAAGAGTTTGTTACCTACTTACAATTTTTTCATAATTTCTATAATGAAATTTCTTCATTTTGGTGCTTACTTACACTTTTTTCATAATTTCATGAATGAAATTTTATCCAAGAGGTGAATTCAAGAAAGAGTTTGCTCCTTACTTACAGTTTTTATATAATTTCCTGAATGAAACTTCTGTATTGTGTGCCCAAGAGGTGAATTCAAGAAAGAGTTTGTTACTTACTTACAATTTCTTCATAATTTCATGAATGAAATTTCTGTATTGTGTATCCAAGAGGTGAATTCAAGAAAGAGTTTGTTACTTACTTACAATTTTTTCATAATTTCATGAATGAAATGTCTGTATTGTGTATCCAAGAGGTGAATTCAAGTAAGAGTTTGTTACTTACTTACATTTTTTCATAGTTTCTTGAATTAAATTTCTGTATTGTGTGCCCAAGAGGTGAATTCAAGAAAGAGTTTGTTACTTACTTACAATTTTTTCATAATTTCATGAATGAAATGTCTGTATTGTGTATCCAAGAGGTGAATTCAAGAAAGAGTTTGATACTTATTTACAATTTTTTATAATCTCATGAATGAAATGTCTGTATTGTGTATCCAAGAGGTGAATTCAAGTAAGAGTTTGTTACTTACTTACATTTTTTCATAGTTTCTTGAATTAGATTTCTATATTGTGTAACCAAGAGGTGAATTCAAGAAAGGGTTTGGTACTTACTTAAAAATTTTTCATAATTTCTTGAATGAAATTTCTGTATTGTGTATCCAAGAGGTGAATTCAAGAAAGAGTCTGTTACCTAATTACAATTTGTCATAATTTCTGTATTTTGTGTTCAGGAGGTGAATCCAAGAAAGAGGTTGTTACTTATTTACAATTTCTCATAATTTCTAGAATGAAATTTCTGTATTGTGCATCCAGAAGGTGAATTCAAGAAAGAGTTTGTTACTTACTTACAATTTTGTCATAATTTCTCTATTGTGTGTTCAGGAGGTGAATTCAAGAAAGAGTTTGTTACATATTTACAATTTTTTCATAATTTTTAGAATGAAATTTCTGTATTGTGTATCCAGGAGGCCAATTCAAGAAAGAGTTTGTTACTTACAATTTTTTCATAATTTCTTGAATGAAATTTCCGTACTGTGTATCCAATAGGTGGACTTAATAAGATTTTGCTACTTACTTACATTTTTGTCCTAATAACATATCCGATAATGGACAATGATAAAGAATTTATTCAGTCTAATACATAGATTTTGTCAATGTTATCTGACGTATCCGAGAAACGATATCGATAAAGAATGTTAATAAAGAATTTATTCACTCTGACACTTGAATTTTACCAGTGTTATCAAACGTATCTGTCAAAAGACATTGATAAGGAATTTAATCTCTCTGATACTTAGATTTTCTCAATTTTATAATGCATATCTGACAAAGGATGATGATAAAGAATTTGTTCATTCGGATACATAGATTTTGTGAATTTTATTTGATGTATCCGACCAAAGAAGTTGATGAAGAATTTATTCACTATGACACTTAGATTTGGTCAATGTTATCAAACGTATCTGTCAAAAGACATTGACAAAGAATTTACTCACTCTGATGCTTAGATTTTGTCAATTTTATCCGTTGTATCTGATAAAGATGCTGATAGAAAAAATTTATTCACTCTGATACTTAGATTTTGTCAATGTTATCCCGTGTATCTGAAAATAGATGTTGATACAGAATTTCATCACTCTGACATTTGGGTTTTGATAATGTTAACCGACATATCCGGCAAAGGATGTTGATAAAGAATCTAATCGTTCTTATACTTAGATTCTATCAATTTTACCCTGACCTATCCAAGAAAAGGTGTTGATAAAGAGTTTGTTCATTCTGATACTTAGATTTTCTCCATGTTAACCTATCTATCCGATATATGATGTATGCAAATTCCTTTTCTTACATTTTAGATGTTTCAATAGACATTCTAAATGTTTGGTATGCTAGTATACTCTAAAAATAATGAAAAAATAATAGTTTAATGCATAATACAGTTTTCATGAAAAAATTTCATGTAGGATATTAATACAAAAAATATATTATTATACATTCTTAATATCAATGAACAAATTTGACATTTTGAATCTGTTCCATAAAATAGTTCACCATGTTCTCTCTTGATATTGTAGCTATTGTCTTCTCTTAGTTCGTAATCAGTAGAATAATCATTATTCCATTTTGAGTCATACACAATTTTTACTGGTGTGTCACCTTCACGTTCAATATGCGTTTCGTCTTTGATATTACTTGGTTCAATAACTGTTTACCAAAGGTAAAAACGTTTGCTGGCACATTGTTTTTCATCGATTCATCTTTATATTCCTTAGTGATATTTTCTACCAATACCCTTTTTATTTTTACAACAATTTCACTATTACAACAGTCTATTACAACATTATTTTTACACAGGTAACAGTTCTGGCACGTAAACAAGACATGGTTTATAATATTAGTGGAAAAGTACGCCTTTTTTTTATCTTTCGTTGAATGCTAATACCCGAAAGCTGACGATAGGTTTAACACTGGGTAACATGTTACCATAAGAACTAGCAAGAAGATACCCCTCTTCATTAAATATTATTTTTATGTTGGCATTCTCTTTGAGTGCAATCATCTCCGGAGATCTCAATCTCGCATAGCCACCTTCATAAGAGTTGAATTTTTTTGTACTCCAAAGAAATTTAATTCCTTACTGCCATGACAACGCACGCATACGTTCCCGATAGTGCTACCACTTGTACTTGTTTCATAGTTAAAACACTTCTCCTTGTCAGCATTCAATGCTACAATAACACTATCATGTGAACACATTTTACTGGGGGATCACCCACATGTTCAATATGCATTTCATCTTTGCTATTATTTGGTTCATTGACTGTTTGATCTATGGTAGTAACGTTTGCTGGCACTTTGTTTTTCATCGATTCATCTTTATATTCCTTAGTAATATTTTTTACCAATACCATTTTTATTTTCCCGGCAATGTCACTGTCTATTATCATACTATTTTTACACTGGTAACAGTTCCGGCACGTAGACAAGATATGATTTATGATATTAGTAGAAGAGTACGCCTGTCTTCTTTTGATCTTCCGTTGAATGCTAATTCCCGAAAGCTGACGATGGGGTTTAACACTGTATAACATGTTACCACAAGCACTAGCAAGAAGATACCCCTCTTCATCAACTACTATTTTTATGTTGGCATTCTCTACCAACTTTTTAGTATACTACAATTTTAGAGCATATTTTATATTGATAACACTGTTCAAATGGTACTTGTGTGTTATGCAGAACACATCCGAGAAGTAAAGCTGGGTCAAGTCGCAAGGTCATCTTGTCATCGTTAATCGTTTCCGTAGATTGATGCCAACGATGTTATTCCAAATTTATGATAAATTGCCTATGAGTTAGCAACCCCTTCGGGCTTACCTTAACTGGTAAGCAGTTTAACCCTTTTTTACCACCTTCATAAAATCCAATTAAAAACTTCATCGAGCTGTGTTTCACCCCTATTATTCAATCACCGATTAAGATCATTCATATCAGAGTTATCCCAATGGAATACCTTTTTTCGCAAATTGAGTTAGTTTACGCAATGATACAACTTTTTATCATTATTAGATACCGCTAGTACTGTAAACGACACTGGACAAAAAGCAGTTTAACTCTTTTTACCAACTTCATACAATCCAATTAAAAATTCTACCAAGCTCTGTTTCATCCCTATTATACAATCATCAATTAAGATCATTCACCGCAGAGTTATACGCATGGAATATCTTTTTCGTGAATAGAGTTATTTTTACGCAAATGATACAACTTTTTATCACTATTAGATACCGCTAATAATGTAAACGGCACTGGACGAAAAGCAGTTTAACCCTTTTTAGTTTTACTAACTTCATACAATCCAATTAAAAATGTTACCAAGCTCTGTTTCATCCCTATTATTCAATCATCAATTAAGATCATTCATTGCAGAGTTATACCAATGGAATATCTTTTTCGTGAATAGAGTTATTTTTACGCAAATGATACAACTTTTTGATGTCTAATACCATATGATATCATTAAACCTTCCTTTGAATGCTAATAGACAAAAGATTGGCTGTTAACTATTTTACAGAAAAGCCCAATAAACCTTTGACACGTTATTCCAAGATCTTTTGTACGCATCAAATCTATTACACATCTGGGCATATTCCTTATGCAGTTGATAGTAATTAATAATGGTCCAGGAAATGGGTGTTGCCTCAGATACCTGTCTGATAAGGCAGGCAACGTCTGTAGTAACAGATGACTGCCCGTGGTGAGACATATTATGCAATCACTGGCTGGATATATCGATGCATTACTACTAATACAATACTCTTGGTAACGCAGAAAAAGCGATCAATACTTCAATGATCTCTGTTTGGATTTAGATGGGTAATGAAAAGTAGTAACCTAGGTGCTGATTCTAAAAATACATGAAAAAATTTCATGGAATTGCGCAAGAAAAACCCTCTATATATTGAAAAGGGACATGAAACGAGACAAGATAATAGTGTAATAGATATGAAGCGTACAAGAAACTGGTTTTTTGTTATTGATAAGAATGTGCGTCGTCAGTTCACGTGGGCATTTTTTTTTATTTTTTTTTAAAGCTGGCATGAGGCTTTGTTATTTAAAAAAATCGACGCTACAATCAGAATTCTTTGATTGAAATTTGCAAAAAAAGGGTTTAGCATTTGCAAATTTGATCCTATTAAGGTGGAAAAAAAGAGTTTAGCATTTGCGAATACTTCAGAGCCGACTTGCTAGCGAAAAACACGTGTGATTGACTTGAAATAGAAATTTTTAACAAGAAATGGCTGAAAAGTGTTTTGGGGGAGATGGGGCGATGACAGAGTGGATGTCTTAGACTAGTGATAGTGCTGTACTGTGGTACGAATTGCTTGTGAAAAACCCAAATGAATTAGTTGAAAATAAAGTTTTAACAAGAAATGTCTGAAAAGTATTTTTTTGGGGGGTGGGAGCGATGACAGAGTGGATGTCTTAGACTAGTTATAGTGCTGTACTCTGGCATGAATTGCTTTCGAAAACCCGGATGAATTAGTTGAAAATAAAGTTTTAACAAGAAATGTCTGAAAAGTATTTTTTGGGGGGATGGAGCGATGACAGATTGGATGTCTCAGACTAGTGATAGTGCTGTACTGTGGTACGAATTGCTTGAGAAAAACCCAAATGAATTACTTGAAAATAAAGTTTTAACAAGAAATGTCTGAAAAGTATTTTTTTTTGGGAGAGATGGGGCGATGACAGAGTGGATGTCTTAGACTAGTGATAGTGCTGTACTGTGGTACGAATTGCTTGAGAAAAACCCAAATGAATTAGTTGAAAATAAATTTTTAACAAGAAATGTCTGAAAAGTATTTTTGGGGGGAGATGGGGCGATGACAGAGTGGATGTCTTAGACTAGTGATAGTGCTGTACTGTGGTACGAATTGCTTGTGAAAAACCCAAATGAATTTGTTGAAAATAAAGTTTTAACAAGAAATGTCTGAAAAGTATTTTTTGGGGGGATGGGGTGATGACAGAGTGGATGTCTTAGACTAGTGATAGTGCTGTACTGTGATACGAATTGCTTGTGAAAAACCCAAATGAATGAGTTGAAAATAAAGTTTTAACAAGAAATGTCTGAAAAGTATTTTTTGTGGGGTGGGGGCGATGACAGACTGGATGTCTTAGACTAGTTATAGTGCTGTACTCTGGCATGAATTGCTTTCGAAAACCCGGATGAATTAGTTGAAAATAAAGTTTTAACAAGAAATGTCTGAAAAGTATTTTTTTTGGGGGGTGGGGGTGATGACAGAGTGGTTGTCTTAGACTAGTTATAGTGCTGTACTCTGGCATGAATTGCTTTCGAAAACCCGGATGAATTAGTTGAAAATAAAGTTTTAACAAGAAATGTCTGAAAAGTTTTTTTGGGGGGATGGGGCGATGACAGAATGGATGTCTTAGACTAGTGATAGTGCTGTAGTGTGGTACGAATTGCTTGTGAAAAACCCAAATGAATTAGTTGAAAATAAAGTTTTAACAAGAAATGTCTGAAAAGTATTTTTTGGGGGTGGGGGCGATGACAGAGTGGATGTCTTAGACTAGTTATAGTGCTTTACTCTGACATGAATTGCTTTCGAAAACCCGGATGAATTAGTTGAAAATAAAGTTTTAACAAGAAATGTCTGAAAAGTATTTTTTTGGGGGGAATCTGAGCTAATAAGGTTTTTGACCGTAAACTCTAGTTTTTTGCAAGAAAATTATGGAAAATACAATTCTCTGGTTCAAATATGAAACTTAAGTCCATTTTTGGATCGAAAAAATAAAACTATTTCTGTAAAATCTGAGCTAATAAGGGTTTTTGACCGTAAACTACAGTTTTTTGTAAGAAAATTATGGAAAATACAATTCTCTGGTTCAAATGTGAAACTTAAGTCCTTTTTTGGAATGAAAAATAAAACTATATCCGTAAAATCTGAGCTAATAAGGGTTTTTGACTGTAAACTCTAGTTTGTTGTAAGTAAATTATGGAAAATACAATTCTCTAGTTCAAATGTGAAACTTAAGTCCTTTTTTGGAATGAAAAATAAAACTATATCCGTAAAATTTGAACTAATAATTCAATATTTTTTTCATAAAAACAAACTATTTTTTTTAAAACTTCGAAATTTTTCAACGTTATTTATTTTTTTCTTTTTTTACGTATCTTAAAATGTCAAAGTATGCTCACAGTTCTAACAATTGTGCTCTATGATTGGTCAGAGACATGATGTGGCTTTCCCACTGGTATTCTATGACCGCTTATCGTCACTACCTAGTCTACTGCATGTATTAAATCAGTATTTTTTATGCAGTGGAACAATAAACACATAAGTCATATCTTTAAAAAAAAAGTGAAGATGGAACATTTTAATAGAGTGTGTTCACATAATGAGGTTATTGTAGCATTGAATGCCGACAAGGAGAAGTATTTAAACTATGAAACAAGTACAAGTGGTAGCACTATTGGAAATTTATGCATGCATTGTCATGACAGTAAGGAATTAAATTTCTTTGGGATACCGAAAAAATTCAACTCTTATGATGGTGGTTATGCGAGATTGAGATCTCCAGAGATGATTGCACTCAAAGAGAATGCTAACATAAAAATAATTGTTGATGATAGAGGACAACTCCTTGCTACTGCTGCAGGTAACACATTACCTACGGATTCATCCAATCATCAGCTTTCGGGTATTAGCATTCAACGGAAGGCTAATAAAAGAAAGGCCTACTCTGCTACTAATATCGTAAACCATATCTTGTTTACGTGCCGAAACTGTTGCCTGTGTAAAAATAATGTGTTAATAGACAGTGAAATTGCCAGAAAAATAAAAATGGCATTGTCAAAAAATATCACTACGGAATATAAAGATGAAACGATGAAGAACAAAGCACCAGCAAACATTACTGGCATTGATCAAACAGTCAATGAATCAAATAATAGCAAAGACGAAAAGCATATTGAGCCTGTTCATGAGACACCAGTAAAAATTGTGTATGATTCAAAATGGAATAATGATTATTCTACTAATTACGAACTAAGAGAAGACAATAACTACAATATCAAGAGAGAACATGGTGAACTATTTTATGGAACAGATTCAAAATGTCCAAAGTTAATCATTGATATTAATAATGTATCATAATATATTTTTGTATTAATATTCTACATAGCATTATTTCATTAAAAATATTACATTGTTATGTGTTCATTATTTTTTAGAGTAAGCTAGCATATCAAGCGTTTAGAATGTATATTAAAACATCGGAGATGTAAGAAAAGGAATTTGCGTACATCTATTGTCAGACACACTATTTCCGTAAAATCTGAGCTATTAAGGGTTTTTGACCGTAAACTCTAGTTTTTTGTAAGAAAATTATGGAAAACACAATTCTCTGGTTCAAATGTGTAACTTAAGTCTATTTTTGGATCAAAAAATAAAACTATTTCCGTAAAATCTGAGCTAATAAGGGTTTTTCGACCGTAAACTCTAGTTTCTTGTAAGAAAATTATGGAAAATACATTTTTTGTACGTATCTTAAAATGACAAAATAACATTCTTGAATTCACCTCTTGGATACACAATACAGAAATTATAAAAAAATTGTAATTTCCAGACTTCATTTGCATGCAATAGATACCGAGAGTTCTATGACTCCTCCCCGCAATGAATTCTAAGGGTTTTATGACTCCTCCCCACGATGAATTCAGATGGTTTTAGGAGTCATCCCCCTAGCCATAACTCCATTCAACCTTGAGCGAAGGTATAAAAGTTTGATGATGTATTTCTCTTTTTAACAACTACATTAATAGCTCCAAGATGATAGGACTGTATGACACAGAATTTATCGGTATGAAAAAATCATCTTGTGGTGTTATATCTGTCTGTGTATTTTTATTATTTTCAATGGAACTCGAAGAAATTGACTGTTATCATTGGATGGTGAACTATAACATGTTTGAGTATGATAAAAGCTTGTGGAGTACTATATTACATCATATGAACAGACTGGGATTCTAAGATAGAGTGATTACACCACATAATAATAGTGGTCAGGAACTGAGAAATGTCCAGGAGGAAGTCAGTGAAATTTGCAGCTTTTTCGGGGTTGAAGCACTCTATGTAAAGGGTAATGTACCTATAGATAAAGTTTTAATTCAAAAGTGTGACCCTAGGATTTCACTTTTCAATCTAGAAGAATTTAAGTGTCCTAAATTTGAAGGGGTTTATCATCGTCCTGAAGACGAGGTCAGGTTCTTCGCGTACTGGATACCTAAGGACATGCCTGATCGTGATAAATGCATAAGACATGGTAAAAACTATTCTCATGGTAAAATTTAATTCAGGAAATTATGAAAAAAAATTAGACGGGGTTACGTGCGCGCACGTAACCCCGTCTAATTTTTTTTTCATAATTTCCTGAATTAAATTTCTGTATTGTGTATCCAAGAGGTGAGTAACCCCGAAATAAGAGGCTGTTAGCTCCCTCCCTCAATATACATCTTTTGAAAAAACTACACCAGAGTGGTATTTTCTGCCATTTTTGTTACTTACAATTTTTTCGTAATTCCTTGAATGAAATTTCCATGTAGCTTTTTTCTAGCCAAAGATTCACATTTGACCTAGAGAAATGTATTTTCTATAATTTTCTTACAAAAATTAGAGTTTACGGTCAATATCGACAAGCTTTCCTGAGAAAATATCTTCCTTTGAATAGACAGCTCTAGAAAATCGTCATCTAGAATCAAACGTTTTTCCATAAACAGTAGATCCCCCATGATTCGCCCTTTCTCAAATCCATCCATTTTTTAGTGTCCTAACACTCTCACAATCAACTTCAGACTAGCCAGAATTTTTTTTTCTACTCTAAAAATATACGCTAGTCTCTACTATAGAAAGAAAAACCGGTCTAATCTAAATTCAACGTAACAACACATGAAGCCAAAATGAAAAGAAAAACCGGTCTAATCTAAATTCAACGTAACAACACATGAAGCCAAAATGAATAGAACTTGAATTTTATGACTGTTATCTGATGTATCCGATAAACACTTTGAAAATGAATTTATTCTTTCCGGTACTTAGATTGTGTTAACTTTTTCCGATGTATCCGAGAAATGGATGTTGATATAGAATTTAATCACTCTTATACTTAGATTTTGTGAAATTGCTGTATTGTCTGTCTAGGAAGCGACTTTAATCGATAACGAATGTTAATAGAGAGTTTCTTCAATTTTTTTTTATAATTTCCTATAATAAAATTTCTGTATTGTGTAACCAAGAGATGAATTCAAGAAAGAGTTTGTTACTTACTTACTTACTTACCTACTTCCCACTTACTTACAATTTTTTCATAATGACATAATGACATATCCAACAACGGATGCTGATAAAGAATTTATTCATTCTGATACCTAGATTTTGTCAATGTTACCCCATGTGTCTGAAAATAGATGTATGCAAATTCCTTTTCTCACATCTCCGATGTTTTAATAGACATTCTAAACTTTTGATATGCTAGCTTACTCTAAAAATAATGAACACATAACAGTGTAATGCATAATATATTTTTAATGAAATAATACTATGTAGAATATTAATACAAAATTATATTATGACACATAGTCATACACACGTTCACTCTTAAACATCCAGAAACGATGGTCCCATGATATAGAATAGTTTTTACCATGTCTTATGCATTAATCACGATCAGGCGTGTCCTTAGATATCCAGTGCGCGAAGAACCTGACCTCGTCTTCAGGACGATGATAAACCTCTTCAAATTTAGGACACTTAAATTCTTCTAGATTGAAAAGTGGAATCTTAGGGTCAAACTTTTGAATTAAAACTTTATCTGTAGGTACATTACCCTTTACATAGAGTGCTTCAACCCCGAAAAAGCTGCAAATTTCACTGACTTCCTCCTGGACATTTCTCAGTTCCTGACCACTATTATTAAGTGGTGTAATCACTCTATCGTAGAATCCCAGTCTGTTCATATGATGTAATGTAGTACTCCACAAGCTTTTATCATACTCAAACATGTTATAGTTCACCATCCAATGATAACAGTCAATTTCTTTGAGTTCCATTGACAATAATAAAAATGCACACTCAAATATAACGCCACAAGATTATTTTTTCAAACCGATAAATTCTGTGTCATACAGTCCTATCATCTTGGAAGCTATTAATGTAGTTGTTAAGAAGAGAAATACATCATCAAACTTTTATACCTTCGCTCAAGGTTGAATGGAGTTATGGCTAGGGGGATGACTCCTAAAACCATCTGAATTCATCGTGGGGAGGAGTTATAAAACCCTTAGAATTCATTGCGGGGAGGAGTCATAGAACT
Source organism: Artemia sinica (assembly GCA_027921565.1). Taxonomy (NCBI): domain Eukaryota; kingdom Metazoa; phylum Arthropoda; class Branchiopoda; order Anostraca; family Artemiidae; genus Artemia; species Artemia sinica. The sequence continues at coordinate 51,442,262 of CM051262.1, read as the reverse complement.
CTCGGTATCTATTGCATGCAAATGAAGTCTGGAAATTACAATTTTTTTTATAATTTCTGTATTGTATATCCAAGAGGTGAATTCAAGAATGATATTTTGTCATTTTAAGATACGTACAAAAAATGTATTTTCCATAATTTTCTTACAAGAAACTAGAGTTTACGGTCAAAAAACCCTTATTAGCTCAGATTTTACGGAAATAGTTTTATTTTTTGATCCAAAAATAGACTTAAGTTACACATTTGAACCAGAGAATTGTATTTTCCATAATTTTCTTACAAAAAACTAGAGTTTACGGTCAAAAACCCTTAATAGCTCAGATTTTACGGAAATAGTGTGTCTGACAATAGATGTACGCAAATTCCTTTTCTTACATCTCCGATGTTTTAATATACATTCTAAACGCTTGATATGCTAGCTTACTCTAAAAAATAATGAACACATAAAAATGTAATATTTTTAATGAAATAATGCTATGTAGAATATTAATACAAAAATATATTATGATACATTATTAATATCAATGATTAACTTTGGACATTTTGAATCTGTTCCATAAAATAGTTCACCATGTTCTCTCTTGATATTGTAGTTATTGTCTTCTCTTAGTTCGTAATCAGTAGAATAATCATTATTCCATTTTGAATCATACACAATTTTTACTGGTGTCTCATGAACAGGCTCAATATGCTTTTCGTCTTTGCTATTATTTGATTCATTGACTGTTTGATCAATGCCAGTAATGTTTGCTGGTGCTTTGTTCTTCATCGTTTCATCTTTATATTCCGTAGTGATATTTTTTGACAATGCCATTTTTATTTTTCTGGCAATTTCACTGTCTATTAACACATTATTTTTACACAGATAACAGTTTCGGCACGTAAACAAGATATGGTTTACGATATTAGTAGCAGAGTAGGCCTTTCTTTTATTAGCCTTCCGTTGAATGCTAATACCCGAAAGCTGATGATTGGATGTATCCGTAGGTAATGTGTTACCTGCAGCAGTAGCAAGGAGTTGTCCTCTATCATCAACAATTATTTTTATGTTAGCATTCTCTTTGAGTGAAATCATCTCTGGAGATCTCAATCTCGCATAACAACCATCATAAGAGTTGAATTTCTTCAGTATCCCAAAGAAATTTAATTCCTTACTGTCATGACAATGCATGCATACATTTCCAATAGTGCTACCACTTGTACTTGTTTCATAGTTTAAATACTTCTCCTTGTCGGCATTCAATGCTACAATAACCTCGTTATGTGAACACACTCTATTAAAATGTTCCATCTTCACTTTTTTTTAAGATATGACTTATATGTTTATCGTTCCACTGCGTAAAAAATACTGATTTAATACATGCAGTAGACTAGGTAGTGACGATAAGCGGTCATAGAATACCAGTGGGAAAGCCACATCGTGTCTCTGACCAATCATAGAGCACAATTGTTAGAACCGTAAGTATACTTTGACATTTTAAGATACGTACAAAAAGAAAAAAATAAATAAAGTTGAAAAATTTCGAAGTTTAAAAAAAAATAGTTTGTTTTTATGAAAAAAAATTGAATTATTAGTCCAGATTTTACGGATATAGTTTTATTTTTCAATCCAAAAAAGGACTTAAGTTTCACATTTGAACCAGAGAATTGTATTTCCCATAATTTTCTTACAACAAACTAGAGTTTACAGTCAAAAACCCTTATTAGCTCAGATTTTACAGAAATAGTTTTATTTTTCGATCAAAAAATGGACTTAAGTTTCACCTATGAACCAGAGAATTGTATTTTCCATAATTTTTTTACAAAAAACTATAGTTTACGGTCAAAAACCCTTATTAGCTCAGATTTTACGGAAATAGTTTATTTTTTCGATCCATAAATGGACTTAAGTTTCACATTTGAACCAGAGAATTGTATTTTCCATAATTTTCTTGCAAAAAACTAGAGTTTACGTTTAAAAACCCTTATTAGCTCAGATTTTACAGAAATAGTTTATTTTTTCGATCCTAAAAAGGACTTAAGTTTCACATTTGAACCAGAGAATTGTATTTTCCATAATTTTCTTGCAAAAAACTAGAGTTTACGGTCAAAAACCCTAATTAGCTCAGATTCCCCCCAAAAAAATACTTTTCAGACATTTCTTGTTAAAACTTTATTTTCAAATAATGCATCCGGGTTTTCAAAAGCAATTCATGCCAGAGTACAACACTATAACTAGTCTAAGACATCCACTCTGTCATCGCCCCCACCCCCCAAAAAAATACTTTTCAGACATTTCTTGTTAAAACTTTATTTTCAACTAATTCATTTGGGTTTTTCACAAGCAATTCGTACCACAGTACAGCACTATCACTAGTCTAAGACATCCACTCTGTCATCGCCCCATCCCCCCAAAAAAGTACTTTTCAGACATTTCTTTTTAAAACTTTATTTTAAACTAATTCATCCGGGTTTTCGAAAGCAGTTCATGCCAGAGTACAGCACTATAACTAGTCTAAGACATCCACTCTGTCATCGCCCCCACCCCCCAAAAAAATACTTTTCAGACATTTCTTGTTAAAACTTTATTTTCAACTAATTCATCCGGGTTTTCGAAAGCAATTCATGCCAGAGTACAGGACTATAACTAGTCTAAGACATCCACTCTGTCATCGCCCCCACCCCCCAAAAAATACTTTTCAGACATTTCTTGTTAAAACTTTATTTTTAACTAATTCATTTGGGTTTTTCACAAGCAATTCGTACCACAGTACAGCACTATCACTAGTCTAAGACATCCACTCTGTCATCGCCCCATCCCCCCAAAAAATACTTTTCAGACATTTCTTGTTAAAACTTTACTTTCAACGAATTCATCCGGGTTTTCGAAAACAGTTCATGCCAGAGTACAGCGCTATAACTAGTCTAAGACATCCACTCTGTCATCGCCCCTACCCCCCAAAAAAATACTTTTCAGACATTTCTTGTTAAAACTTTATTTTCAACTAATTCATCCGGGTTTTCGAAAGCAATTCATGCCAGAGTACAGGACTATAACTAGTCTAAGACATCCACTCTGTCATCGCCCCCACCCCCCAAAAAATACTTTTCAGACATTTCTTGTTAAAACTTTATTTTCAACTAATTCATCCGGGTTTTTAAAAGCAATTCATGCCAGAGTACAGCACTATAACTAGTCTAAGACATCCAATCTGTCATCGCCCCCACCCCCCAAAAAATACTTTTCAGACATTTCTTGTTAAAACTTTATTTTCAACTAATTCATTTGGGTTTTTCACAAGCAATTCGTACCACAGTACAGCACTATCACTAGTCTAAGACATCCACTCTGTCATCGCCCCATCCCCCCAAAAAATACTTTTCAGACATTTCTTGTTAAAACTTTATTGTCAACTAAATCATCCGGGTTTTCGAAAGCAATTCATGCCAGAGTACAGCACTATAACTAGTCTAAGACATCCACTCTGTCATCGCCCCCGCCCCCAAAAAAAATACTTTTCAGACATTTCTTGTTAAAAATTTATTTTCAACTAATTCATCCGGGTATTCGAAAGCAATTCATGCCAGAGTACGGGACTGTAACTAGTCTAAGACATCCACTCTGTCATCGCCCCCATCCCCCCAAAAAATACTTTTCAGACATTTCTTGTTAAAACTTTATTTTCAACTAATTCATCCGGGTTTTCGAAAGCAATTCATGCCAGAGTACAGCACTATAACTAGTCTAAGACATCCACTCTGTCATCGCCCCCACCCCCCAAAAAAATACTTTTCAGACATTTCTTGTTAAAACTTATTTTCAACTAATTCATTTGGGTTTTTCACAAGCAATTCCTACCACAGTCCAGTAATATCACTAGTCTAAGACATCCACTCTGTCATCGCCCCATCTCCCCCAAAAAAATACTTTTCAGACATTTCTTGTTAAAACTTTATTTTCAAGTAATTCATTTGGGTTTTTCTCAAGCAATTCTTACCACAGTACAGCACTATCACTATTCTGAGACATCCAATCTGTCATCGCTCCATCCCCCAAAAAAATACTTTTCAGCCATTTCTTGTTAAAACTTCATTTTCAACTAATTCATTTGGGTTTTTCACAAGCAATTCGTACCACAGTACAGCACTATTACTAGTCTAAGACATCCACTCTGTCATCGCCCCATCTTCCCCAAAACACTTTTCAGCCATTTCTTGTTAAAACTTTATTTTCAACTAATTCATCCGGGTTTTCAAAAGCAATTCATGCCAGAGTACAGCACTATAACTAGTCTAAGACATCCACTCTGTCATCGCCCCCACCCCCCAAAAAAAATACTTTTCAGACATTTCTTGTTACAACTTTATTTTCAACTAATTCATCCGGGTTTTCGAAAGCAATTCATGCCAGAGTACAGCACTATAACAAATTCATTTGGGTTTTTCACAAGCTATTCGTACCACAGTACAGCACTATCACTAGTCTAAGACATCCACTCTGTCATCGCCCATGTCCCCCAAAACACTTTTCAGCCATTTCTTGTTAAAAATTTTTATTTCATGTCAATCACACGGGTTTTTCGCTAGCAAGTCAGCTCTGAATTATTCGCAAATGCTAAACTCTTTTTTCCACCTTAATAGGATCAAATTTGCAAATGCCAAACCCTTTTTTTTGCAAATGTCAATCAAAGAATTCTGATTGTACCGTCCAATTTTTTAAATAACAAAGCCTCATGCCAGCTTAAAAAAAAAAAATAAAAAATGCCCACGTGAACTCACGACGCACATTCTTATCAATAACAAAAAACCAGTTTCTTGTACGCTTGATATCTATTACACTATTATCTTGTCTCGTTTCATGTCCCTTTTCAATATATAGAGGGTTTTTCTTGCGCAATTCCATGTATTTTTTCATGTATTTTTAGAATCAGCACCTAGGTTACTACTATCAAACAGTTCGTGGTAACGAACTGTATGTAAGGAGCGACCTGGCTCAATAGTCGCTAAACTCTAAAAAACAAAATTTCGACACCAATAGATATATCAAAAGAATTGGACTCATATCTGCAAAAATGTAGAATTTTGTTATTTTGGCCAGAAGAAAGATGACGGATGTGTGTTTTTTTAAGTTTTTTAAACTCCCAGCATTCAGTTCTATTGAGTAATGCCGAAGCGTTGAACGGATATTTTTTAACAATATCGACAGTTTTGAACACCATCAAACACCAAAATATTATCAAACCCCAAAATATTCAATGCCTTTAGACTCAGTGTTTGTAAAAAGTAACACATTCTAAAGTAGTTTGTTCGAAGTAAAACATTAAAACTAAAATTAGGAAAATCAACTAAAAATGTTTAATTCAATGTTTTTAATTTAATTTTGAATAGAATAAAACAATATATTTGACATCTTTATACTTCATAACTGTAAAAAATTAAATCTTTTTCAAAGTGACAACTAGATAACTGCAATCACTCCTGGAAAAAAAAATGATAATGAAACACAAAAAACGCGTCCGTTCCGGGGGAAAATACAGAAGTTCCCAGCATTCCGTTTAGGGGAAACATTTCTGATTATAGTGGCTTCATATATCAGCTCATGGGTATTCTTGCAATGCAAGCAAAAGGTGACAGCATAGGCTATTTCTACCGAAATAGCCCATTATTAAGTTTTTTTCCTTGTGTTTTCTATAATTTTACGAACTTTCTTGTGCACTAATAACAGCACTAATTATTAATAAACAAATACATATTTCGGATCACCATAAAAAGCTGATTCTTTGATTTAATGTTATCAAAAGTCAGGCTCTTATGCTTTCGTTATTGACAAGGTTCGTTATTTACTTACCATTCATTATAATGAAGAACTTGATTTTTTTTTCTTTTCTTTTTTTTGTTGCTCCAATCAAATCATATAAGAAAAATGTTTGTGAAAAACTGGAAAGGGGTCACTCAGTCCCAAATTAAAACATATATTTTCCTTATTAAGGGTCAAAATCTACTGGCAGGCAGCCAACAATGGAACAACACACAATTTTTCCATATTTTTTTCCTATTGTGCTCTGTTTTTCTTTAGTTTCCTTATAATTACTTTATCGTCCCCAATTTCCAGGGGTTCAAGGCCCCCTGCCCCCCTGCCGGCACCCATGTTTGCATAATTATCTTCCTATTTTTCCAAACCTTTTTTAGCTGTGAAAAAACACCCTGAGCCTTGGCTATTCTAGTTTTAACATCTTCACTGCTCCCACCGTCTTTACTAATAATACTACTAAGGTAAGTAAAGCAGCCCACCTGATCAATATTTTCGTTACCAACGTCACCTTTTCATCTTCACTAATTTCTAGCCTTAGTAACTTAGTCTTCTTAACATAAATTTTCAAACCTATTCTACCCCGAACTTTTAAAACATCTAAGAGTTCATTCATTTTGCTCACACTTTCATCTAGGATGCTTAAATCATCAACATAATTTAAGTCCAGGAGAGTGTTTCCTCCCCAATTGATTCCGTGGTCTCCCATTGCCTTTTCTGTGCTCCTTAAGACAAAGTTTATAAAAACGATCCATATAAAGGGAGATAGAACACAACCCTGCTAAACTCCTGATTTAATACAAAACCAGCTGCTAACCTCATTTCCTAACCGCAGCAGTGTTATTCTCGTACATAGCACTAATCACTTTAATGTGTTTGTCTGGTATACCATACAAGGATAAGACGTTTGCTAAAGCTCTTCTATCAACAGAATCGAACGCCTGCTCATAATCTATAAAACTGAGGACCAAAGGTGTTTAGCAACTCAGGCACTTCTCAATTATTAACCTAAGAGTGAAAATTTGGTCGACACATCTTCTACCTTTTCTAAAACCGCACTGTTCTTCTCTTAAAACTTTGTCTACAGCATCTCTCAGTCTAAAAAGTATAATATTACTAATTGACTTGCTACCTAAAGAGACCAGACTAATACCTCGATAATTACCACACTCACTCTTATCACCTTTATTAGACAGCGGTTTAATTAAGGTTTTTCTAAAATCGTTAGGTACTTCCCCTCTTTCAAAAATCATATTCATAGTCTTCAGTAACTTATTTCTAACCTCAGAGCAGCCATATTTAAGAAACTCACTTACCACATTATCAGCACCTGGAGCCTTATCATTTTTTAATTCTTTTAGTACTGTTGCTAATTCTTCCTCGCAAAACAAATCTTCCTTTCACATGCAAGGTATCACAAACTTTTTCATTTTCAGCTATATCTTTTCCTGCAACTGTATGTCGGTTTAGCACATTCTCAAAATGTTCTGCCCATCTCTCTGTAACTCTTTTCTTATTACTAATTTCGGCCCCGTTCCTATCTTTAACTCGGACAAGTGCGGATTGACTACTCACTCCCAGTTTATTAACAAGCCAGTACAGCATTTTACTTAATGAACGAATTAGTAAAATACTCTACAATTAATTGAACTAAGTTCAGATACCACAGAGAAAACTTCAGCAATTTACAAAATTACCATCTATAACTAAAAATAACCTGTCCTCATCTCGCCACATAGACTCGCAGGCTAAGTTGGAAAGCATCGCATTAGGTACTAAACGCAATGTACTATGAATCATATTTTTATTTAAGGAAGCCAAAAAGCTAGCACAAGGAGTTTTTTTTTTCGTTTATGCTATATAATATAATATATTAGCCTACATTGCCTTTCATTAATGCTTAAAATAAAATTAAAATGCAATGTTTGGACACTTTTTAGTTTGTATATAAAACAATTTTTTAAGGTTTATTGTCTCAATTAAAAGTCTTTCTTCTATTAAAAGTTTTTCTTTCTTTCTTTTAAGTTTTTCTAGTCTTTCTTTCTCAATTAAAAGTTTTTTTCTACTGCGTTTGATTGTAAACATGCTTTAAATTATTTACCATTTATATTGGACTATATTACATAGAAAATTAGTTGTACAGTAACTTTTTTTCTGTTTGTACTAGCACATAAATTGTACCTTTCCTCTTAACTTTAACTTCATAATAAGCTCCAAAGTTATAAAAGGTATAATATCGATGGGCACGATATAATTTACCGTCTGAACACGTCGGGAATTAGGAAGATTTATTGCTACGTCTATCAAACTAAAATAGGCAATTAGGATTATCCAAAAAGCGAAAGAAAAGCAATAACATTTCAGAATTTGACGAAACACGGTAATAAATTACCACATCCAAATTCAACAGAAAAAATCTCCCGGTTTTGGGAGTATCCAGAAGAGCCCAAACCAATTTGTAGGACAGGACCAAGATAACGATTTAAACCGCAAGTCTTGAACCTTTGCAAATTATGTCCAGTTGGTTCGGCTGGCTAAGAATGCCTTTTCGAAAGCGCATTCCCGGTCTTATTTATTGTTACCGTGGTGTTATTTAAAGCAGCCTGCAAAACATAACATTTGTTTGAAATTTCACAATAATAATTCGTGGATTTAACTTTGTTCATCACAATTAGAGTGCAACAACTCCGGCAAACCGTGATTACCTTCTGGTTACATGATAGGCTAAGTCCTTTCTTTTTAGACCGAATTCGTGGCGGCGCTTCGACAATTTTTTTCCCCGATTTGTTTTTTAAATTTATCCTTCCCTTCACGCATGAATCATTTTTGAGTTTTCTTAGCTTTGAAAATTATATGTGAATATTATAAATTCAGGTCAATAATTTGCCAATCTGAGATGATTATTTTTTTGATTTTCTAGCTGAGAAAAAAAACAACAAAAATTGTTGTCCGATACATTAAAGGGCTTGTTTTTTCTCAGCTAGAAAATCGAAAAATTAGCCATATCAGATTGGCAAAGATATTGACTTGAATTGATAAGATTCACATATATCCTTTTGGACGTATGAAATTATAATATATACCAAAACTTTACGTACAAAATGTTTAAGTTCTTTGTGCAAATTTTGGTATGTAATTTTTCTTCCTTCCTACGATTTTTACGTGACAACGAAAGACACCAGTTTTGTCATCATTCCATAATTGAGAAAATAAAAAAAAAACAAGTTTTTTTTAACTGAAAGTAAGGAACGACATTAAATTTTAAAACAAACATAAATTATTCCGTGTATGAAAGGGGATGTCCCCTCCTCAGCGCCTCGCTCTTTACGCTAAAGTTTTGTTATTGTTTAAAAAAATAGAGTTTGTAAGAAAGAGTCAAAATTTAGCGTAAAGAGTGAGGCGTTGAAAAGGGGACAGCCCCTCCCCTTTCATATACGAAATAATTTCTGTTCGTTTTAAGTTTTAATGTCGCTCCTTTTCAGTTAAAAATAAACTTGTTTTTTTATTTAATTTCTGAACATTTTTGAATTAATGCAGGTTTTGATTTTGGCTCACCGTACATGAATAATTAAAGCGGAATTTGTATATTAATTATACTTCTTTTTGGCTAAATGGCTTTCTCGAAAGTTGTTTAATTTTATTTACAAACGTTTTTATTAGTAATAAATATACGTATCTTACGAACTAACTTACGTATTGAACTTCTGTATTCGTATATTTTTATGACGTATATTAGGGGGTTCGCCCCCTAGTTAATACCTCACCCTTTACGCTAAAGTTCGAATGTTTTTTTGATTTCTTTAAGAATAACCCCTTAATCACAAAGGCCGTTAATTAGAATAAATAGCTCTTATGAAAGTACGAAAAAAAAAACTTTAGCGTAAAGAGCAAGATATAGACTATGGGCGAACCCAATTATATACGTAATAGTTTCTGTTCGTTTTAAGTTTTGATGTTGAAAAGTTTTCAGTTGAAAACTTGTTTTTTTATTTAATTTCTGATCTTCTTTTTTTTAAAAATGCCGGGAAATCCGGCACCCCCTTCATAACAATGTCCCTTCCTTCATGAAAAATCCCTCCATCGAAAGATCCTTCCACGTAACAACCGACCCCCCCACCACTACCAGAAAAAATTCCCCTGAAAACGTCAGTATACTTCCCAATAACCACCACTATATGTAAACATTGGGCAAAGTTCATAAGCCCCTTCCCCCGGGGACTGTGGGGGATTAAGTCATCCTCAAAGACATAGTTATTATATTTTTCGACCATGCTGAACAAAATGGCTATCTCAAAATTTTGATCGGGTGACTTTGGGAAAAAAAGAGCGTCGGAGGGGGCCTAGTTAACCTCTATTTTTTTAACTTAAAAAGGGCACTAGAACTTTTAATTTCCCTTGGAATCAGCCCTCCCGCGATATGCTAGGACCACTGGGTCGATACGATCACCCCTGAAAAAAAAAAACAAAAAAACAAATAAGCACGCATCCGTGATCTTTCTTCTTGCAAAAAATACAAAATTCCACATTTTTAAAGATAGGAGCTTGAAACCTCTACAGTAGGGTTCTCTGATGCAATGAATCTGATGGTGTGATGTTCATTAAGGTTCTTTGACTTTCAGGGGGTTTTTTCCCCATTTTTTCGAAAATAAGGCAAATTTTTGGTACTTTCCCATTATGTGGACACCAACAAGGAAACCAGTCACGAAATAGACCGAGACACGTGAAGAAAAACGGGTTTACGCTTATAAACAAAGGGTTTCTCACTTCAGGAACTAGATTTAAACTGTTAGTTTTTTGGGGTTTAGGGGAGGAGAAGGTGCCAAGGTTAGGCTAGGTATTTAATATATGCAAAGCTTTACCCCCCCCCCCCCCTAATGTGCAAATATATAGCCCAAATTTGTTTATAAACTATTAAATATTCATCCTATTTTATTTTATTTCATTAGCATTAACCAAACTTGACTTTTTAGAGGTGCCCACATAATGGGAAAGTACCAAATTTTCTTAGGCGCCTAACTTATGATAGGTGAGACTTGTTGTAACTTATATATTTGAAATCAGCATAAAAATCTGATTCTTTTGATGTGTCTATTGGTATCGAATTTCCGTTTTTTAGAGTTTCGGTTACTGTTGAGCCGGGTCACTTCTTACTTACAGTTCGTTACCACGAACTGTTTGATTCAGTTCTATCGATCTACCGCATTATATTTTGAAATTCGGTTTAAACGTTCTTTCTTAGGTTGAAAAACGTTTAATATTTGAAAAATATTGGAAAACAATTTTCCTATTTTTTAAGGAAGTTTAGATTCTTCTCCAAGAAAACTTCGAAGTAATATCATAATTCTGGCTCCATGAAAGAATTAATCTGAGACTAATTAATTTAATGATATAAATTTAAGGCCCTTGGCGTAAATTGCAGCTGCAGACTTGTCACAAAATCACTTGTTTAAGATGGAACATATACCTTAAGAGTGACAGCAAACGTGACAAGTGGCAAAACATCAAGACCAAAAATTCACAAGGGTTTTTGTCTGATGAAAAAGGTAAAGGTGCTGCTTTGATTCTTATTATTATTTTTTTTTTAACTTAGTTCTTCTATATACATATTTTTTTATCCTGTGTTATATCTAACTTATTTATGTGGTTATTTCGTCTAACTCTAAGCACATAGATAAAAATTGCTGCAGTAGACAACATCCATGAATTCCACCAAGTAGAAATTTTAATTACCGTTATGTTCATGCATACGTATCTCTTCCTTTACTGTTTTTTTTTTTTCGTCGTTTTTTTTTTGAAGAATTAACAACGATTTTTAAGCTATTGCTGTTTTCTAGAAACTGCTAGAGAAATTACCTAGCTAGTTAACCAATAAAATGTGAATTTTTCAGCTCAATAGATCTGTTGAAAAATAGAATAAAATTTTAAAAGTCGGTAAATAAATTGCCTATAACAAAATTTTTGCTTGTCACAGACGAGCTTTTAGACTTGGTCCTGTATGAACAGCTTCGTGAACATAGATGCCAGTAGCTAGATGACTGCTATTAACTTCCACATTTATTTAGAGTTCGACTTGTCGAGACAGTTTAGTTTCCAGTTTCGGCAATTCTACTTATTTTGTGTAACAATTATAAAAGTTGAACAAATTCCGTCAGTTATCTAAAATTGCTGGCAATTTTAAGAGTATAATTGTTAAGATAAAATTACTTAGTATTTTAACTTAACTTCAATGTAAAATACACTAACAACCAACACCTCTCATTGCCCTTTCTGCATTTGTGCTTCTTATCAAGTGGAACGACTTCACGAAAAAAACTAAAAAAATGGCCAAAAGATACACATTTTAAAATCGAATTGAATACCACCCCATCCTCCTATAGAAAATTTTATTACCTGTTAAAACTTGATGCGCAATTAAGCATTGATGCACACATATATTTGCATAACAAATGAAACATTCAAGTAATCATCTATAAAAAAAACATATTTTTTCACAAGGAATAGATATAAGATTATGTTTAGAAGTAAATCGTGGCACCAAGGTGCGAACCAGACATGTTCTTGAAAATCAACGATTACCCCTAATGGAAAAAGAACATGTCTATGACCTTTCTTCCCTTGAAGAACATACTACTTCAAATTTCTTCAGAAAAGAGGTTGCTCCAGTGGCGTCAATTCTCGAAAATTTAAAGGAGGTGGGGGCGAAATGTGTTTTCAATATCTTGAAACAGAGGCAAATTCATCATTTTTTCAATTTTTCCCGTGAAAAAAAAAAATCTAAAAAATCTTTTTTTTCAAATAAAATAACTCCCAGAATAGGTACTTTTCAAAATCTAGGGGTACAAGCCCTCTCTCCATCTTCCTTTATACGTCACCGGGCTGATCATAGAGAACTGAGATGTTTTAAAACTTGATGGCATAATCTATTGAGAAAATCACAGTACTTTTTAGGGTTGTTCTAGCCCTTTGACTGAAATTATGTAATGTTAAAATGTATTGTATCTGATGGGGGACTTTTAACGGAATAGATATAACATCTTTAGAATCAGCCTTAATTTTATATTCATCTTATGCGTATTCTGTTTTCAAAATTCCATGCCTAGGTTTTGGCTAATATTGACGAAGGTTGCTCATTGCTTACCCTTCATAACCATAAATAGTTTCGTTTTATATTTATCTTAATCCGACGTGTTAAAAGAAGGAAACCACCCCAAATTATGTCCTTGGGTGCATTGTCTTTTTCCATTCTTCATGAACATTTTTTTGAATAATTACGTATCCAGGCGGGGCTACCGGATTTGAACCCACTAAAATTTTGTCCGACTCGTAAAAAAAATAGCAACGTAATTAAAAAAAATGATGCGTTTCTATTTTTTGTAAGGCCCCCGAAAAAGTCCTCCCCCTGCAAACGAAAATCCTGGATACAGCCTTGTTTAGTACTGACCACTGACGTGTGAATGAACTCTGTCTATGTAGATTAAAGTTTCTTCTAAAACGTATGATTTATATCATTACCGTGGTTGCAGGTCTGTCCATTCACTAATCCAGAATTGTGATATTACTTAGAGTTCTACTTTGAGAATTACTTAAACTTCCTATTTTCCTTGCTTTTCATTTTGGAACGTTTTCCTTTTCCAACAATTTTAATCTAATTTTGTCGCCTTTTTCAGTTACAAAAAATATAAAGAAAATTACAAAAATGTGGTTCAGTAGGTGGATAAAACTGAATCTGATTTATCTAACGATAACGAAATATTTTCTTCCCTTGAAAAATTAAAACCACAGTAGCCTACTACAAAAAATAGCACACTAAAAACTTGTATGGGGAACATAACCCTTAATCTTGGGCATTTTTAAATCTTGTACGGCAGGTGTACGAAAGGAAATCCGGCTGAATTTCAGCTACGCTTTAATTCCGCTGGCGTGTGACTGCAATTTAATTATTCCCTTTTTCATATCATTCAAATTGATAAAAGTGACTTCCGACAAGCATAGGAATACATGCATGAAAGTTTGACAAAAAGAGATGTCCGATGCGTTATCCATCTAGTAAAAGGTTTTGTAGGGAGCATCAAAGAAAATAACATTTTTGGCTCTAATTTTGGCATGAACGCTTCAGTTCTCACTTACCTTGGAAGCTCTTGCAGTATTGCTAGTATGTAATAATTCCCCTTTTCTGATACCTAAATATAAACTGGAATTGATTTTTCAAGGCTATTTAAATAAATATATTAAAGTAGTATTAAGATTAAAATTCCGAGTGACTTCTTGTGTTCTATATTTAAGCTGTTTAATAAAAAGGAGAGAGAACAGGTTGCAATGATACCCACAAGTCGAGGGGCTAATAACTGACCGTCGCAGGTGTCCCTTCCTTCGTGCCTCCGGCTTTGCCTCCGGAATGCCTCCTTGCCTCCGGCCTGCCTCCGTGCCTCCGAGACACCCGGCCTCGTTGCTTGCTCAAAAATTAGGGATTTTTTTAGACTTAACAGGGAATTCGCACCAGAAGCTGGCAACACTGATTCTTGCCGTTGTTTGAAATTATTCTGATGTAATTTTGCTGATATGGAGGGCCCAGATCAAGAGGAACCAAATTTTAGGTAAGCCAAGCATAGGTATAGAGTTAGGGCAAGTGATAGTTTTTTTTTGTGTGGGGGTGGGGGGGTCCAGCCTGCTTAAATCATAGGCTATACCATGCTGTGTAAATATAGGCTAGGCCTAGAGGAAGGGTATCTAAATACAGGGTGATTCTGGTGCTCCAGCTGTTTGTTATTACCAAATAACACTTTCTTGAAAAAAAAAAAAAAAAAAATGGGCATAGTCTAGCGATATATCTTGGAATTAGGAGAGAGGGAGTTATACTGAATGAATTCCCATTAGGTAGAAACTTTTTGAGCGTAATGAATAAAGATATTTTTTTTTATTATAATGTTCAGTTCGGATAAGAAATCTTTCAACAAATTGCCGAAATTAGCGATACCAACCACTGGCGAAAATAGAAGATGAAAATCATCACAATAAACCTGAAAAATCGAAAATTGTCTCAACTTTATACGAGAAACTTAATAATGTGGCCTACGTAATGGATGCCGGCAAGCAAGGGCAGGGGGGGGGGCAGTTCTAATTTGTGACTGAGTAACTCCTAACCAGTTTTACACGCAGTTTTACACTCTGTTGACACGCAGAATATAACGATGCCGTTCCCTGACGACATAGGAATTATGTACCAGGGGTTCCGGCTGAATGCTGATCTCACATTAACTGCCGCATTTGTAGACCAGGGTTACTGTGACTCCAGCCTGCATATCATGCATTCAGCAGAACCCGTTTCTATGGAAATCGGCACCAACGTTGTCTTTTGCTTTGACTCAGACGTCTTCACAAAGCTGAATTCATTTATCCAGAAGAAAGGGTTCCACTTTTTTGATGTCTCGTCAGCATCGCAATCATCATGTTAAAAATGGCACCTAAACCCAAAACTGACCTTAAGACCATAACCACCACCATCACCATGTTCAGTGTGTCAACAGAAGGAATTTTTTTTAACATTTATCAGAGGTAGTTGTTATTTTTTTTTCCCTCCCCTCCTCCTCTCCACTCGGTGATATTTTAATACAAAAACATATAAATCTTACAACTTTATACATTATCATATCACCTAAACTTAAAAAAAAATTATTATATACCAGTCAATGTATTAGTGGACATGAAGGCCCACTACCATTTAACTTTTTTCTTGCCAAATATCTATCGCTCCCCCCGTTCCAGGGTGTCCTTCCCCCACTAGGAGACGCTTTTCTGGTGGCGTTTTTACTTCAATTTCTTCAAATTCATATCCTTCAATTTTCACTAATACGAATTCAAATTTTAAAGGTGGTCTTCCAAAAGGCTAACTCTTACAACTTTAAAAATTTTTAACACAAAAAAAACTATTTGCTCTCCCGTAGACTGGGCGTCCTCTGTCCACAAGAAACCCATTCTTGCGGTGGCACTTTTTTCCTTCTTTTTTTCTTTTTTTTCAGCCCTTTTTATGACCAACCTTAATCAACAAAAAAAAAAAACAAAATACAACCAACCCATCAACAAAAAACCAAAAATAACCGACGTGCATGAGGGCACAGAACTGAACAGAATCTTGAACCATGTCTCCTACGGACGAGGAGGCCACCCACGGCTAGGCTGGTCCTTCCAGATCAAGTGCGTGTGCCCCTCGTCCCCCATTTGCTTGAGTTCTTGATATAATTTTATGAGTCTCAAATGCATTCCAAGATCTAGGGCAGCGGAAGCGATGAATACCATCGGAAAACTTGTTATGCTCAGTAGAAGACGTAGTAGTAGAAGACTTAGTGTTTATACTTGTGCTAACCGAGCTTAGTTTGATTTACTGAAGCTTATTTGTCCAGTTTCTTAGGGTTGTCATTTGAGCTGTGATTATCAAGATGATTGCTGAAACGTACCAATAAATATCTGAGAAACTAGTTATTTTTTTTAGTTGGTTGCTTTACTTAGCGCTTTTTACTAATAACTCGGTAGTAGCAGTTTTTTCTGACTGTTGCTTTACAGTTTTCTCTTCAAATACCCAAAGACCTGTGTTTAATACAAAGAAAGTTGGATTCTAAGTACATTCGGGAAAAAGGGATCTGTGTATCTTCCAGATTCTTTCGTGTCAAAGCAGCAGATTCCTTTTTTTTTAGTACAATTAAGAATCCGAGATTCAAGGGTGCGTCTTGGCACAGCCACTAAACAGAAAAGCAGGTATGATAAAAGGGAAAGGGACGTGTGAAGACGTGATAAAAGGCAACTTTTACCGCTGGTCAAGTCATATTGAATAGGGCTGCGAAGCGTAACGTCAATTCTTGGGCGGGAAATTCAAATAAGGATGAAGATGAAACGTGGATGCGTAGACACGTTTTTTCGGAAATTTGCCGAATTGTTTTGGCCTAAAATGTTTGACGTAGATCCTACTAATCCACCAGAACGTTTTCACGTCGAAATAATACTAGGAATATTGACAATCAGTTGTTAGTTACAACTAAAAACCACGTTTCACGGTACTTTGAATTTCGCACCTTGCTTTTTACGTCATCACCGCGCAGCCCTATGCTGTATAACTTAAAAACCGTGTTCCGGGATTTTTTCTGAAGAAAAATTGGAATTTTATTTTTGAACCGGTGGCAACGCTGCATGTCTAATAGGAAAAAGTGACACGATCAGTGCCATCGTAGGGTTACCTAGTTTTTGCATGAATATCAACAACTTGCAGTCCTCCGTTCTTCTTCTTTAGGTACATATCAGTTGCTTTCTATCTTGGGGGTTCTTTTCCCTGCCAAATGAACCCGTAAATGATTTTATCCAAGTTTTAAAAGATCGCTTTTGAAGGTGCTGAAATGTTCGACAGATACCGAATAACAGGCAAGCTGTATATATTTACATGTTGCGCCCTTTGGAATATGCCTCCGGCGTGCCTCCGGAGGCATGCCTCCGACGTGCCTTCGTGTCTCATGCCTCCAGGTGTCCCTCAAAATGCCCAGTTGTTACCCCTCGCCACAAGTAGTTTTTATGTGCAGCTGTTTGCGAAAAGTTTTAAACTTAAATATTTTGCTATAGCAGTGAAGTTTAGGTCAATTTACGTATTTCAAGGATCGCAAATGGCATTTTTTAGAAAAATTTTTGTCTGACCTTCCGTAAGACTTGTCCAATGGATTGGACAAGTCTTATGGAAGGTCAGGCACTTCAATTATAATTTAAGTTTTTTCTTTTAACTTGTTGGTCCATTTTGTTGTACTTAAGGAATTCGGAATTTTGCTCATAGGCAAACTTAACATAATTTACAAGAAATTATGAGAGTAACCACATTTCTTTAAGTTTCAGGAGCCCTTTGAGATCTTCTTCCGTCCATACCAGTCTCCATGGTATATGTCGGAACAGGAACATAAATAAAAACAAACTGGAGTAGCGCTGTAGAGCTATGAGACACAAGAGCATCATTTGCGTTTTACTGAAATATGTTGTATTTCAACCAGTGTATTTTTGTTTGTTATAGCATCAACAACAACAAAAATAATATCGAAGAGATTTGGGTGCCAGTGCCGGTTAAACCTAACACTTCTTGCTTGGGCATTGCACTGGCCACTTAAGTCAAATGCCCACGTCTCGTTAGTTAGAAATTAACCAGCGCAAGCTAAGGACGCGGGAAAGGTCAGTAGTAATGCATTAATTACTTTCAAGACGGATTTAATGTCCTTGGTAAAAGCCTGTCAAACAGCGTATGATATCTATATATACTAAGACAGATTTAATATCCTTGGTAGGGGGTGAACCTACCGAACCGGTTAACTGTGACCTGAATGGACTTTGAGGAAACATGTTATACTGGCTTATAATGATATTAGTTTTAAAAGTAGAAAAAAACTATTTTTTTTTAGTAGCAAGTAATTTGAATCGCTCAATAATGGTCTTGAATAGGTAAATAAATATTCGGATGAAACCAGAGGACGAAAATATTATTATTTTTAATTGGATTGTATGAAAGTGGTAAAAGAGTTAAAATTACTTATCAACTAAAGGTAAGTCTGAGGGGTTGGTAAGTCTTACGCAACGTGACATAAATGTTAGAATATGGTTATAATAACGTCACGTGTAGAAGTATGTGGGAACAGTTAGCGGTGAAAACGCAATCTTTCGACTCAACCTAGCTTATCTTCTTAGCTGTGCTTGCTATAATACACAAGTATATAATGGGGAGTGTGGGAAATATAAAATATTCCTTAGCAATGGAGAATGTTAAAAAATTGAAACTAATAAAGTCATAGTTGCCAAGAAAAGGTCTCGTGACTTGACCTAGCTTTCACTTCTCGGCTGTGGACTGTATAATACACAAGTAACAATTGAGGAGTTTGGGAAATATAAAATATTCTTTAGATTTGGAGTATGCTAAAAGGTTGAAACTAATGAATTCATAGTTGTAAAGAAAAGATCTCGTGACTTGACCTAGCTTTTACTTTTCGGCTTTGGACTGTATAATACGCAAGCACCAATTGAGAAGTGTGGGCAATATAAAATATTCTTTAGAATTGAAGTATGCTAAAAAGTTGAAACTAATAAAGTCATAGTTGCCAAGAAAAGATCTCGTGACATGACCTAGCTTTCACTTCTCGTTTGGGGTTTGTCAAATACAAAAGTACCAATTGAGGAGTGTGGACAATATAAAATATTCTTTAGTATTGAAGTATGCTAAAAAGTTGAAACTACTAAAGTCATAGTTGCCAAGAAAAGATCTCGTGACATGACCTAGATTTCACTTCTCGGCTGTAGTCGCTATTATACACAAGTACAAAATGATGAGAGTGGGCAATATAAAATACTCTTTAGCATTGGAGTATGCTAAAAAGTTGAAACTAATAAAGTCATAGTTGCCAAGAAAAGATCACGTGACATGACCAAGTTTTCACTTCTCGGCTGCGGTCACTATTATACACAAGTACAAAATGATGAGTGTGGGCAATATAAGATATTCTTTAGCAATGAAGTATGCTAAAGGTCCCCAAGGGGCCCCTCGCCCAAACTCTATGTTTTTAAAAGATTAAGAATTAAAGTGGGAGTTTTTCTCTTCTTAGGGAAAAATTCAGGGTTGAACTATAACGTTTTCTATCTTCTACGGAAAAATTCAGAACATAACTTGAAGTTTTTTTTCTCTTCATTGAGAAAATTGAGAACTGAAGTGGCACTATTTTTCCCTTATATGGAAAAATTAAGAATTAAACTGTAACTTATTTTGTTTCTCTCTTCCTTGAGAAAATTCAGAAGAGAACCTGATTATTTCTTCACTTCGTTGAGAAAACTCCGATTTAAAGTGGAATTTTTCTCTTCTTGGGGAAAATTCAGAAGAGAACTTGAACTTTTCATCACTTTTTTTTGAAAACTCAGAATTAAAGTTGAACGGAAGTGGAACTTTTTTATCTTCTTTGGAAACATGCAAAAATCCAGAATTGAACTAACTTTTTTTCTCTTGTTTAAGAAAATTCAGAAGAGAACTTGAACATTTCTTCACTCCTTTGAGAAAAATGAGAAATAAAGTGGAACTTTTTCTCTTCATGGGGGACATTCAGAATCGAAGTATAACTTTTTTTTATCTTCTATGAAAAAATTCAGAACATATCTTGAAATTTTAATTCTCTTCATTTAGAAAATTCAGAATCAAAGTATAGCTTTTTCTGAACTTTTCTTCACTTCTTCGAGAAAACTCAGAATTAAAAGTGGAACTGTTTCTCTTCTCGGGGAAAAATTCAGAAGAGAATTTTAACTTTTCTTCACTTCATTGAGAAAATTCAGAACTAAAATGGAACTTTTTTCGCTTCTTGGGGAAAAATTCAGAATCGAAGTATAACTTTTTCTATCTTCTACGGTAAAATTCAGAACAGAACTTGAAATTTTTCGCTTCTTAGAGAAAATTCAGAACTGATGAGGACCTTTTTTCTCTTCTTTGAAAAAATACAGAAGAAAACTTGAACATTTCTTCACTTCTTTGATTGAACTCGGAATTAAAGTGGAACTCTCTCTCTTCTTAGGGAAAAATTCAGAATCGAAGAATAACTCTTCCTATTTTCTAGGGAAAAAATTAGAACAGAACTTTTATTTTTTTCTCGTCTTTGAGAAAATTCAGAACTGAAGTGGAATTTTTTTTTTTGGGGAAAAAATTAGAATGGAACTGTAAATTATTTCTCTTTTTTGAGGAAATTCAGAAATTTGAAAGTTTCTTTACTTCTTTGAGAAAACTCTGAATTAAAGTGGAACTTTTTCTCTTCCATGGAGAGAATTCAGAAGAGAACTTGCTTTTCTTCACTTCTTTGAGAAAAAACAGAATTTAAGTGGAACTTTTTCTCTTCTTAAGGAACAATTCAGAATCGAAGCATAACTTTTTCTATCTTTTACGGAAAAAAAGTATTTCTTGTCATTGAGAAAATTCAGAACTGATGTGGAAGTTTTTTTTATTGTCATTGGAAAAAAATTGAATTTAACTGTAACTTTTTTCTTTTCTTTGAGCAAATTTAACCGAGAAATTGAACTTTTCTTCATCTTTTGTCGGATACATAGGATAACATTGACAAAATCTAAGTATCAGAGTGAACAAATTCTTTACCAACTCTTTTGTCAGATACGTTTGATAACATTGACAAAATCTAAGTATCAGTGAATAAACTCTTTATCAACATTCCTTATCAAAATCATTTGGCGGATACATAGGATAACATTGACAAAATCTAAGTATGAGAATGAATAAATTCTGTATCAACATCCCTGTTAGGATAGTTCGGATAAAATTGACAAAATATAAGTATCAGATAAAGAAAGAAAAACGAGCAAAAATGGGGTTTTTATAGGCCAAATGAAAATACTTAGAAAACAAAGCGAATATTTCGAAAGGACAAACGCCTCTCTTCTTCAGCGCGAAACGAAATAATGTAACCAAGGAAAGTGCCGAACAAAAAAAAACACAAAAAAAACTAACGCGGAAAGTCAATGTGATAAGAACCAAAAAACCAAAGAAAAAACCAAAAACTTAAAAGATGAATAAAATTCCATAAAAGCCAAAAATTCAGTTTATCTTGGTCCCCCATACGTTAAAGGGGTTTCAGACCACATTTCAAAAAATCTAAAGAAAAATAACATTTACACTTATTATAGACCCAGAAAAACTATCAGGTCCCAAATTTATCAAGGTAAAGACCCTATCCCGATAGGTGAAAACTCCGGTGTCTACAGAACTCCTTGTTCGCGTGGTCTTTGGTATATCGGAAGAACTGATCAGCGACTAACGGATAGATTAACTCAGCACTCTAGTTCAATTAATAATACACTTAAAAAGCGGGAAAAAACAGAAAATTTTGACTCTGCCCTTGCAAAGCACATTTTTGAAAAACCAGACCATACTATTTTGTTTAATCAAGCTAGCCTTATTTCGCATGACAAAGGTATTGTCCAGCACTACAGAGAAGCTGTTGAAAATTATAAATACCAACATTTAGGTCTAGCTTTAAACAGAGATTCCGGTGATTTAATAATAAACGAGTCATATTTCGGTTTTCTCAAAAGAGAAGCCGATACTTTAGTAATCCCTGAAATAAACCTTGAACCACTTTCCCAGTCATCTAATCAAACACGTGAACAACCCCTTAGGTCTCAAAGGTTGTCTGCAACAAATGCATTAATTAAAATCTGAAATCAAATGACATAGTTCTCCAACTAATTTAATTGCTGGTTCGTTTTGTTTTTTGAGTGAATGAATTGTTTTCTTTTCTTTGTCAGTTGTTCGCTAGTATCCGTTGATGGCAGTTCATATTTTTTTGGATTTTGTGCAAATCGCGGATATTGGCGAATAACTTGCTTTTATGGTTGTTAGGTATTTGGTTTTAATTCTATTAATTTTTGGCTTTTATTGAATTTTATTCATCTTTTAAGTTTTTGTTTTTTTCTTTGGTTTTTTGGTTCTTTTCACATTGACTTTCCGCGTTTTTCTTTTTTTTTCGGCACTTTCCTTGGTTACATTATTTCGTTTCGCGCTGAAGAAGAGAGGCATTTGTCCTCTCGAAATATTCGCTTTGTTTTTTCAGTATTTTCATTTGGCCTATAAAAACCCCATTTTTGCTCGTTTTTCTTTCTTTATGTGATGTCAGTCCAATATGGTATAAGAAATTATCTAAGTATCAGAGTGAATAAATTGTTTATCAACATCCTTTTTTGGATACGTCAGATAACATTATCAAAATCTAAGTATCAGAGTGATTATATTCTTTACCAACATCTATTGTCAGATACATAGGATAACATTGACAAAATCTAAGCATCAGAGTGAATACATATTTTATCAACATCTTTTGTCAGATACATCGGATGAAAATGACAAAATTCTAAGTATCAGATTGAGTAAATTCTTTGTTAATATCTTTTGTCGGATAAGTTGGATAACATTGACAAAATCTAAGTATCAGAATGAATAAGTTCTTTATCATCGTCTTTTGTCAGATACGTTTGATAAAATTGACAAAATCTAAGTATGGGAGTAAATAAATTCTTTATCAATGTCTTTCGACAGATACGTTTGATAACATTGACAAAATCTAAGTATCAGAGTGAATAAATTTTTATTAACATCTTTTTTCAGATACAGCGAATAAAATTGACAAAATCTAAGTATCAGATTTAATAAATTCTTTATCAACATCTTTTGTCGAATATGTCGGATAACATTCACAGAATCTAAGTATCAGAGTGAATAAATTCTATATCAACGTCTTTTGTCAGATATGTCTGATAACATTGACGATATGTAAGTACCAGAGTGATTGAATTCCTTTTTAACATTGTTTATCGATATCATTTGTCAGATACATCGGATAAATTGACAAAATCTAAGTATCAGATTGAACAAATTCTTTATCAACATCTTTTGTCGGATACGTCCGATAACATTGACAAAATCTAAATATCAGAGTGGATAAGTTGCTTATCAACATCTTTTGTCTGACACATCGGATAAAATTGACAAAATCTAAGTATCAGATTGAATAAATTATTTATTAACATTTTTTGTTGGATACGGTGGATAGCATTCACAAAATCTAAGTATCAGAGTGAATAAACTCTATATCAACGTCTTTTGTCAGATACATGTGATAAAATTTACAAAAAATAAGCACCCGAGTGATTAAATTCTTTATTAACATTCTTTACCGACATCATTTGTCGGATACGTCAGATAATGTTGACAAAATCTATGTATCAGGGTAAATAAAATTTAGAACAGAACTTTTTTTTCTCATCTTTGAGAAAATTCAGAAGATAGTTTTAACGTTTCTTTACTTTTTCTTTTCATGGGGGAAATTCAGAATCGAATTATAACTTTTTAAATTCTTCATCAACGTCTCTGCTCAGATACATCGGATAACATTGACAAATTCTAAGTATCAGAGTGTATATATTCTTTATGAATATCGTTTGTTGGATACGTCGGATAACATTCGCAAAATCTAAGTATCAGAGTGATTAAATTCTTTATAAACGTCTTTTGTCAGATACGTTTGATAACATTGACAAAATCTAAGTGTCAGAGTGAATAAAAACTTTATCAACATCTTTTGTCGGATACGTCGGATAAAATTATCAAAATCCAAGTATCAGAGTAACTCAATTCTTTATCAACATCTCTGCTCGGATACATCAGATAACATTGCCAAAATCTAAGTATCAGAGTGATATGTTTGATTCCTCATAAACTGATATGTTTTTTTTCAGAGTGGTGGACCACTCTAAGTGAACCAAAATTAACCTAACTTCTGCTTGTCTCTCTCACTATGACTATATGTCTGAGTGGATGTGCTGCCATCAATAACTAGAGGTGAAAAAATATCCGAAAAAATATGTTGATGAGGAATTTAATCACTCTGATACTTAGATTTTTTCAATGTTATCCGATGTATCTGAGCTGAGATGTTGATGAAAAATATAAAAATTATACTTTGATTATGAATTTCGCTAATGAAGAGAAAAAGTTCCACTTTAATTCTGATTTTTCTCAAAGAAGAAAAGAAACATTCAAGTTCTCTTCTGAATTTTCTCAAAGAAGAGAAAAAAGTAATAGTTCAATTCTAATTTTATCCAAAAAGAATAAAAAAAAGTTCTACTTCAGTTCTGAATTTTCTCAAAGACGAGATGAAAGAGATCAAAGATAAAAAACGCTATACTTTGATTTTGAATTTTTCCGTAAGAAGAGAAAGAGTTCCACTTTAATTCTGAGTTTTCTGAAAGAATTGAAGAAGTGTACAAGTTCTTGTCTGAATTTTTCCCCAAAAAGAGAAACAGTTCCATTTTAATTCTGAGTTTTCTCGAAGAACTGAAGAAAAATTCAGAAAAAAAACTATACTTCGAAATTCTGAATTTTATCAATAAAGAGAATAAAAGTTTCACGATATGTTCTGAATTTTTCAATAGAAGATAGATAAAAGTTATGCTTCGATTCTGAATTTCCCCCATAGAGAAAAAGTTCCACTTTAATTCTGAGTTTTCTCAAAAAAGTGACGAAATGTTCAAGTTCTCTTCTGAATTTTCTTAAAGAAGAGAAAAAAAACAGTTCAATTCTGAATTTTTCGGAAGAAGCAAAAAAAGTTCCACTTCAGTTCAACTCTAATTCTGAGTTTTCTCAAAGAAGTGATGAAAAGTTCAAGTTCTCTTCTGAATTTTCCCCAAGAAGAGGTTCAACTTTAATTCGGATTTTTGTCAACGAAGTGAATAAATGTTCAAATTCTGTTCTGAGTTATCTCAAGGAAGAGAGCAAAAAATAAGTTACAGTTCAATTCTGAATTTTTCCAAAGAAGAAAAAAATATTTCCACTTCAGTTTTGAATTTTCTCAATGAAGAAAAAAAAAGTTCTGTTCTAAATTTTTGCATAGAAGATAGAAAAAGTTATAATTCAATTCTGAATTTCTCCCTAAGAAGAGAAAAAGTCCAAATTTAATTCTTAATCTTGTAAAAACAAGGCGGTTGGGGGAGGGACCTCCTTTGGGGTTGAGGTTATTGGTGGTTAGGGTCTTTGGTGGCTGTGGACCTTAATGATTCAAATCCATAACCATCTCACTACTTGATTTCTAAGGATTTCTAAGGATTGTTCTGAATTTCTATATTAAAATTCTTTTCTTGGCGCCTATGACTTTATTTTTTTTTCAACTTTTTAGCATACTCCATTGCTAAAGAATATTTCATATTGCCCACACTCATCATTTTTTACTTTTGCATTATAGCGACCGTAGACGAGAACTGAAAGCTAGGTCATGGCACGAGATCTTTTCTTGCCAACTATGACTTTATTAATTTCAACTTTTTAGCATACTCCGATGCTAACGAATATTCATATTAACCACACTTATCATTTCGTACTTGTTTATTATAGCGACAAAAGCCGAGAAGTAGAAGCTAGGTCATGTCACGAGATCTTTTCTTGGCAACTATGACTCTAATATTTTCAACTTTTTAGCATACTCCAATGCTAAGAATATATTATATTTCCCAAACTCCTCAATTAGTAATTGTGTATTATACAGACCACAGATCTTTGCAACTATGACTTTATTAGTTTCAACTTTATAGCATACTCCAATGCTAAAGAATAATTTATATTACCCACACTCCTCAATTGGTACTTGTGCATTATAGAGACCACAGCCGAGAAGTGAAAATTAGGCAAAGTCACGAGATCTTTTCTTTGCAACTATAACTTTATTAGTTTCAACTTTTTAGCATACTCCAACGCTAAAGAATATTTTATATTGCCCAGGTTTCTCAATTGGTACTTGTGTATTTTACAGACCATAGCCGAGAAGTGAAAGCAAGGTCAAGTCAGGAGATGTTTTCTTGGCAACTGTGATTTTATTAGTTTCATTTTTTTCAAGTTGAAGTATTGAAAATATTCAATACTAATGAATATTTTATATTACCCACACTCCTCAGTTGTTACTTGGGTATTATACAGACCACAGCTGAGAAGTGAAAGCTAGGTCAATTCATGAGGTATTTTCTTGGCAACTGTTCTTAGTTTCAACTTTTTAGAATATTCCATTGCTAAGGAATACCTTATATTGCCCATACTCCTCATTATGTACTTGTGTATTATAGCGACCACAGCTAAGAAGATAAGCTAGGTCAAATCACCAGATCGCCTTGTCACCGCTAACTGTTTCCATAGGACATAACGTTCTTCTAATCATATTCTAATATTTATTTCACGTTGCGTAAGACTTACCAACCCCTCAGACTTACCTTTAGCTGATAAATAATTTTAACGTTTTTACCACTTTCCTACAATCCAATTAAAAATAGTAATATTGTCGTCCTCTGGTTTCTTCCAAATATCTAATTACCTAATCAAGACCATTATTGAGTGATTCAAAATAATTTTTACTAAAAAAGAAGTTTTTTCTACTTTTAAAACTGATATCATTATAAGCTAGTATAAAATGTTTGCTCAAAGTCCATTCGGGTCACAGTTAACCGGTTCGGGAGGTTTGCCCCCTACCAAGGACATTAAATCTGTCTTAGAATATATAGATATCATACGCTGTTTGATAGGATTTTACCAAAGACATTAAATCGTCTCGAAAGTAATTAATGCATTACTACTAAGGTCTGCCTTGACCCTGTCGAAGTTGGTTGAAACGACCCTATTAGATCACAAATCCATAGGTCTACGATCGATTCTCCATCTAAAAATGACTGTCATAAAAAGATTAGAATCTGAAAGATTAGACACCGTCTCAAGTACTCTACCATCTTCTGATTATCCATTCCTTTCTACCCATTGACCAAGCTCTGGCCAATGATTCAATCTAACTGAGAGAGGTGGCTTGGGAATCCACAAAAGGAAGGTCTAGACATTTCTGTTATATTAGCTCAATGGAACCCACCCCACTTGGCCCCGTATTTTGTCACAATGGGTCTTCCCCACCACATGAAACTGCCTAGCTCAAAAGGCATACACAACACTTCTCCACTCACTTCTAAACTGACGCATTCCCATCTCTTGATCTGGATTTGATGAGCTCCACGTCATTCACGGCTGATCTCCTGAAATATAAGGATCCTGCTTTGCTGCTGTAACTTTAAACCCCGTTTCGCATATTTTGGTGCGTGGCGTTCGCTCTAAATGATTGGCGGGCTGGAATATTCCTGCCATTATTAAAAATGAAAGAATCCAGGAGCCAATATTCTAACTACAGTACCATACCAGTGCTTTTCATGGCTGCTAAACTGTTTGCAACGACTTGCTAAACTGTTTCAAAAACCAGGATTCATGCCAGGTCGTCCCAAAATTAGGTAGTTATTCACTCTGTAACAAATATTAGAAAAGACACTGGATTTTTGGCAAAAGGCAATCACAATCTTCGTCGAATTAGAATACGGTTTTGAATTTAATAATCCATTTTTTTTGTTTAGTCTGGCGCATTAGCGCTCTCAGAAAATAACTATCCGGGGGGTGGATTGACCGGGGACCCTGGGCCAACCAACTGAAAACTTAAAAAATTCCTTAGAAAAAATGGTATTTTAAGGCATTACTTTAAGTTTATTTTACCTCTTTGAATGCAAGTTTTGAGAAAGGACTAAGGAATGAATGATAATACCAAGCTTATTATATAGGATTTAAAAACAGAATGTAATTTTTTCTTTAGGGGGATCTACGGCCCCTATACCCCCGCCCCCCGTGGGTGTGCGCCTGGTCTGGTGTATAAGCCTCCTAGCGCTCACTTGTATGAGTTTACTGATAGATTTAGTGAGCTCCTTGATAGAGTCCCAAATGGTGTTAGTCATATAGTGATGGGGGATTCTAATTTTAATTTATTATATCTATCTAGTTAAAATGATAATTTATTAGATTTTACAACAACAAATGATTAAAGTATTCTCTTGTGAATATTCCAACAAGAATCACAAGTCAATCTGCAACGATTATTGACAATATATTTGTTCGTTCAATTGATATGAATCGAAGCTTCTCCGATGTGATCATCTTTCCTGTGTCATCATATTCCACTGTCAGCTACTATTTGTTGTATTGTTAAACGAGTCCAGACAAAAAAACACACTAAAAATTGTGCTGACAAAAAAAAGAAAATCTCCCAAAGTTTTCAGAGGAAGTGAGTGTAATCGACTGGAGTCAATTGTTAGAAGAGAAATAATGCCCCACTAAAGCCATGGATTGCCTAATGGGAGTCATTAACCCTACTTATGACAGAAGGTGTCAAGTAGAAGTTTTTTCAAGGAAGCTTGTTTCTCATAAACCATGGATAACAGAGGAGCTTAATCGACCAAATAGAATTAAGAAATCGGCTTTATGAAACAAATTCGGATTCCAAAAATATTGAGTCTTTTATCTTATTTACAAAGCAAAGAAATCTG
The DNA here is from genome assembly GCA_027921565.1 of Artemia sinica. NCBI lineage: Eukaryota > Metazoa > Arthropoda > Branchiopoda > Anostraca > Artemiidae > Artemia > Artemia sinica. The sequence continues at coordinate 51,413,540 of CM051262.1, read as the reverse complement.
GCGAATACGATCATATAACAAACACTCCGGGGTTGACACAAGTAGGAACCCATTATCCAATCCAGGGGGGGGCACCTCTGCTGCCATCTATAACAAGTCTAACTGTAAAAGATCACGTGTCTCTTTCTAGGCCAATCAGGGACTTAGAATACTGAGGGGAGTGAGGCAATATGTTCACTGAATATGAGCATGACAATGTTATTGATCCACTAACGGGACAAGATCATTGACACCTATTTCTAGGTCAATGGATTTACGTCAGGTTTCTCTTACATCACAATTCAGCCTTGAGATTTTGTGTATAATGAACACGCTTTGAGGTTAAAGTAACATATCGTTTCAAAACATAATGGAGCAAACAACGAATACTGTGGATTTAGAAGTTTTAGCTATATAAATTTATAATGGGAGTTCAGTTTAGTAAATTTTCTTTGGTTTTTCCAAATAAAATCATTTTTGTAGTCCCCCACTCTCTCCAATATATTCAAATTCAGGGTATATACCCCCCCCAAAAAAAAATCTTTATACTTTGTTTCAAAATATACTCTTTTTCCACCACGTCATCCCCCCCTCCCTCCTCCCACCTTTGGTTACCAATTAATTCGTTCGAAAAAGAGTTATTTTACCCAAAAAGTGTCATTTCTCATGCGTTTAAAACCATCAAAATAGAATCGGCTCTCTTTGCAGTCTAGACAAAACTTATGTGATTAAATCTCCAGCAAGAGGGGAGCTTTGTAGACAACATTCGCACGGAACGAGATTGCTTTTAATTAAGCTTGTGAGGTTTCAATGTTTTGCGTAATTCTATGTTGTATTAAAGAGGGGAACGAACTATCTGCAAATTAATGCATAACAGATATTTAGGACATGAAAATTATGTAAAAAAAGGGGGGGGGGGGTGCTAACAGCCCTTTAGAGTGCACATTTTTAGGTACATCTTGAAATGTCTCGCAGGAAAACGAGAGCCATTATTCCTTTTTTCTAGCTTTATTAGTGTCTATTATTTAATTCTATACCTTTCTTTCGATAAAGTTTCTTTTATATTCCCAGGAGGGAGCGTGAAAACTATGGTTTTTAAATTTGATATATAAGACTAGAAAGTAATGTCTTTAATTTAGGGGGGGGGGTGCTAAAATTAGACCTCTGTCTCTTGCACTCTAAACAAAGACATTTTTTATTAACAGAGCGGAAAAGGTTTGCTTTTGCTGACAATTATGCCTTATGAGGGGAGTGTTATATTTTCAAATGGCTTTGATGAAGGCAAATATTTCCGTTATGAGGAGAAATAAAGGTTTAGTTAAATCTTCAAAGTTTTACCTTCCCTGAAAGGAGAGGGGATGGGTCCATTTAATTTATATGCATATATATTTACAAATTAGAGGTGGGGTGGGGCTGCATGAAGTCTATATTAAGTGTAAATTGGCTAACATTTTTTACCTCTGATCACAAATTTTAGTCCTATTTGCTGGATTAACGATCTTTTTTTTATCTTATTTAAAGCCTATACGCTGGAACTGTATTAAAAAGTCTATATATACTTAAATACCCCCTGTTTCTTGAGCTTATAACATTTTGAAAGTTATGCTATTGGTTTGTAGCCTACGTAACTATCTAAATTTGACAATTTACCCTCCCCATCCTATAATTCCCGGTATTTTCATTAGCTACATGAAAAACTAAAATTTAATTTCTTGAAAGGAAAATTTAGAGCAATGTCCCCCACCTAACAAGAGGGCGAGAACCACTGATAAAACCCCTGTGAGGGCATCGTTGTCCAGTATGGCCGTTGTATAAGACCTTCAGCTCCTTCCAGACCAGCTTTGCCTGCACAAGCCGCCGCCCATCCGTGCAAGGTCATAACATCACTGCTCAACGCACCCCACCTACACATGACTGTGACGTTGCTGCTCCTTCCACCCCCTATCAAGCGTTGCTGGGGGCTTCAAGACCTGCGCTCCATGCCAGTGAAGTTTGTGTGCCCCCTACAGTCCTTCACAAGCAAACTGCAGATCTAAATGTAAGTTTTTAAATTTATTTTTATTTCCGCTAATGATTTTTCTCCCAAAGGAAATAAATGTATTTGGCGCTAATACTTCCGAGCTATTTAAACAGGTTGTAATTATCGAATCATGTCAAGTGCATGCATCCGACCTGCTCTATCTTATAAATTAGGATAGCAATGGTTTCGCTGAAAAGATACTTTTTTATTCCCGTCATATTGTCTAGAGTAAATCCTATGAATTGCAAGAGGGGAAATGGTGGTGTTTATGATAAATAGTTTCATATAATATTTGTTTTCCATTTTGAGTACATTAAGATGAAACTAGAATGTCATTTTCATTATAGACAGCGCAAGCGCCGCTTTTTTTCTTTCCACTAGATAATTCGCTATGAAAACTATGAGTATTGAAATGCTAAATATTGCTGCTATTTAGTATGTTCTATGTAATGATTTTCACTCTTTAATTGTGTGTGTGTGTGTGTTTGTGTGTTTGTGCGGTGCATGCGCTGCTTTTTTTTATGTCTACTAGATAAGAAGCTGAGATAGTATAATGAATATTGCAAATTTATGAGTATTAAAATTCAATTATTTAACTGAAAAAGAAGTTTCACTTTTGTTATTGGTATAGAAATAAGTACAAGATGTCAGTTTTTGAAATTGAAGTGATTACAAAGCTTAAAAACTAGCCAAATGTCACTATACGCACACAGATAGTGGCATTGCTATGACTATTAAGTGTGTACTTTTTTTAAGCACATGTCTTAAACAATTAGAAAATATAGCCACTATTCAACTTAAAAAAATAGGGTGTTTTTATACACGTTGAAATTCAGTGGTTGTTTTTTTATAGGCTACAATGGTTCCATACGCACTATCTTTCCCTCCATCTGAAGAAACAAGTCATGAAATGATCCAAATTGAAGCACCAATGGAGTTTCGTGATATTCAGATACGGGAATGCTATTAAGGTAGTGAGAATTTAAATGGTACTTATGCCATTGACACGGAATGGGCAGACAATTATTGAATAATTATTTCAGTGTTGATGATAGTATAGTTGAACAAGGTAATGCAGTTAGTTCAGAGGGTGATTTACCGTGGTTAAGTCCGAATACAATGCAAATTTTAGAGAAAATTTTCCAGAGAGTTAAATGAGAACCCTTCCCCCACTGATTTAATGGAAATCGTCCTAGTTCAACCAAGTATAATTGAAGAAAAAAAATAATTTGCTTGGTTAGATTCTCACAGCCCTAATACAATCGAGGCTATGCTAAGTGAACTGGGAGATTTTATTCCACAGAACAGTCCTATTGTTGAAAAAAGAGGGGGGGGGTTAAGATAGTGATATACAAGGGGGGGGGGGTTTAGTTAATGATGATATACAAGGGGGAGGGGGTAATGATACACAATTTCTCGTCGCTACCTGAATTTCAACAAACAAATTCGATATTGAATACAATAGACGTTTTTACAGCAAAATTTGGTGATTCATTTAATACACTTATGGGGGGAAATTTTATAACCACCCCGTTTATATCGTTCATGAATATGTAGAAAAAATCGTGCACATTTAGAAAACCAAATTCAGCTGTGAGGAGGGGGGGAGGGGTCGGGACAGTATCAAAGCCTCAATTGTTTTAAAAATATTTTATCTAAATGAGAGTCATAGTGAGATGTATGACCATTATGTACACACCGAGATGTTGGTAGTGTATCCTCATTTGGAAAATTACGAGACTGTATTTACGCAATGGGTCGACAATATTGTCACTCATCTCGAGAATTATAATGAGAATGGGAGTGGTTCTGTAGTTTTATTTGTTGAAAATGTAAGTGTAAATATATGTAAATTTAGAAAAGATTTATTTTGAAGAGGGGGGATGGGGACAGGGATAAAGTTTTAAAATATAATCCGGATTTAGAAGAATGCAAGGGCGTTCAACGAATCTCTTTCGAAACAGGCCAAAAATCTTTCATGTACGCTTTCCTCATATCGGCTTTCGAACCTCTGAAAGATGACGCTACAAAGAAAAATTTGGACTACTGGACCGTGCATGGAAAGGAGGGGTCTGATTTTCCCCCAGTATATTTCTCTTGTTTAGCGGAAAAATTTCCGGTAACACTCAGGAAAATAGCTATTTTTGAACGAGCTAACGCCCATTTAAATATCGGTGTTACTGTGCTACAGTACGAAACAGAACTTCAAGAGGGTATGCGTTCTCATAAAAAGGGTGTAATATTCCTAGTAAGGGGTCCGTCGATTGAATCAGTGAAACACTGGGTTTGGTTGTTGTAAACACCACCTAGTGAACCCAATCTAATTGGCCATTTCAATCCTATTACGGATATTAGTAGAGTTCTGGAGGGGGTAAGAATATGGGGCTCGTTATTACTGCCCAATGTGCCTGTCTAGATTTCTTAGTGATTTAAAGCTACAAAATCACATGAAACATTGCAAAAAACACCGTTACCAATCAGTGGAAACAGTTTCGGGAGACCGTGCAATTTTACGCTTTAAAAATTTTCAGAATAGGCTAACGCAAGGCGATAAAATAAGTTTGGATTGTGAAGCCAGGCTGGTGTATGTGAACGACCAACAATTTCCGAATCTTATCAAAGAACATCAAGCCATAGCAGTTTCCTATCCCACGCAAAAAGAGAGAGCTCTAACACTATGCAATTGTTAGAAATAGTCGAAACATTGGATGAGAATGATTGTATGATCAAAGTATTGAATAAATTAATTGTCACTGAAAATTGAGCTATTTCCCGTTTGAGAAATACCCACTATCCGATGATATTGTCAGCAGAGGATCGCCTGGCCATTAAAAATAAGAAAATAGGTTGGGTTTGTAAGGGAAAATTTGAAGAGGGGGCTAAGGGGAAAGGTAATAGGGGAAAAGACAAGAGGGGGAAGGGAAAGTGAGGGATCATAATCACCTGTGGCAGGAAATATCTTCAGGGGTAGTTTTCGTGTTGTTGCACACCAATCATGCAATGTGAATGTAACCCAGCGGTTTTTTATACCGGTTTTCATTCACAATTCAAATTATGATTTGAAATTTATTTTACCGGCTTTGGCACGTATGCACAGGGAGGGAGGGGGAGCAGATAGTCCATGGGTAAATAACTCATTTACCTACAATATTATCCCCAAATCTGCTGAGAAGCTAGTGCTTTTAGAGTTGAAATGGCAGGTAGTGGATAATGGGCATACGTGCTTTTTTGGAATAAAATCTGTTTTTTAGATTCTTATAGCTTTTTCCCCAAGGCTTTGAGTCAACTTATTCAAGTGCAGAAAAGTGACAATTTTGATAGTTTCCCTCTGCTTAAACAGGGCTTTCCAGACAGTGATATGTATGACTTATTGACCTGCAAAGGCATATATGCGTATGACTATTACTGCTCTGGCGCAAGGTTAAGTGAGGAAAACTCCCTCCCATTGATGCATTCTATAATTCACTTACCAATAGTGAATGCACTGCCGAAGACTATGAATTTGCTAAGAGGGTATGGGCTAAGGGTAATTGTAAAAATGGTTGGGATTATTGTAGAATGTACTTGGCCAGTGATGTGTTAACTCTTTTGGATATGGTCTGCGAAAACACAGATCAAATTTATTCAGAATTCGGGCTAGACATTGGCTATTATTTTTCAGACACCGCACCACGTCATGGACTTAATTCTAAACATTAGTAGAGAGGAAATAGGGTTACCTGATGTGGATCAACACCTATTTTTAGAAAGATCTATGAGGGGGGATATGTTTTTCATGGGGTTCGCGTCCTAACAACGGATCCAACTGGGCAGAACTCTGCTGATGGTGTAAAGTTCAATGCTGTTTTTCTTGACATGAACTCATTGTCACCCTCGGCGATGTCTCGCTACTGTTTACCATGTGACAATTACAAATGGCTTGAAAATCCTTGTGACATCCCTGACATTCACACTGTCGAGGAAAATGGTCCACAAGGATGGTTCTTTGAAATTGACGGACGCATACCAGTGGAACTTCACGAACACTGTAAAAGATCTTGTATTTCCGATGCGTGACTAGACCTGTGACCAAGTAGTCTCTGAGCCGATGCAATCGGTCTTTGGTCGAGGATATGAGCATGCATTGGACCCCCTCCAAGCAGAAACTAATTGCAGATCTGGACCCGAAACAGAATATTGTTGTTCACCACGTCCTATTGCGATGGATGGTGAGCAATGTTTTCAGGGTCACAAAAATACACAGGGCCCTGCAATTCAATCACAAACCATACTTGAAGACGTTTATTGACATCTTTTGTCAGTAAACGCTCACAGGCAAAAAGTAAAGTTGAAAAAGAAACATACAAACTTATTTTAAATTCAGCTTTTGGAAAAATGTGTGAAAGCGTACCGAAACAGATCACGTTGTGACGTCGTAACTTGTCCCAAAGAATATGCACGAATTATCGCCGGTCTCAATTTTACAACATCAACGGCATAGACCCGAATATGGTTCTGATACACAGAAAAAAGAGAAATGTTGTTCTGAATAAGAATAATGCGGGGGGTAGTTCAGTACTTGAAATTTCTGAAAAACTCATGTCGTCGTTCTTTTACAATGTGTGCAAGGTACAACGGCCAAGAGAGGGGGAGGTTCAAGTTTACTATGGGGACACATATTCTCTGTTGCTAAAAGTTAAAACCGGGGATTTATTAAATGATTTGGAAAATGGTGTGCACATCAGCTCGTGGTTGGACTACACTAATTGGAATGAGAAACACCAGGTGAAACACCAGGCCCCAAATAAACTATTAATGTTAAAATCGGAGAGGGGGAGTGATTTAATATCCAATGGGGTGTTCCCCGGTCCCAAAGTTTACTGTGTGGAAACACACGGCAAGGATATGAAACAGGCGTGCGAAGGGGTGCCTACACACTTTGTAGAAAATAATTTCGACATGAGTGTCTACAGAAACTGTCTAGATAGTTGTCTAGTGCCTAGAGCAAAGTCAGAATTCGCTCTCTACAGTATAGGAACTATACTGTTAGAGTGGAGAAAAATGACATGTCATGCATATCCGACAAGGTCAATGTGCTCGATAATGGTGTAAGAGTACTCCCCCACGGTCACTATCGAATTTCAGATCGAGTTGAATAAGTGGACTATCGAAACCAACTCGGTCTGGATAAATTAACTTAAATAAAAAAATAGTACTTGGTGGGTGGGGGGGGACAACATTGTCAATCGTCATCATTATTTTGCTACTGCGCCTATTGTATACAGACTTTGTTTTTCCGCTTTCCGCGCGGTCCCGGGAGGGGGCTTCTGCCCGAAGCTGGCCTTCGGCCAGTGGCTGGCCTTCGGCCTCTGAGGGTGGGGGGCCCTCGGCTGCCTTGGGGGGATTCTCATCTTTTAAATGTTGTAAATAGTCAGGTTTCTCATATTTCCTATTGTCTAGAAATTTGTTCAACTGTGCCTTTATTCGGGTTATATTTTAAGTTGTTTTTTGACAATAAATGAAAAAATTTGTTGTTGTTGTTGCTATTGTTGTACAAATAGTGTGTGCTATTACTGTTTTTGCTGTATTTTAAGTTGTTTTTTGGCAATAAATGAAAAATATTGTTCTTGCTAGTGTTGTCCAAAAAGTATTGTTGTTAATAAAAGAAGAAAATATGTTTTTGTTGTTCTTGTTATTGAATAATATATTAGGTAGATCTAGGGGAAAATTATTATTTATTCATTAGACAAGTATGGTTTACAATTAGTTGTATTCCGACTGTTGTCTACAGCAGCAGTATGTATTAATTTAAAACACCATTCAGGTCGTTTCTTTGTGGCCCTTCAATGTCGGGGAAAACGTCACTTTTAGCTAAAATAATTAAAAATTGTAATAAAATGTTTTTGGAAAAACCAAAGAAAATTTACTATTGCTATAGTATTTGGCAAGAGTCCTACGATCAAATAAAAGCTATTGCCACTGCCACGTCCATGCCAGAACAATTCATACGGGGACTTGACATTTTCAATATTATTGAGTCAAACTCAAGGCTGATTATTGATGATTTAGCTGAATCGATTGAACAGTTCTCACAAGAAATGCTACAACTGTTTACTGTTCGCTCTCATCATGAACACATTTCCATAACCCTCGTTCTACACAATCTGTTTCATCAGAGCAAGTGCATGAGAACCCTTGCTTTGAATTGCACCATCTATATTATCTACCGTGTTTTTCGTGATTCAAGTTCTATAATAACTCTCAATAAGCAAATATATACAGGTGCTCCCAAATTTCTACTTTCAGCGTACAGCCAGGCGACAAATAAGCCCTATGGGTACATTCTGCTAGATCTTAATCAGAATACACCCGAGGATCTACGTGTAGTCACAGATATTTTCGACAAAGAAATTATTATATATCTTCCAGTGAACAGTAGAAAAGGCTATTAGTTGCCATCATGACATTGAAGAAACTACACGAAAATAGACATTTATTTTCTGTCCTAGGCACTCCAAATCACCCACTCAGGAAGGTCATACTCAACCATGGTGTTGACAAAGAATTTATTAATCTAATATCTGAACTTTGTTTAAATTTAACTGAGGGCAATGTACACTTGCCAGAAGGTGTTAGAAAACCGACAAAGCAATATCGTTCCACTGTACGTGCCTTGGCTTGCAAAAACAAAGGAAAAAAAATTTAAAAGAAAACGTCTCCTTCAAGCGGGCGGTAGGTTTTTTACACTTTTACTACCAAAAAATGCAGGACTTGTAAACAGTTTTCTCTAGATGGCTAAACCCTATAAATTGACTCCAATAGAACTTGTCCTCTCACCCATGGAACACTTTGAAGACAATCTAAGCAAATTCATTAATGATTAAAATATTGCCGATGATAAAAAGCTAGTTTTACTTCAAGATGCATTGCAACGTGTGGACAAACATAGACCTTATCGTGAGATATCCACCGCCGTCGTCACAGATCCCCCCAAACAGGAAATATCTCCTCAAGATTCTGCAGCAGCAACGCAATCAAAGGAGAAAGAATTGAATTCCATAGTGACATCAATTGGAAATCTATTGCCAATGACCTATCGAGAACAGAGTAAAAGAGTATTAACATATCTCATGTTGGAATGTGGTGACGATTATCAAGTTCAAGGTCACGGATTATAATTCAGGGAAAAAGCTACAATCTACTTGATTTAATTGGTGATATGGTTACGAATCGTAAATGACTTTTATTGTTTGACAATAATCTATACACCTTTCTAAATGCATTAAACTTTCCCAAAAGTCTTATTATAGGCAATTGGAAAATTCTAAAGAAATTAAGAGAATATAGTAGAGATGTTAGTCCTCTAACAACGCCGAACAACAACATCATTTAAAAAAGAAGAAGAAGAAGAAGATTTAAATCAATCTTGGAAAATACTAGCACTCTTAGTAGCAACAGCAATGATGTAATAACACCAAAGATGATGACGGCTAGACAAAAGCAGAGACGTATTGATATCAACTCATCGTCACAAGCACCACCCTCCAGTGTGCAAAAGGGGAGTGGACATTACACTACGTGTTAACGTTCAAAATAGATGAAGTTTTAAAACATGTCTATGAAAATATTGGTGAAGCAGGAAGTCAAAGATTACCCAAAACCCTTTCTAAGGTTTCATCTGACATAGGTGGCAGCACATTAAAAAATGCAAAAGAGTATCTAGAAAATGAACCGAGTTACTCCCTGCATCAGAATCGTAGGCTTCGTGGCAAACAATATTGACAAACTAAAGCCTTTTTCCCTCTGCATATAATGCAAACTGATCTTTTAACTCTAGATGAGATTCAAAAGTGTCACAATACACCCTAAAAATATATTCTAGTGGCAATCAGTGTCTTTAGTCGCTATGCAAATGCCATTCCATTACGATCCAAGAGAGGTGTTGAAGCTGCTCATGCTTTAGAAAGTATTCTTGAACAAGATTGCTATAGAAAAATTCAATCGGATCGCGGTAGCGAATTTGTTAATCATCATGTGCAAAAGGTTCTATTGAAATATAATACAAAGCTCTATCATAGTCACAGTCCGATAAACGCTGTATTGGCTGAACGATTAATAAGAATGATTCTTCTATTAATTTCAAGATATTGCACGCTGAAAAATACTACTGCTTTTATTTTTGATTTAGATAAAATCATACGAACATATAACCAACGACCACATCGATTCTTGTCCAATGTTAGCCCTCGGGAAGTTCATTGCAGTGAAAATACATCTGACGCTTTTCTAAAGCAATATTCCAGTGAAAAAACGACAAAAAAAATTGTGAAGAAGAAATTCTATGTTGCTGATACTGTTCGAATTAATAGAACCACCAATATTTTTGAAAAGGGAATTATTTATGGAGCACTGAACTTTTTGAAGTGTCCAAAATCCTAAACACTGAACCCACGACATATCGGCTGCGAGATACCAAAGAAGAAGAGATTCTCGGCGGCTTTTATGAATATGAACTACAAAAAGTTAGAAACAGTAGTGAAATTTACCAAATTCAAAAGATACTAAAGAGCCATACTTGCAGGGGCAAGAGACAGTTGCTTGTTCGTTGGCTAGGATACAACTCTGATTTTGATTCTTGGGTTGCAGTTGAAGACATTAACAATTCCCAATGATTTCTATGTGACATTCATGTCCAATGTTTCCGATAATCTCTACAATGATTTGAATAGAACAAGTGATTTTTGGACGAAACTCTCTCCAACCATCAAATTCGATGGCGCGTATGAAGTGGCTCTTGTCGACTGTATTCTCAAAAATACATATGATACCCTTAGAAAAGATCACAAATATGATATAAAAATTAAACCCTATGATTGGCCGCCACCACCCGATAGCGAACAGCATAAAATTCGAATGATCAATTGGATAGATTATCCATATATTGAATTACCCTACGAAGAACTCACCTGTATGAATGATTTATGTCGTTCTATCAATAAAAGAATTTCCGCTCGTAAAAAAGGAGCCTTTCATTTCAACTATTCAAAGGAAGAGGGCAAGATCTAAATTAGTTCACCCATTGCCGATAAAAAGGTTATTCTCAATAATAATCTAAAAGATGTTCTTGGCTTTAAGCTCAATATAATCAATACTGAAAAACCAATTAAGACCATATTCATCACTACAATATAAAGCATCTTCAGTATATCCCCGTAAACACTTCCTATTTGGAACTCGGTCAGTTAACACTAAGAACTGAACTAGGTGATCCCCTATCAATATCAAAAGGTTTGGCTGTGATTACATGCCATTTTCGACTCGTTGTTGTCGGTGTTCAAAAACAAGATGTCTAATAGAAAAGTGGTATTCATTTGTTCTGATATTGACTGCTATGTTAATACTCTTGGCCCAAGAAAACTGGGCAATGGAATGGACTATTACAAAGGTCGCTCATCAATGTCTGGCTATATTCTTGGCAGTTGGTTTGCTAAGCTGTTTCTCTCTGCACTACCTCTGGCTAGAAAATACAATGTATCGGCTGCGACAGATTTTGCATCCTCTACACAATACGATTGGAGCTCTGGCAAGGATTTAAAAAAAAAGGGCTTCGGAAAATCTTAGGTCCAGTGCGCGAGCCCTTGGCGAACAATTGAAATCTAACCAAAATGGAAACGGTTTAAAAAGGTTGAGAAACTGTGCACCACTCATCAGTCTCTACTCAGGTCAGAAACGAAAGACATCACCCATGTCAAAGAAAAAAGGAAAAAGACGAAACGCACAGTAAACAGAAGAAGAAGCCCCAGGAAGAGAATTGTTAGATCGAAACTGGATTTCTTTTCATAGATTGAACAAGGGCATATCTACCGCATAAGGATTCCCAACCTCCAATTACTTCATCTTTAAATCTATTCAATGCAGAAAATGTGTATGTGTGTTTAAAACATGGATGCTATGAACAATTATATCCACAACAACCCCTCTCCGATAATATCCACTTTCAAATTTATTCCAATGAAGACTACTTTATGGACGTGTCTTTGAAATTTATAGATTTACGAATGAAAGTCAGGAAATCTGGGAATACATTGCCAGCTCGTGCTGGTGGAATAGCCTATGAAAATTGTATATTACATAATTTATTTCGTCAAATCAGTGTCTACATAAATGGCACTTTGGTGAGCACAAGCAACAATCTCTCGAACTATACTAGCTATATGCAGTTCATGTTGATGACACCCAAGTCATACAAGGAATTGAGAGGCACCTCCAATGGATATGAATATATTACTGATGCTAATAGTACAGATGCACTTAAAAATGCTACAACTAGTGAATTACATCTAGTTTGAAAAATATATCATGAAATATTGAATATACCCCAATGGGTACCACCCAATATTAAACTGGATATAAAATTGACGCTTGCTCCATCCAATTTCATTTTACGAAAAGAGCTTCCTGCCAATCCTGATGTAACTCTCTCCCTCACCTCGGCAATACTACATGTACGAAAACAGCAGGTTATGCGTTCTGTTGCTTTGGCAATGGAAAAACTGAGAGCCAGTGGAAATAATATCAAACTACTTGTTCCTTATATGATCACCAATCAACGTCATATTCCCACAGGCTCGCGTACCTTCACCGACTCATCCTTTATCAATGGAAAAATTTTGTCAAAATTAGCATTGGAATATGTAAAAAGTGCTAGTGCAATTGGATCGTGGACTGACTGCCCACATAAATTTCAGAAGTTTGGGCTTTCATCTCTTGTCTGCAAAGTAAATGGAATCCAAGTCTACAATCTATCTTTTGATAAATCCTATAGGACATTGTATGAGTTGATAATAAAAACCCTAGATCATGATTCACAACTATTTGAAAATGGTATAACCGAAGAAATTGTCACTAGAACACATGGTATCATTGTACTAGACCTGTCTGGCACCCAGGATATGAGCATAGTACGAATGGGGAGTGTACGTTTAGAGTGTACACTTGCCGACCCATTACCTGAGATTATTGCACTAATATCGCTAAATCAATTTGAAACCTATTGGGAAATCACTTCCGAAGGCAGTGTTCTACTAGACCTTGCACCATGAACACCACCCAAATAATCAGCGTATTTAATATGGACCCCTACATGTCCAAATACAGATCCTATTGTCTACCCTCGGACTTCCTTGGAAAAATTCAAAGTGTAAACAATACCCTAATCATTGTTAATAGCAGTCCGTCGACCGTGAATACCGGCCATTGGCTGTGCATCTTTCAAACAATGAAGACGATCGAATTTTTTGATCCTCTCGGCCTACCCTATACATTCTACACTCCACACATCAGCAACTTTATTGTGAGCAGTGGGAAAACTATTATTCAAAATCACAAGAGAGTACAGGATCTGACGACTAAAAGTTCCGGTTTCCATGTGCTACTATATTTCGTGTTCAGATGTCGCGGCTATACTTACAAGCAATATATCAACATTTATGTAGACAATCCACGTCTGAACGACTTTATGGTGGAAAATATCCTCTCAGACCTGTATAATATTGATTTTAGCGCCCTACGAGTAAAGTGCTTAAAAAATGTATGTGAATTTGTTTATTAATAAAGAAAAAATGTATATATACAACAATGTCTTTATTCTACACTTAAGATTTCTTCTTCTTCGGTGTAGAGGCAACTGTCGAGAACCACTAATGCTGGTACATCATTTGAATTCACTGTATATTGATCTTGATTGGCTGCAAAGTCAGGGTCTTATTTTCTACAGTACAATGTAACTTCCTTCTTGTCTATCTCTTTGTATAGTCAATGATACTATTTGCATTCATTTTGTGAAATTAACGTGTTTCAATTTGTCTATTTGAAGCAATATCACATACAGTGTTTTCAAATGGTGAATCACATTTGTTAACTGCCAAATAAAAATCACTAGGTTTATAGTCATAGTAGGCAGTGTTGTCACAACGATGACGTAGGAGCCAAATTGTCTTGTTACCCCAATAGTTGAAACGTAGACCTGATTCTTCCTCCCAAAATAATTTAAAACCACGACGATACCAATCTCGTAGAAATAAACTAAAATCACGTTTGGGTTTCTTTCCAATCATACCGGGATAAGTATTCTACCACTGATCACATTTGTCATAGTGAAAATTGGAGCATAGTTGCCCTCTAGGGTGAGAGTCACAAATCTCTTCAAGACATGTGTTACAGCCTTTAATTTGTACTGCATATCCTCTATGCAATTTACATGGATTGCATAATTTGCACTTTTCATTATATTCATCTATAATTTTACAATTCTCACATGATGACCAACTGCCAAGAGTGTACATACATAGTGGACATGTATAGAACATTTTTTGGTTTCCGATGTCAACTCTCTCACAGCTAAAAAGAAACTAATCCACATTCGATAAATTCAGAGGGGGATGGGAGAGGAGTAACTCTGTAACGTTACATAGCCTCTTACGCAGGGGGAGTCATCTACATAGAATCTATGGCAATGTTTTCAAAAGTATATCCATCGACCTAATTTTCTCTTTCTCAAATTTATTCATTTTTTAATCCTAACACTCTCACTGCTGACTCTAGACTAGCCAAGATTCGTTCTACTTCAAGAATATTTGATAGCCCCCCCCCCCAAAAAAAAATTCTAACAATAAGAAAGGGGACATTTTCGATTTGAAAACAATTTTATTGAGTTTGATCATGTAACAATAATATATATTGTACATATACAATTATCGATATAACTTATTGTCCTCTATATACTTCACTATTGCATTTAAAGCACTTTGAAGTCTATTCACATGTGCTATGTCAACTTTTGCAGCGAAGCATAATTGATCCTCCATTTGAAATTTGCTCAAAGATAACACATATCTTGCATATACTTCATGCCATTCAAGACAAAGCCACGATCCTCTCGTGATTTCTACCGCAATGTTTTGTGCTCTTGTAGCATTGCTGCTTCTGCTATCACTCCACTATCAACTTCTAATAGTGTAAACATTCCACTCATTATTGCAAATATATCTCAATGAATATAGTCAAACTGTTCTCACTCCTTGAATTCTATTCTCACACTAATAACAACTATAACAAAAATCATTCCTTATATTCACTTCGATCTTATCCCGTTCGTATTTCCGACTCTCATGATTGGTCTAGAAAGAGGCGTGGTTTTTGTTCCGTTAGTAGACCAATAACATTGTCATGCACGTTGGAGTGAACATATTGCGTCACTCCTCGCAGTATTATAAGTCCCTGATTGGCCTAGAAAGAGACACGTGATATAGATGGCAGCAGAGGTGACCCTCTTTATTGGATAATGGGTTCCTACTGACACAACCTCCCAGGGCCAGAGGGCAGGCATTGTAAGTTATGTCCTGGGGGCAAATAGGATTCTTATAGAAGGGATGCTCGCATAAACTTTAGAAAGGGCTCATTTGATTGGAAATTAAAAGTTTTAGTTATCTTTTTCAGAGTCAAAAAAGAACAGAGGGCAACTCCTCCCCCCAAGTCCTTTTTTACCAAATGCATCAGATAAAATTCGAGATAGACATTTTATTAAAATTAGTTCAAAGGTCAGATAACAAAACTTCAATGTCGACACAACCACCAAGGGTCTGGGGGCAGGCGTTGTAAGTTATGTCCTGGGTGCATATAAGGTTCTTGTTGGTTCATAAATATTTTTGCAGTTTACATAATAATTTTAGCGATTAAGCCAAAAAGAAAATTTTGGTTCCAGGAGTTTCGGTTACTATTGAGACAAGTAGCTATTATTACTATAGAGTTCATTACCATGAACTGTTTTATTGCTTCAAAATTCAAAAATCTTTGAAAAGACTGCAGTATGAAAATACATCAAATATGTAATTATTTTGACAAAATTGATTCTACTTTAAAAAGTATTTTATTTTTAATTACAAAAGTGACTAGATGTTGCAATTGCCTTTAAAATGAGCTATTATACAACTCTCTATGATTTTCCAGTGCCCAGCTAGCTGAGCAGGAAAAAAAAAGCGGAAAGAAAAAAATATCCCGTTTGTGGAGAATAACGTGGTAAAAGTCTATTTTCTTGATTTTCAAGCCAATATATTTTCTTTGTTATTCAAGCCAAAGGGCGGTAAGTTTCCTTTATAGAGGATTCGGACAAGGCGGTTCTAATGGTGTACTTTTTGTTTTGATCTGACTCTTTTTTTAGGAGTTGGGGGGTTTTATATTTCTTAACATTGGAGGTGATCGTCTCTTACTAGGTTACTAGCTACCGCTGCAACCCGGATATTCAAATGATCGTCCTTTAATATAATTTCATGCTATATTATTACAAACAGGAAAAAACCTACGGCTTTTTCTTCTTTGAAATAGTAAGAGACGAGCCTCAAGCAATCAAGTAGCTAACTAAGTCCAATGTATGCAGTGGTATGTTATTCCAATGATCGTCTTTTAATGTAAACAGCCATGATACTGATGGGAATTACATAATCCCTATTTATGTTTCAGTTAACATGGGCTAGGTGTCGTTCTTTATTGTAAAAATTTTTCTTCCAGGAGACAAAAAGCAAAACTAATTTTAGAATTTTATGAATTTTTGTTGTTTAAATTAAAAAATTACTATTAATGATTAGGCATCATAAATATTTTTGCAGTTTACATAATAATTTTAGCGATTAAGCCAAAAAAGAAAATTTTGGTTCCAGGAGTTTCGGTTACTATTGAGACAAGTAGCTATTATTACTATAGAGTTCATTACCATGAACTGTTTTATTGCTTCAAAATTCAAATATCTTTGAAAAGACTGCAGTATGAAAATACATCAAAAATGCAATTTTTTTGACAAAATTGATTCTACTTTAAAAAGTATTTTATTTTTAAATACAAAAGTGACTAGATGTTGCAATTGCCTTTAAAATGAGCTATTATACAACTCTATGATTTTCCAGTGCCCAGCTAGCTGAGCAGGAAAAAAAAGCGGAAAGAAAAAAATATCCCGTTTGTGGAGAATAACGTGGTAAAAGTTAATTTTCTTGATTTTCAAGCCAATATATTTTCTTTGTTATTCAAGCCAAAGGGCGGTAAGTTTCCTTTATAGAGGATTCAGACAAGGCGGTTCTAATGGTGTACTTTTTGTTTTGATCTTACTCTTTTTTTAGGAGTTGGGGGTTTTATATTTCTTAACATTGGAGGTGATCGTCTCTTACTAGGTTGCTAGCTACCGCTGCAACCCGGATATTCAAATGATGGTCCTTTAATGTAATTTCATGCTATATTATTACAAACAGGAAAAAACCTACGGCTTTTTCTTCTTTGAAATAGTAAGAGACGAGCCTCAAGCAATCAAGTAGCTAACTAAGTCCAATGTATGCAGTGGTATGTTATTCCAATGATCGTCTTTTAATGTAAACAGCCATGATACTGATGGGAATTACATAATCCCTATTTATGTTTCAGTTAACATGGGCTAGGTGTCGTTCTTTATTGTAAAAATTTTTCTTCCAGGAGACAAAAAGCAAAACTAATTTTAGAATTTTCATGTATTTTTGTTGTTTAAATTAAAAAATTACTATTACTGATTAGGCATCATAAATATTTTTGCAGTTTACATAATAATTTTAGCGATTAAGCCAAAAAAGAAAATTTTGGTTCCAGGAGTTTCGGTTACTATTGAGACAAGTTGCTATTATTACTATAGAGTTCATTACCATGAACTGTTTTATTGCTTCAAGATTCAAATATCTTTGAAAAGACTGCAGTATGAAAATACATCAAAAATGAAATTTTTTTGACAAAATTGATTCTACTTTTAAAATGTATTTTATTTTTAATTACAAAAGTGACTAGATGTTGCAATTGCCTTTAAAATGAGCTATTATACAACTCTCTATGATTTTCCAGTGCCCAGCTAGCTGAGCAGGAAAAAAAGCGGAAAGAAAAAAATATCCCGTTCGTGGAGAATAACGTGGTAAAAGTCTATTTTCTTGATTTTCAAGCCAATATAATTTTCTTTGTTATTCAAGCCAAAGGGCGGTAAGTTTCCTTTATAGAGGATTCGGACAAGGCGGTTCTAATGGTGTACTTTTTGTTTTGATCTGACTCTTTTTTTAGGAGTTGGGGGGTTTTATATTTCTTAACATTGGAGGTGATCGTCTCTTACTAGGTTGCTAGCTACCGCTGCAACCCGGATCGCTCATTAAGTCATATATGGTTATTAGTACACAATAGGTTTTAGATTTTATTACGTCATGTCAATTATTACGTCATATATGGTTATTAGTAGATAATCGGTAAAATATTAGTTCTTTATTATAATTTTTATATTTCTTAGCATTGGACTGATCGTCTCTTTCTAGGTTGCTAGCTACTGCTGCAACCCAAATTATGAAAGGCAGCCTGGCCGAGTGGTCTAAGGCACTGGTGTTAGCCACCAGTCTCTTCGGAGGCGTGGGTTCAAATCTTACCGCTGGTACACGATTGTGTTTGAAAGACTGCAGTGTGAAAAGACATCAAAAATGCAGTTTTTGGTGGAAAAATTTATTCTCTTTTAGAAATAATTTATTTTAGTTACTATAGATTTTTAACCCAATTTAATTCCTTTAAAATGAGCCATTGAACAACTCTCTACGATGTTCCAGTGCCAAGCTATCTCTGGATACAAAAGAAAAAAAGAAAAAAAAAATATCCCGTTTAGGCAGAATGTTGTAGTAGCTGCCACTTATCTTGATTTTCAAGCCAATATATTTCCCTTGCTGTTCAAGCCAAGGGGCAGAAAGTTTACTTTACCGGGGTTTCGGACAAGGCGGTTCTAATGGTGTACTTTTAAATTTGATCTGACTCCTTTTTTAGGAACTATGGGTTTTTATATTTCTTAACATTGGACGTGATCGTCTCTTACTAGGTTGCTAGCTACCGCTGCAACCCGGATTTCGGTAATCTTCATCATTATCATACCGTTCCTTGCTCTTTTGTTTAGCCTGCTCAATTCTTGCTTCTCTGTAATCTTTATCATTATCATACCGTTCCTTGCTCTTTTGTCTAGCCTGCTCAATTGTTGCTTCTCTATAATCTTCATCATTTTGATAACGCTCCTTGATCTTTCGTCTAGCCTGCTCAATTCTTGCTTCTCTGTAATCTTCATCATTACCATACCGTTCCTTGCTCTTTTGTCTAGCCTGCTCAATTGTTGCTTCTCTATAAAGTTTATCATTGTGATAACGCTCCTTGATCTTTTGTTTGGCTCTCTCAATTTTTACTTCTCGATACGCCTGGTTGGTTGAATACCTTTGCTTTTCTCTTTTCAAGATACTATCTTTGTTGTCTGTGCAGTACTGTTTTTTAACTTCCGTGCAGCTTGTTTTGATCTAACCATTATGTAATTCACGAATGAGACCATTTTCATCTTTGTAGTTCTTAAGTAGTAATTATGACGTCACGGCGTAATTATTTTATTTCATGATGACGTCACAGCGCAATGATATTATTTCATGACGTCTTCAGAAACCACAACATAATTTCGTGTTTTTCTATTCACGTCATAGCTCTAATATAAATCGTCTCTTACTAGGTTGCTAGCTACCGCTGCAACCCGGAACTATGACGACATTCATTATTTATCTAGTAGGGTTTCAGACAAGGTAATTCTAATGATGTACTTTTGTTTTGATCTGACTCTATTTTTAGGAGTTTTGTTATATTTCTTAGCATTGGACTGATCGTCTCTTACTAGGTTGCTAGCTACTGCTGCAACCCAAATTATAAGAGGCAGCCTGGCCGAGTAGTCCAAGACACTGGTGTTAGCCACCAGTCTCTTCGGAGGCGTGGGTTCAATCTTACCGCTGGTATACGATTATGTTTGAAAGACTGCAGTGTGAAAAGACATCAAAAATGCAGTTTTTGGTGGAAAAATTTATTCTCTTTTAGAAATAATTTATTTTAGTTACTATAGATTTTTAACCCAATTAATTTTCTTTAAAATGAGCTATTGAACAACCCTCTACGATGTTCCAGTGCCAAGCTATCTGTGGAAAAGAAAAAAAGAAAAAAAGAAAGAAAAAAATATCCCGGTTAGGCAGAATGTTGTAGTAGCTGCAACTTTTCTTGATTTTCAAGCCAATATATTTCCCTTGCTGTTCAAGCCAAGGGACAGAAGGTTTCCTATACAGGGGTTTCGGACAAGGTGGTTCTAATGGTGTACTTTTTGTTTTGATCTGACTCTTTTTTTAGGAGTTATGGGTTTTTATATTTCTTAACATTGGACGTGATGGTCTCTTACTAAGTTGCTAGCTACCGCTGCAACCCGGATATGTACCCCCGCAACCCAGATACCAGTAGCTATGGGCTAGAGTTCATTCTTTAATGTAATTTTTAAAACACAATTTGAAGACATCATCATTAACTAATTTGACAAGACACAGGTTACTAAGGACAAGAGTTCTTCCTTTACTATAATTTTAAAAGATGCTTGTACTATATAAGCTTTTAGTAGCTACATTTCGTGGTTTTCCACTATATATATAGACCCTATATGTAACTTTATATAATCTTTTTCTTTTCCTTATTGCATCAGTTATTATGAGATAGACTTCGGTCCTTATTGTAAAAGTCCAATATAACCTCATTTATTTTTAACCCCATTAATTTTGCTTTAAAATGAGCCATTTAAAAACTCTTTACGATGTCCCAGTGCCAAACTATCTGTTGAATTACTAACCTATACTATAATTAAGTGGCGTGTAAAACTTGGTATAGGCAAGAGGTCGTTCTTTATTATATTACTGTAAAACTAATTATAAAATTTTCATGTATTTTTGTTGTTTAAATTAAGAAATTACTATTACTGATTAGGCATCATAGATATTTTTGCAGTTTACAAAATAATTTTAGCGATTAAGCCAAAAAAGAAAATTTTGGTTCCAGGAGTTTCGGTTACTATTGAGACAAGTAGCTATTATTACTATAGAGTTCATTACCATGAACTGTTTGATTGCTTCAAAATTCAAATATCTTTGAAAAGACTGCAGCATGAAAATACATCAAAAATGCAATTTTTTGACAAAATTGATTCTACTTTAAAAAGTATTTTATTTTTAATTACAAAAGACACTAGATGTTGCATTTTCCTTTAAAATGAGCTATTATACAGCTCTCTATGATTTTCCAGTGCCCAGCTAGCTGAGAATAAAAATCAAGCGGAAAGAAAAAAATATCCCGTTTGTGGAGAATAACGTGGTAAAAGTCAATTTGCTTGATTTTCAAGCCAATACATTTTCTTTGTTATTCAAGCCAAAGGGCGGTAAGTTTCCTTTATAGAGGTTTCGGACAAGGGGGTTCTAATGGTGTACTTTTTGTTTTGATCTGACTCTTTTTTTAGGACTTGGGGGGTTTTATATTTCTTTACATTGGAGGTGATCGTCTCTTACTAGGTTGCTAGCTACCGCTGCAACCCGGATATATAGAAGTTTTGAAAAGGCGGTTCTAATAGTGCAGTTTTGTTTTGATGTGAATCCTTTTTCGGGAGTTATGGGTTACTTTAGTTTTTGCTATGGGGAGTGATCGTCTCTTAATAGGTTGCTAGCTACCGCTGCAACCCAGATCTAGTAAATTTATCATTTACTATAGGCAACAATTTTAATAACATTGGAAATTCTGTATATTACATTATCATTAACTATATTTAAGTTGAGTATCTAATCTAGTATAGGCAAGAGTTCATTCTTTATTCTAAAAGTTTTAGTTACTATGTGCCGTGGTTTGTTCTTTACTAGGTTTCAGCTATATCCGATGAAATTTATGCTGTAAGATATCATAAAACAATTAATTAGCTTTTTACTCATATCTCATATGGTCTAGTGGTTTAGGATAGTTGGCTTTCAACCAATTGGCTTGGGTTCGAATCCCGGTGTGGGAATTAGTATTAAAACAAAATCAGGTGAAATTAATTAGCTAATTTAACAAGAAGTTGGTTACTAAGGGCAAGAGCTCGTTCTTTACTATATTCCAATGATCGTCTTTTAATGTAACATATCAGTTATTATGGGAGAGAGATAGTTCTTTACTGTAAGTAGTGTGTAGACTCCTTTAAGAATGCTATTCCAATGATCGTCTTTTAATGTATTTAGAAACAACAATATAATTTCGTGTTTTTCTATTCACGTCATAGCTCTAATATAAAACTATGACGACATTCAATATTTATCTAGTAGGGTTTCAGACAAGGTAATTCTAATGATGTACTTTTCTTTTGATTTGACTCTATTTTTAGGAGTTTTGTTATATTTCTTAGCATTGGACTGATCGTCTCTTACTAGATTGCTAGCTACTGCTGCAACCCAGATTCACATATATAGTTATTTATGAGAGGCAACCAGGCCAAGTGGTCCAAGGAACTGATGTTAGCCACCAGTCTCTTCGGAAGCGTGGGTTCAAATCTTACCGCTGGTATACGATTATGTTTGAAAGACTGCAGTGTGAAAAGACATCGAAAATGCAGTTTTTGGTGGAAAAATTTATTCTCTTTTGGAAATAATTCATTTTAGTTACAAAAGGTTTTTAACCCAATTAATTTCCTTTAAAATGAGCTATTGAACAACCCTCTACGATGTTCCAGTGCCAAGCTATCTCTGGAAACAAAGAAAAGAGAAAAGAGAAAAAAATATCCCGTTTAGGCAGAATGTTGTAGTAGCTGCCACTTTTCTTGATTTTCAAGCCAATATATTTCCCTTGCTGTTCAAGCCAAGGGACAGAAAGTTTCCTATACAGGGGTTTTGGACAAGGCGGTTCTAATGATGTACTTTTTGTTTTGATCTGACTCCTTTTTTAGGAACTATGGGTTTTATATTTCTTAACATTGGACGTGATCGTCTCTTACTAGGTTGCTAGCTACCGCTGCAACCCGGATTTTAGAAGTTATGGGTTATTATATTTCTTAACATTGGACTTGTCGTCTCTTATTAGGTTCCTAGCTACCGCTGCAACCCAGATATGTACAAAAATCAAATATATTTGAAAAGACTGCAGTATGAAAAGACATCAAAATGCGGTTTTTAGTGGAAAAATTTACTCTCTCTTAGAAATAATATATTTTAGTTACAAAAGATTTTTAACCCAATTAATTTTCTTTAAAATGAGCCATGGAACAACTCTCTACGATGTTCCAGTGCCAAGCTATCTCTGGAAAAGAAAAAGAAAGAAAAAAGTAGCGGCTACTACTGTTGTAGTAGCCACCACTTTTCTTGATTTTCAAGCCAATATATTCCCCTTGCTGTTCAAGCCAAATGACAGAAAGTTTCCTGTACAGAGGTTGCGGAAAAGGCGGTTCTAATGGTGTACTTTTTGTTTTGATCTGACTTTTTTTAGGACTTATGGGTTTTTATATTTCTTAACATTGGACGTGATCGTCTCTTACTAGGTTGCTAGCTACCGCTGCAACCCGGAAATTTCTTTTTACTATGGAGAGTGATTGTCTCTTACTAGGGTGAAGGCTACCACTGTCATCCGGATTAGTATAGGCAAGTCTTCGCTCTTTATTTTAGATATAGGAAAGAGTTCCTTCTTTATTTTACTTTCGTAATCCTGGTAAAACATTCATAAAATATTTCTCAATTTACGAAGATGAGCATACATTTTTGCCAGTTCTTGGACTTCTGAATGTAATTTTTCACTTTGTCCTTATGTGTTCTTTGGTAATGCCTCGCAGAAGTTTTAATTTTTTCATTATAGCTTTTATCACCCCAGTATCTACCCATTATTCTGGTAGCAACTTTTTTCTTATGTTTGTTTCGGTAATCTTTATCATTATCATACCATTCCTTGCTCATTTGTTTGGCTGTCTCAATTTCTGCATGTCTATAAAATTCATCATTATATTAACGCTGTTTGTCACTATCAATTTTTGCATGTCGATACGCCTGGTCGGTTGAATACCTTTACTTTTCTCTTTTCAAGATGCTATCTTTGTTTTTTGTGTAGTAGTGTTTTAAATTAAATTACGTATAACTCACTTAGAAGGCATCTTTTACTATCTTAACTATCCTATTATCATTTCTTAAGTCTCGTATCAAGTATCCATAACCTAACCAAAATAAAATTAATTTTTGAATTTTCTGGTATTTTGTTAGTGTGAATGAAAAGGTTATAATTATTGCTCAGATATAATAAATATTATTGCAGTTTACATAATAACTCTAGCGATTCTAAACTGAAAAATAAGGTATATAAAAAAATTGAATTTTTTAGTCTGAAATACAATTTAAATCCCCCGTCAGTTAGTTAGAACCTAACCAAAAATAAAACTAATTTTAAAATTTCTTAATGTAATAAAAATAATTTTTTTTAATTACCAAAGGTTTTAACCCCATTAATTTCCTTTAAAATGAGCCATTGAACAACTCTCTATGATGTGCCAAGCTATCTGTTGAATTACTAACCAATAGTATAATTAAGTCACGTATAAAATTTAGTATATGCAAGAGGTCGTTCTTTATTATAATAAAAAAAACCTTATATGCCCACAGGGCATAACTTAAAACCCATGCCCTGAGGGCTGTGGGGGAGTGTCCTCCTCAAGAACATATTTTCTATCTGGAAATCAGTTATGCTGAACAAAATAGCTATCTCAAAATTTTGATTAGATGTGTTTGGGGAATGATGGGCGTGGGGGGGGCTAGTTGCCCTCCAATTACTTTCGACTATTAAAAAGGGTACTAGCCCTTTGAATTTCCAATCAAATGAGCCCGTTTTGAAGTTTCTACGACAACGCTTTCTATAAAAACATTATATGCCCCCAGGGCATAACTTGAAACCCTTGCCCTGAGGGCTGTGGGGGAGTGTCCTCCTCAAGAACATATTTTCTATCTGGAAATCAGTTATGCTGAACAAAATAGCTATCTCAAAATTTTGATTGGATGTGTTTGGGGGAATGATGGGCGGGGGGGGGCTAGTTGCCCTCCAATCACTTTCAACCATTAAAAAGGGCACTAGCCACTCAAATTACCATCGAATGAGCCCTTTTCAAAGTTTCTACGACAACTCCTTCGATACGAAATTCCCGGGTATGGAGAAAAATAGAACACATTGTGCCCACATCGTTCTTTACTTAGGCATTGCTAACGTGCTGCCTATGATCCTAGTCTTTCTGATGCTTCACCAACAATCATTCTTGTATATGATTAACATTGGACGTGATCGTCTCTTACTAGGTTGCTAGCTACCGCTGCAACCCGGATTACTATGGCTGGAAGTTCGTTCTTTACTGTAATACACACAGGAAAAAGCCTACGGCTTTTTCTTCTTTTAAATAGTAAGAGACGATTCTCAAATAATCAAGTAGCTAGCTAATTCCAAAGGTATGCAATTTTTTGTTATTCCAATGATCGTTTTTTATTGTAACTAGGTTTCAGCCATCTCTACAGCCATGATACTATTGGAAATTACATAATCCCTATTTATGTTTCAGTTAACATGGGCAAGGTGTCGTTCTTTATTGTAATTTTGCCATCTTCTTGTATTTCT
Organism: Artemia sinica; assembly: GCA_027921565.1. Lineage (NCBI taxonomy): Eukaryota > Metazoa > Arthropoda > Branchiopoda > Anostraca > Artemiidae > Artemia > Artemia sinica. The sequence continues at coordinate 51,388,042 of CM051262.1, read as the reverse complement.
GAATGTAATTTTTCCCTTTGTCCTTATGCGTTCTTCGGTACAACCTCGCAGAGAATTTAATTTTTTCATTATAGCTTTTTTCACCCCAGTATCTACCCATTATTCTGGTAGCAACTTTTTTCTTATGTTTGTTTCGGTAATCTTCATCATTATCATACCGTTCCCTGCTCTTTTGTCTAGCCTGCTCAATTGTTGCTTCTCTATAAAGTTTATCATTGTGATAACGCTCCTTGATGTTTTGTCTAGCCTGCTCAATTCTTGCTTCTCTGTAATGTTCATCATTACCATACCGTTCCTTGATCTTTTGTTTGGCTGTCTCAATTTTTGCATGTCTATAATCTTCATCATTGTGATAACGTTCCCTGCTCTTTTGTCTAGCCTGCTCAATTGTTGCTTCTCTATAAAGTTTATCATTGTGATAACGCTCCTTGATCTTTTGTTTAGCCTGCTCAATTCTTGCTTCTCTGTAATGTTCATCATTACCATACCGTTCCTTGATCTTTTGTTTGGCTGTCTCAATTTTTGCATGTCTATAATCTTCATCATTGTGATAACACATCTTGCTGTTTTCTTTTGCTCTCTCAATTATTACTTCTCGATACGCCTGGTCGGTTGAATACCTTTGTTTTGCTCTCTCAATTTTTACTTCTCGATACGCCTGATCGGTTGAATACCTTTGCTTTTCTCTTTTCAAGATACTAGCTCTGTTGTTTGTGTAGTACTCTTTCTTCAAATTGCGTATAGCTTGCTTCGATCTAACCATTATTCTAATCAAGAATGAGAGAATTTTCAGTTTTGACTTTCCTTATATACTAATTATGACGTCACTCTATTCACGTCATAGCTCTAATATAAAACTATGATGACGTTCATTATTTATCTAGTAGGGCTTCAGACAAGGTATTTCTAATGATGTACTTTTGTTTTGATCTGACTCTATTTTTAGGAGTTTTGGGTTTTTATATTTCTTAGCATTGGACTGATCGTCTATTACTAGGTTGCTAGCTACTGCTGCAACCCAAATTCACATATATATTTATTTATGAGAGGCAGCCTGGCCGAGTGGTCCAAGGCACTGGTGTTAGCCACCAGTCTCTTCAGAGGCGTGGGTTCAATTCTTACCGCTGGTATACGATTATGTTTGAAAGACTGCAGTGTGAAAAGACATCAAAAATGCAGTTTTTGGTGGAAAAATTTATTCTCTTTTAGAAATAATTTATTTTAGTTACTATAGATTTTTAACCCAATTAATTTCCTTTAAAATGCGCTATTGAACAACCCTTTACGATGTTCCAGTGCCAAGCTATCTGTGGAAAGAAAAAAGAAAAAAAAAAGAAAAAAATATCTCGTTTAGGCAGAATGTTGTAGTAGCTGCCACTTTTCTTGATTTTCAAGCCAATATATTTCCCTTGCTGTTCAAGCCAAGGGACAGAAATTTTACTATGCAGGGGTTTCGGACAAGGCGGTTCTAATGGTGTACTTTTTGTTTTGATCTGACTCTTTTTTTAAGAACTATGGGTTTTTATATTTCTTAACATTGGACGTGATCGTCTCTTACTAGGTTGCTAGCTACCGCTGCAACCCGGATTACCCCTGGAACCACCGTATATCAGGAACCACCCGGATAACTCATTTTAAAGGTAGAACTCTTTCTAATTGATTACAAACAGGAAAAAGCCTACGGCTTCTTCTTCTTTGAAATAGTAAGAGACTAGCCTCAAACAATCAAGTAGCTAACTAAATCAAATGTATGTATTGGGTTTTTTATTCCAATGACCGTCTTTTAGTGGAAAATTTTAATATATTGACCTTAAATATAATTTAATATATTAGGATTTATGTACAAAAATCAAATATCTTTGAAAAGACTGCAGTGTGAAAAGACATCAAAAATGCAATTTTTAGTGGAAAAATCTATTCTCTTTTAGAAATAATTTATTTTAGTTACAAAAGATTTTAACCCAATTAATTTCCTTTAAAATGAGTCATTGAACAACTCTCTAAGATGTTCCAGTGCCGAGCTATCTGTGGAAAAGAAAAAAAGAAAAAAAAATATCCCGTTTAGGCAGAATGTTGTAGTAGCTGCCACTTTTCTTGATTTTCAAGCCAATATATTTCCCTTGCTGTTCAAGCCAAGGGACTGAAAGTTTCCTATACAGGGGTTTCGGACAAGGCGGTTCTAATGGTGTACTTTTGAATTTGATCTGACTTTGGACGTGATCGTCTCTTACTAGGTTGCTAGCTACCGCTGCAACCCGGAACCACAATATTCTCCACATGAGGCATGTAATTTCTTTCTGTTTTTTTTTTCTCCTCAGCTAGCTGGTCACTGGAAAATTATAGAGAGCTGTGTAATGGTTAATTTTAAACAACATTACTATATTAGTGTCTTTTGTAATTAAAATAACATCAGGAATCATCGGATTCATCGAGTCATCAGATATAGCTATAGTAGCTATTGTTATTAACATCCTATTGCATGCGAAAATAAAAATATTATTTTTAAAATTATAAAACGTATGTAGATATTTTTATGTAAAATGCAGTATTTCTTTAGGGTTGTAACAAAAAATACAATTCTTTTAGGGTTTGAAAAAAACCTGCTTGTTTTAGGGTTTTAACAAAAAATCCGATTCGCCAACTGAAATTAGATTAATTCCTGAAAATTTTAAATAAAATAATTTTATTTAGCTGCTAACAGCAAAATTATTTATGATGTCTGAGGAATAGTTTTTATTTTTTAATTCAAACAAAAAAAAGAAAAAATTAAAATTAGTTTTTTTTTTGTTAGTTTCTAACTACTTAACATAAACAAAATCTAATTCGTCATTTGAAACTAAAATAATATCTAAAAATTTTAAACAAAATGATTTTATTTAACTGCAAACTGCAAAAATTATAATGGTGTCGGAGGAATAATTTTAATTTTCTAATTCAAACCAGAAAAATACCTAAAAATTTTTAAATTAGTATACTTTTCGTTTTGCTTCAAGTGACTCGTTACGTCAGTTTATGGGGTGAAAATATATTACTGAATAGAATAATTATTAAGATGAATTCTTGGATTGATCATATTAAAAGTCAATTGCTATCAAAAGGTATTTCAGAAGCTGCTATTATTGGTGTTGATGGGTCAGTTTGGGCAAAGTCTAGGGAATTTTCTGCCACAGCAGCTGAATTGAAAGCGTTTGTATCAAAATATGATTCAGATGAGTTTTCTGAGAACGGTATTATGATGGGAGGAATGAAGTATTTTTACCTTTCAAGGGATCATGGTGTTGTACGGGCAAAAAAGGGAGAAAATGGCTTTCATGCAATGAAGCTGAAACAATTGTATATTATAGCTCTGTATGATGTGATAAACTGCCCACCACCTGAAGCTGCAATTACAGTGGAAAATTATGGTAATTATTTATCTAAAAGTGGGTATTGAAAAAGCAATTTAAGCATAGAAATCTGAAAGGAAAATGATACAGCATGAAACTGTTTGAAATGGAAGTTGTAAGGATTTTACATGAGAAACCTGGGTTTTGGTGGTAGTAATATAATGAGGAACGATCGCGTCCCCTTAATAAAAACTACAATCACTTACAACCCTTGCATTGACTGTGGAGGGAGCGTCATCCTCAAACCAAATAACAGAAAGTTTACTATACAGAGGTTTCGGAAAAGGGGGTTCTAATGTTGTACTTTTTGTTTTGATCTGACTCTTTTTTTAGGAGTTAGGGGTTTTTATATTTCTTAATATTGGACGTGATCGTCTCTTACTAGGTTGCTAGCTACCGCTGACACCCGGATTATATTTCTTATAATTGGACGTGATCATCTCTTACTAGGTTGCTAGCTACCATTGTAACCCAGATTATGTAATACCGCTGCAACCCTGATAACAAAAGGGAAAATATTACAAACAGGAAAAAGCCTACGGCCCTTTATGTAACTACCCCTGGAACCATCATATATCAGTTACTATGGGCGAGAGATCGTTCTTTACTGTAAACTTTGAAAGACTGCAGTATGAAAAGACATCAAAAATGCAGTTTTTAATTGAAAAATTTATTCTCTCTTAGAAATAATTTATTTTAGTTACAAAAGATTTTTAACCCAATTAATTTCCTTTAAAATGAGCCATTGAAAAACTCTCTACGGTGTTCCAGTGCAAAGCTCTCTGTTGAATTACTAACCTATACTATAATTAACTGGCGTATAAAATTTAGTATAGGCAAGAGGTTGTTCTTTATTATAAAAAAAATATCCCGTTTAGGCAGAATGTTGTAGTAGCTGCCACTTTTCTTGATTGCTGTTCAAGCCAAGGGACAGAAAGTTTACTATTCAGGGGTTTCAGATAAGGCGGTTCTAATGGTGTACTTTTTGTTTTGATTTGACTCCTTTTTTAGGAGCTATGGGTTTTTTTTTTATATTTCTTAACATTGGACGTGATCGTCTCTTACTAGGTTGCTAGCTACCGCTGCAACCCGGATATAATTACTCATAGATACCAAAATCCCTACTGTATTACAAACAGGAAAAAGCCTATTGCCTTTTCTTAATTGGAATAGTAAAAGACGACCTGACTACAACCTACGATTATGACATCATTGATCAATCTGTAACATTAACATTTACAATGAACCATATCGATCCTTTTATGTACTTGTAGCTACCCCTGGAGCCACCATATATCAGTTACTATTGGCAAGAGATCGTTCTTTACTGTAAAAACTTTTTGATTATAAACGGGAAAAAGCTTATGGCTTTATCTTAGTTGGAGTCGTAATAAACAAACCTTAGTATGGTACTATTCCCCAGACAAATAACTTCTCACAATATGCTTGTATTACCTTAACTTTTAGTTACTATATGTCGTGGTTTGTTCTTTACTAGGTGTCAGGTATATCCGATGAAAATTATATAATCCTCATTTACGTGCTCATCTTTTACTAAGTTGCACCTACGACAGCAAGCATGATTCATTTTTCAGTTAATCTTTCTTTTCTATAATTACAAATGGTTTTTAACCCCATTAACTACCTTCAAAATGAGCCATTGAACAACTCTTTACGATGTTCCAGTGCCATGCTATCTGTTGAATTACTAACCTATACTATAATTAAGTGACGTATAAAATTTAGTATAGGCAAGAGTTCATTCTTTATTATAGACTCCAAATCATTTTTTAACCTGTCTTCGGTGTCACCATTTAAAATCCGTTTGTTTGCGTCTAACAAATCCTCCATAGCATCTGCTGCTCTGTCAATGACTCCTCCCTGAATTACATTTTCTGGGTCTAAAGTTCGTTCTTTAATGTAATTCAAGCCAAGGGACAGAAAGTTTCCTATATAGGGGTTTAGAACAAGGCAGTTCTAATGGTGTACCTTTTGTTTTGATCTGTCTCCTTTTTAGGAACTATGGGTTTTTATATTTCTTAACATTGGATGTGAACGTCTCTTACTAGGTTGCTAGCTACCGCTGCAACCCGGATATTCTTTACCATAACAACCAGGATGACGTCAGTTACAACTTGGGTTTCGTTTTATGCTATATCATATCAAACAGGAAAAAGCCTACGCCTTTTTCTTCTTTGAAATAGTAAGACGAACCTCAAGCAATCAAGTAGCTAACTAAGTTCAATGTATGCAGTGGTATGCTATTCCAATGATCGTCTTTTAATGTAAAATATAATCTTCGAACATTTGAACCTTTTATAATTTATAATGATGTATAATATAAATACTGTAATCTTAACTATAGTGAAGTTGCCTATGCAAGTTAGTATAGGGAAGAGTTCAATCTTTATTATAATTCCTTAATGTAACAAGTGGTTTGCATGATCCGGCCGTTAACCGAAAGGTTGGAAGTTCAAAGACACCCGTGGTCGATTTCTTTTAGTTTGTAATTCAGCTATGAATAAAACCGTGATACCGATGATACTTACAAAATTCCGTTTACAGCATCGATCCTTATGTAAATTAGTTCCTATGGGTTGAAGCTAGTTCTTTACTGTAATAAATACAATAATTTCCTTTCAAATGAGTTATTAAACAGCTCACTATGATTCCCCAGTTCCCCACCACCTGTGCCGAAAAGAGACGAACCTCAGAGAATCAGGCAGCTGTTTAAGTCCAATATATACAATAGTTTTTTTCTTATAATGATCGTCTTTAAATGTAAATTAACTATAGTGAAGTTGCCTATGCAAGTTAGTATAGGGAAGAGTTCGATCTTTATTAAAATTCCAGGAATAATTCTAGATTCAGTTGAAAAATAAGATTTTGTTCCAAGAATCGAGCAGCTAACTATGGGCTTTTATATTTCTTAACATTGGACGTGATCGTTTCTTACTAGGTTGCTAGCTACCGCTACAACCCGGATATGGATTTCTATATTTCTTTTTTAACTTGTATTTCTTAACATAGGACGTGATCGTCTCTTAAAAATTATTTTTGGTTTTATTAGGTTCTAGCAATTCGACGCGTGATTTTATGGGTAGCTTAGACTAAATACAACTGAATTCATCGATTTATGCTAGCAAAACATTTTTTAAGTCTGATGAAGATTTAACTGATGTGTCAAAAGTAAGGTTGCAAGTCGACGATTTTGTTTTGGTCTTATTATAAAAACCCTGATTACAAACAGGAAAAAGCTTACTGCTTTTTCTTCTCTGGAGTAGTAAGAGACAACTCTGGCAGCTAACTGGTCAAAAAAATCTGACAGCTAACTAAGTCCAATGTATGCAATGGTTTGTTATTCCAACGATTGTCTTTTAATGTAACTACCATTGCAGTCCGGAATATATACAAGCAGCTTCCATGTTTTAATTACAAAAGGTTTTTAACCCCATTAATTTTCTTCAAAATGAGCCTTTGAACAACTCTCTACAATGTTGCAGTGCCATGCTATCTGTTGAATTACTAACCTATACTATAATTAAGTTGCGTATAAAATTTAGTATAGGTAAGAGGTCGTTCTTTATTATAATTTTAGTTACAAAAAATTTTCAACCTCATTAATTTCCTTTAAAATGAGCCATTGAACAACTCTCTACGATGTTCCAGTGCCAAGCTGTCTGTGTAATTACTAACCTATAATATAATTAAGTGGCGTATAAAATTTAGTATAGGCAAGAGGTCGTTCTTTATTATAAAAAAAATGGAAATTATTGTTCAGACACTGTAAATATTTTTGCACTTTGCAGCTAAATAAAATTATATTTTTTTAAATTTTCAGGAATTATTCTAGTTTCAGTTGACAAATAAATTTTTTTTTTCTTCAAGGAATCGAGCAGCTAACTAATTCCAATATATACAATGGTATGTGCCAAGCTATCTTTGGAATGACTAACCTATACTATAATTAAGTTGCGTATAAAATTTAGTATAGGCAAGAGGTCGTTCTTTATTATAAAAGAAAAAAATATCCCGTTTGTGGAGAATAACTTGGTTAAAGTCAATTTTCTTGATTTTCAAGCCAATATATTTTCTTTGTTATTCAAGCCAAAGAGTGATAAGTTTCCTTAATAGGGGTTTTGGACAAGGCGGTTCTAATGGTGTACTTTTTGTTTTGATTTGACTCTTTTTTTAAGAACTATGGGTTTTTAAATTTCTTAACATTGGACGTGATCGTCTCTTACTAGGTTGCTAGCTACCGCTGCAACCCGGATTTATGGTGAACTATATCGGTCCCTTATGTAAGTTGCTAGCTACCGCTGCAACCCGGATAATAAACTGATTACAAACAGGAAAAAGCCTACGGCTTTTTCTTCTTTTAAATAGTAAGATACGAACCTCAAACAATCAAGTAGCTAACTAATTCCAATGTATGCAATTGTTTGTTATTTCAACGATCGTCTTTTAATGTAAAATTACATAATCCATATTTATGTTTCAGTTAACATGGGCTAGGTGTCCTTCTTTATTGTAATTCGTTCTTTATAATATTTAATGTTCGTTCTTTACTGTAATAAAATTATTAAGCACACAAAATCCCGTGTCGAGTATCTAAAACCTAGCATAAAACAAAACTAATTTTAAAATTTTCAGGTATTTATCTTGTTTGAATTACAAAATTAGTATTATTGGTTAGACACCATAAATATTTTTGCAGTTTAAATAATAAGTTTAGTGATTCTGGACTGAAAACTAAAATAATTGCAATTATGAGACAATAATATGGAGATATGTACTTTACGGGTTACAGGATACAATAATAAATTTGAACTGAGATGAAAAAAAAATTTCTTCCAGGAGACAAAAAGCAAAACTAATTTTAGAATTTTCATGTATTTTTGTTGTTTAAATTAAAAAATTACTATTACTGATTAGGCATCATAAATATTTTTGCAGTTTACATAATAATTTTAGCGATTAAGCCAAAAAAGAAAATTTTGGTTCCAGGAGTTTCGGTTACTATTGAGACAAGTAGCTATTATTACTATAGAGTTCATTACATGGACTGTTTTATTGCTTCAAAATTCAAATATCTTTGAAAAGACTGCAGTATGAAAATACATCAAAAATGCAATTTTTTTGACAAAATTGATTCTACTTTAAAAAGTATTTTATTTTTAAATACAAAAGTGACTAGATGTTGCAATTTCCTTTAAAATGAGCTATTATACAGCTCTCTATGATTTTCCAGTGCCCAGCTAGCTGAGCAGAAAGAAAAAGCGGAAAGAAAAAAATATCCCGTTTGTGGAGAATAACGTGGTAAAAGTCAATTTTCTTGATTTTCAAGCCAATATATTTTCTTTGTTATTCAAGCCAAAGGGAGGTAAGTTTCCTTTATAGAGGATTCGGACAAGGCGGTTCTAATGGTGTACTTTTTGTTTTGATCTGACTCTTTTTTTAGGAGTTGGGGGGTTTTATATTTCTTGACATTGGAGGTGATCGTCTCTTACTAGGTTGCTAGCTACCGCTGCAACCCGGATTTAATATAAATTTCATTAATCGGATATTTTAATATATCCTATATGGTCTAGAGGTTGGGATAGTTCTCACCCAGTAGGCTTGAGTTAAATTTCTGTAAGGGAAATTTTTACTTATGATGATTTCTTAAGGAACATATAAAATTTCTTAATGTAATAAAAATAATTGTTTTAATTACAAAAAGTTTTTAACCCCATTAATTTCCTTCAAAATGAGCCATTAAACAACTCTCTACAATGTTCCAGTGCCATGGTATCTGTTGAATTACTAACCTATACTATAATTAAGTGGCGTATAAAATTTAGTATAGGTAAGAGGTCGTTCTTTTTTATAATTCTTTAATGTAAAAATTCGATGATCGAGCCTTTATGTAACCCGGATTAAAAAATTATTATCATATCTTATATGTAACTTTTATTTTATAAGTCTTCGATAGTCTAATGGTAAGTATACCCACTTGTTACCTGGGAGAAGGGGGTTCGATTCCCCGTCAGAGAGAACTTTTAATATGTTGAATTAAAAGCACTATCTTTTCAATTTAAAATTTAAAAAAGAAACTTGTTTATTTACATTCTAGCTAAAATAATGAAGATAATATGAATGAACCACAGTGTTCAGTTTCTTTGGACTTGAGTTCATTTTTTAACTATAACTACAAACAGGTAAAAGCCTACGGCTTTTTCTTCTTTTAAATAGTAAGAGACGAAACTCAAACAATCAAGTAGCTAACTAAGTCCAATGTATGCAATGGTTTGTTATTTCAGTGATCGTCTTTTAATGTATTTCGGACAAGGCGGTTCTAATGGTGTACTTTTTTGTTTTGATCTGACTCCTCTGTTAGGAACTATGGGTTCCTAACATAGTAATATCCAAAAGAAATGTTGCATGTTTACTGAAAAGCTTCCAAGGTATGGACCGGCAACTGTGGAATAGTTTACAGATGTAATGGGAAATCTTATACATCACTGTGAATATATGGAGGCATAATTGTCCTTTACTTAGTTTCAGCTTAAATTCGATGATCGAGCCTTTATGTAAACTACATCCAACGACTTTGACGTCATTGATCAATATTGAATATACAAAATTAAGTTTTTCGTGAAAAATAATTAATAAAAAAAATTAAGTGCAAAAGGCGCTAGGATCTAGAGATTTCCTTTAAAATGAGCCATTGAACAACTCTCTACGATGTTCCAGTGCCAAGCTATCTCTGGAAACAAAAGAAAGAAAAAAATATCCCGTTTGTGCAGAATAACGTGGTTAAAGTCAATTTTCTTGATTTTCAAGCCAATATATTTTCTTTGTTATTCAAGCCAAAGGGTGGTAAGTTTCCTATACAGGGTTTCGGACAAGGCGGTTCTAATGGTGTACTTTTTGTTTTGATCTGACTACTTTTTTAGGAGTTAGGGGTTTTTATATTTCTTAACATTGGACGTGATCGTCTCTTACTAGGTTGCTAGCTACCGCTGCAACCTGGATACCCTATACTCAGTAGTTTTCGATCGTAGCTTATTTTATCTGGTTTTGTTAAAATAGGCTTTCTTCTGGAATCTTCTGTGATTGTACAGAAGATATTTCCTTTGTACTTTTGTCCATTGAATATTTTGATTTCCTTTCATCCTTTGCCTAATTAATTACACAATACACTAGATGTAGCAATTTGCTTTAAAATGAGCTATTAAACATAAACTGAACCATTAACCATTAATAATAACCTGGTTACAAACAGGAAAAAGCCTACGGCTTTTTCTTCTTTCAAATAGTTAGAGACGAACCTCAAATAATCAAGTGGCAAACTAGTTCCAATGTATTCAATGATTTGATATTCCAATGATAGTCTTTTAATATCTTTTCAACACATTGTAAACAGGAACCTTTGATTACTGTAAGCATCATCTATATAACTTCCTTATAACACTTCAGTTACTATGGACTGAAGATCGTTCTTTAATGTAAACTTTTGTCACCCCAGTATCTACCCAGTATTCTGGTAGCAACTTTTTTCTTTTATATTTTTCGGTAATCATCATCATTGTGATAACGCTCCTTGATATTTTGTCTAGCCTGCTCAATTGTTGCTTCTCTGTAATCTTTATCATTATCATACCGTTCCTTGCTCTTTTGTCTAGCTTGCATAATTGTCGCTTCTCTATAAAGTTCATCATTGTGATAACTATCCTTGATGTTTTGTTTGGCTCTCTCAATTTTACTTCTCGATGTGCCTGGTCGGTTGAATACCTTTGCCTTTCTCTTTTCAAGATGCTATCTCTGTTTTTTTGTGTAGAACTGTTTTTTTAACTTGCGTGTAGCTTGCTTTGATCAAACCATTATGTAATCATGAATGAGACCATTTACATCTTTGTCGCTTTTTATATAGCAATTATGATGTCATGGCGTTATGATTTTATTTCATGACGTCAAGGCGTAATGATATTATTTCATGACGTCTCAGAAATAACAAACAATGTCGTGTTTTTCTATTCACGTCATAGCTCTAATAAAACTATGACGACATTCATTATTTATCTAGTAGGGTTTCAGACAAGGTGCTTCTAATGATGTAATTTTGTTTTGATCTGACTCTATTTTTAGGAGTTCTGGATTTTTGTATTTCTTAGCATTGGACTGATAGTCTCTTATTAGGTTGCTAGCTACTGCTGCAACCCGGATTCACATATATAGTTATGAGAGGCACCGTGGCCGAGTGGTCCAAGGCGCTGGTGTTAGCCACCAGTCTCTTCGGAGGCGTTGGTTCAAATCTTATCGCTGGTATACGATTATGATTTATGTACAAAAATCAAATATCTTTGAAAAGACTGCAGTATGAAAAGACATCAAAAATGCAGCTTTTAGTAGAAAAATTTATTCTCTTTTAGAAATAATTAATTTTAGTTACAAAAGATTTTTAACCCAATTAATTTCCTTTAAAATGGGCCATTGAACAACTCTCTACGATGTTCCAGTGCCAAGCTATCTGTGGAAAAGAAAAGAAAAATATTCCATTTAGGCAGAATGTTGTAGTAGCTGCCAGTTTTCTTGATTTTCAAGTCAATATATTTCCCTTGCTGTTCAAGCCAAGGGACAGAAAGTTTCCTATATAGGGGTTTCCGACAAGGCGGTTCTAATGGTGTACTTTTGTTTTGATCTGACTCCTTTTTTAGGAGCAAGGGTTTTTATATTTCTTAACATTGGACGTGATCGTCTCTTACTAGATTGCTAGTTACCGCTGCAACCCAGATATACGATTGTAACGTCATTCATCGAGCTTGTACACAAAAATGCAGTTTTTTTTCAAAATTTATTCTATTTTAAACACTATTTTATTTTTAATTACAAAAGGCACTAGATGTAGCAATTTTCTTTAAAATAAGCGATTATTCAGTTCTCTATGATTTTCTAGTGCCTAGCTATCTGAGCAGGAAAAAACGGAAACAAAAAAAGATTTCGTATGTGCAGAGAATTGTGGCTTCAGCCACTTTTCTTGATTTTCAAGCCAGTATATTTTCCTTGTTGTTTAAGCCAAAAGACGGTAAGTTTTCCTATATAAGGTTTCGGAAAAGGCAGTTCTAATTGTGTACTTTTTGTTTTGATCTGACTCTATTTTTACGATTTATTCGTTATTGTATTTATTAACATTGTAGGTGATGGTCTCGTACTAGGCTGTTTGCTACCTCTGCAACCCGTATATCTGATGCAACGAAGAAAATAAAAGGAGCTATGTGGTATATATGAGGTCATGCATGGTTATAACGTCATTATTAGACTTGCTTTGATAATCCAATATTGTTTAAAATACACAGTGTTGAAAGATATTAAATTGTGTAAAGAGCAAAACGCTGGTATTTGCAAGAATATTTGTATATATTTTAACAAGGGATTACAAGAATTTAAAAAGCTTACAAAATAAAACCAAAGTTTGGAGCATAGTAGATATTGTTGTTAGAAATCGTACTTGCTTTAATAATCAAATATCTTTGAAAAGACTGCAGTATGAAAAAACAACAAATTACCAATCCAAATCTATATATATAGAATCTATATAAGGAAGCCTACCACATGCCGAGTGCTGGGGCCCAGCAGCGACACCGGCAGGCTCCCGGTACTATAATTGATATAAACTCCACAGCTAACTCAGTTCAATATATGCAATGGTGTGCTTTTCTAATGATCTTCCTCTAATATAAACTATGGACTAAAGTTCGTTCTTTAATGTAACTTTTGTTTGGCTGTCTCAATTTTTGCATGTCTATAATCTTCATCATTGTGAAAACACATCTTGCTGTTTTGTTTTGCTCTCTCAATTATTACTTCTCGATACGCCTGGTCGGTGGAATACCTTTGCTTTTTTCTTTTCAAGTTACTATCTCTGTTGTTTGTGTAGTACTGTTTTTTCAACTTGAGTGCAGCTTGCTTGATTGAAACCATTATGTAATTATGAATGAGAACATTTACAGTTCTGACGCTTCTTATATACTAATTATGACGTCACGGCGTAATGATTTTATTTCATGATGACGTCATGGCACAATGATATTATTTCATGACGTCTTCAGAAACCACAACATAATATCGTGTTTTTCTATTCACGTCATAGCTCTAATATAAAGCTATGACGACATTCATTATTTATCTAGTAGGGTTTCATACAAGGTAATTCTAATGATGTACTTTTGTTTTGATCTGACTCTATTTTTAGGAGTTTTGTTATATTTATTAGCATTGGACTGATCGTCTCTTACTAGGTTGCTAGCTACTGCTGCCACCCAGATTCACATATATATTATTTATGAGAGGCAGCCTGGCCGAGTGGTTCAAGGCACTGGTGTTAGCCACCAGTCTCTTCGGAGGCGTGGGTTCAAATCTTACCGCTGGTATACGATTATGTTTGAAATACTGCAGTGTGAAAAGACATCAAAAATGCAGTTTTTGGTGGAAAAATTTATTCACTTTTAGAAATAGTTTATTTTAGTTACAAAAGGTTTTTAACCCAATTAATTTCCTTTAAAATGAGCCATTGAACAACTCTCTACGATGTTCCAGTGCCAAGCTATCTCTGGATACAAAAGAAAAAAAGAAAAAAAGAAAAAAATATCCCGTTTAGGCAGAATGTTGTAGTAGCTGCCACTTTTCTTGATTTTCAAGCCAATATATTCCCCTTGCTGTTCAAGCCAAGGGACAGAAAGTTTCCTATACAGGGGTTTCGGACAAGGCGGTTCTAATGGTGTACCTTTTGTTTTGATCTGACTCCTCTGTTAGGAACTATGGGTTTTTATATTTCTTAATATTGGACGTGATCGTCTCTTACTAGGTTGCTAGCTACCGCTGCAACCCGGATTTATATGGACTAGAGTTCGTTCTTTATTGTAAATATACATAATTATTGCTCACTTATAAAGATAATATATATGCTACCATGAATGTCCGAAATCTAGTTAATGTTGACATTCAGTGGTGAATGTTCGAAATTCTTTTTTCTCTGCTTCGATTCAATTAGCTTGGCGAGTCAGCTTTTTCAGTCTTATGCAACTTATGATGGTAAAAGTTAAAGTTAGGTTAGATGATATTAATTTCGATTAGGTTAAGTTAGATTAGTTTAGGTTAAATATGGTTTTAAATATCCAAAATGCGTTAGAACCTAACTTAGGCTAACCTAAACCAACCTAACCTCGCCTAACCAAACCTAATCTAACCTAATGTGTTATCATCAAACCTTGCATTAAATTGAAAATTATGACTGGCAACGCTGACTAAATCCAATGAGAAAAAAAAGGCATTTCGGACATTCACCAGTGGATGTCGGTATTTACCAATTTGCGGACATTCATGATAACAAACGCACACACACACACACACACACAAACACACACACACACATATATATGAGTTCCACAAAAGAGTTCCACAAACAAATCCAAAACTTGAAATCATGTTTTACTTCAGCTTCATTCAACGTAAGCGATGCATAAATAGTTGTAATAATTTCAGCTTTAAAGTAGCTGAACAAATTTGTCACCAAATCAGTTTAGCGGCACATCCTTCACAAACCCCCAATGGTGATCTTGAACCATCTTAATATAGTCAAATTTACTCTTTAGACCCGATAAAGCTGTTGAAAAACGCCTTGCAAATCTTTTAAATTATGCGATCCCTCGTAACCTTCTGGATCTCTTAGAAGAAATATTGCAAGACATAAACAACTATGCCAAATAGAATATGAAAAGGCAAGAAGAACAGGATGATGCAAATTAACAAGGTGATGCAAAGAACAGCTACGTGATAGGCTTATATATATATATATATATATATATATATATATATATATATATATATATATATATATATATATATATATATATATATATATATATATATATATATATATATATATATATATATATATATATATTTATATATATATATATATATATATATATATATTTATATTTATATATATATATATATATATATATATATATATATATATATATATATATATATATATATATATATATATATATATATATATATATATATATATATATATATATATATATATGTATAGTACCGTGAGCCCGCCAACTTCGTCGCTGGGCCCCAGCACTCGGCACGCACAAGGCTCATATTTACTAATTCTCATTGTCGCTTGTCTTCTAACCACAGACAATTCGAGCCCTTTTTTGAGGTCATGACATCACACAGGTTCGATACAGCCACCCTGGGAAAAAGACAGTTTCTTTCTTAAGGTTGTGACCTATTTAGATAGTTTTTGTGGCTACAAATGTCAATTTGCTAGTTTTAAGAAGAAAAAAAAAACTATGTAGCTGATTTCGAAGCTAGGCCCCGTCTTGGCTACGTGACAGGCCTCTCTATATGGATTTTCATTACCACTTATCTTGTAATCGCAGACATTGTGAACCTCATCTTGATGTTATGGTCTCACCACAGGTTAGATACAATAACCATGAAAAAAAATGCATATTCTCCCTTAAATTTGTGACCTCTTTAGATCGTTTTAGTGGCCAGAAATGTCTATATGCCTGTTAAGAAAATCAACTATTTAAACCATTTCAAAGCCAGGCCCTGGAACTCGGCATGATGTAGGCTTGTATATATTGATTTTCGTTGTAAGTAGCAGCCTCCAAATTCGTCACCATTGTGTGCCACTCTGTCCTTGGGCAAATGGAGGACTCCCTGGGAAACAAATAAAACATTGAAGGTCAATGACTTGTAATAAAACAGTTGCGTTGTTTACGGCATCTTTATAGGTTTGTACTGGGTTTCGCGCCACATTTTGTTGACGTTGAAGATTGTGATGACGTTGTTCTTCTGCCACAATATTTCTTTCTTCTTCATTTTCATTTTGATACGCTCATTTTTGGCACATTTCTCACAAATTTTTTTTCCAAAATTGAGGCTTTTAACGAATTTTCTCATCCATTGTGAATTTAATTTGCTCGGGCCGTTTACTCGGCCTTATCACATTCTATAGTTTAGGTGGTAGTTCCAAAGAATCATCATTTGTAATACTTGCAAATTTTCGTTTTTTGGGTCTTCCTACTGAAACTATATAATTGGTTGCGTTGAAAACTCTAAGCTTAATCACGCATCGAGTAGATAAAATCTAACAAAAAAAACAAATTAATTTGAAAATTTTCAGGCATTTTTCTAATTTGAATTAAAACATTAAAATTATTGTTCAGACACCATTAAGAAATTTTACAGTTTACATAATAGCCGAATGCAGTTTTTCGTAGAAACTTGATTTTATTTTAAAAATTATTTTTGTTAATTACGAAAAGCTTTTAGATACATCAATGAGTGGAGATATGTTTGTTTGTACATGAAGTCATTGCAAAAAGTTTTGTATATAAATATGACGTCACTGACATTAATCTTTTTTCCAAAATTAAGGCTCTTAACGAATTTTCTCAAACTTCTGACCTACATAGATCGTTTTTAGGCCAGAATTTCTCAGGATACAAATTTTTCCCAAAAACATGAAGCCGTTTTCAAGAACAAATAAATCTCACTGTCGCTTGTCTTCTAAATACGGACAATTTGAGCCTGTTCTTGATGTCATGACGCCCAAATGGTCACTAAATTAGAAGTGGTACCTTTGTAAAATTACATTTTTTTTAAGATTACCTTTAACTTTTGCCTCGGCTTGTCTTTTGTCATTATGAAAGACATATCGCCGAACCTTTGTTTCTTTTAATTGCTCAGGTGGTGGGACAAAAACTTCTTTTCCTTCCAACGATTTATCTAGTCCAGGTTTTTGATTTTTAAAGGTATGGAAGGCATCGACGACCACCTTCGTTTCTTTTAATTGTTCATCTTTTGTGATTATGAAAGACATATCGCCGAACCTTTGTTTCTTTTAATTGTTCAGGTGGTGGGACAAAAACTTCTTTTTCTTCCAACGATTTATCTAGTCCAGGTTTTTGATTTTCAAAGGTATGGTAGGTATTGATGACCTTATCCATGGCAAAATCCAAAACCCAATCATCATCGCTATCATTTTCAGTTTGTTTGGTTCGTTTTATCTCGGCTTATCTTTCGTCATTATGAAATGCATATCGCCAAACTTTTGTTTTTCTAACAAAGGTATGATAGGTATTGATGACCTTATCAATGTCAAAATCCTAAACCCAATCATCATCGCTATCATTTATAATTTTGACTCGTTTTGATTCTCGCTGCCCAGGTTGATTTTTAATGATTTGATCACATGTTTGGTGTTGTATGTCTTCTAACCGCATGTGTCTTTGCTCTTTATTTCCATTTTTGATTTGCTCACATGCTCGGTTTCGCATGTCTTCTAATTGTGTGTCTGCTCTTCATTTTTATTTTTGACACGCCGCCGCGTTTCTTCTAACCGTGTTTTTCTTTGCTCTTTATTTTCATTTTTGACTCGCTCACTTGCTCGGTGTCGTATGTATTTTAACCGCGTGTGTCTTTGCTCTTCATTTTCATTTTTATCACGCTCTCACGTATCTTCTAACCGCTCGTGTCTTTGCTCTTCATTTTTATTTATACCACGTTTTTGGATCTTGATCACTTCGGACAATTTAGCAATGGCCTTTGCTTTAGCTGTCCATATTGGTGTTGCCGCGATTGATGGTCCAGGTTGTCGAATTTCACATCTTATGACGTTTGATAGTTCAGGTGGTAGTTCCAAAGAATCATCATTTACAGTAGCTGCAACTGCAAATTTTTGTTTTTTGGGCCTTCCAACAGACATTATATTATATAAATAACTGTTGCGTTGAAAACTCAACAATCTTATTTATGCTATGTATGACATCATGTAAGAAAATGCTTATATGATGTCAAATATTATGTCATAAGAGCGGCTTATATGATGTACTAACATAGTACATGACGTCATTTGCAAAAATAACAAAATTAAGGCTCTTAACGAATTTTTTCACACTTCTGACCTATCTAGATCTTTTTTCTATGCGAGAATATCCCAAGATACCAATTTTACCGAGAAAATGTTGAGCTGTTTTCGAGAAAATACGGACATATATACACATATACACAATTATTGCTCACTTATAAAGATAATATATATGCTACCATGAATGTCCGAAATCTAGTTAATGTTGACAGTCAGTGGTAAATGTTCGAAATTCTTTTTTCTCTGCTTCAATTCAATTAGCTTGGCGAGTCAGCTTTTTCAGTCTAATGCAACTTATGATGTTAAAAGTTAAACTTAGGTTAGATGATATTAGTTTAGATTAGGTTAAGTTAGATTAGGTTAGGTTAAATATGGTTTTAAATATCCAAAATGCGTTAAAACCTAACTTAGGCTAACCTAAACCAACCTAACCTCGCCTAACCAAACCTAATCTAACCTAATGTGTTATCATCAAACCTTGCATTAAATTGAAAGTCATGACTGGCAACGCTGACTAATTCCAGTGAGAAAAAAAAGGTATTTCGGACATTCACCAGTAGTCCAGGAAGTGTGTGAAAAAAAGGGCCTAACCCGGAAGAAATTGCAATAGAAATGATTCTTTTACTACCCGACTCAGAAAAATGTGCTGATTCCGAATATGCAAAGCTTGCTCATCTAGCTGTTTCACAAATACGTTTTTTTGGGGTTGAGGTAAATAACGAGGAGGAGAAATATGTCTTTTGCAGAAATACGTAGAACCACGAAAAACAATAGGCATTTAGGGGTAATAAAGTACGCTGAATCTGAAAATGATCTCTAACTGCAAGGATAAACAACGGTTATCAATATTTAAAGGAGAAGTATGCGGGAGGAGGATGAATTTTCTCATCTAGTGTTAAACCACGCTGAATCTGAAAGAAACCGGTCTTAAAATGTAGAATGACAACTATCACCCATTTTGATGGTTTAAT
The DNA here is from genome assembly GCA_027921565.1 of Artemia sinica. Classification (NCBI taxonomy): domain Eukaryota; kingdom Metazoa; phylum Arthropoda; class Branchiopoda; order Anostraca; family Artemiidae; genus Artemia; species Artemia sinica. Next base: position 51,368,744 of record CM051262.1, on the reverse strand, counting down.
TAACGATTAAAGCATTCTAAACTTTTTCAGTTATATAATATACAAATGTGATAAAAAAATGAAATATAAATATTCATAGATCTTCGTTATCTTCGAGATCATCAACTCCGAGAAACTCAGTTGTAACAGAGTTCGCACAACTTGTTCCCTTGCAAACTCCACAGGCCCAGGTGCATTTCATGCCATTTCTTTTGCAAGTGCATCGTATATTTGAGCAGTTGGTTTTGCAGTTACAGCGAAAAACTGCAAGGAGAGAGTTGGGGGCAGCGGGGAGTTCACCAAAAATAGGGCGATATAATCCATTCTGAATTACCCAACCGAACTGGCCAGGGTCGAGATTACATCCAAGGGTTTTCCACGATTCAACTTGCAAATAAACTCGAAATGAGTGGAAGCTGCAAGCATCACTGGTGGGAGGGAGAACTTTAGACTCAACATACGAAGCATATGCTGTAACTTTCTCGATGAATTTGAGAATGACGCAACTGATTGAGGGTTGAAATTGAGCCTGGACACTTAAACAAAAGCATCATTGCTTTCTCCCCAGCTGCTGAAATGTCGTGCTAGGTGGATAGTGGGTCCATAAGAACTTTAGCGGATTCGTAAAGCTCGTTGTTTTTTATCAGAAACTGTAGTCCCGCTGACTTCCCAACGCCATAGACACGAGAACTTGAATCGCACCCAAGGAAGGCGTAAAAATACAGGATTGTGCTGCATATACGAGATCCAAGTTTGAGTTTCGTTGCATTTATATCCCAAATTCTATTCTTAGAGATTTCAGCTCGAGGTTCAGAGTAAAAGTAGATCGCTTGGCTATCTGTCTGTGCGTGATAACAGAGGAGTATAAGCAGATTCTTTGTCGTCTCCAACCTGGACAGTGGGCATAAGAGACGCAGATCGAACTGCAGTTAGAACAATGAGAAGATCAGCGTCCCCTTCTGCTTGGTATACCTGACACCCAGCTTTGGTCAGGTACTCACTGGTCATAGCTATGATTACTTGCTTATTCTTGAAGTTGCTTAGGAACACTTCTTTCTTTGTAGAACAGACCATATTCCTGCTAAAATTGATCTGCGGGCACGATCGTTTCCCTTTCCGTCTCAGATGGGTGATGTCTTTGATTGAAGGTGCTTGGTCGTATCCGTCGAAAACCACCGACGTCCTTTGCGCCCCGTATTTCCGTGCAACGCAGTCAACGTACTTCTGGCAGATACTATCATAATTTGAGTTTTTTCCCAAGGAATTCGATGAAGCAATGCCCCACCATCGAGAACTATATGCTTGTCACTGAAATCTTTGACGAAGTCTTCAGTTTTCGGCTGCTGCTCTGCAACTAGACGCCACATCGCATCGGCGAGGGCAGGCTTATCGGCTGTTCGTGGAAGTCCATTTGCTTCAAAAAGTGACGGAGGCGGTGAACACAATTCATACTTAAAGTATGACTCCAAATCATTTTCGCTATTTCCAGCAACTGTCACCAGCCGCTGAAACATGAATGCTGGATCAACGGCAACTGACTGTCCGTCAATAACTGGTGCAGCTTTATTAGCAAGCGTTACGGCCACAGACTTTTTCTTGAATGTGTACGTGTTAACGTTTTCCCTTGTCATGCTATCCATGATTTCTTGTCCGACGGATCTAGCTGTGTCGACGTTGACTTTTTCATCAGCCGTAACTTCTTTTAAATTATGCGATCCCTCGTAACCTTCTGGATCTCTTAGAAGAAATATTGCAAGACATAAACAACTATGCCAAATAGAATATGAAAAGGAGAGAAGAACAGGATGATGCAAATTAACAAGGTGATGCAAAGAACAGCTACGTGATAGGCTTATATATATATTATCTATAAATAGTTTTGTATTTTTTCGTTTTGTCTTAAAATGGGATGAGGAGAATTATTTATCTGCAAAAACTAGGGATTGACACCGATTTCAACTTAACATTCGATCGCTCCTCCCCAAAAGGTTGATAAGGTGACTTATGTAAAAACTAGCTATCGCTGCAACCCGGATAACCTATACTATAATTAAGTGGCGTATAAAAGTTAGTATAGGACAGAGGTCGTTCTTTATTGTAATATCATTACAAAAAGAACCTCAAGCAATCAAGTAGCTAACTAAGTCCAATGTATGCAGTGGTATGTTATTCCAATGATTATAATTTTTAAACCCATTAATTTCCTTTAAAATGAGCCATTGAACAACTCTCTACGATGTTCCAGTACCAAGCTATCTGTGGAATTACTAACCTATACTATAATTAAGTGGCATATAAAATTTAGTATAGGCAAGAGGTCGTTCTTTATTATATCTTACTAGGTTGCTAGCTACCGCTGCAACCCGGATATTTCAAGCCAATATATTTTCTTTGTTATTCAAGCCAAAGAGCGGTAAGTTTCCTTTATAGGGGTTTTGGACAAGGCGGTTCTAATGGTGTAATTTTGTTTTGATCTGACTCTTTTTTTAGGAGTTAGGGGTTTTTATATTTCTTTACATTGGACTTGATCGTCTCTTACTAGGTTGCTAGCTGCCGCTGCAACCCGGAAATAGTTACTATGTGCCGTGGTTTGTTCTTTACTAGGTTTCAGCTATATCCGATGAAATTTATGCTATAAGAGATCATAAAACAATTAATTAGCTTTCTATATATATCTCATATGGTTTAGTGGCTTAGGGTAGTTGGCTTTCAATTAATTGTCTTGGGTTCGAATCCCGGTGTGGGAATTATTTTTAAACAAAATTAGATGAAATTAATTAGCTAATTTGACAAGACATAGTTGGTAACTAGGGGCAAGAGTTCGTTCTTTACTATAACAACCAGGATGACGTCAGTTACAACTTGGAATTCGTTTTATGCTATATCATTACAAACAGGAAAAAGCCTACGGCTTTTTCTTCTTTGAAATAGTAAGAGACGAACCACAAGTAACTACCCCTGGAACCACCATATATCAGTTACTATGCATGAGCGATCGTTCTTTACTTTAAATTATCATAAACGTTATCGATCCTTTATGTAAATAGTATATGCAACAGGTCGTTCTTTATTATAATTTTCTTTGTTATTCAAGCCAAAGGGTGGTAAGTTTCCTTTATGGGGGTTTCGGACAAGGCGGTTCTAATGGTGTACTTTTTGTTTTGATCTGACTCTTTTTTTAGGAGTTAGGTGTTTTTATATTTCTTAACATTGGACGTGATCGTCTCTTACCAGGTTGCTAGCTACCGCTGCAACCCGGATGTAGAATTACCATACCCGGATGTAGATTAAGTGGCGTATAATATTTAGCATAGGCAAGATGTCGTTCTTTATTATAAGGAAAAGAAAAAAAAAGAAAAGAGAAAAAAATATCCCGTTTGGGGAGAATAACGTGGTTAAAGTCAATTTTCTTGATTTTCAAGCCAATATATTTCCCTTTCTGTTCAAGCCAAGGGACAGAAAGTTTCCTATACAGGGGTTTCGGACAAGGCGGTTCTAATGGTGTACTTTTTGTTTTGATCTGACTCCTTTGTTAGGAACTATGGGTTTTTATATTTCTTAACATTGGACGTGATCGTCTCTTACTAGGTTGCTAGCTACCGCTGCAACCCGATATTTCTTAACATTGGACGTGATCGTCTCTTACTAGGTTGCTAGCTACCGCTGCAACCTGGATAAAACCATGAAATCGGTAATAACAAATATTTTTGGTATTTAATAATGATAATATTGTATCAAGTTGTTTAAATATTAAGATAAAATAAGATTCATTTAAATATTTTTAGGAATGTATATAGTTTCTTTTCATTAAGTGAAATTATTACTCAAACATTCTAAATATTTTTGCAGTTTAAAGAGTTTTTCACTTTTTTCTCATACCTTTTGCATTGTCATAATATAAAAACTGTAATCTTAACTATAGTGAAGTTGCCTTTGCAAGTTAGTATAGGGAAGAGTTCGTTCTTTATTATAACATTACAAACAAGAAAAAGCCTACGGCTTTTTCTTCTTTGAACTAGTAAGAGACGAACCACAAGTAACTACCACTGGAACCACCATATATCAGTTACTATGCATGAGCGATCGTTCTTTACTGTAAATCAAACTCACCTGGGATCATTTTATTTAATTTGTAATTCAGCTTTTAGTAAAACCATATCATTACTATATCATTAACTAGTATATGCTTATTAAGTATAGGTAAGAGTTCGTTCTTTATTATATTTATTGTAACTAGGTTTCAGCCATCTCTACAGCCATGATACTATTGGAAATTACATAATCCCTATTTATGTTTTAGTTAACATGGGCAAGGTGTCGTTCTTTATTGTATTTTAACCCAATTATTTTCCTTTAAAATGAGCTATTGAACAACTATCTACGATGTTCCAGTGCCAAGCTATCTCTGGAAACAAAGAAAAGAGAAAAAAAATATCCCGTTTAGGCAGAAGGTTGTAGTAGCTGCCACTTTTCTTGATTTTTTAGTACTGATTTTTTAACTTGCGTGTAGCATGCTTTGATCTAACCATTATGTATTCATGAATGAGACCATTTACAGTTTTGACGTTTCTTATATAGTAATTATGACGTCACTGCATCAAAAATACAGTTTTTATTGGAAAAATTTATTCTCTTTTAGAAATAATTTATTTTAGTTACTATAGATTTTTAACCCAATTAATTTCCTTTAGGATGAGCTATTGAACAACCCTCTACGATGTTCCAGTGCCAAGCTATCTCTGGATACAAAGAAAAGAGAAAAAAAAGAAAAAAATATCCCGTTTAGGCAGAATGTTGTAGTAGCTGCCACTTTTCTTGATTTTCAAGCCAATATATTTCCCTTGCTGTTCAAGCCAAGGGACAGAAAGTTTCCTATACAGGGGTTTCGGACAAGGCGGTTCTAATGGTGTACTTTTTGTTTTGATCTGACTCCTCTGTTAGGAACTATGGGTTTTTATATTTCTTAACATTGGACGTGATCGTCTCTTACTAGGTTGCTAGCTACCGCTGCAACCCGGATCTCTACGATGTTCCAGTGCCATGCTATCTGTTGAATTACTAACCTATACTATAATTAAGTTGTGTATAAAATGTAGTATAGGCAAGAGGTCGTCCTTTATTATAATTTTTATATTTCTTAACATTGGACGTGATCGTCTCTTACTAGGATGCTAGCTACTGCTGCAACCCGGATAAAACGATCTGATAGACAAAACTGATGGTTAGAGTTTGGTCTTTAAGTTATCATATACTGTTAAAATTCTTTCTTGTATGAACGTTTCTTGGTGTAGTGGTTAGCACCTAAGACTTTGAATCCTGCGATCCGAGTTCAAATCCTGGTGGACGGTTGTTATTATATGTAGCTTACTTATACTACCATTTAGGTTTCTGCTGTAATTCTTTCTTTTCAAAATTAAATTAGTTACTTTGTATTAGTACTGATTTTTTAACTTGCGTGTAGCTTGCTTTGATCTAACCATTATGTATTCATGAATGAGACCATTTACAGTTTTGACGTTTCTTATATAGTAATTATGACGTCACTGCATCAAAAATACAGTTTTTATTGGAAAAATTTATTTTCTTTTAGAAATAATTTATTTTACTTACAAAAGGTTTTCAACCCAATTAATTTCCTTTAAAATGAGCTATTGAACAACCCTCTACGATGTTCCAGTGCCAAGCTATCTCTGGAAAAGAAAGAAAAAAAAAAAGAAAAAAATATCCCGTTTGGGGAGAATAACGTGGTAAAAGTCAATTTGCTTGATTTTCAAGCCAATATATTTCCCTTGCTGTTCAAGCCAAAGGGCGGTAAGTTTCCTTTATAGAGGTTTCGGACAAGGCGGTTCTAATGGTGTACTTTTTGTTTTGATCTGACTCCTTTTTTAGGAACTATGGGTTTTTATATTTCTTAACATTGGACGTGATCGTCTCTTACTAGGTTGCTAGCTACCGCTGCAACCCGGATAATAGTGGATAATCGGAAAATTATTCGTTCTTTATTATAATTATACTGGAAACAAAGAAAGAGAAAAAAAATATCCCGTTTAGGCAGAATGTTGCAGTAGCTGCCACTTTTCTTGATTTTTTAGTACTGATTTTTTAACTTGCGTGCAGCTTGCTTTGATCTAACCATTATGTATTCATGAATGAGACCTTTTGCAGTTTTGACGTTTCTTATATAGTAATTATGACGTCACTGCATCAAAAATACAGTTTTTATTGAAAAAATTTATTCTCTTTTAAAAATAATTTATTTTAGTTACTATAGATTTTTAACCCAATTAATTTCCTTTAAAATGAGCTATTGAACAACCCTCTACGATGTTCCAGTGCCAAGCTATCTCTGGATACAAAAGAAAAAAAAAAGAAAAAAAGAAAAAAATATCCCGTTTGGGGAGAATAACGTGGTAAAAGTCTATTTTCTTGATTTTCAAGCCAATATATTTTCTTTGTTATTCAAGCCAAAGGGCGGTAAGTTTCCTTTATGGAGGATTTGTACAAGGCGGTTCTAATGGTGTACTTTTTGTTTTGATCTGACTCTTTTTTTAGGAGCTACGGGTTTTTATATTTCTTAACATTGGAGGTGATCGTCTCTTACTAGGTTGCTAGCTACCGCTGCAACCCGGATTTAGAAATAATTTATTTTAGTTACTATAGATTTTTAACCCAATTAATTTCCTTTAAAATGAGCTATTGAACAACCCTCTACGATGTTCCAGTGCCAAGCTATCTCTGGATACAAAAGAAAAGAGAAAAAAAAAAGAAAAAAAATATCCCATTTAGGCAGAATGTTGTAGTAGCTGCCACTTTTCTTGATTTTCAAGCCAAGGGACAGAAAGTTTCCTATACAGGGGTTTCGGACAAGGCGGTTCTAATGGTGTACTTTTTGTTTTGATCTGACTCCTCTGTTAGGAACTATGGGTTTTTATATTTCTTAACATTGGACGTGGTCGTCTCTTACTAGGTTGCTAGCTACCGCTGCAACCCGGATATAATTACTCATAGATACAAAAATCCTTACTGTATTACAAACAGGAAAAAGCCTATGGCTTTTCCTTAATTGGAATAGTAAGAGACAACCAGGCTACAACCTACGATTATGACATCATTGATCAATCTTTAACATTAATTATAATCTTATTTTAGTTACTATGGGCTGGAAGTTTGTTATTTACTGTAATGTTCCAGTGCCAAGCTATCTGTGGAAAAGAAGAAGAAAAAGAAAGAAAAAATATCCCGTTTGTGGAGAATAACGTGGTTAAAGTCAATTTTCTTGATTTTCAAGCCAATATATTTTCTTTGTTATTCAAGCCAAAGGGCAGTAAGTTTCCTTTATAGGGGTTTCGGACAAGGCGGTTCTAATGGCGTACTTTTTGTTTTGAGGCAGAATGTTGTAGCAGCTGCCACTTTTCTTGATTTTCAAGCCAATATATTTCCCTTGCTGTTCAAGCCAAGGGACAGAAAGTTTACTATACAGGGGTTTCAGATAAGGCGGTTCTAATGGTGTACTTTTTGTTTTGATCTGACTCCTTTTTTAGGAGCAATGGGTTTTTATATTTCTTAACATTGGACGTGATCCTCTCTTACTAGGTCAGTTAGTATGGGAGAGAGATCGTTCTTTACTGTAAAATGTAATAAAAATAATTTGTTTTAATTACAAAAGTTTTTAACCCCATTAATTTCCTTTAAAATGAGCCATTAAACAACTCTCTACGATGTTTCAGTGCCATGCTATTTGTTGAATTACTAACCTATACTATAATTAAGTGGCGTATAAAATTTAGTATAGGCAAGAGGTCGTTCTTTATTATAAAAACTCAAACAATCAAGTAGCTAAATCCAATGTATGGAATTGTTTGCTATTTCAGTGATCGTCTTTTAATGTAATTGCAGCTACCCCTGGAACCACCATATCTCAGTTAATATGGGCGAGAGATCGGTCTTTAATGTAATTTACTGTAATTATAATTTCGAACCTTTTATAATTTATAATGAACCACATCGATCTTTTATGTAAACTTAACAGGCCCGGGTTCAATTCCCGGTGTGTGAAAATTTTTAACTCTATAATCTTCAAACATTTGAACCTTTTATAATTTATAATGATGTATAATATAAATACTGTAATCTTAACTATAGTGAAGTTGCCTATGCAAGTTAGTATAGGGAAGAGTTCGATCTTTATTATAATTCAAGCCAAGGGACAGAAAGTTTACTATACAGGGGTTTCGGACAAGGCGGTTCTAATGGTGTACTTTTGAATTTGATCTGACTCCTTTTTTAGGAACTATGGGTTTTTATATTTCTTAACATTGGACGTGATCGTCTCTTACTAGGTTGCTAGCTACCGCTGCAACCCGGATTGCTAGCTACCTCTGCAACCCGGATTATCATGAACGTTATCGACCCTTTATGTAATTTTAGGAGTTATGGGTTTTTATATTTCTTAACATTGGACGTGATCGTCTCTTACTAGGTTGCTAGGTACCGCTGCAACCCGGATGTGCATTTAGACTCTTACATGTCAAATTATAATGAACTACCCTTCGTTCTTTACTATAACCATTGAACAACTCTCTACGATGTTCCAGTGCCAAGCTATCTGTTGAATTACTAACCTATACTATAATTAAGTGGCGTATAAAATTTAGTATAGACAAGAAGTCGTTCTTTATTATACCAATATATTTCCCTTGCTGTTCAAGCCAAGGGACTGAAAGTTTCCTATACAGGGGTTTCGGACAAGGTTGTTCTAATGGTATACTTTTTGTTTTGATCTGACTCCTTTTTTCGGAACCATTCGTTTTTATATTTCGCAACATTGGACGTGATCGTCTCTTACTAGGTTGCTAGCTACCGCTGCAACCCAGACTAGGTTGCTAGCTACCGCTGCAACCCGGATAATTGATAAACACCATTTATGATGAGCTATATTCGTTCTTTATGTAACTACACCTGGCACCACCATATATCAGTTAGTATGGGAGAGAGATCGTTCTTTACTCTGATTATCTAGTAGGGTTTCAGACAAGGTAATTCTAATGATGTACTTTTGTTTTGATCTGACTCTATTTTAGGAGTTTTGTTATATTTCTTAGCATTGGACTGATCGTCTCTTACTAGGTTGCTAGCTACCGCTGCAACCCGGATTACCTATTTGCTAGCTACCACAACCCTGCTTTGTTCTTTATTATAACTACCACTGCAACCCGCATTACAAACAGGAAAAAGCCAATGGCTTTTTCTTCTTTGAAATAGTAAGAGACGAACCTAAAAAAATCAAGTAGCTAGCTAAGTCCAATGTATGCAATGGTTTGTTATTGTAATGATCTTCTTTTAATGTAGTTTCGTAAGAAAAATCATTCTATTTTAAAATTAATTTGTTTTATAAATACAAAAGGTTTTTAAACCCATTAATTTCCTTTAAAATGAGCAATTAAACAACTCTCTACGATGTTCCAGTGCCAAGTTATCTGTGAAATTACTAACCTATGCTATAATTAAGTAGCGTATAAAATTTAGTACAAGCAAGAGGTCGTTCTTTATTATAAAAAATCAATTATCTTTGAAAAGACTGCAGTATGAAAAGACATCAAAATGCTGTTTTTGGTGGAAAAATTTATTCTCTTTTAGAAATAATTTATTTTAGTTACAAAAGATTTTTTAACCAAATTAATTTCCTTTAAAATGAGCTATTAAACAACTCTCTACGATGTTCCAGCGCCAAGCTATCTGTGGAAAAGAAAGAAAGAAAAAAAGGAAAAAAAATATCCTGTTTAGGCAGAATGTTGTAGTAGCTGCCACTTTTCTTGATTTTCAAGCCAATATATTTCCCTTGCTGTTCAAGCCAATGGACAGAAAGTTTCCTATACAGGGGGTTTCGGACAAAACGGTTCTAATGGTCAACTGTTTGTTTTGATCTGACTCCTTTTTTAGGAACTATGGGTTTTTATATTTCTTAACATTGAACGTGATCGTCTCTTACTAGATTGCTAGCTACCGCTGCAACCCGGATTAATGTAATCTCTTACTAGGTTGCTAGCTACCGCTGCAACCCGAAGACTTCAGCTACTATGGACTACAGATCGTTCTATAATGTAATTTGAAAAGAATGCAGTATGAAAAGAAATCAAAAATGCAGTTTTTAGTTGAAAAATTTATTCTCTTTTAGAAATAATTTATTTTAGTTACAAAAGATTTTTAACCCAATTAATTTCCTTTAAAATGAGCCATTGAACAACTCTCTACGATGTTCCAGTACCAAGCTATCTGTGGAAAAGAAAAAAAGGAAAAAAAATATCCTGTTTAGGCAGAATGTTGTAGTAGCTGCCACTTTTCTTGATTTTAAGCCAATATATTTCCCTTGCTGTTCAAGCCAAGGGACAGAAAGTTTCCTATACAGGGGGTTTCGGACAAGACGGTTCTAATGGTGAACTTTTTGTTTTGATCTGACTCCTTTTTAAGGAGCTATGGGTTTTTATTTTTCTTGACATTGGAAGTGATCGTCTCTTAGTAGGTTGCTAGCTATCGCTGCAACCCGGATCTTATATGTAACATATTTTTAATAGGTTCCCAATAGTACAATGAATGTGTGACAAGCATACCCTTTTGTCGCACGTGTTACTGGGTTTCGATTCTCCGTCAGAGGGAATTTTTCATGTCTTGACTTTAAATATACATGTAAAAGCCTATGCTGTAATTAAGTTGCCTATGCAAGGTAGTATAGGCCAGAGTTCGTTCCTTATTATAAAATTTTTTTTGGGAGTTATGGGTTTTTATATTTCTTAACATTGGAGGTGATCGTCTCTTACTAGGTTGCTAGCTACCGCTGCAACCTGGATTACTCTATTACAAACAGGAAAAAGCCTATGGCTTTTTCTTAGTTTGAATAGTAAGAGACGACCTGGCTACAACCTACGATTATGGCATCATTGATCAATCTTTAACATAAATAATTATAATCTTATTTTAGTTACTATGGGCAGGAAGTTTGTTCTTTACTGTAATTATAATTTCGAACCTTTTATAATTTATAATGAACCACATCGATCTTTTATGGAAACTTAACAGGCCCGGGTTCAATTCCCGGTGTGTGAAAGTTTTTAACTCTATAATCTTCAAACATTTGAACCTTTTATAATTTATAATGATGTATAATATAAATGCTGTAATCTTAACTATAGTGAAGTTGCCTATGCAAGTTAGTATAGGGAAGAGTTCGATCTTTATTATAATTCAAGCCAAGGGACAGAAAGTTTACTATACAGGGGTTTCGGACAAGGCGGTTCTAATGGTGTACTTTTTGTTTTGATCTGACTCCTTTTTTAGGAACTATGGGTTTTTATATTTCTTAACATTGGACGTGATCGTCTCTTACTAGGTTGCTAGCTACCGCTGCAACCCGGATTGCTAGCTACCGCTGCAACCCGGATTATCATGAACGTTATCGACCCTTTATGTAATTTTAGGAGTTATGGGTTTTTATATTTCTTAACATTGGACGTGATCGTCTCTTACTAGGTTGCTAGGTACCGCTGCAACCCGGATGTGCATTTAGACTCTTACATGTTAAATTATAATGAACTACCCTTCGTTCTTTACTATAACCATTGAACAACTCTCTACGATGTTCCAGTGCCAAGCTATCTGTTGAATTACTAACCTATACTATAATTAAGTGGCGTATAAAATTTAGTATAGGCAAGAAGTCGTTCTTTATTATACCAATATATTTCCCTTGCTGTTCAAGCCAAGGGACTGAAAGTTTCCTATACAGGGGTTTCGGACAAGGTTGTTCTAATGGTATACTTTTTGTTTTGATCTGACTCCTTTTTTAGGAACTATGGGTTTTTATATTTCTTAACATTGGACGTGATCGTCTCTTACTAGGTTGCTAGCTACCGCTGCAACCCTGACTAGGTTGCTAGCTACCGCTGCAACCCGGATAATTGACAAACACCATTTATGATGAGCTATATTCGTTCTTTATGTAACTACACCTGGCACCACCATATATCAGTTAGTATGGGAGAGAGATCGTTCTTTACTGTAATTATAATTTATAATGATGTATAATATAAATACTGTAATCTTAACTATAGTGAAGTTGCGTATGCAAGTTAGTATAGGGAAGAGTTCGATCTTTATTATATTTTGTTTTGATCTGACTCCTTTTTTAGGAACTATGGGTTTTTATATTTCTTAACATTGGACGTGATCGTCTCTTACTAGGTTGCTAGCTACCGCTGCAACCCGGATTAAAAGCACTATCTTTTCAATTTAAAATTAAAAAAAGAAACTTGTTTATTTACATTCTAGCTAAAATAATGAAGATAATATGAATGAACCACAGTGTTCAGTTTCTTTGGACTTGAGTTCGTTTTTTATCTATAAATACAAACAGGAAAAAGCCTACGGCTTTTTCTTCTTTTAAATAGTAAGAGACTAAACTCAAACAATCACGTAGCTTACTAAGTCCAATGTATGGAACGGTTTGTTATTTCAGTGATCGTCTTTTAATGTAAAAAAAAGATGCCGTTTGTGGAGAACTTTTAATGTAAAAATATAAATACTGTAATCTTAACTATAGTGAAGTTGCGTATGCAAGTTAGTATAGGGAAGAGTTTGATCTTCATTATATAATTTTTAAATTTTCAGGTATTTTTCTAGTCTAAATTAAAAGATTAAAACTATTGTTCAGACCCCATAAATATTTTTGCAGTTTATAACTTTAGCGATTCTGAACTAAAAACGAAAAATAAAATAAAAATTATTTTTTTCAATTTTTACATCCCGTCGCTCATTAAGTCATAAACCTATTGTGTACTATTATTAGTACACAATAGGTTTTAGATATTACGTCATGTCACTTATTACGTCATATATGGTTATTAGTAGATAATCGGTAAAATATTCGTTCTTTATTATAATTACAATATCGTAACAATTTATTTTATGATAATAATTATTTTTGCTAATTACAAAAGGTTTCTATATACAGCAATTTCCTTTAAAATTAGCCATTAGACAACTCTTTATTATGACCAAGAACTGTTTGATTTAATAATTCAGTTACTATGGGTTACAATTCGTTCCTTATTCTAACTTTTTTAGGAGCTAAGGGTTTTTATATTTCTTAACATTGGACGTGATCGTCTATTACTAGGTTGCTAGCTACCGCTGTAACCCGGATTATTGCTACCCACCGCTGCATCCCGGGCTACTAACAAACAGGAAAAACCCTACGGCTTTTTCTTCTTTGAAATGGTAAGAGACGAACGTACAATAGCTGAACCTAAGTCCAATGTATGCAATGGTTTGTTATTCCAATGATCGTCTTTTAATGTAAAATTATTCCAATAATCGTCTTTTAATGTAATTTTCAAACCAAATTAGCTACTATGGCCTTGAATTCGTTCTTTACAATAATGAGCAATATCAGTCCTTTATGTAAAATTTACTAACCTATACTATAGTTAAATGGCCTATATAATTTAGTATAGGCAAGAGGTCGTTCTTTATTATAATTATCTAGTAGGGTTTCAGACAAGGTATTTCTAATGATGTACTTTTGTTTTGATCTGACTCTATTTTTAGGAGTTTTGGGTTTTTATATTTCTTAGCATTGGACTGATCGTCTATTACTAGGTTGCTAGCTACTGCTGCAACCCAAATTCATATATATATTTATTTATGAGAGGCAGCCTGGCCGAGTGGTCCAAGGCACTGGTGTTAGCCACCAGTCTCTTCAGAGGCGTGGGTTCAATTCTTACCGCTGGTATACGATTATGTTTGAAAGACTGCAGTGTGAAAAGACATCAAAAATGCAGTTTTTGGTGGAAAAATTTATTCTCTTTTAGAAATAATTTATTTTAGTTACTATAGATTTTTAACCCAATTAATTTCCTTTAAAATGCGCTATTGAACAACCCTTTACGATGTTCCAGTGCCAAGCTATCTGTGGAAAAGGAAAAAGAAAAAAAAAAGAAAAAAAAAGAAAAAAATATCCCGTTTAGGCAGAATGTTGTAGTAGCTGCCACTTTTCTTGATTTTCAAGCCAATATATTTCCCTTGCTGTTCAAGCCAAGGGACAGAAATTTTACTATGCAGGGGTTTCGGACAAGGCGGTTCTAATGGTGTACTTTTTGTTTTGATCTGACTCTTTTTTTAAGAACTATGGGTTTTTATATTTCTTAACATTGGACGTGATCGTCTCTTACTAGGTTGCTAGCTACCGCTGCAACCCGGAAAAAATATTCCGTTTAGGCAGAATATTGTAGTAGCTGCCACTTTACTTGATTTTCAATCCAATATATTTCCCTTGTTGTTCAAGCCAAGGGACTGAAAGTTTCCCATACAGGGTTTTCGGACAAGGCGGTTCTAAGAGTGTACTTTTCGTTTTCATCTGACTCCTTTGTTAGAAACTATGGTTTTTTATATTTCTTAACATTGGACGTGATCGTCTCTTACTAGGTTGCTAGCTACCGCTGCAACCCGGATAAGAAATTAAGTTTTCCGTAAAAAATAATTAATTAAAAAAAAATTAAGTATAAATGGCACTAGATCTAGAGATTTCCTTTAAAATGAGCCATTGAACAACTCTCTACAATGTCCCAGTGCCAAGATATCTGTGGAAAAGAAGAAGAAGAAGAAGAAGAAAGAAAAAAATATCCTGTTTGTGGGATATTTTTGTTGGCCGAGTGGTCCAAGGCGCTGGTGTTAGTCACCAGTCTCTTCAGAGGCGTGGGTTCAAATCCTACCACTGGTATACGATTATGACGTCATTGATCAATCTTTAATATGAAATATGTAATTTTTCGTAAAAAACTGATTCAATTTTAAAAATACATTGTTTTAAGTACAAAAAGTTTTTAACGCCATTAATTTCCTTTAAAATAAAAATTTTTCTATTCACGTCATAGCTCTAATATAAAGCTATGACGACATTTATTATTTATCTAGTAGGGTTTCAGACAAGGTAGTTCTAATGATGTACTTTCGTTTTGATCTTACTCTGTTTTTAGGAGTTTTGTTATATTTCTTAGCATGGGACTGATCGTCTCTTACTAGGTTGCTAGCTACTGCTGCAACCCAAATTCACATATATATTTATTTATGAGAGGCAGCCTGGCCGAGTGGTCCAAGACACTGGTGTTAGCCACCAGTCTCTTCGGAGGCGTGGGTTCAAATCTTACCGCTGGTATACGATTATGTTTGAAAGACTGCAGTGTGAAAAGACATCAAAAATGCAGTTTTTGGTGGAAAAATTTATTCTCTTTTAGAAATAATTTATTTTAGTTACTATAGATTTTTAACCCAATTAATTTCCTTTAAAATGAGCTATTGAACAACCCTCTACGATGTTCCAGTGCCAAGCTATCTGTGGAAAAGAAAAAAAAAGAGAAAAAAATATCCCGTTTGGGGAGAATAACGTGGTTAAAGTCAATTTTCTTGATTTTCAAGCCAATATATTTCCCTTGCTGTTCAAGCCAAGGGACAGAAAGTTTCCTATAGAGGGGTTTCGGACAAGGCAGTTCTAATGGTGTACTTTTTGTTTTGATCTGACTCCTTTGTTAGGAGCTATGGGTTTTTATATTTCTTAACATTGGACGTGATCGTCTCTTACTAGGTTGCTAGCTACCGCTGCAACCCGGATAATTTTTTCATTATAGCTTTTGTCACCCCAGTATCTACCCATTATTCTGGTAGCAACTTTTTTCTTATGTTTGTTTCGGTATTCTTCATCATTACCATACCGTTCCTTGATCTTTTGTTTGGCTGTCTCAATTTTTGCATGTCTACAATCTTCATCATTGTGATAACACATCTTGCTGTTTTGTTTTGCTCTCTCAATTATTACTTGTCGATACGCCTGGTCGGTTGAATACCTTTGTTTTGCTCTCTCAATTATTACTTCTCGATACACCTGGTCGGTTGAATACCTTTGCTTTTTTCTTTTCAAGTTACTATCTCTGTTGTTTGTGTAGTACTCTTTTTTCAACTTGCGTATAGCCTGCTTTGATCTAACCATTATTCTAATCAAGAATGAGAGAATTTTCAGTTTTGACTTTCCTTATTATATACTAATTATGACGTCACGGCGTATGACCTTATGTATTCACGAATGAGACCATTTACAGTTTTGACGTTTCTTATATAGTAATTATGACGTCACTGCATCAAAAATACAGTTTTTATTGGAAAAATTTATTCTCTTTTAGAAATAATTTATTTTAGTTACTATAGATTTTTAACCCAATTAATTTCCTTTAAAATGAGCTATTGAACAACCCTCTACGATGTTCCAGTGCCAAGCTATCTCTGGATACAAAAAAAGAAAAAAAAAATATCCCGTTTGGGGAGACTAACGTGGTTAAAGTCAATTTTCTTGATTTTCAAGCCAATATATTTCCCTTGCTGTTCAAGCCAAGGGACAGAAAGTTTCCTATACAGGGGTTTCGGACAAGGCGGTTCTAATGGTGTACTTTTTGTTTTGATCTGACTCCTTTTTTAGGAGCTATGGGTTTTTATATTTCTTAACATTGGACGTGATCGTCTCTTACTAGGTTGCTAGCTACCGCTGCAACCCGGATCTGACTCCTTTTTTAGGAGCTATGGGGTTTTATATTTCTTAAAATTGGACATGATCGTCTCTTGCCAGGCTGCTAGCTACCGCTGCAACCCGGATTTTGTTCTGATATGACTCTATTTTTTAGGAGTTATGGGTTTTATATTTCTTAACATTGGACGTGATCGTCTCTTACTAGGTGGCTAGCTACCGCTGCAACCCGGATTCGTTCTTTACTATAGCAACCAAGATTGCGTCAGTTACGACTTGGATTTCGTTTTATGCTATATCATTACAAACAGGAAAAAGCCTACGGCTTTTTCTTCTTTGAAGTAGTAAGAGACGAACCTCGAGCAATCAAGTAGCTAACTAAGTCCAATGTATGCAGTGGTATGTTATTCCAATGCTCGTCTTTTAATGTAATTTTTTTAGAAGAAAAATCCAATTTTTTTATGTATCTATTGATATTTAAATTCTGTTCTTTAGAGTTTCGGTTACTATTGAGATGTTTCGCTCTTACTGTACAGTTTGTTACCACGAGCTGTTTGACAAAATTCCCATTTACAGTATCGATTCTTTATGTAACTCGATTGTCTCTTACTAGGTTGCTAGCTACCGCTGCAACCCGGATCTTACTAAGTTGCTAGCTACCGCTGTAGCCGGGATACAGACAGGAAAAAGCCTACGGCTTTTTCTTCTTTGAAATAGTAAGAGACGAACCTCAAAGAATAAAGTAGCCAATTAAGTACAATGTATGCAATGGTTTGTTTCAGTTACTATGGGCAAGAGATCGTTCTTTATTGTGAAATTTCTTAACATTGAACGTGATCGTCTCTTACTAGGTTGCTAGCTACCACTGCAACCCGGATAAGTTTTTAGCTACCGCTGCAAACCGGAACTATTAAAAAAATATTTTATCTTTAATTACAAAAGGAGCTAGATGTAGCAAGTTTTACTATTGAGACGAGTCACTCTTACTATACAACATACAGTTAGTTATCATGAACTGTTTGCTTTGATGTATCTATTGGTACCAAAATTTCGTTCTTTAGAGTTTGGTTACTATTGTGACAAGTAGCTATTACTTTTACTATAGAGTTCATTACCATGAACTGTTTGATTGCTTCAAAATTCAAATATCTTTGAAAAGACTGCAGCATGAAAATACATCAAAAATGCAATTTTTTTGACAAAATTGATTCTACTTTAAAAAGTATTTTATTTTTAATTATAAAAGTGACTAGATATAGCAACTTCCTTTAAAATGAGCTATTATACAGCTCTCTATGATTTTCCAGTGCCCAGCTAGCTGAGGAGAAATAAAAAGCAAAAAGAAAAAAAATATCCCGTTTGTGGAGAATAACGTGGTTAAAGTCAATTTTCTTGATTTTCAAGTCCATATATTTTCTTTGTTATTCAAGCTAAAGAATGGTAAGTTTGCTATATAGAAGTTTTGGACAAGGCGGTTCTAATATTGTACTTTTTGTTTTGATATGAATCTTTTTTCAGGAGTTATGGGTTACATTAGTTTTTACTATGGGGCGTGATCGTCTCTTACTAGGTTGCTAGCTACCACTGCAACCCGGATTTTAACCCAATTTCCTTTAAAATGAGCCATTGAACAACTCTATACGATGTTCCAGTGCCAACCTATCTGTGGAAAAGAAAAAAAAGAGAAAGAAAAAAATATGCCGTTTTTGGAGAATAACGTGGTTCAAGTCATTTTTTTGATTTTCAAGCCAATATATTTCCCTTGCTGTTCAAGCCAAATAACAGAAAGTTTCCTATATAGGGGTTTCGGACAAGGTGGTTCTAATGGGGTACTTTTCGTTTTGATCTGACTCCTGTTTTAGGAGCTATGGGTTTTTATATTTCTTAATTTTATATTATCTCTTAACATTGGATGTGATCGTCTCTTAGTAGGTCGCTAGCTACCGCTGCAACCCGGATAGCAATTACATAATCCCTATTTATGTTTCAGTTAACATGGGCTAGGTGTCGTTCTTTATTGTAATAATAAAATAATTGTTTTAATTACAAAAGGTTTTTAACCCCGTTAATTTCCTTCAAAATGAGCCATTGAACAACTCTCTACAATGTTCCAGTGCCATGCTATCTGTTGAATTACTAACCTATACTATAATTAAGTGGCGTATAAAATTTAGTATTGGTAAGAGGTCGTTCTTTATTATAATTCTTTATTATAAACTTTTTTTAGGAGTTATGGGTTTTTATATTTCTTAACATTGGACGTGATCGTCACTTACTAGGTTGCTAGCTACCGCTGCAACCACGAACCAATAAAACCATGATACCGATGATACTTAAAAAGTTCCCATTTAAGGTATCGAGCCTTTATGTAATTTCAAGCCTATATATTTTTTTTGTTATTCAAGCCAAAGGACGGTAAGTTTTCTATATAGAAGTTTTGGACAAGGCGGTTCTAATAGTGAACTTCTTGTTTTGATCTGAATCTTGTTTTAGGAGTTATGGGTTTTTATATTTCTTAACATTGGACGTGATCGTCTCTTACTAGGTTGCTAAATATCGCTGCTACCCGGATCTCCTAATTATCGTATTTTAATCTAATAACTTCAGTTACTTTCGTTCTTTAATGTAATACCGCTGCAACCCAGATTCTATGCTATATGATTACAAACAGGAAAAAGCCTACGGCTTTTTCTTCTTTGAAATAGTAAGAGACGAACCTCAAACAATCAAGTAGCTAACTAGGTCCAAAGTATGCAATGGTTTGTTATTCCAATGATCGTCTCTTAATATAACTATACTATAATTAAGTGGCGTATAAAATTTAGTATAGGCAAGAGGTCGTTCTTTATTATATAAGGAACATAATTAAAATTTCTTAATGTTATAAAAATAATTTGTTTTAATTACAAAAAGTTTTTAACCCAATTAATTTCCTTTAAAATGAGCCATTGAACAACTCTCTACGATGTTCCAGTGCCATGCTATCTGTTGAATTACTAACCTATACTATAATTAAGTGGCGTATAAAATTTAGTATAGGCAAGAGGTCGTTCTTTATTATAACATTGGACGTGATCTTACTAGGTTGCTAGCTACCGCTGCAACCCGGATTCTTCGGTACAACCTCGCAGAGAATTTAATTTTTTCATTATAGATTTTGTCAAACAGTAACGCTCCTTGATCTTTTGTTTGGCTGTCTCAATTTTTGCTTCTCGATACACCTGGATGGTTGAATACCTTTGCTTTTGGTTTTTCTTATATTTGATGCGGTAATCTTCATCATTGTGATAACTCTCCTTGATCTTTTGTTTGGCTGTCTCAATTTTTGCATGTCTATAATCTTCATCATTGTGATAACACATCTTGCTGTTTTGTTTTGCTCTCTCAATTATTACTTCTCGATACGCCTGGTCGGTTGAATACCTTTGTTTTGCTCTCTCAATTATTACTTCTCGATACGCCTGGTCGGTTGAATACCTTTGTTTTGCTCTCTCAATTATTACTTCTCGATACGCCTGGTCGGCTGAATACCTTTGTTTTGCTCTCTCAATTATTACTTCTCGATACGCCTGGTCGGTTGAATACCTTTGTTTTGCTCTCTCAATTTTTACTTCTCGATGCGCCTGGTCGGTTGAATATTTTTGCTTTTCTCTTTTCAAGATACTATCTCTGTTGTTTGTGTAGTACTGTTTTTTCAACTTGCGTGCGACTTGCTTGATTGAAACCATTATGTAATTATGAATGAGAACATTTTCATCTTTGTAGTTCTTAAGTAGTAATTATGACGTCACAGCGTAATGATTTTGTTGACGTCATAGAGCAATGATATTATTTCATGACGTCTTCAGAAACAACAATATAATTTCATGTTTTTCTATTCACGTCATAGCTCTAATATAAAACTATGATGACATTCATTATTTATCTAGTAGGGTTTCAGACAAGGTAATTCTAATGATGTACTTTTGTTTTGATCTGACTCTATTTTTAGGAGTTTTGTTATATTTCTTAGCATTGGACTGATCATCTCTTACTAGGTTGCTAGCTACTGCTGCAACCCAAATTCACATATATATTTATTTATGAGAGGCAGCCTGGCCGAGTGGTCCAAGGCACTGGTGTTAGCCACCAGTCTCTTCGGAGGCGTGGGTTCAAATCTTACCGCTGGTATACGATTATGTTTGAAAGACTGGAGTGTGAAAAGACATCGAAAATGCAGTTTTTGGTGGAAAAATTTATTCTCTTTTAGAAATAATTTATTTTAGTTACAAAAGGTTTTTAACCCAATTAATTTACTTTAAAATGAGCTATTGAACAACCCTCTACGATGTTCCAGTGCCAAGCTATCTGTGGAAAAGAAAAAAAAAAAGAAAAAAGAAAAAAATATCCCGTTTGGGGAGAATAACGTGGTTAAAGTCAATTTTCTTGATTTTCAAGCCAATATATTTCCCTTGCTGTTCAAGCCAAGGGACAGAAAGTTTCCTATATAGGGGTTTCGGACAAGGCGGTTCTAATGGTGTACTTTTTGTTTTGATCTGACTCCTTTGTTAGGAACTATGGGTTTTTATATTTCTTAACATTGGACGTGATCGTCTCTTACTAGGTTGCTAGCTACCGCTGCAACCCGGACTCTTACTAGGTTGCTAGCTACCGCTGCAACCCGGATTTTTTGTATTAACAAATTTATTATCATGTCATATATGTAACTTCTATTTGATGAGTCTCTGACGGTACAATTGTATGCATATCCATTTTTTACGCGGGAGATTGGGGTTCGATTCCTCTTATGGAAGAACTTTTAATTTACGGAAGTTAAAGCAATATCCTTTAAATTTAAAATTTTAAAAAGCCACAGGAATCAGTTCCTTTGGGCTTGAGTTCGCTCTTTACTATACCACAAGAAGAACAAACCCTTCCATATATTGGACTTTGTTAGCTGCCTGATTCTTTGAGGTCAGTCTCCTATTATAATCAATTACTATGGACTACAGATCGTTCTTTAATGTAATCTCTTACTAGGTTGCTAGCTACCGCTGCAACCCGGAGTAAACAATATATGCAAACAGGAAAAAGCCTACGGCTTTTTCTTCTTTGCAATAGTAAGAGACGAAATTCAAAAAGTCAAGTATCTAACTAAGTCCAATGTATGAATTGGTTTGTTATTTCAGTGATCGTCTTTTAATGTAATAAAACTAGCAAAACAGTTTTTAAGTCTGATGAAGATTTAACTGATGTGTCAAAAGTAAGGTTGCAAGTCGACGATTTTGTTTTGGCCTTTTTATAATTGGTATGGTGAAATAATAATATGCATATGGTTCTTAAATCATACTTTTTTATGGTCCCATTTGGTCTAGAGGCTAGGATAGTTAACTTTCACTTAAGAGGCCTGGGTTCGATTCCCAGTGTGGGAAAATTTTCAACTCTATAATCTTCGAACATTCGAACCTTTTATAATTTATAATGATGTATAATATAAATACTGTAATCTTCACTATAGTGAAGTAGCCTATGCAAGTTAGTATAGGGAAGAGTTCGATCTTTATTATAATTAACATTGGACGTGATCGTCTCTTACTAGGTTGCTAGCTACCGCTGCAACCCGGATGCAGTGTGAAAAGACATCGAAAATGCAGTTTTTGGTGGAAAAATTTATTCTCTTTTAGAAATAATTTATTTTAGTTACAAAAGGTTTTTAACCCAATTAATTTCCTTTAAAATGAGCTATTGAACAACCCTCTACGATGTTCCAGTGCCAAGCTATCTGTGGAAAAGAAAAAAAGAAAAGAGAAAAAAATATCCCGTTTGGGGAGAATAACGTGGTTAAAGTCAATTTTCTTGATTTTCAAGCCAATATATTTCCCTTGCTGTTCAAGCCAAGGGACAGAAAGTTTCCTATACAGGGGTTTCGGACAAGGCGGTTCTAATGGTGTACTTTTTGTTTTGATCTGACTCCTTTGTTAGAAACTATGGGTTTTTATATTTCTTAACATTGGACGTGATCGTCTCTTACTAGGTTGCTAACTACCGCTGCAACCCGGATTACAAAACATTTTTAACCCCATTAATTTCCTTTAAAATGAGCCATTGAACAACTCTCTACGATGTTCCAGTGCGAAGCCATCTGTGGAATTACTAACCTATACTATAATTAAGTGGCGTATAAAATTTAGTACAGACAAGAGGTCGTTCTTTTTTTTACGTGTCTTACTAGGTTGCTAGCTAGCGCTGCAACCTGAATTTAAAATGAGCCATTGAACAACACTCTACGATATTCCAGTGCCAAGCTATCTGTGGAATTACTAACCTATACTAAAATTAAGTGGCGTATAATATTTATACAGGCAAGAGGTCGTTCTTTATTATAAATTATATACTATGAAGATAAAAAGTTTCACTTTAATTCTAAATTTTCTTAAATTCAGTTCCGACTTTTCTCAGAGATGAAAAAAATTCAAGTTCTGTTCCAAATATTTTCCCGGAAGAAGAAAAGTTCAACTTCGATTCTGAATTTTCTCAATGAAAATGAAATAAGTTATTGATCAATTCTATTTTCCCAAAATAATATAAAAATTAAAAATATTGTTCCAAATTTTTCATAGAAGATAGAAAAGTTCAAGTTCTCTTCTGAATTTTACCAAAGAACATAATTCAATCCTAATTTCTCCAGAGAAAATAAAATTGTTTTTCTATCTTCATAGAAAATAATAACAATCATAGTATAACTTTTCCTATCTTCTATGAAAAAATTTAGAACTGAACTTTAAATTTTTTATGTCTTGGTGAACTTAAAACTGAAGTGGAAGCTTTTTATTTTCTCTGGAGAAATTAGAATTGAATTATGTTCTTTGGTAAAATTCAGAAGAGAACTTGAACTTTCCTATCTTCTATGAAAAATTTGGAACAGTATTTTAAATTTTTTCATCTCTGAGAAAAATCTGAACATAAGTGGAAAATTTTTATATTATTTTAGTAAAATAGAATTGATCAATAACTTTTTTCATTTTCATTGAGAAAATTCGGAATCGAAGTTGAACTTTTCTTCTTCCGGGGAAATATTTGGAACAGAACATTAAATTTTTTCATCTCTGAGAAAAGTCGGAACTGAATTTAAGATAATTTAGAATTAAAGTGAAACTTTTTATCTTCATAGAAAATAATCACAATCATAATATAACTTTTCCTATCTTCTATGGAAAAATTTAGAACTGAACTTTAAATTTTTAATGTCTTGGTGAACTTAAAACTGAAGTGGAAGCTTTTTATTTTCTCTGGAGAAATTAGAATTGAATTGTGTTCTTTGGTAAAATTACCATGGGGCATAATGGTCTCTTACTAGGTTTGTAGCTACTGCTGCACCTCGGATAGCTACTGCCGCAATCCAGATATAAGTTTTAATCAATTGTATCTTGCATCTTTCACCCACGCAAAAGAACTCTTTTTCAAAATTGTCAAAAATGGATAATCTTTCATAACACACAAGCTTCGGTAGCTCAGTCGTTAGAGCGTAGGTCTCGTAATCCTAAGGTCGTGAGTTCGAGCCTCACCTGGAGCATAATTTTAAATTCATTTTAAATGGATGATGGTGGTTCCTATAAAAGTAAGGTTTGGGCTTTACTCTTCGTTCTTTACTTTAATAACTTCAAGCATCCAGTTATTAAATTTAAATTCGAAAGCTCTTTTTAGACGGTTATAATAAGAATCGATGCAGAGTTTTACAACTGTGTTGCTTCCATTTTTAAGTAAATATAAAAGTAGTTTCGTCGCCTTTAAAACATGAGGATAGCAATGTCGGTCTTCGATTCTGTTCACAACCAGATAACAAACAGGAAAAAGCTTATAGCTTTTTCTTATTTTGAATAGTAAGAGACGAAATCTAGAGAGTCAGGCAGCTAACTTGGTCTATTATGTGGTATGGTTCGTTCTTTACTAGGTTTCAGCTATCTGTACAGCCATGATACAGATGAAAATTACACAATTCCTATTTATATTTCAGTTAACGTGGGCTAGATGTTGTTCTTTATTATATTCTTGATTTTCAAGCCAATATATTTCCCTTGCTGTTCAAGCCAAGGGACAGAAAGTTTCCTATACAGGGGTTTCGGACAAGGCGGTTCTAATGGTGTACTTTTTGTTTTGATCTGACTCCTTTTTTAGGAACTATGGGTTTTTATATTTCTTAACATTGGACGTGATGGTCTGTTACTAGGTTGCTAGCTACCGCTGCAACCCGGATAACTTTATGTAAATTTTATGCTATATCATTACAAACAGGAAAAAGCCTACGGCTTTTTCTTCTTTGAAATAGTAAAAGACGAACCTCAAGTAACTACCCCTGGAACCACCATTTATCAGTTACAATGGATGAGAGATCGTTCTTTACTGTAAATAGGTTGCTAGCTACCACTTAAACCCGGATTATGTAATAGGTTGCTAGCTACCGGTGCAACCTAGATATTCTTATTTCAGCTACTATGGGCTAAGGTTCGTTCTTTCATGTAAAACTAGCACAAAATTTTTTAAGCCTGATGAAGATTTAACTAATGTGTCAAAAGTAAGGTTGCAAGTCGACGATTTTGTTTTGGCCTTATTATAATTGGTATGGTGAAATAATAATATGCATATGGCTCTTAAATCATACTTCTTTATGGTTCCATATGGTCTAGTGGCTAGGATAGTTAACTTTCTTTTAACAGGCTCGGGTTCGATTCCCGGTGTGGGAAAATTTTTAACTCTATAATCTTCGAACATTTGAACCTTTTATAATCTATAATGATGTATAATATAAATACTGTAATCTTAACTATAGTGAAGTTGCATATGCAAGTTAGTATAGGGAAGAGTTCGATCTTTATTATAAAAGAAAAAACAGGCCGTAAATAAAGATTATCGCAGTTCAAGTAAATTATCCTGTTTTTCAAGCCAATAGATTTTCCTCGTTCTTCAAGCCAAGGGATGCTCAGTTTCCTATATAGAAATTTTAGACAAGGCGGTTTTAATAGTGTACTTCTTGTTTCGATCATGTCAAGTACAAATAAATTTAAGAGCCCATAAATACTGAAAATAGTGTCAGATCGAAACAAGCAGTACACTATTAGAGCCACCTTGTGTCATTTTTAGAACCGCCTAGAACCTTATCATGTCTTATATGTAACATATTTTTTAAATCTCCGATAGTAAAGTGGTAAGCATACCCGCTTGTAACGCGGCAGACCCGGGTTCGATTCCTCGTTGGAGGGAATTTTTAATATATTAACTATAAACATAACTGTACAATTCTATACTATAGTTAAGTGGCCGATACTAGTTATTATAGGCCAGAGTTCGTTCCTTATTATAAAATTACTATGGATGAAAGTTCGTTCTTTAATGTAAACAAGTAGCTATTATTACTATAGAGTTCATTACATGGACTGTTTTATTGCTTCAAAATTCAAATATCTTTGAAAAGACTGCAGTATGAAAATACATCAAAAATGCAATTTTTTTGACAAAATTGATTCTACTTTAAAAAGTATTTTATTTTTAAATACAAAAGTGACTAGATGTTGCAATTTCCTTTAAAATGAGCTATTATACAGCTCTCTATGATTTTCCAGTGCCCAGCTAGCTGAGCAGAAAGAAAAAGCGGAAAGAAAAAAATATCCCGTTTGTGGAGAATAACGTGGTAAAAGTTAATTTTCTTGATTTTCAAGCCAATATATTTTCTTTGTTATTCAAGCCAAAGGGAGGTAAGTTTCCTTTATAGAGGATTCGGACAAGGCGGTTCTAATGGTGTACTTTTTGTTTTGATCTGACTCTTTTTTTAGGAGTTGGGGGGTTTTATATTTCTTGACATTGGAGGTGATCGTCTCTTACTAGGTTGCTAGCTACCGCTGCAACCCGGATTGTCAAAAGATAAATGTTTATAAATATTCCATTCACTTATTACGTCATATATGGATATCCGAGAAAAATTAATCCCTTTGTATCTTTTCAACAAGTTTTAAACAGTAACCTTATCAATGTGATTATAATTACTTTATATTCGTTCTTTATTATACATTCATTTCCGTTAAAATAAGCCATTGAAAAACTCTCTACGATGTTCCAGTGCCAAGCTATCTGTTGAATTACTAACCTATACTATAATTAAGTGGCGTATAAAATTTAGTATAGGCAAGAGGTCGTTCTTTATTATAATCATAGCAACGGCTAATTGTATTAAATTGAAACTTCCAGGATTTGAAGAGAGTTATGTTCAAAAGACCAAAAGGCAATACGCAAATTCAAAAGGCAAATGACCAAAAGCCTATGGCTTTTTCTTAGTTTGTACAGCAATTTTTAAAATGTATTAGGAGTTATGGGTTATTGAATTTCTTAGTATGGATTTCTTAGTCTCTTACTAGGTTGCTAACTACTGCTGCAACCCTGATTACAAACAGAAAAATTAAGAAAGAGTAGTCGAATCTTAGTTGAAAGAGTAAGAGACAAACCTCAGAATGAAACTATACCCCAAACAAGTAACTTTTTAAAAGATGCTTGTATTATCTTAAGTTTTAGTTACTATTTTCCGTGGTTTCTTCTGTGATAGGTTTCAGCTGTATCCGATGAAATAGTTTTTCTCCAATCACGTTTTTTACCCTTTGGCTACTATGGGCCACGGTTGGCCTTTTACTACGTTGCAACTACAGCTGCCACCATGATAATTTAGAATTCGATATTTACTATAGCTGAGAGTTCGTTCTTTACTGTAAACTAGGTTGCTAGCTACCGCTGCAACCCGGATACTTTATTATGAAATAAATTACAAACAGGAAAAAGCCTACGGCTTTTTCTTCTTTGGAATAGTAAGAGACGATCCTCAAATAATCAGGCAGCTAACTAGGATTATAATTTGTTCTTTAACATAAACTTCATTAATCGGATATTTTAATATATCCTATATGGTCTAGAGGTTGGGATAGCTCTCACCCATGGCTTGAGTTCAATTTCTGTTTGGGAAATTTTTATTTATGATGATTTCTTAAGGAACATAATTAAAATTTCTTAATGTAATAAAAATAATTTGTTTTAATTACAAAAGGTTTTTAACCCCATTAATTTCCTTTAAAATGAGCCATTGAACAACTCTCTACGATGTTCCAGTGCCATGCTATCTGTTGAAGTACTAACCTATAGTATAATTAAGTGGCGTATAAAATTTAGTATAGGCAAGAGGTCGTTCTTTATTATAACTATTAACGAACAAATTGCATATATTTTCACTTTCAAAAAATTCCGAATATTTTAGAAAGGGATTCGAAATCACGGCGTCGGTGTTATTTAATAAACTGAGTTTCATGGTATAATTTTCCTCAAGATCACTTGTTCTTTTGGGGGTGTTTCCATTTTCTATTAAAATCAGGCAGATCTGATCTCAGGATAGTAGCTTTTGGCAAGTAACAGCAAAATTAATCAATCTTATCTATTTGGAAAAATTGTAAAAAAACCGATTCTTTTGATTTTTTCTGCTGGCAAAAAACCTAATTCCACATTTTTGGAGATATGAGTTTTAAACAACTACAGTAAGGTTCTCTGATACGCTGAATCTGATGGTATGATTTTTACTAAGACTTTACAACTTCTAATATTTTAAATCAGCATATAAATTTGATTCTGTTGATATATCTATTGGTATCAAAACTCCGTTTCTTAAATTTTTTTTTACTATTGAGCCAGGTCACTCTTACTATACAGTTCCTTACCAATAACTGTTTGATAAAGTATAACTAAAACTTCTATTAATAACTACTTGACTAACATAATTTATGATGAACTATATCGATCCTTTATGTATTGCTTGCTACTACTGCAACCTGGATGAAATCTCTTCTTTGTTTGATATGAAATTACAAACAGGAAAAAGCCTATGGCTTTTTTTTAATTGGAATAGTAAGAGACGACCTAGCTACAAACTTTTTTTATGACATCATTGATCAATCTTTAACATGAAATGAGCTTTACTGTATTGGTTTGTTCTTTACTAGGTTTCAGCCATCTCTACAGCCATGATACTGATGGAAATTACATAATATATATTTATGTTTCAGTTAACATGGGCTGGGTCTCGTTCTTTATTGTAAAATTACTCTAACATTCTAAATATTTTTTCAGTTTACAGAGTTTTGCACTTTTTATCATACCTTTTGCATTGTAATAATATTAATACTGTGATCTTAACTATAGTGAAATTGCCTATGCAAGTTTGTATAGGGAAGAGTTCGATCTTTATTATACTTCACTAATCGGATATTTTAGTATATCCTATGTGGTCTAGAGGTTGGAATAGCTCTAACCCAGTTGGCTTGAGTTCAATTTCCGTATGGGAAATTTTTACTTATGATGATTTCTTAAGGAATATAATTAGAATTTCTTAATGTAATAAAAATAATTTGTTTTAGTTACAAAAGCTTTTTAACCCCATTAATTTCCTTTAAAATGAGCCATTGAACAACTCTACGATGTTCCAGTGCAAAGCTAACTGTTGAATTACTAACCTGTACTATAATTAAATGGCGTATAAAATTTAGTATAGGCAAGAAGTCGTTCTTAATTATAAAAACCCTGATAACAAACAGGAAAATATTACAAACAGGAAAAAGCCTTCGGCTTTTTCTTCTTTGAAATAGTAAGAGACGAACCTCGAACGATCAAGTAGCTAACTAACTCCAATGCATGCAATAAGATTTTATTCCAATGATCGTCTTTTATATCAGTTACTATGGGAGAGAGATCGTTCTTTACTGTAATTTATTGTAAAATAATTTGTTTTAATTACAAAATGTTTTTAACCCCATTAATTTGCTTCAAAATGAGCCATTGAACATCTCTCTACAATATTCCAGTGCCATGCTATCTGTTGAATTACTAACCTATACTATAATTACGTGGCGTATAAAATTTAGTATAGGTAAGAGGTCGTTCTTTATTATAATTCTTATATAGTAATTATGACGTCACTGCATCAAAAATACAGTTTTTATTGGAAAAATTTATTCTCTTTTAGAAATAATTTATTTTAGTTACAAAAGGTTTTTAACCCAATTAATTTCCTTTAAAATGAGCTATTGAACAACCCTCTACGATGTTCCAGTGCCAAGCTATCTGTGGAAAAGAAAAAGAAAAAAAAAAAGAAAAAAAATATCCCGTTTGGGGAGAATAACGTGGTAAAAGTCTATTTTCTTGATTTTCAAGCCAATATATTTTCTTTATTATTCAAGCCAAAGGGAGGTAAGTTTCCTTTATAGAGGATTCGGACAAGGCGGTTCTAATGGTGTACTTTTTGTTTTGATCTGACTCTTTTTTTAGGAGCTACGGGTTTTTATATTTCTTAACATTGGACGTGATCGTCTCTTACTAGGTTGCTAGCTACCGCTGCAACCCGGATAATAAAAAGTCTTGTCTCCTTAAGTGTCTTTCTCAAAGTAAGAAGTTTTTCAGTGGAGAGAGGTGTGTATTTTGTGGTGTTTTCCTGATCAATAGCTAAACTTAAACAACTATGTATTGTTAAACCATTTATGCTATGTGCAGCAATACCAGTAGGTGCCATAACTACAACGGGACAATCTTCATTCTTGAACTTGTTGCAAAGTAGTCTTCTCACGACACTGATAACCCTAGATTTTCCTGTACCCCCACATCCAGATACAATCAACTTCAAAGATGTTGCACCATTGCGCTTGGTAACTGAGTCTAAAATTTTGTCAACAACTCTCTTTTGATCAATATTGAGCGACTCATAATCATTTTTTCAACCTGTCTTCGGTGTCACCATTTAAAATCTGTTTGTTTGCGTCTAACAAATCCTCCATAGCATCTGCTGCTCTGTCAATGACTCCTCCCTGAATTGCATTTTCTGGGTCATCTTCAATGTTTTCATCAATATTTTCTGCCTTCAGAATTTCTTTTGCACGTTCTCGGACCCTTTCTTCAAATTCTATATCGCTTTTCCTCTTAACAACAAATTTTTCGTGGTAAGCTACCATGTCGGGATAGTTTACACTTTCAACACAGTAGGTTTCGTAGTTGCTATTTCCACTGACTACTAGTTCATTTTCATTTCTCCAAGGTTTAAACAATTTTAAAAGATCTCCATAGTAAGCATTTTTCTTCTCGTCAGTTTCAAATGGGTTTACCTTTCTGTGCTGTATGATATACGGTTTAAAAAGCCTTTTTCTGAGGTAGAAGGACCCGTCAGTTAACATCATATTATCATCAGTACCATTACGCTCCCGTTCATACCAAGACAATAACTGAAAAAGACTGATATTTTCCATATGTTCCGGTCTTTTAGGGTAGATATCAATAACCCAGTGGGCAATGTACAAATCACTACTCTGTGGATCGTTTTTAGCAAGCTTTTCAAGCTCCTCATACCTTCTCAGTGTCCTCTTCACCTCGCTCTTTTTCGCAAGGTCAATATATCTAAATTGCCTAGAAATACTATACAATTTAGTACCAAGAAGCCTATCAGCAGCTTCAACTGCTCCAACTTGACGGGTTTTTATGGACTTCAACAAGTAGGACATAGTTCGTTGACCAAGACTTTTGCATGCATTATTTACTTCCTCCCACATTGCTTCTATTTCGACACTCTCTGCTTTTGTCATGTAATCGGTAATGTAATACGGTAATTTAGAGCCCAAATGGCCAATATATTGAACATCAATGTTTGCTTGATTAGCAATAAGTAACGCAGGAGAATAGTCATTTATATAACGCTCGTCATCTCTTCGAAGCAGATGATATATTCTTTTTCTTGGCTTTTTACGGTTTGTACCATGAGCCAAGCAGTCAAGGATGTCATATAATTCTGTTCGTTCCTTTGTAGGACGAGGAAAGCCAAACTTACAATACGTAACCCATCTTCCTCTTTTTCTCTTATACTTTCTTTGACAGTATTTATTACAGCGGTGCACTTGATGGTCTTTGACCAGTTTGTGAAGAGTTGGACTAGTCAATCTATTTGGTATTTCACAAGTTATAATACTATTGATATACTGAATCACTTCAGACGCTGTTGATTTCCCAATAATAGGAGCATCTTCAATCCACAACACACAGTGTACATGAGGCGCACCTCGTTTCTGATACTCGATACGCCAGAAATGATCCTTAATTTTACCAAACAAAGGATTTGTCTTTGAACATATTAGCTCATTAAATATAGGTGTCCATTTTTTGTCAAAGTGCATGGAAACTGCAATTGGATCTAGACACGTCAACTCTGCTGGGGTCATTTTTGCCACACCAGGTAAGTTCTTATGGACAGTCCGTAAATAGTCAATAAATTCAGGAGAGTACCACTCAGCACATGAAACTGTCAAAAACAAAGTCGGTGGACCCAATTGCTCAATCATTGACTTTACTTTATAGGAAAGAGATTGAAAATACTGCTGAGATCCTCTGATTTTTGATTGAACAGAAAACAAAGTCGCTTCCATCTCTCCATCACGGGAATGAAGCCTGTCTATAAATTGACGAGCATTTTGATTTGGTTTCACAGTCCGCAACATATGACCAACGCTATTACACATGTAAGAGAATTCTTGCAATTGGAAGCTGTGAAAAAGAAACTGTTTGTCAAGACGAAACTTAGTATGTCTGCTAAGAAGCCTTGATTTAAAATATTTTGCATTCCTAATCCGAAATGGTCTTGCCTTGTCACGCAAGCCATATTTGCCTTTCGGGAAAAGATTTGGAAACACTTTTAGATCAAGTTCTTCCTGAAATAAGTCTTCGCTCTCACCTTTTAGTTTCTTGATTTGAAATTGGTCAGTACCAAGATCTTTCATTTGCTTAAAATCTTCAATGAAGTCTTTTGGAACCGCTGAATTGAGAGGCTGGACAGAAAAATGTTCAACCAATGTAGATTTTGCACTTTCTGTCAGTTTCTGAAGGATTGCAGCTTCCGGTATTTCAGGTAAATTATCAATACCAACCGCTTTTTCAGCAAGACGGGCTTCAAGTATTTTTTTTAAATCTTCTAGGGTGTATGCATGTATTGTTTTATAGAGACTGTTGTTCTCTCTTAACCACAACAGTGCTTCATGGACTTTTCTCAGATCTATTAGTGCAGTCCAAACATTCTTGTTGTAAGTAGGCTGACCATTGACAATGACTACAAAACTATCAATGTTAAGAAGTTTTTCAGGCTGAATATCTGCATTTGCTTGCACATCAACAGGTAGATATACTATTCTCCCCTTAAGAGCGTCAACAAGTTCTGTTCTAGGTCTCTTCAATGCAGTTACTTGCCCTAATCTGACGATCGTAAGACAAGGCATTACAAATCGAATCATTGCCATTTCAAAATTATTTAAACACTTTATACATTCCGGTGTACAGTCTATATGAAGGTTATTTAATACTGATCGGACATTCTCCTGACTTTTCAACATTTTCCCAGCACAGTAATCACAGACAAAGAATGAATCTATGACATCCTCTTTCCAACCTGTACATTGAATTAGTTCTTCTCTGTCATCTTTGGGTATGTCCTGTTGTAGGTGTTCTAAAATCGTGGCCATCATTACATCAAAACCTTTCTTATTTGAAAGGGATCTTAGACTCTTCAATTGGTATTTTGTCTTTATCTGCTCACAACTGTCACAATGCATTGTGGGGTATACATCCCTAATGTTAGCTACCTTATCAAGGCTCTCACCAAATAATTTTATTATTGTATTTTCATCCACAGAAACTCTAATATTGCCATCACCGTAAATGAAGTCTTGACTATTATTACGACAGATTCTACTTGACACTTCTTCTATGTGATGACTTAGTTCCTTGTACGAGCCCTCGACTTTTAGTAGATTAATATGTTGTATAATCTTACATTTTGATACTGCCTTATATACGCTATTAATGAAACAGTTCAAGACAGGAAAATGTGGAGCTAGTGCCCTTAGAGAACCTAAATAGCTCTGACATCCCTCATTTGGGCTACAGTATAACGAATGCCCATGCTTTCTTGTGTCCCTGTAATTGATTTCACAATAATCCAAGCCGCCAAGGTAGAAATTAACCACTTTGTCAGTTGAAAATTTTAATGCTATATTGTTTTCAAGGATATCAAAAAGAATTTGACATAATTCAATATCCGTCGGATAGAGCTTGCAGATATCAGGGTGACATTGCCAAGTAACCTGCTGCCCAATTTTTGGTTTTGAATTTTTACTCAGATTGTTATAGGTGACTTCAGCCATCATAATTTCCTTGTCAGATCTAGTTTTAGAGCATTTTTCAATAGTTGTCTCGTACTTTTCAGGACAGTGTGTTCTACTACACAGAGAATTTTTTGCCAAATATTCAGTAGAACTAAACGAACTGTTTAAAACACAGTTAGAAATGCTTTTTTCTTGAGTCGGTGTTCCAGGAATTTGTTCTAAATCATTAGTCTTACAAACACATTTACTAATAACCCTAACAGGCTCGTTTTCGCCATAATTGAAAAACATTGCTTTTCCTTCGCTGTTGATAGGTATGCTTGTATATATATTTTTATTGCTGCTACATAAACTGCAATTGCTCCTTCCAAAATTAATATACGAATTTTCTAAGAAGTACGCCTCCGTATATTCACTGTGTTGTCGAACATTTTCCATTGCATCTATAAACTGTTCCGCAGTTGCCAATCCATACCTTGGAAGCTTTTCGTTAAACTGACAACATTTCTTTTGGATATTGCCATGAAGCTTTGCCAAAGCATTTCTAGCCGACTTTTCAACAGCATCCGCTCTTTCAAAGAGAATTTTAATCTGTAATTTCGAATACTTTTCGTGATCCCGATAAAACATGCGTAAAATGTTTCTCAATTTACAAAGATCAGCCTGCATTTTTGCCATCTTCTTGTATTTCTGAATGTAATTTTTCCCTCTGTCCTTATGCGTTCTTCGGTACAACCTCGCAGAGAATTTAATTTTTTCATTATAGCTTTTGTCACCCCAGTATCTACCCATTATTCTGGTAGCAACTTTTTTCTTATGTTTGTTTCGGTAATCTATATCGTTATCATACCGTTCCTTGCTCTTTTGTTTCGCTGTCTCAATTTTCCCTTCTCGATACCCCTGATCCGTAAGATACCTCTGTTTTGCTCTGTCATATTTCATTTTCTTAAATCCTGGATCACAAGACATCTTAGTAGCAATCCTTACGCGTGCTCGAGCTTTATTGCGTTTGGTGGCATTTTTATCTCTTTTAAATAAACTTTTCTTATATTTCAGGATGTTAGCTTTATTTTTTGTGTAGTAAAGTTTTCTATTAGTAGAAATTTGGATTGTTCTATTTTGATATTGTTTTTGGTTATTCTTTCTTTTTTTCCACTCGCGTGAGACCATATTTTTTCAAGATTTAAAATTATTAAGCACACAAAATCCCGTGTCGAGTATCTAAAACCTAGCATAAAACAAAACTAATTTTAAAATTTTCAGGTATTTATCTTGTTTGAATTACAAAATTAGTATTATTGGTTAGACACCATAAATATTTTTGCAGTTTAAATAATAAGTTTAGTGATTCTGGACTGAAAACTAAAATAATTGCAATTATGAGACAATAATATGGAGATATGTACTTTACGGGTTACAGGATACAATAATAAATTTGAACTGAGATGAAAAAAAAAATTTCTTCCAGGAGACAAAAAGCAAAACTAATTTTAGAATTTTCATGTATTTTTGTTGTTTAAATTAAAAAATTACTATTACTGATTAGGCATCATAAATATTTTTGCAGTTTACATAATAATTTTAGCGATTAAGCCAAAAAAGAAAATTTTGGTTCCAGGAGTTTCGGTTACTATTGAGACAAGTAGCTATTATTACTATAGAGTTCATTACATGGACTGTTTTATTGCTTCAAAATTCAAATATCTTTGAAAAGACTGCAGTATGAAAATACATCAAAAATGCAATTTTTTTGACAAAATTGATTCTACTTTAAAAAGTATTTTATTTTTAAATACAAAAGTGACTAGATGTTGCAATTTCCTTTAAAATGAGCTATTATACAGCTCTCTATGATTTTCCAGTGCCCAGCTAGCTGAGCAGAAAGAAAAAGCGGAAAGAAAAAAATATCCCGTTTGTGGAGAATAACGTGGTAAAAGTCAATTTTCTTGATTTTCAAGCCAATATATTTTCTTTGTTATTCAAGCCAAAGGGAGGTAAGTTTCCTTTATAGAGGATTCGGACAAGGCGGTTCTAATGGTGTACTTTTTGTTTTGATCTGACTCTTTTTTTAGGAGTTGGGGGGTTTTATATTTCTTGACATTGGAGGTGATCGTCTCTTACTAGGTTGCTAGCTACCGCTGCAACCCGGAAAATACAAACAGGAAAAAGCCTACGACTTTTTCTTCTTTTAAATAGTAAGAGACGAAACTCAAACAATCAAGTAGCTAACTAAGTCCAATGTATGGAATGGTTTGTTATTTCAGTGATCGTCTTTTAATGTAAAAAAAAATATATATACTGTAATCTTAACTATAGTAAAGTTGCGTATGCAAGTTAGTATAGGGAAGAGTTTGATCTTTATTA
This sequence comes from Artemia sinica, assembly GCA_027921565.1. Classification (NCBI taxonomy): domain Eukaryota; kingdom Metazoa; phylum Arthropoda; class Branchiopoda; order Anostraca; family Artemiidae; genus Artemia; species Artemia sinica. The sequence goes on along the minus strand of CM051262.1, from coordinate 51,332,651 downwards.
TACTGGAAACAAAGAAAAGAGAAAAAAATATCCCGTTAAGGCGGAATGTTGTAGTAGCTGCCACTTTTCTTGATTTTTTAGTACTGATTTTTTAACTTGCGTGTAGCTTGCTTTGATCTAACCATTATGTATTCATGAATGAGACCATTTACAGTTTTGACGTTTCTTATATAGTAATTATGACGTCACTGCATCAAAAATACAGTTTTTATTGGAAAAATTTATTCTCTTTTAGAAATAATTTATTTTAGTTACAAAAGGTTTTTAACCCAATTAATTTCCTTTAAAATGAGCTATTGAACAACCCTCTACGATGTTCCAGTGCCAAGCTATCTCTGGAAACAAAGAAAAAAAAAAGAAAAAAATATCCCGTTTGGGGAGAATAACGTGGTAAAAGTCTATTTTCTTGATTTTCAAGCCAATATATTTTCTTTGTTATCCAAGCCAAAGGGCGGTAAGTTTCCTTTATGGAGGATTTGGACAAGGCGGTTCTAATGGTGTACTTTTTGTTTTGATCTGACTCCTCTGTTAGGAACTACGGGTTTTTATATTTCTTAACATTGGACGTGATCGTCTCTTACTAGGTTGCTAGCTACCGCTGCAACCCGGATATTCATGAATGAGACCATTTACAGTTTTGACGTTTCTTATATAGTAATTATGACGTCACTGCATCAAAAATACAGTTTTTATTGGAAAAATTTATTCTCTTTTAGAAATAATTTATTTTAGTTACAAAAGGTTTTTAACCCAATTAATTTCCTTTAAAATGAGCTATTGAACAACCCTCTACGATGTTCCAGTGCCAAGCTATCTCTGGATACAAAGAAAAAAAAAAAGAAAAAAATATCTCGTTTGGGGAGAATAACGTGGTAAAAGTCAATTTGCTTGATTTTCAAGCCAATATATTTCCCTTGCTGTTCAAGCCAAGGGACAGAAAGTTTCCTATACAGGGGTTTCGGACAAGGCGATTCTAATGGTGTACTTTTTGTTTTGATCTGACTCCTGCTTTAGGAGCTATGGGTTTTTATATTTCTTAACATTGGACGTGATCGTCTCTTACTAGGTTGCTAGCTACCGCTGCAACCCGGATTAGGAACTATGGGTTTTTATATTTCTTAACATTGGACGTGATCGTCTCTTACTAGGTTGCTAGCTACCGCTGCAACCCGGATTTCATCTAATTAACACTTCTTATGACTCGTATCGAGTATCCATAACATAACAAAAAGTAAAACTAATTTTTAAATTTTCAGGTATTTTGTTAGTTTGAATGAAAAGATTAAAATTATTGCTCAGATATCATAAATATTTTTGCAGTTTACATAATAACTTTAGCGATTCTAAACTGAAAAACTAAATATATGCAATGGTGTGCTTTTCTAATGATCGTCCTTTAATATAAAAATATCTTTGAAAAGACTGCAGTATGAAATACATCAAAAATGCAATTTTTTTGAAAAAATTGATTCTACTTTAAAAAGTATTTTATTTTTAAATACAAAAGGCACTAGATGTAGCAATTTCCTTTAAAATGAGCTATTATACAGCTCCCTATGATTTTCCAGTGCCCAGCTAGCTGAGGAGAAAGAAAAAGCGGAAAGAAAAAAATATCCCGTTTGTGGAGAATAACGTGGTAAAAGTCAATTTTCTTGATTTTCAAGCCAATATATTTTCTGTGTTATTCAAGCCAAAGGGCGGTAAGTTTCCTTTATAGAGGATTCGGACAAGGCGGTTCTAATGGTGTACTTTTTGTTTTGATCTGACTCTTTTTTTAGGAGTTGGGGGGTTTTATATTTCTTGACATTGGAGGTGATCGTCTCTTACTAGGTTGCTAGCTACCGCTGCAACCCGGATTACTATGCAGGGGTTTCGGACAAGGCGGTTCTAATGGTGTACTTTTTGTTTTGATCTGACTCTTTTTTTAAGAACTATGGGTTTTTATATTTCTTAACATTGGACGTGATCGTCTCTTACTAGGTTGCTAGCTACCGCTGCAACCCGGACTTTATGTAACTACACCTGGAACCACCATATATCAGTTAGTATGGGAGAGAGATCGTTCTTTACTGTTATATACAGTTCTTTACCAAGAACTGTTTGATAAAACCCTGATTACAAACAGGAAAAATCCTACGGTTTATCCTTAGTTTGAATAGAATGAGACGATCCTCAAAGAATCAGGCAGCTAACTAAGTTCAATATATGCAATGGTTTGGTGTTCTAAGGATTTTCTTTTAATATAAAACATAAATTAATTTAAAATTTTGTCCTTTATAGCCTACGTGGCAAAGTGTATAGTGTGTTGGAATTCTGCTCCAAATGTCACAGGTTCAATTCCTGCAGTAGGCAATTTTTAGACATTTGTCTTTTAAAGTCTTCTATTAATAACTTCTATTAATAACTACTACATGAGATCCTGTTGACTGACACATTTTATGATGAACTATGTCGATCCTTTATGTAATATACTATAATTAAGTGGCGTATAAAATTTAGTATAGGCAAGAAGTCGTTCTTTATTATAACTTCACTATCACTTAACAGGCTCGGGTTCGTTTCCCGGTGTGGGAAAATTTTTAACTTTATAATCTTCGAACATTTGAACCTTTTATAATTTATAATGATGTATAATATAAATACTGTAATCTTAACTATATTAACTATAGTGAAGTTGCGTATGCAAGCTAGTATAGGGAAGAGTTCGATCTTTATTATAATTTTGTATTCATGAATGAGACCATTTACAGTTTTGACGTTTCTTATATAGTAATTATGACGTCACTGCATCAAAAATACAGTTTTTATTGGAAAAATTTATTCTCTTTTAGAAATAATTTATTTTAGTTACTATAGATTTTTAACCCAATTAATTTCCTTTAAAATGAGCTATTGAACAACCCTCTACGATGTTCCAGTGCCAAGCTATCTCTGGATACAAAAGAAAAAAAAAAAGAAAAAAATATCCCGTTTGGGGAGAATAACGTGGTTAAAGTCAATTTTCTTGATTTTCAAGCCAATATATTTCCCTTGCTGTTCAAGCCAAGGGACAGAAAGTTTTCTATACAGGGGTTTCGGACAAGGCGGTTCTAATGGTATACTTTTTGTTTTGATCTGACTCCTTTTTTAGGAGCTATGGGTTTTTATATTTCTTAACATTGGACGTGATCGTCTCTTACTAGGTTGCTAGCTACCGCTGCAACCCGGATGTTCTTTACTGTAATTTTTATTCCAATGATCGTCTTTTAATGTAATTTAGCTACCTCCTAGCTAAATATAATAATTCTAATAAAAATTAATATAGGCAAGATGTTGTTCTTTATTATAATTTTTTTTCTGGGTTTAATTAAAAAATGAAAATTTCTGATGAGACACCATAATTATTTTTGCATTTTGCAGTTAGATAAAATTATTTAGTTTAAATTTTTCAGGAATTAATCTAGTTTTATTTGACAAAAAAGATCTTTTACAAGGAATCAGGCAGCTAACAAAGTCCAACATATGCGATGGTAAGTTCTTTGAATGATCGTCTTTTCATGTAATTTTAAAAATAATTTATTTTATAATTACAAAAGGTGTTTAACCCCATTAATTTTCTTTAAAATGAGCCATTAAACAACTCTCTGCGATGTTCCATTGCCAAGCTATCTGTGGAATTACTAACCTATACTATAATTTAGTGGCGTATAAAATTTAGTATAGGCAAAAGGTGGTTCTTTATTATAGATCCTTTATGTAAGTTTCTAGCTACCGCTGCAACCCGGATAATAAACTGATTACAAACAGGAAAAAGCCTAAGGCTTTTTCTTCTTTGAAATAGTAAGAGACGAACCTCAAACAATCAAGTAGCTAACTAATTCCAATGTATGCAATTGTTTGTTATTCCAATGATCGTCTTTTAATGTAATTATAACACTCCAGTTACTATGGACTGAAGATCTTTCTTTAATATAATATTATAATTGGTATGGTGAAATAATAATATGCATATGGCTCTTAAATCATACTTCTTTAAGGTTCCATATGGTCTAGTGGCTAGGATAGTTAACTTTCACTTAACAGGCTCGGGTTCGATTCACGGTGTAGGAAAATTTTTAACTCTATAATCTTCGAACATTTGAACCTTTCATAATTTATAATGATGCATAATATAAATAATGTAATCTTAACTATAGTGAAGTTGCGTATGCAAGTTAGTATAGGGAAGAGTTCGATCTTTATTATAAATGTCCTTCTTTATTGTAATTATTATAGGAAAGAGGTCGTTCTTTATTATAATAGGTTGCTAGCTACCGCTGCAACCCGGAAAGGAAACAAAGAAAAGAGAAAAAATATCCCGTTTAGGCAGAATGTTGTAGTAGCTGCCACTTTTCTTGATTTTTTAGTACTGATTTTTTAACTTGCGTGTAGCTTGCTTTGATCTAGCCATTATGTATTCATGAATGAGACCATTTACAGTTTTGACGTTTCTTATATAGTAATTATGACGTCACTGCATCAAAAATACAGTTTTTATTGGAAAAATTTATTCTCTTTTAGAAATAATTTATTTTAGTTACAAAAGGTTTTTAACCCAATTAATTTCCTTTAAAATGAGCTATTGAACAACCCTCTACGATGTTCCAGTGCCAAGCTATCTGTGGAAAAGAAAAAAAAAAGAAAAAAGAAAAAAATATCCCGTTTGGGGAGAATAACGTGGTTAAAGTCAATTTTCTTGATTTTCAAGCCAATATATTTCCCTTGCTGTTCAAGCCAAGGGACAGAAAGTTTCCTATACAGGGGTTTCGGACAAGGCGGTTCTAATGGTGTACTTTTTGTTTTGATCTGACTCCTTTGTTAGGAACTATGGGTTTTTATATTTCTTAACATTGGACGTGATCGTCTCTTACTAGGTTGCTAGCTACCGCTGCAACCCGGATACTTTTAATTAATATTTCAGTTACTATGAGCAAGCGTTCGTTCTTTATTATAAAAAAAGAAAAAAAATATCCCGTTTGGGGAGAATAACGTGGTTAAAGTCAATTTTCTTGATTTTCATGCCAATATATTTCCCTTGCTGTTCAAGCCAAGGGACAGAAAGTTTCCTATACAGGGGTTTCGGACAAGGCGGTTCTAATGGTGTACTTTTTAATTTGATCTGACTCCTCTGTTAGGAACTATGGGTTTTTATATTTCTTAACATTGGACGTGATCGTCTCTTACTAAGTTGCTAGCTACCGCTGCAACCCGGATGCTAGCTACCGCTGCAACCCGGATACTAATGGTGTACTTTTTGTTTGGATCTGACTTTTTTAGGAGTTAAGGATTTTTATATTTCTTAACATTGGACGTGATCGTCTGTTACTAGGTCGCTAGCTACCGTTGCAACCTGGATATTTTTAACCCCATTAATTTCCTTTAAAATGAGCCATTGAACAACTCCCTACGATGTTCCAGTGTGTAGCTATCTGTGGAATTACTAACCTATACTATAATTAAGTGGTGCATAAAAATTAGTATAGGCAAGAGGTCGTTCTTTATTGTATGACAAAATTGATTCTACTTTAAAAAGTATTTTATTTTTAATTACAAAAGTGACTAGATGTTGCAATTCCTTTAAAATGAGCTATTATACAGCTCTCTATGATTTTCCAGTGCCCAGCTAGCTGAGAAGAAAAATCAAGCGGAAAGAAAAAATATCCCGTTTGTGGAGAATAACGTGGTAAAAGTCAATTTTCTTGATTTTCAAGCCAATATATTTTCTTTGTTATTCAAGCCAAAGGGCGGTAAGTTTCCTTAATAGGGGTTTCGGACAAGGTGGTTCTAATGGTATACTTTTTGTTTTGATCTGACTCTTTCTTTAGGAGTTAGGGGTTTTATATTTCTTTACATTGGAGGTGATCGTCTCTTACTAGGTTGCTAGCTACCGCTGCAACCCGGATTGCTAGCTACCGCTGCAACCCGGATTTGATGATCGAGCCTTTATGTAACCCGGACTAAAAATTATTATCATATCTTATATGTTACTTTTATTTTATGAGTCATCGATAGTCTAATGGTAAGTGTGCCCACTTTTTTCTTGGGAGAAGGGGGTTCGATTCCCCGTCGGGAAGAACTTTTAATATGTTGAATTAAAAGCACTATCTTTTCAATTTAAAATTTAAAAAAGAAACTTTTTTATTTACATTCTAGCTAAAATAATGAAGATAATATGAATGAACCACAGTGTTCAGTTTCTTTGGACTTGAGTTCGTTTTTTAACTATAAATACAAACAGGAAAAAGCCTACGGCTTTTTCTTCTTTTAAATAGTAAGAGACGAAACTCAAACAATCAAGTAGCTAACTAAGTCCAATGTATGGAATGGTTTGTTATTTCAGTGATCCTCTTTTAATGTAAAAAAAATATAAATACTGTAATCTTAACTATAGTGAAGTTGCGTATGCAAGTCAGTATAGGGAAGAGTTTGATCTTTACTATATTACCATATCGTAAAAATTTATTTTATAATAATAATTATTTTGTTCATTACAAAAGGTTTCTATATACAGGAATTTCCGTTAAAATGAGCCATTACACAGCTCTTTATTATGACCACGAACTGCTTGATTTAATATTTCAGTTATTATGGGTTACAGTTCGTTCCTTAATGTAAAACGTGGTTAAAGTCAATTTTCTTGATTTTCAAGCCAATATATTTCCCTTGCTGTTCAAGCCAAGGGACAGAAAGTTTCCTATACAGGGGTTTCGGACAAGGCGGTTCTAATGGTGTACTTTTTCTTTTGATCTGACTCCTTTGTTAGGAACTATGGGTTTTTATATTTCTTAACATTGGACGTGATTGTCTCTTACTAGGTTGCTAGCTACCGCTGCAACCCGGATTTACTATAGGCTAGAGTTCGTTCCTTATTATAACGTCTTCAGAAACAACAATATAATTTCATGTTTTTCTATTCACGTCATAGCTCTAATATAAAAATATGATGACATTCATTATTTATCTAGTAGGGTTTCAGACAAGGTAATTCTAATGATGTACTTTTGTTTTGATCTGACTCTATTTTTAGGAGTTTTAGGTTTTTATATTTCTTAGCATTGGACTGATCGTCTCTTACTAGGTTGCTAGCTACTGCTGCAACCCAAATTCACATATATATTTATTTATGAGAGGCAGCCTGGCCGAGTGGTCCAAGGCACTGGTGTTAGCCACCAGTCTCTTCGGAGGCGTGGGTTCAAATCTTACCGCTGGTATACGATTATGCTTGAAAGACTGCAGTGTGAAAAGACATCAAAAATGCAGTTTTTGGTGGAAAAATTTATTCTATTTTAGAAATAATTTATTTTAGTTACTATAGATTTTTAACCCAATTAATTTCCTTTAAAATGAGCTATTGAACAACCCTCTACGATGTTCCAGTGCCAAGCTATCTCTGGATACAAAAGAAAAAAAAGAAAAAAAAATATCTCGTTTAGGCAGAATGTTGTAGTAGCTGCCACTTTTCTTGATTTTCAAGCCAATATATTTCCCTTGCTGTTCAAGCCACGGGACAGAAAGTTTCCTATACAGGGGTTTCGGACAAGGCGGTTCTAATGGTGTACTTTTTGTTTTGATCTGACTCCTTTGTTAGGAACTATGGGTTTTTATATTTCTTAACATTGGACGTGATCGTCTCTTACTAGGTTGTTAGCTACCGCTGCAACCCGGAAATGACCAATATGATGAACTACGTCGTTCCTTTATGTAACTAAAATAATGAAGATAATATGAATGAACCACAGGGTTCAGTTTTTTTGGACTTGAGTTCGTTTTTTAACTATAAATACAAACAGGAAAAAGCCTACGGCTTTTTCTTCTTTTAAATAGTAAGAGACGAAACTCAAACAATCAAGTAGCTAACTAAGTCCAATGTATGGAATGGTTTGTTATTTCAGTGATTTACTAACCTATACTATAGTTAAGTGGCCTATATAATTTAGTATAGGCAAGAGGTCGTTCTTTATTATAATCTTTATTATAACCATTGAACAACTCTCTACGATCTTCTAGTGCCAAGCTGTCTGTTGAATTAATAACCTATACTATAATTAGGTGGCATATAAAATTTAGTATAGGCAAGAGGTCGTTCTTTATTATTATTGTATGCAAGTTAGTATAGGGAAGAGTTCGATCTTTATTATAATATTTTAGTACTGATTTTTTAACTTGCGTGTAGCTTGCTTTGATCTAACCATTATGTATTCATGAATGAGACCATTTACAGTTTTGACGTTTCTTATATAGTAATTATGACGTCACTGCATCAAAAATACAGTTTTTATTGGAAAAATTTATTCTCTTTTAGAAATAATTTATTTTAGTTACAAAAGGTTTTTAACCCAATTAATTTCCTTTAAAATGAGCTATTGAACAACCCTCTACGATGTTCCAGTGCCAAGCTATCTCTGGAGACAAAGAAAAAAGAAAAAAATATCCCGTTTGGGGAGAATAACGTGGTAAAAGTCTATTTTCTTGATTTTCAAGCCAATATATTTTCTTTGTTATTCAAGCCAAAGGGCGGTAAGTTTCCTTTATGGAGGATTTGGACAAGGCGGTTCTAATGGTGTACTTTTTGTTTTGATCTGACTCTTTTTTTAGGAGCTACGGGTTTTTATATTTCTTAACATTGGAGGTGATCGTCTCTTACTAGGTTGCTAGCTACCGCTGCAACCCGGATAAAAGAGAAAAAAATATCCCGTTTGGGGAGAAAAACGTGGTTAAAGTCAATTTTCTTGATTTTCAAGCCAATATATTTCCCTTGCTGTTCAAGCCAAGGGACAGAAAGTTTCCTATACAGGGGTTTCGGACAAGGCGGTTCTAATGGTGTACTTTTTGTTTTGATCTGACTCCTTTTTTAGGAACTATGGGTTTTTATATTTCTTAACATTGGACGTGATCGTCTCTTACTAGGTTGCTAGCTACCGCTGCAACCCGGATGAGACAAACTTCAAATAACTGGTTATTCTTGTCGAAAGATAAACGTTTATAAATATTCCATTAACTAATTACGCCATATATGGATATACGAGAAAATTAATCCCTTTATATCTTTTCAACAAGTCGTAAACAGTAACCTTATCAATGTGATTATAATAACTTTATATTCGTTCTTAATTATATTATAAATCCGTGGAATTACTAACCTATACTATAATTAAGTGACGTATAAAATTTAGTATTGGCAAGAGGTCACTTTTTATTATAACTATGGGCTAAGGTTCGTTCTTTACTGTAAATCCAATATAAGCAATTGTTTGTTCTTCTAATGATCATCTTTTAATTTGGCGTTTCTTACTAGGTTGCTAGCTACCGCTTAAACCCGGATTATGTAATAGGTTTCTAGCTACCGCTGCAACCTAGATATTCTTATTTCAGCTCCTATGGGCTAAGGTTCGTTCTTTCATGTAAAACTAGCAAAACATTTTTTAAGTCTGATGAAGATTTAACTAATGTGTCAAAAGTAAGGTTGCAAGTCGACGATTTTGTTTTGGACTTATTATAATTGGTATGGTGAAATAATAATATGCATATGGCTCTTAAATCATACTTCTTTATGGTCCCATATGGTTTAGTGGCTAGGATAGTTAACTTTCACTTAACAGGCCCGGGTTCGATTCCCGGTGTGGGAAAATTTTTAACTCTATAATCTTCGAACATTTGAATCTTTTATAATTTATAATGATGTATAATATAAATACTGTAATCTTAACTATCTTGAAGTTGCCTATGCAAGTTAGTATAGGGAAGAGTTCGATCTTTATTATAATATCCGTGATCTTTCTTCTGATAAAAAATACAAAATTCCACGTTTTTGCAGATAGAAACTTGAAACCTCTATAGTAAAGTTCTCTTATACGCTTAATCTAATGGTGTGATTTTCATTAATATTCTATGACTCTTAAGGGGTGTTTTCCCCTTTTTCGAAAATAGGGAAAATTTTCTCAGGCTCGTAACTTTCGATAGGTATAACTAAACTTGAGTAGACTTACATATTTGAAATCAGCATAAAAATATAATTCTTTTGATGTATCTTTTGATATTAAAATTCCGTTTTTTAGAGTTTCGGTTACTATTGGGACGGGTTGCATTTGCTATACAGTACGTTACAACGCACTGTTTGAAATTAATATAATATGCGTTCAAACCTGTAAGCTTAATCAAAAAGCGAGTGTATTTTATCTAACAAATCAGATCAAAAAAATAAGTACATTATTAGAACCGCCTTGTCCAATACCCTTATATATTATATGATATTTAAAGTAAATTTTTAAAAAATAATATTTGACGTCATAACCAGATGTTACAACCATCATGGTTTCTGGGGTGGATGCAACCTAGTAAAGGACGAACCACAGCGCTTAGTAAGGTTTCTATTTACTATACCATGGTTTGTTTCTTACTAGATATTAGCTGTCTCTACAACCATGATACCAATAAAACTTATATAATCCCCAGTTTTAATGAACTAAATAGAGCTTTTATGTAATTATTTATTTTAATATTTTAGTTACTATAGGCTAGAGTTTGTTCCTTATTATAATTGCAATGGACTAAAGTTCGTTCTTTTCTATAATTTCCTTTAAAATGAGTAATTAAACAGCGCGACGCTATCTGATAAAAAAGAAAAAAAGATGCCGCATATACAGAATATCGAGGCGGCAGCCACTTTTCTTGATTTTCAAGCCAATATTTTTTAACATTGGACGTGATCGTCTCTTACTAGGTTGCTAGCTACTGCTGCAACCCGGATTACAAACAGGAAAAAGCCTAAGGCTTTTTCTTCTTTGAAATAGTAAGAGACGAACCTCAAACAATCAAGTAGCTAACTAAGTCCAATGTATGCAATTGTTTGTTATTGTAATGATCTTCTTTTAATGTAATTTCATAAGAAAAATGATTCTATTTTAAAAATAATTTGTTTTATAATTACAAAATCTTTTTAACCGCATTAATTTCCTTTAAAATGAGCCATTAAACAACTCTCTACGATGTTCCAGTGCAGAGCTATCTTTGGAATTACTAACCTATACTATAAAAACGATGAAACAGTTTATCAGCCAAATTTTTTTTAAATTTTTCCTATGAGTTTCTGTGTAATAGAAATCAATGGTAAGATTTTAATTATAAACCTGGCTGCAACCTACGATTATGACATCATTGATCAATCTTTAACACGAAATTATAATCTTAATTTAGTCCCCTGCTGATTTTGAATTGTAGGCAAAACCTGATAATGGCAAAAAAATCAGCCGTATAAAGAAGAACTAAACAGAAAACTATGACTTGACGCGGCCAAGCCCTCTTAAATCTGCTAGAGAAACGTGATATTGAAATATTTTAGAATCATTGTTAATTTTTACTTTTGATTTTTAGGAATACTAAATATTAAAAATGCAAAGAGCTGCTCAGGGCGATAGTCAAGAAGTACGAAATCAATTTGCGCAATCAGAAGATGATGATTATGAAGAAATTCAGAGCAGAATTGAACGTTTACACTCGGTGAATATCATTATCAAGGATGAAGTGAACGATCAAGTAAGGGAACTTGGCTCAGCAAAGAGCATTTTTGATTCTCTCGAAGGTGCTGTTACGAACTCAATTAAGAAAATTAAGAATTTAGCCAGGTCTGAAAATCGATACTTAGTATTATACATGATGATTTTCATGGCATTTATTTTCGGATTCCTATGGCTTTATAAAAAGTTTTAGTTTTTATGATTTTGGAGGGGATGAGTTGACATCAAAGTGATGAGGGTATTTTTTACATAAAAGTGAAATTTAACATTTATTGCGTTTAGTTTGGCTCCCGGGCTATGTAAAAACTTTCTCATGAGTTTTTTTTGTAGTTTCTTGAAAAACTCATTAGAAACAGAAAGAAGCATGCGCTGAATAAGATATCTGTGTTGTCAAGTTACAGAAACAAAAAATATAAATGCCTAAAGATGATATGAAATCATTAGAAAACTTATATGAAAATTTATATTTTAAATAATACTGTAAAATAATGAAATTTAATGGAAGTTATGCATAGACTATTGAAGAAAACGAAAACTTTCGGAGAAGGCGGTTCTAATGGTGTACTTTTTGTTTTGATCTGACTCCTTTGTTAGGAACTATGGGTTTTTATATTTCTTAACATTGGACGTGATCGTCTCTTACTAGGTTGCTAGCTACCGCTGCAACCCGGATTATTATAAAATTAATTAGCACTACATTAGATTCTCTTGACTGACATCGATCTTTTATATACTGTTCTTTACTAGGTTTCAGCCATCTCTACAGCCATGATACTTATGGATATTACATAATCCCTATTTATGTCACAGTTAACATGGGCTAGGTGTCGTTCTTTATTGTAAAATTTTATCCGATGTATCTGACAAAAATATTGATAGTAAAAATTTATTCACTCTGATACTTAGATTTTGTCAATGTTATCCCTTGATTGTGACAATAGATGTTGATATTGAATTTCATCGCTCTGACATTTAGGTTTTGATAATGTTAACCGACATATCCCGTAATGGATGTTGATAAGGAATTTATTCACTCAGATACTTAAACTTATATCAATTATATCCGGATCTAACCGACAAAACGTGTTGATAAAGAATTATTTATTCTGGTACTTTGCTTTTGTCTATGTTTAGCTATTTATCAGATATATGATGTATGAAAATTCCTTTTCTTATATCTCTGATCTTTTCAGTGGATATTATAAGTGTTTGATATACTAGCATACCCTAAAAATAAAGATCATGCATCAAGGTAATGTATAATATATTTTAATTGAAATAATGGTATGTAGAATATTAATATGTTAGAGACATTATTATAATTTATTGATATCATTGAACAACTTTGGACATTTTGAATCTGTTCCATAAAATAGTGTTCTCTCTTGACACTATAGTTATTCTCTTCTCTTACTTCAAAACCAGTAGAATAATCATTCATCCATTTTGAGTCATACACTATTTTTACTTGTGTGTGACCATTAGGTTCAATATGCATATCATTTTTGGTACTATTGGATTCGTTGACTGTATGCTCAATAGTAAACGTTCACATGTGCTTTATTTTTCATCAATTTATCTTTACAATCATTGATGATATTGTATACCATTGCCTTTTTATTTTTCTGGCAATTTCACTGTCTATTATCAAAATATTTTTACATAGGTGACAGTTCTGGCCGGTTGGCATATATAATTTATGAAATTAGTAGAAGAGTAGGCCTTTCTTTTCCTATCTGCTTTTATTTGAATGCTAATACCCAAAAGCTGACAAAATGGCTTAGCACTTGGTAACATGTTGCCACAAGCACTAGCGAGAAGATACCCTTCTTCATCAACTATTATTTTTATATTGGCATTCTCTTTTTATGCAATCATCACCGGAGATCTCAATTTCGCATATCCACCATCATAAATATTTGATTTTGTTGGTGCTCCAAAGAAATTTTGTCAGAATTCAATGCTACAATAACACTCTCATGTGAATAAACTTTCTTAAAATGCTTCATCCATACTTTTTTGAAAATATGATGCATACGTCAATCCTTCCAATTTACCAGTGGGAAAGCCGCATTAGTTATATACCTAGACTATAATTACGTGGCGTATAAAATTTAGTATAGGCAAGAGGTCGTTCTTTTTTATAAATTTTAACCCCATTAATTCCCTTTAAAATGAGCCATTGAACAACTCTCTACGATGTTCCAGTGCCAAGCTATCTGTTGAATTACTAACCTATACTATAATTAAGTGGCGTATAAAATTTAGTATAGGCAAGAGGTCGTTCTTTATTATAATACTAGGTTGCTAGCTACCGCTGCAACCCGGATTGCTAGCTACCGCTGCAACCCGGATAATAACAAAATTTAATTAGAGTTCGTTCTTTATTGTTATGTTAGCATTGGACGTGATCGTCTCTTATTGTGATATTCATGAATGAGACCATTTACAGTTTTGACGTTTCTTATATAGTAATTATGACGTCACTGCATCAAAAATACAGTTTTTATTGGAAAAATTTATTCTCTTTTAGAAATAATTTATTTTAGTTACAAAAGGTTTTTAACCCAATTAATTTCCTTTAAAATGAGCTATTGAACAACCCTCTACGATGTTCCAGTGCCAAGCTATCTCTGGATACAAAAAGAAAAAAAAAAAAGAAAAAAATATCTCGTTTGGGGAGAATAACGTGGTAAAAGTCAATTTGCTTGATTTTCAAGCCAATATATTTCCCTTGCTGTTCAAGCCAAGGGACAGAAAGTTTCCTATACAGGGGTTTCGGACAAGGCGATTCTAATGGTGTACTTTTTGTTTTGATCTGACTCCTGCTTTAGGAGCTATGGGTTTTTATATTTCTTAACATTGGACGTGATCGTCTCTTACTAGGTTGCTAGCTACCGCTGCAACCCGGATTCTTAGCATTGGACTGATCGTCTATTACTAGGTTGCTAGCTACTGCTGCAACCCAAATTCACATATATATTTATTTATGAGAGGCAGCCTGGCCGAGTGGTCCAAGGCACTGGTGTTAGCCACCAGTCTCTTCAGAGGCGTGGGTTCAATTCTTACCGCTGGTATACGATTATGTTTGAAAGACTGCAGTGTGAAAAGACATCAAAATGCAGTTTTTGGAGTGGTCCAAGGCACTCGTGTTACCCACCAGTGTCTTCGGAGGCGTGGGTTCAAATCTTACCGCTGGTATACGATTATGTTTGAAAGACTGCAGTGTGAAAAGACATCAAAAATGCAGTTTTTGGTGGAAAAATTTATTCTCTTTTAGAAATAATTAATTTTAGTTACTATAGATTTTTAACCCAATTAATTTCCTTTAAAATGAGCTATTGAACAACCCTCTACGATGTTCCAGTGCCAAGCTATCTCTGGATACAAAAAAAGAAAAAAAGAAAAAAAGAAAAAAATATCCCGTTTGTGGAGAATAACGTGGTTCAAGTCAATTTTCTTGATTTTCAAGACAATATATTTCCCTTGCTGTTCAAGCCAAGGGACAGAAAGTTTCCTATACAGGGGTTTCAGACAAGGCGGTTCTAATGGTGTACTTTTTGTTTTGATCTGACTCCTTTGTTAGGAACTATGGGCTTTTATATTTCTTAACATTGGACGTGATCGTCTCTTACTAGGTTGCTAGCTACCGCTGCAACCCGGATTCATCTAGAAGGCTCGAGTTCGATTCTCGGTATTTGAAAATTTTAACTCTATAATCTTCGAAAATTAGAAGCTCTAAACCTTTTATAATTTATAATGAACCACATCGATCCTTTATGTATCTGAATGTAATTTTTCCCTTTGTCCTTATGCGTTCTTCGGTACAACCTCGCAGAGAATTTAATTTTTTCATTATAGATTTTGGCACCCCAGTAACGCTCCTTGATATTTTGTTTGGCTGTCTCAATTTTTACTTCTCGATACACCTGGACGGTTGAATACCTTTTGCTTTTGGTTTTTCTTATATTTGATGCGGTAATCTTCATCATTGTGATAACTCTCCTTGAACTTTTGTTTGGCTGTCTCAATTTTTGCATGACTATAATCTTCATCATTGTGATAACACATCTTACTGTTTTGTTTTGCTCTCTCAATTATTACTTCTCGATACGCCTGGTCGGTTGAATACCTTTGTTTTGCTCTCTCAATTATTACTTCTCGATACGCCTGGTCGGTTGAATACCTTTGCTTTTTTCTTTTCAAGATACTATCTCTGTTGTTTGTGTAGTACTGTTTTTTCAACTTGCGTGCAGCTTGCTTGATTGAAACCATTATGTAATTATGAATGAGAACATTTACAGTTCTGACGCTTCTTATATAGTAATTATGACGTCCCGGCGTAATGATTTTATTGACGTCATAGCGCAATGATATTGTTTCATGACGTCTTCAGAAACAACAATATAATTTCGTGTTTTTCTATTCACGTCATAGCTCTAATATAAAACTATGATGACATTCATTATTTATCTAGTAGGGTTTCAGACAAGGTAATTCTAATGATGTACTTTTGTTTTGACCTGACTCTATTTTTAGAAGTTTTGTTATATTTCTTAGCATTGGACTGATCGTCTCTTACTAGGTTGCTAGCTACTGCTGCAACCCAAATTCACATATATATTTATTTATGAGAGGCAGCCTGGCCGAGTGGTCCAAGGCACTGGTGTTAGCCACCAGTCTCTTCGGAGGCGTGGGTTCAAATCTTACCGCTGGTATACGATTATGTTTGAAAGACTGCAGTGTGAAAAGACATCGAAAATGCAGTTTTTGGTGGAAAAATTTATTCTCTTTTAGAAATAATTTATTTTAGTTACAAAAGGTTTTTAACCCAATTAATTTCCTTTAAAATGAGCTATTGAACAACCCTCTACGATGTTCCAGTGCCAAGCTATCTCTGGATACAAAAAAAAGAAAAGAGAAAAAAATATCCCGTTTGGGGAGAATAACGTGGTTAAAGTCAATTTTCTTGATTTTCAAGCCAATATATTTCCCTTGCTGTTCAAGCCAAGGGACAGAAAGTTTCCTATACAGGGCTTTCGGACAAGGTGGTTCTAATGGTGTACTTTTTGTTTTGATCTGACTCCTTTTTTAGGAACTATGGGTTTTTATATTTCTTAACATTGGACGTGATCGTCTCTTACTAGGTTGCTAAAAAAAGAAAATTTAAAAAGAAACTTATTTATTTACATTCTAGCTAAAATAATGAAGATAATATGAATGAACCACAGTGTTCAGTTTCTTTGGACTTGAGTTCGTTTTTTAACTATAAACACAAACAGGAAAAAGCCTACGGCTTTTTCTTCTTTTAAATAGTAAGAGACAAAACTCAAACAATCAAGTAGCTAACTAAGTCCAATGTATGGAATGGTTTGTTATTTCAGTGATCGTCTTTTAATGTAAATTTGTTTGAAATCGGTCCAGGGACATGCTGGGGTCGTGGAAGGTAAAGGGAGGGGTAGGTCATCCGAAGTAGTACCATCGTTTTTCGTAGCGGTAAAATTTTCGGGTGAAGGGTTGTAGGCCCAACCGACCCTAGGCCTGGGATCTAACAAGAGCTAGGATTTGCCTAGATACTGAGAGTCCCTGGGGCGGGCCCAACCCACCTCATCAGGTTGAGGCTGCCCATTAACAAGGAGCGTTTAGTTAGGGGACACCCTATATCTAGAGGCACGCGGTCATCAGACATAGTCTGCCTCATTACGGACGAACTCCATCCGCCTCCAAAGCTATTTGTTTTGGAAAAAAGTGCCGTCTAGGAAGAATGCTGTAGTAGCAGCCACTTTTCTTGATTTTCAAGCAAACATATTTCCCTTGCTGTTCAAGCCAAGGGACAGAAAGTTTCATATAGGGGTTTGGTCAAGGTGGTTCTAGTGGTGTACTTTTTGTTTTGAGCTGACTCTTTTTTTTAGGAGTTATGGTTTTTTATATTTATTAGCATTAGATGTGATCGTCTCTTACTAGGTTGCTAGCTACGACTGGAACCCGAATTGCTAGCTACTGCTGCAACCCTGATTTTAGGAGTTACGGGTTATTATATTTCTTAATTTCGGACGTAATCGTCTTTCACTAGGCTACCTATGCAACCTGGATTCACTATTGGTTGAAGTTGCTATTTCTACAAAAAGTTTTAGTTAATAAACGCTAGAATAAACTCTTTATCATAATTTACTATAATCATCTTTCAATATAATAATTTAATAGCCATAGGCTTCTTATCGGTCTTTATTATAACATAACTAAACTTGATGAAACTTAAATATTTAAAATCTGCATAAAAGTTTAATTCTTTTGATGGATTTATGAGTATCAAAATCCGTTTCTTAGAGTTTCGGTTACAATTAAGACGAGTCACTCTTACTATACAGTTCGTTACCATAGACTGTTAGTTATAGATTTTTTTTACTATTGGGCGTAATCGTGTCTTACTAGGTTGCTAGCTACTGTCGCAACCCTGGTTTAAAGCTCTTGCTGCAACCAGGATTCTAGTTATTAAGGGCTATAGTTCGTCCTTTTAATGCAAAGTAAACTTTGGCAAAACGTCATAGTAATACCCAAAAGAAACGTGTTATATTTAATGAAAAGCTTCCAAGGTATGGACTGGCAACTATGGAACAGTTTACAGATGTAATGGAAAATATTAGAAATCCCTGTGAATATATGAAGGCATAGTTTTCCTTTACTTAGTTTCAGCTTTATTCGATTATAGAGTCTTTATGCACTACAACCAACAACTGTGATGTCATTGATCAATATTGCACATAAAAAATGAAGTCTTTCGTGAAATATTGATTCTATTACAAAAATAATCTAGAGATTTCTTTTAAAATGAGCCATTGAATTCAGTACCAAGCTATCTGTGGAAAAGAAGAAAAGACAAAAAACAAATACTGTTTAGGCAGAATGCTTCCACTTTTCTTGATTTTCCATATTTCCCTTGCTGTTTAAACCATATATAATTTATGTATAATGGATAATTATTTAAAATAGCCCTAATTGACAAACACCATTTATGATGAGCTTTATCGGTCTTTTATGTAATGATTTAAAATTAAAAAATTAATTACAAATAGCACTAGATCTAGTAATTTCCTCTACAATGAGCTATTGAACAAGTCTCTACGATGTTCCAGTGCCAAGCTATTTGTGGAAAAGAAAAAAGAAAAAAAATGCCATTTGGGGCAGAATTCTGTAGTAGCTGTCACTTTTCTTGATTTTCAAGACAATATATTTGCTGTTAAAGTCAAATGAAAAAAAAGTTTTCTATATAGAGGTTTTAAACAAGATAGTTCTAATAGTATACTTTTTGTTTTGATCT
Organism: Artemia sinica; assembly: GCA_027921565.1. Classification (NCBI taxonomy): domain Eukaryota; kingdom Metazoa; phylum Arthropoda; class Branchiopoda; order Anostraca; family Artemiidae; genus Artemia; species Artemia sinica. The sequence continues at coordinate 51,313,802 of CM051262.1, read as the reverse complement.
GACTTTATTTTGGAGTTTTGGGTTTTCATACTTCTTAACATTGGACGTGATCGTCTTTTACTAGGTTGCTACCTACTGCTGCAGTCCGATGCAAACCAAATATATGGGCTGGAAGTTTGTCCTTTACTGTAAATTCTTTATTATAATAATTACAAAAGGTTTCTATATACAGCAGTTTCCTTTAAAATGAGCCATTACACAGCTCTTTACTATGACAACGAACCGTTTGATTTAATACTTAAGTTACTATGGGTTAAAGTTCGTTCCTTATTGTACTATACAGGGGTTTCGGACAAGGCGATTCTAATGGTGTACTTTTTGTTTTGATCTGACTCCTGCTTTAGGAGCTATGGGTTTTTATATTTCTTAACATTGGACGTGATCGTCTCTTACTAGGTTGCTAGCTACCGCTGCAACCCGGATTTACTAACCTATACTATAGTTAAGTGGCCTATATAATTTATTATAGGCAAGAGGTCGTTCTTTATTATAATTTGAACCAATCAAACAGTTCATGGTAATGAACTCTATAGTAAAAATTTAAATAGGCTAGAGGCTATTTAAATAGGCTTTTAATCCCTATTTATGTTTCAGTTAACATGGGCTAGGTGTCGTTCTTTATTGTACATAAATGACAGGAAAAAACTTGATTTTTCTTGACTCCTCTAAAGAGTAGTTCTCACTCAACTACCCACCAATGAAAATTATAAATAATTTCTAATTGTATCAAATTACAATTTCGGTTTTTGGAGTTATGAGGCTAAAACCTGTTTTGCTTATTGTTAAATAACTGACACTATAAACATAGTTTATGTATATATAGCTTTAAATACATAAGCTATAAATTATAAATATAAGTATAGACATTCATAAATATATTTTATTACTTTTTTGTGGGAATGAAGTCCATGTTGCTTGAACTACGATATTCTGCATCGAAGGCATCTTTTTTTCTCTTTTTTATCCCGTATTCAGATTGCTGGGCACTGAAAAATACGTCCTTTTGCAATTAAAAAATAATATTTAAAACAAAATCAATATTTTACTGAGAACTGCATTTTGATATACTAGATAATCAATCCTTAATGTGTCATGACTCTGACGTCATAATACAAGGAGTAATGACATCTCCTTATAATAAAGTACATCGGTCCTTTATGTAATTAATTACAAAATGTTTTTAACCCCATTAATTTCCTTTAAAATAAGCTATTGACAACTCTCTACAATGTTCCAGTGCCAAGCTATCTATTGAAAAACTAACCTATACTATAATGAAGTGGCGTATAAAATTTATTATAGGCAAGAGGTCGTTCTTCATTATACATGTAAAACTAGCAAAAAAATTTTTAAGCCTGATGAAGATTTAACTAATGTGTCAAAAGTAAGGTTGCAAGTCGACGATTTTGTTTTGGCCTTATTATAATTGGTATGGTGAAATAATAATATGCATATGGCTCTTAAATCATACTTCTTTATGGTTCCATATGGTCTAGTGGCTAGGATAGTTAGCTTTCACTTAACAGGCTCGGGTTCGATTCCCGGTGTGGAAAAATTTTTAACTCTATAATCTTCGAACATTTGAACCTTTTATAATCTATAATGATGTATAATATAAATACTGTAATCTTAACTATAGTGAAGTTGCGTATGCAAGTTAGTATAGGGAAGAGTTCGATCTTTATTATATTTCACTTAACAGGCTCGGGTTCGATTCCCGGTGTGGGAAGATTTTTAACTCTATAATCTTCGAACATTTGAACCTTTTATAATCTATAATGATGTATAATATAAATACTGTAATCTTAACTATAGTGAAGTTGCGTATGCAAGTTAGTATAGGGAAGAGTTCGATCTTTATTATATTATAAAAAAAAATCCTACGGCTTTTTCTTATTTGGAATAGTATGAGACGAACCTCAAAGAATCAAGCAGCTAACTAAGTCGAATATATGCAATGATTTGGTATCCTAATGATCGTCTTTTAATATAATTTTATTTAATATCTTCAGGGATTATTCTAGTTCCAGTTAACAAATAATTTTTTTGTTAAAACCCCCAAAACATTACTGCATTTTATATAATAATGAATAATTATATAAAATGAAACCGTATTGACAAACACCATTTATGATAAACTATATCGTTCCTTTATGTAAATACTAGCTACCGCTACAACCCTGCTTCGTTCTTTATTATAACTACCACTGCAAACCGCATTACAAACAGGAAAAAGCCTACGGGTTTTTCTTCTTTGAAATAGTAAGAGACGAACCTCAAAAAATCAAGTAGCTAGCTAAGTCCAATGTATGGAAAGGTTTGTTATTGTAATGATCTTCTTTTAATGTAATTTCGTGAGAAAAATGATTCTATTTTAAAACTAATTTGTTTTTTAAAGGCAAAAGGTTTTTAACCCCATTAATTTTCTTTAAAATGAGCCATTAAACAACTCTCTACGATGTTCCAGTGCCAAGCTATCTGTGGAATTACTAACCTATACTATAATTAAGTGGCGTATATAAATTTAGTATAGGCGAGAGGTCGTTCTTTATTATAATCCTTTTATAATTTTTTGTGTATTAACGAAATTATTATCATGTCTGATATGTAATTTATATGTGACATGTCTTCGGTAGTCTAATGGTAAGCATACACACTTGTCAGGAGGAAAAACGGCCTTCGATTCCCCGTCGGGGAGAATTTTTAACACGTTGAATTAATAGTAATATCTTTTAAATTTAAATTTAAAAAAGAAACTCGTTTTAGTTACATCCTAGCTAAAATACTTAAGACAATATAAATGAGCCACAGGGTTCAGTTTCTCTGGGCTTTAGTTCGTTCTTTACTATGTTATTACTAGCTTTTAGTCTCCTTATGGGTTTTTCTATTCATTCTTTACTTTAAACATATCGATCCTTTATGTAAAATATCTGCTGAATTACTAACCTATGCTATAATTAAGTGGCGTATAAAATTTAGTATTGGCAAGAGGTCGTTCTTTATTATAATGCAACCCGGATTCAAAATTGAATTAGTTACTATGGCCTAGAGTTAGTTCTTTAAGGTATCTTAACAATTTATTTTATAATAATAATTATATTTTTAATTACAAAAGGTTTCTAAATACAGCAATTTCCTTTAAAATGATCCATTACACAGCTCTTTATTATGACCGCGAACTGTTTGATTTAATACCTCAGTTACTATGGGCTACAGTTCGTTCCTTATAAAGTAATTAAAAAAAAATTACTGCATTTTACGTAATAATGGATAATTATATAAAAAAACCTAATTAACAAATACCATTTATGATGAACTATATTGGTCCTTAATGTAAAATCTTCGAACGTTTGAACCTTTTATAATTTATAATGATGTATAATATTAATATAAATACTGTAATCTTAACTATAGTGAACTGTTAAATTGTGCATGAAGATCCCTCCTGAAAAGAAAACATGATAAACACTCTCTCTGAATATAATCCTTCAAAGCCTGCTTGGCGCAGTTGATAACGTGTTGGAATTCTACTCCGAAGGCTGCAGGTTCAAATCCTGCCAGGTGCAATTTTTACACATTTATCAATTTGAAGTCTAAATAAAACTTCTATTAATTAGTACTACATTAGATCCTCTTGACTGACATCGATCTTTTATGTATTTGTAATTCAGCTATCAATAAATCATATCATTACTATATCAGTAACTATAATTATACAAAGTATGCAATTTAGTATAGGAAAGGGTTCGTTCTTTATTAGAATTACCGCTGGTATACGATTATGTTTGAAAGACTGGAGTGTGAAAAGACATCGAAAATGCAGTTTTTGGTGGAAAAATTTATTCTCTTTTAGAAATAATTTATTTTAGTTACAAAAGGTTTTTAACCCAATTAATTTACTTTAAAATGAGCTATTGAACAACCCTCTACGATATTCCAGTGCCAAGCTATCTGTGGAAAAGAAAAAAAAAGAAAAAAGAAAAAAATATCCCGTTTGGGGAGAATAACGTGGTTAAAGTCAATTTTCTTTATTTTCAAGCCAATATATTTCCCTTGCTGTTCAAGCCAAGGGACAGAAAGTTTCCTATACAGGGGTTTCGGACAAGGCGGTTCTAATGGTGTACTTTTTGTTTTGATCTGACTCCTTTTTTAGGAACTATGGGTTTTTATATTTCTTAACATTGGACGTGATCGTCTCTTACTAGGTTGCTAGCTACTGCTGCAACCCGGATAAAACAGGCTCGGGTTCGATTCCCGGTGTGGGAAAATTTTTAACTCTATAATCTTCGAATATTTGAACCTTTTATAATTTATAATGATGTATAATATAAATACTGTAATCTTAACTATATTAATATAGTGAAGTTGCGTATGCAAGCTAGTATAGGGAAGAGTTCGATCTTTATTATAATTATCTATTCATGAATGAGACCATTTACAGTTTTGACGTTTCTTATATAGTAATTATGACGTCACTGCATCAAAAATACAGTTTTTATTGGAAAAATTTATTCTCTTTTAGAAATAATTTATTTTAGTTACTATAGATTTTTAACCCAATTAATTTCCTTTAAAATGAGCTATTGAACAACCCTCTACGATGTTCCAGTGCCAAGCTATCTCTGGATACAAAAGAAAAAAAAAAGAAAAAATATCCCGTTTGGGGAGAATAACGTGGTTAAAGTCAATTTTCTTGATTTTCAAGCCAATATATTTCCCTTGCTGTTCAAGCCAAGGGACAGAAAGTTTCCTATACAGGGGTTTCGGACAAGGCGGTTCTAATGGTGTACTTTTTGTTTTGATCTGACTCCTTTTTTAGGAGCTATGGGTTTTTATATTTCTTAACATTGGACGTGATCGTCTCTTACTAGGTTGCTAGCTACCGCTGCAACCCGGACTTCAAAAATCAAATATCTTTGAAAAGACAGCAGTATGAAAAGACATCAAAAATACAGTTTTTAGTGGAAAAATTTATCCTGTTTTAAAAATAATTTGTTTTATTTACAAAATGTTTTTAACCCAATTAATTCCCTTTAAAATGAGCCATTGAACTACTCTCTACGATGTTCCAGTGCCAAGCTATCTGTGGAAAAGAAGACAGAAAAAAAGATGCCGTTTGTGGAGAATAACGTGGTTAAAGTCAATTTTCTTGATTTTCAGGCCAATATATTTTCTTTGTTATTCAAGCCAAAGGACGGTAAGTTTGCTATATAGAAGTTTTGGACAAGGCGGTTCTAATAATGTACTTCTTGTTTTGATCTGAATCTTTTTTTTTAGCAGTTATTGGTTTTTATATTTCTTAACATTAGACATGATCGTCTCTTACTAGGTTGCTAGCTACGCTGCAACCCGAATCGGGCAGTTAATTAAGTCTAATGTGTGACATGGTTTGTTCTTTATTTGGTTTCAGCCATCTCTACAGCTATGGTACTGATGAAAATTATATAATCCTTATTTACTTTTCAGTTAACATGGGTTAGATGTCGTTCTTTACTATAACATTTTTAACACTCTCTTATTGTCGTTTTCGCATATCTTCTAACCGCCCGTGTCTTTGCTCTTCATTTTTAGTTTTGACACGTTTTTGGATTTGGATTACTTCAGACAATTTAGTAATTGCCTTTGCTTTAGCTGTCTGTATTGGTGTTGTCGCAATTGATGGTTCAGGTTGTCGAATTTCACATCTTATCACATTTGATAGTTCAGGTGTTGGTTCCAAAGAATCATCATATATAGTAACTGCAACTGCGAATTTTCGTTTTTGGGCCTTCCAACAGATATTATGGATTACTTTAGTTTTTACTATATGGAGTGATCGTCTCTTACTAGGTTGCTAGCTACCGCCGCAACCCAGATTAATAAATCAAATATCTTTGAGAAGACTGCAATATGAAAAGAAAATTGATAAAAGTATCATGTGTATCATATTGTTAATTGTAAAACTTTAATTAATGACGTCATAGTCCAAGTGGCAAGCACGATCGGCCTTTAACCGAAAGGTTGGTGGTTCAAATCCAACCGAGATCATTTTCTTTAATTTGTAATTCAGCTATCAATAAAACTATATCATTACTATATCATTAACTAGTATAGGCTTATTTAGTATAGGAAAGAGTTCGTTCTTTATTATAATCTTAATTACAAAAGGTTTTTAACCCCATTAATTCCTTTAAAATGAGCCATTGAACAACTCTCCACGATGTTCCAGTACCATGCTATCTGTTGAATTACTAACCTATACTACAATTAAGTGGCGTGTAAAATTTAGTATAGGCAAGAGGTCGTTCTTTATTATAAAAGCAGGAAAAAGCCTACGGCTTTTTCTTCTTTGAAATAGTAAGAGACGCACCTCAAACAATCAAGTAGCTAACTAAGTCCAAATTATGCAATAGTTTGTTATTCCAATGATCGTCTCTTAATGTAATATTGAACAACCCTCTACGATGTTCCAGTGCCAAGCTATCTCTGGAGACAAAGAAAAAAGAAAAAAATATCCCGTTTGGGGAGAATAACGTGGTAAAAGTCTATTTTCTTGATTTTCAAGCCAATATATTTTCTTTGTTATTCAAGCCAAAGGGCGGTAAGTTTCCTTTATGGAGGATTTGGACAAGGCGGTTCTAATGGTGTACTTTTTGTTTTGATCTGACTCCTCTGTTAGGAACTACGGGTTTTTATATTTCTTAACATTGGAGGTGATCGTCTCTTACTAGGTTGCTAGCTACCGCTGCAACCCGGATCTTCTTTTAAAGAAGGAAAAGCCAATCGTTTAATATTGATCCCTTACTACAGGTGGATTTGAACCCGCAAACCTCGAATCATGAGGCACACTTTCATCCATTGTGCTGTAGTAAGGTATTCATTGACTTGATTTTTCCACAAATCTGTGTATATACGGATAAATAGATTTTGATAAATGTATTCTAACGGCTATACTAACTTGACTATGCCAGTTAGTATAGCCAAGAGTTATTTTATCATTATAATGACTTCATATACATTATACCTCTTTTTCTTTTCTCTGTTATACTATGAGATAGACTTCGTTCCTTACTGTAATATAATAATAACAAAATTTAATTAGAGTTCGTTCTTTATTGTTATGTTAGCATTGGACGTGATCGTCTCTTATTGTGATTTTTTAACTATAAATACAAACAGGAAAAAGCCTACGGCTTTTTCTTCTTTTAAATAGTAAGAGACGAAACTCAAACAATCAAGTAGCTAACTAAGTCCAATGTATGGAATGGTTTGTTATTTCAGTGATCGTCTTTTAATGTAACAAATCCAGTCGGTGTCTTTTTCTTTTAATTTGTAGTTCAGCTATCAATAAAACCCTATCATTACTATATCATTAACTATAATTAAGTTGAGTATCTAATCTATTATAGGCAAGAGTTCGTTCTTTATTATAATTCTACACGTATCTCATATGGTCTAGTGGCTTAGGATAGTTGGCTTTCAACCAATTAGTTTGGGTTCGAATCCCGGTGTGGGAATTATTTTTAAAACAAAATATGGTGAAATTAATTAGCTAATTTGACAAAACATAGGTAACTAAGGGCAAGAGTTCGTTCTTTATTATACTTTTAATGTAATTCTTTACTGCAAAACTAGCAAAACAGTTTTTAAGTCTGATGAAGATTTAACTGATTTGTCAAAAGTAAGGTTGCAATTCGACGATTTTGTATTGGCCTTATTATAATTGGTATTGGTGAAATAATAATATGCATATGGTTCTTAAATCATGCTTGTTTATGGTCCCATTTGGTCTAGTGGCTAGGATAGTTAAATTTCACTTAGGAGAACCGGGTTCGATTCCCGGTGTGGGAAAATTTTTAACTCTATAATCTTCGAACATTCGAACCTTTTATAATTTATAATGATGTTTAATATAAATACTGTAATCTTCACTATAGTGAAGTTGCCTATGCAAGTTAGTATAGGGAAGAGTTCGATCTTTATTATAATTCCTTCAAAATGAGCCATTGAACATCTCTCTACAATATTCCAGTGCCATGCTATCTGTTGAATTACTAACCTATACTATAATTACGTGGCGTATAAAATTTAGTATAGGTAAGAGGTCGTTCTTTATTATAATTCTTATATAGTAATTATGACGTCACTGCATCAAAAATACAGTTTTTATTGGAAAAATTTATTCTCTTTTAGAAATAATTTATTTTAGTTACAAAAGGTTTTTAACCCAATTAATTTCCTTTAAAATGAGCTATTGAACAACCCTCTACGATGTTCCAGTGCCAAGCTATCTGTGGAAAAGAAAAAGAAAAAAAAAAAAGAAAAAAATATCCCGTTTGGGGAGAATAACGTGGTAAAAGTCTATTTTCTTGATTTTCAAGCCAATATATTTTCTTTATTATTCAAGCCAAAGGGCGGTAAGTTTCCTTTATGGAGGATTTGGACAAGGCGGTTCTAATGGTGTACTTTTTGTTTTGATCTGACTCTTTTTTTAGGAGCTACGGGTTTTTATATTTCTTAACATTGGAGGTGATCGTCTCTTACTAGGTTGCTAGCTACCGCTGCAACCCGGATTACAAAAGGTTTTTAACCCAATTAATTTACTTTAAAATGAGCTATTGAACAACCCTCTACGATGTTCCAGTGCCAAGCTATCTCTGGAAAAGAAAGAAAAAAGAAAAAAATATCCCGTTTGGGGAGAATAACGTGGTAAAAGTCAATTTGCTTGATTTTCAAGCCAATATATTTCCCTTGCTGTTCAAGCCAAGGGACAGAAAGTTTCCTATACAGGGGTTTCGGACAAGGCGGTTCTAATGGTGTACTTTTTGTTTTGATCTGACTCCTCTGTTAGGAACTATGGGTTTTTATATTTCTTAACATTGGACGTGATCGTCTCTTACTAGGTTGCTAGCTACCGCTGCAACCCGGATTATTATTAATTCAGTAGAGTTGGTTCTTTACTATAAAATACTGTGAACTACACCTGGAACCACCATATATCAGTTAGTATGGAGAGAGATCGTTCTTTACTGTAAAAATACAAACAGGAAAAAGCCTACGACTTTTTCTTCTTTTAAATAGTAAGAGACGAAACTCAAACAATCAAGTAGCTAACTAAGTCCAATGTATGGAATGGTTTGTTATTCCAGTGATCGTCTTTTAATGTAAAAAAAAATATATATACTGTAATCTTAACTATAGTAAAGTTGCGTATGCAAGTTAGTATAGGGAAGAGTTTGATCTTTATTATACTGGAAACAAAGAAAAAGAGAAAAAAATATCCCGTTAAGGCGGAATGTTGTAGTAGCTGCCACTTTTCTTGATTTTTAGTACTGATTTTTTAACTTGCGTGTAGCTTGCTTTGATCTAACCATTATGTATTCATGAATGAGACCATTTACAGTTTTGACGTTTCTTATATAGTAATTATGACGTCACTGCATCAAAAATACAGTTTTTATTGGAAAAATTTATTCTCTTTTAGAAATAATTTATTTTAGTTACAAAAGGTTTTTAACCCAATTAATTTCCTTTAAAATGAGCTATTGAATAACCCTCTACGATGTTCCAGTGCCAAGCTATCTCTGGATACAAAAGAAAAAAGAAAAAAATATCCCGTTTGGGGAGAATAACGTGGTAAAAGTCTATTTTCTTGATTTTCAAGCCAATATATTTCTTTGTTATTCAAGCCAAAGGGCGGTAAGTTTCCTTTATGGAGGATTTGGACAAGGCGGTTCTAATGGTGTACTTTTTGTTTTGATCTGACTCCTCTGTTAGGAACTACGGGTTTTTATATTTCTTAACATTGGACGTGATCGTCTCTTACTAGGTTGCTAGCTACCGCTGCAACCCGGATTAGCCACCAGTCTCTTCGGAGGCGTGGGTTCAAATCTTACCGCTGGTATACGATTATGTTTGAAAGACTGCAGTGTGAAAAGACATCAAAAATGCAGTTTTTGGTGGAAAAATTTATTCTCTTTTAGAAATAATTTATTTTAGTTACTATAGATTTTTAACCCAATTAATTTCCTTTAAAATGAGCTATTGAACAACCCTCTACGATGTTCCAGTGCCAAGCTATCTCTGGATAAAAAAAAGAAAAAAGAAAAAAATATCCCGTTTGTGGAGAATAACGTGGTAAAAGTCTATTTTCTTGATTTTCAAGCCAATATATTTTCTTTGTTATTCAAGCCAAAGGGCGGTAAGTTTTCTTTATAGAGGATTCGGACAAGGTGGTTCTAATGGTGTACTTTTTGTTTTGATCTGACTCTTTTTTAGGAGTTGGGGGGTTTTATATTTCTTAACATTGGAGGTGATCGTCTCTTACTAGGTTGCTAGCTACCGCTGCAACCCGGATGTGTAAATTCTGATATGGTCATTAGAAATACCGTCATTATTAATATATTATTACAAACAGAAAAAAGCCTAAGGCTTTTTCGTATCATTATGCATCATATCAGTTATGTATCATATTGTTAATTTTACAAATTTAATTAATGACGTCATAGTCCAAGTAGCTAGCGCAATCGGCCGTTAACCAAGAGGTTGGTGGTTCAAATCCAGCCGGGGTCGTTTTCTTATAATTTGTAATTCAGCTACCAATAAAACCATATCATTAACTATAATTAAGTTGAGTATATGATCTATTATAGGCAAGAGTTCGTTCCTTATTATAAAAAAAAAGAAAAAAAGAAAAAAATATCCCGTTTAGGCAGAATGTTGTAGTAGCTGCCACTTTTCTTGATTTTCAAGCCAATATATTCCCCTTGCTGTTCAAGCCAAGGGACAGAAAGTTTCCTATACAGGGGTTTCGGACAAGGCGGTTCTAATGGTGTACTTTTTGTTTTGATCTGACTCCTCTGACTCTTCATTTTCGCTGTAAATCTTGTTTTTGACGTTTCTATATACAAACAGGAAAAAGCCTACGGCTTTTTCTTGTTTGAAATAGTAAGAAACGAACCACAAGTAACTACCCTTGGAACCACCATATATCAGTTACTATGCATGAGAGATCGTTCTTTACTGTAAATATTGGAAAAATGTATTCTCTTTTAGAAATAATTTATTTTAGTTACTATAGATTTTTAACCCAATTAATTTCCTTTAAAATGAGCTATTGAACAACCCTCTACGATGTTCCAGTGCCAAGCTATCTGTGGAAAAGAAAAAAAAAAGAAAAAAATATCCCGTTTGGGGAGAATAACGTGGTAAAAGTCTATTTTCTTGATTTTCAAGCCAATATATTTTCTTTGTTATTCAAGCCAAAGGGCGGTAAGTTTCCTTTATGGAGGATTTGGACAAGGCGGTTCTAATGGTGTACTTTTTGTTTTGATCTGACTCTTTTTTTAGGAGCTACGGGTTTTTATATTTCTTAACATTGGAGGTGATCGTCTCTTACTAGGTTGCTAGCTACCGCTGCAACCCGGATAAAAGTTGCCTATATGAGTTATTTTTGGCAAGAGTTCGTTCTTTAATAGTAAATTTTAAGAATCAGGCAGCTATCTAAATTCAATATATGCAATTTTTGTGTTCTCCGAGTGATCATCTTTCAACATGATTCCGAACTTCAAGCTAGAGAAAAACCAAACTAGTTTTAAAATTTTCAGGTATTTTTTTAATTTGAATTATAAAATTTAAATTACTGCTCAGCCACCATAAATATTTTTGCAGTTTGCAGTTAAATAAAATTATTTTTTTTTAATTTTCAAGAATTATTTTAGTTTCAGTTGAAAAAACAGATTTTTTTGTTAAAACCCCCCAGAAAATTACTACATTTTACATAGCTTTGTCTACAAAACTTCTTATAATGGCAAAAGTTCTGTGTAAAAATATTGATTTTATTTTAATTTGAATTAAAAAATTAAAATCATTGCTTAGACGCCGTAAATATTTTTGCAGTTTACATAATAACCATAGCCATTTGAACTGAAGACTAAAATAAAATAAAAAATTGAATTTCTTTTCTACGGAAATATACCACAAAAGTAACCTTGAGCCGAAAAAAGTTTGGTTCCACGAGGCAATTATAACTTTGAAGTGAGAGAAGAAATAATACTTCCGTTGATTAAATCAAACAAAAAACAAAACTAATTTAGAAATTTTTGGGTATTTTTCTAGTTTGAATTAAAATTAATATTATTCTTCAGACACCATAAATATTTTTGTAGTTTACATAATAACCTTAACGATACTGAACTGAAAACTAAAATAAAAAATTTAATTTCTTTTCTACGGTAATATAGCACAAAAGATACACACTTTAGAAGTTGAGCAAAAAAAATTTGGTTCCAGGAGATAATAATAACTTTGAAGTGAGAGAAGAAATAATACTTCCGTTGATTAAATCAAACAAAAAACAAAACTAATTTAGAAATTTTTGGGTATTTTTCTAGTTTGAATTAAAAATTTAATATCATTGCTCAGACAACATAAATATTTTTGCAGTTTATTTAATAAACTTAGCGATTCTTTATTAAAACTAAAATTAAATAAGAAATTGAATTTCTTTTTTATGGAAATATAGTACAAAAAATTAGCACTTTAGTAGTTGAGCCAAAAAAAGTTTTGTTCCAGGAGACAATTATAACTTTGAAGTGATAGAAAACCAAAAAAAGATCAATAGCTTGATGCTTAGTGGAAATCGTTGTTAGAAATCGAACTTACTGTAATAATCAAATATCTTTGAATAGACTGGAGTATGAAAAGACATTAAATTGCGTAAAAGGCAAAAAACGGGTAATTGTGAAAATATTTTTTTGTATTTTAACAAGGGTTTACAACAATTTAAAAACCTTAAAAAAGAAAACCAAAAGTTTGAAGCTTAGTAGAAATCGTTGTTAGAAAAACTTCATTACAGAGTTTCTTTTCTTATAAGTACAAGCAATGTCTTTTTAAGACAGGAAAAAAAATGAAAAATAGTTTTAGTTCAGTTCATAATCGCTAAATTTTTTATGCTAACTGCAAAAAAATTTACATGCCTGAGCAATAATTTTAATTTTCAATTCAAGCTAAAAAAAACCTGAAAATTTAAAAATTAGTTAAGCTTACAGGTTTGAACGCAATCAGTTATATAATGTCATTAGGAAGGCGCAGAAACCCAAAATTTGCAATTATCACAAATGATGATTACCGTATTGGTAACCACGGTTGCTACCAAATATTGGCGCGGAAATGGTGCTGAACCACTTTATTGGAAGGAAAACCTCGCATGCGCCAAACATTGAAATGGAATGGCTCGCAGTTACCACTATTGTACCGTAAATTTGAGAAAAAAACTGTCTTTTCGTGTACAAGCTTGATGAATGACGGTATAATCGTATATTTAAAATCAAATGTAACCAGGTATGACGACATATATACCACAGACCTCTTTTTCTTTACCTCGTTGCATAAGGTACTATGAGATAGACTTTGGTCCTTACTGTAACTATTGGTATCAAAATTTGTCTATTGGTATAAAATTTAGTGAAAAAATTTATTCTCTTTTAGAAATAATTTATTTTAGTTACAAAAGATTTTTAACCCAATTAATTTCCTTTAAAATGAGCCATTGAACAACTCTCTACGTTGTTCCAGTGCCAAGCTATCTGTTGAATTACTAACCTATTCTATAATTAAGTGGCGTATAAAATTTAGTATTGGCAAGAGGTCGTTCTTTATTATAATTACTTCTCGATACACCTGGTCGGTTGAATACCTTTGCTTTTTTCTTTTCAAGATACTATCTCTGTTGTTTGTGTAGTACTGTTTTTTCAATATCCGTGCAGCTTGCTTGATTGAAACCATTATGTAATTATGAATGTGAACTTTTACAGTTCTGAAGCTTCTTATATAGTAATTATGACGTCACAAGGTAATGATTTTATTGACGTCATAGCGCAATGATATTATTTCATGACGTCTTCAGAAACAACAATATAATTTCGTGTTTGTCTATTCACATCATAGCTCTAATATAAAACTATGACGACATTCAATATTTATCTAGTAGGATTTCAGACAAGGTAATTCTAATGATGCACTTTTGTTTTGATCTGACTCTATTTTTAGGAGTTTTGTTATATTTCTTAGCATTGGACTGATCGTCTCTTACTAGATTGCTAGCTACTGCTGCAACCCGGATTCACATATATATTATTTATGAGAGGCAACCTGGCCGAGTGGTCCAAGGCACTGGTGTTAACCACCAGTCTCTTCGGAGGCGTGGGTTCAAATCTTACCGCTGGTATACGATTATGTTTGAAAGACTGCAGTGTGAAAAGACATGGAAAATGCAGTTTTTGGTGGAAAAATTTATTCTCTTTTAGAAATAATTTATTTTAGTTACAAAAGGTTTTTAACCCAATTAATTTCCTTTAAAATGAGCTATTGAACAACCCTCTACGATGTTCCAGTGCCAAGCTATCTCTGGAAACAAAGAAAAAAAAAAGAAAAAAATATCCCGTTTAGGAAGAATGTTGTAGTAGCTGCCACTTTTCTTGATTTTCAAGCCAATATATTTCCCTTTCTGTTCAAGCCAAGGGACAGAAAGTTTCCTATACAGGGGTTTCGGACAAGGCGGTTCTAATGGTGTACTTTTTGTTTTGATCTGACTCCTTTTTTAGGAACTATGGGTTTTTATATTTCTTAACATTGGACGTGATCGTCTCTTACTAGGTTGCTAGCTACCGCTGCAACCCGGATTGCTAGCTACCGCTGCAACCCGGATAATAACAAAATTTAATTAGAGTTCGTTCTTTATTGTTATGTTAGCATTGGACGTGATCGCCTCTTATTGTGATATTCATGAATGAGACCATTTACAGTTTTGACGTTTCTTATATAGTAATTATGACGTCACTGCATCAAAAATACAGTTTTTATTGGAAAAATTTATTCTCTTTTAGAAATAATTTATTTTAGTTACAAAAGGTTTTTAACCCAATTAATTTCCTTTAAAATGAGCTATTGAACAACCCTCTACGATGTTCCAGTGCCAAGCTATCTCTGGATACAAAAAAGAAAAAAAAAGAAAAAAATATCTCGTTTGGGGAGAATAACGTGGTAAAAGTCAATTTGCTTGATTTTCAAGCCAATATATTTCCCTTGCTGTTCAAGCCAAGGGACAGAAAGTTTCCTATACAGGGGTTTCGGACAAGGCGATTCTAATGGTGTACTTTTTGTTTTGATCTGACTCCTTTTTTAGGAACTATGGATTTTTGTACTTCTTAACATTGGACGTGATCGTCTCTTACTAGGTTGCTAGCTACCGCTGCAACCCGGAAAAGAAAAAAATATCCCGTTTAGGCAGACTGTTGTAGTAGCTGCCACTTTTCTTAATTTTCAAGCCAATATATTTCCCTTGCTGTTCAAGCCAAGGGACAGAAAGTTTACTATACAGGGGTTTCGGACAAGGCGGTTCTAATGGTGTACTTTTTGTTTTGATCTGACTCCTTTGTTAGGAACTATGGATTTTTATATTTCTTAACATTGGACGTGATCGTCTCTTACTAGGTTGCTAGCTACCGCTGCAAATTTCTTAACATTGGACGTGATCGTCTCTTACTAGATTGCTAGCTACCGCTGCAACCCGGATAAACTAGGAAAGAGACTCCGGGTTACAGCTGCGGCTGCAACCCGGTTACCACTGCAATCTGGATAGCTTGCAGCTACCCCTGGAACCACCATATATCAGTTACTATGGGCGAGAGATCGTTCTTTACTGTAATAATTTCCTTTAAAATGAGCCATTGAACAACTCTCTACGATGTTCCAGTGCCAAGCTATCTCTGGAAACAAAGAAAAAAGGAAAAAAAAAAATATCCCGTTTAGGCAGAATGTTGTAGTAGCTGCCACTTTTCTTGACTTTTAAGCCAATATATTTCCCTTGCTGTTCAAGCCAAGGGACAGAAATTTTACTATACAGGGGTTTCGAACAAGGCGGTTCTAGTGGTGTGCTTTTTGTTTTGATCTGACTCTTTTTTTAGGAGCTATGGGTTTTTATATTTCTTTATATTGCTAGCTACCGCTGCAACCCGGATCTATGCTATATGATTACAAACAGGAAAAAGCCTCCGGCTTTTTCTTCTTTGAAATAGTAAGAGACGAACCTCAAACAATCAAGTAGCTAACTAAGTCCAAAGTCTGCAATGGTTTGTTATTGCAATGATCGTCCCTTAATGTAATGTTCTTTAACATAAACTTCATTAATCGAATATTTTAATATATCTTATAAGGTCTAGAGGTTGGGATAGCTCTCACCCAGTAGGCTTGAGTTCAATTTCCGTATGGGAAATTTTATCTTATGATGATTTCTTAAGGAACATAATTAAAATTTCTTAATTTAATAAAAATAATTTGTTTTAATTACAAAAGGTTTTTAACCCCATTAATTTCCCTTAAAATGAGCCATTCAACAACTCTCTACGATGTTACAGTGCCATGCTATCTGTTGAATTACTAACCTATACTATAATTAAGTGGCGTATAAAATGTAGTATAGGCAAGAGGTCGTTCTTTATTATAATCTCTTACTAGGTTGCTAGCTACCGCTGCAACCCAGATTTAAATATTCATCTATATAATGATTCATTTTATTACTTCATCGTTCCTTAAGGTAAAAGGCGGTTCTAATGGTGTACTTTTTGTTTTGATCTGACTCCTCTGTTAGGAACTATGGGTTTTTATATTTCTTAACATTGGACGTGATCGTCTCTTACTAGGTTGCTAGCTACCGCTGCAACCCGGATTGTTACTATATACTGTATATTACCTATACTATAGTTAAGTGGCCAATAAAATTTAGTATAGGCAAAAGGTCGTTCTTTATTATAAATGGAAAAAAAACACATTGTGCCCACATCGTTCTTTACTCAGGCAGTGCTAGCGCGCTGCCTATGATAATAAACTGATTACACACAGGAAAAAGCCTACGGCTTTTTCTTCTTTTAAATAGTAAGAGACGAGTCTCAAATAATCAAGTAGCTAGCTAATTCCAAAGGTATGCAATTTTTGTTATTCCAATGATCGTTTTTTTATTGTAACTAGGTTTCAGCCATCTCTACAGCCATGATACTATTGGAAATTACATAATCCCTATTTATGTTTTAGTTAACATGGGCAAGGTGTCGTTCTTTATTGTAATAAAAAAAACTGACTCTATTGTCAAAATAATTTGTTTTAATTACAAAAGGTTTTTAACCCCATTAATTTCCTTTAAAATGAGAAATTGAACAACTCTCTAGGATGTTCCAGTGCCAAGCTATCTGTGGAATTACTAACCTATACTATAAGTAATTGGCGTATAAAATTTAGTATAGGCAAGAGGTCGTTCTTTATTATACGATGTTCCAGTGCCAAGCTATCTGTTGAATTACTAACCTAAACTATAATTAAGTGGCGTATAAAACTTAGTATAGGCAAGAAGTCGTTCTTTATTATAACTACTGCTGCAACCTGGATTCACATATATATTATTTATGAGAGGCAACCTGGCCGAGTGGTCCAAGGCACTGGTGTTAGCCATCAGTCTCTTCGGAGGCGTGGGTTCAAATCTTACCGCTGGTATACGATTATGTTTGAAAGACTGCAGTGTGAAAAGACATCGAAAATGCAGTTTTTGGTGGAAAAATTTATTCTCTTTTAGAAATAATTTATTTTAGTTACAAAAGGTTTTTAACCCAATTAATTTCCTTTAAAATGAGCTATTGAACAACCCTCTACGATGTTCCAGTGCCAAGCTATCTCTGGAAACAAAGAAAAAAAAAAGAAAAAAAGAAAAAAATATCCCGTTTAGGCAGAATGTTGTAGTAGCTGCCACTTTTCTTGATTTTCAAGCCAATATATTTCCCTTTCTGTTCAAGCCAAGGGACAGAAAGTTTCCTATACAGGGGTTTCGGACAAGGCGGTTCTAATGGTGTACTTTTTGTTTTGATCTGACTCCTTTGTTAGGAACTATGGGTTTTTATATTTCTTAACATTGGACGTGATCGTCTCTTACTAGGTTGCTAGCTACCGCTGCAACCCGGATATGGACTAAGGTTCGTTCTTTCATGTAAAACGAGCAAAACATTTTTTAAGCCTGATGAAGATTTAACTAATGTGTCAAAAGTAAGGTTGCTAGTCGACGATTTTGTTTTGGCCTTATTATAATTGGTATGGTGAAATAATAATACGCATATGGCTCTTAAATCATACTTCTTTATGGTTCAATATGGTCTAGTGGCTAGGATAGTTAACTTTCACTTAACAGGCTCGGGTTCGATTCCCGGGGTGGGACAATTTTTAACTCTATAATCTTCGAACATTTGAACCTTTTATAATTTATAATGATGCATAATATAAATACTGTAATCTTAACTATAGTGAAGTTGCGTATGCAAGTTAGCATAGGGAAAAGTTCGATCTTTATTATATTTCCTATACAGGGGTTTCGGACAAGGCGGTTCTAATGGTGTACTTTTTGTTTTGATCTGACTCCTACTTTAGGAGCTATGGGTTTTTATATTTCTTAACATTGGACGTGATCGTCTCTTACTAGGTTGCTAGCTACCGCTGCAACCCGGATCATATTTGCCATATATCCACTCCTCAGGGCCCTGTGCCCTAGGAGATCACCTAGTTCATCTAGATGGTAGAGCAGGCCCTTAAAAAATGCATAAAACAAATTTCAGGAAAAAAAGTCGGCGATAATTTTCTTTTTTTATAAAAAGGCAAGGTAACTTGGTAATTTTTACAAAAATGCAAAGCAAACAAGGGTCAAATAGCATAAATTATATTTAATCTGCAAGTCCCTTTGTGCTATTTTTTTGTTGGTTTAAAATACCTGGGGAGGGAGAACCTGGACAGATTTTTTTCCAGGGGGGGTGAGGTAGGAAATAGCTCCTGTTTTCGCTAAAAAGCATGACATTTTATTAATGTTACAAATTATGCCCTTCTTGAAAAGCGTTAAAGATTGTACCACAATACACTCGTAATTTCTCTTAACATTTTTATTATTGGCTTCTGAAGCCAAAGCTCTGTTAAGTGTTGCAGTAATTGTACCCCGTGAGTCACAGTTGTGGAGCAAGACTTATATTGGACAGAGTAAAGATAAGACGTTTGAAGGGATAAGAGGGGGGATACAGGCACATGAGGCAGGCTTAGAAGTATAAAGTAGAGTAGATCTTTGGCAGATAAGGTGCTAAATGATCTTATTCTTAACAAGTCAAAGGGCCGTAAATTTCCTTTATACGGTTTTCGGATAAGGCGGTTCTAATGGTGTACTTTTTGTTTTGATCTGACTCCTTTTTTAGGAGCTATGGGTTTTTATATTTCTTAACATTGGACGTGATCGTCTCTTACTAGGTTGCTAGCTACCGCTGCAACCCGGATGTAAGTTTCCTACATAGGGTTTTCGGAAAAGACATTATAATTATAATGGTCTACTTTGTGTTTCGATCTGACTCTATTTTTACGAATTATGGGCTATTTTATTTTTTACCATGGGACGCGATCGATCCTTTATGTAAAGTTACAAAAGGTTTTTAACCCAATTAATTTACTTTAAAATGAGTTATTGAACAACCCTCTACGATGTTCCAGTGCCAAGCTATCTGTGGAAAAGAAAAAAAAAAGAAAAAAGAAAAAAATATCCCGTTTGGGGAGAATAACGTGGTTAAAGTCAATTTTCTTGATTTTCAAGCCAATATATTTCCCTTGCTGTTCAAGCCAAGGGAAAGAAAGTTTCCTATACAGGGGTTTCAGACAAGGCGGTTCTAATGGTGTACTTTTTGTTTTGATCTGACTCCTTTGTTAGGACTCCTTTGTTAGGAAAAATTTATAAAGGTTGAATACCTTTGCTTTTGGTTTTTCTTATATTTGATGCGGTAATCTTCATCATTGTGATAACTCTCCTTGAACTTTTGTTTGGCTGTCTGAATTTTTGCATGTCTATAATCTTCATCATTGTGATAACACATCTTGCTGTTTTGTTTGATTACTTCTCGATATGCCTGGTCGGTTGAATACCTTTGTTTTTTTCTTTTCAAGATACTATCTCTGTTGTTTGTGTAGTACTGTTTTTTCAATATCCGTGCAGCTTGCTTGATTGAAACCATTATGTAATTATGAATGTGAACTTTTACAGTTCTGAAGCTTCTTATATAGTAATTATGACGTCACAAGGTAATGATTTTATTGACGTCATAGCGCAATGATATTATTTCATGACGTCTTCAGAAACAACAATATAATTTCGTGTTTGTCTATTCACATCATAGCTCTAACAAAATTTAATTAGAGTTCGTTCTTTATTGTTATGTTAGCATTGGACGTGATCGTCTCTTATTGTGATATTCATGAATGAGACCATTTACAGTTTTGACGTTTCTTATATAGTAATTATGACGTCACTGCATCAAAAATACAGTTTTTATTGGAAAAATTTATTCTCTTTTAGAAATAATTTATTTTAGTTACAAAAGGTTTTTAACCCAATTAATTTCCTTTAAAATGAGCTATTGAACAACCCTCTACGATGTTCCAGTGCCAAGCTATCTCTGGAAACAAAGAAAAAAGAAAAAAATATCCCGTTTGGGGAGAATAACGTGGTAAAAGTCAATTTGCTTGATTTTCAAGCCAATATATTTCCCTTTCTGTTCAAGCCAAGGGACAGAAAGTTTCCTATACAGGGGTTTCGGACAAGGCGGTTCTAATGGTGTACTTTTTGTTTTGATCTGACTCCTTTGTTAGGAACTATGGGTTTTTATATTTCTTAACATTGGACGTGATCGTCTCTTACTAGGTTGCTAGCTACCGCTGCAACCCGGAAAAAATGAAGACAAATAAGCTCATTTTGTGTGGAGACAAAATATAAAACTCGTTCTAAATAAAAATAATTAAAAAAAAATGAAGCACAAATAGCACTAGATCTAGAGATTTCCTTTAAAATGAGCCATTGAACAACGCTCTACGATGTTCCAGTGCCAAGATATCTGTGGAAAAGAAGAAGAAGAAGAAAGAAAAAAATATCCCGTTTGTTGAGAATAACGTGCTTAATGGTGTACTTTTTGTTTTGATCTGACTCTTTTTTCTTAGGAACTATGGGTTTTTATATTTCGTAACATTGGACGTGATCGTCTCTTACTAGGTTGCTAGGCTGCTTACTAGGTAGTTAGTATGGGAGAGAGATCGTTCTTTACTGTAACATATATGGAGAGAATTTCCCCCTAAATCAGTCACTTTTGGGTTACACAGACCCAGAAGATATTTTCAATTAGCAACATTTTCGTTTTTTTTTCTTCTTTATATGCCCAATTAGACAAGGAAATTTATACAGGGAGAAAGTAAAACTTTTAGAAAATACGACAATACAGGCGAATTATACAAAATGCAGGATATCCAACCATCCATAATAATAGGCGGTAAGTGAAGAGCTGCCTTTGTTAACAGAGATGATTTGTTAACAGAGATGATTTATGATGATTTCTTAAGGAACATAATTAAAATGTCTTAATTTAATAAAAATAACTTGTTTAAATGACAAAAGGTTTTTAACCCTATTAATTTCCTTTAAAATGAACCATTGAACAACTCTCTACGATGTTCCAGGGCCAAGCTATCTGTTGAATTACTAACCTATACTATAATTAAGTGGCGTATAAAATTTAGTATAGGCAAAAGGTCGTTCTTTATTATAAATAATTAAAATAATTGTTTTAATTATAAAATGTTTTTAACCCCATTAATTTCCTTCAAAATGAGCCATTGAACAACTCTCTACAATGTTCCAGTGCCATGCTATCTGTTGAATTACTAACCCAGACTATAATTAAGTGGCGTGTAAAATTTAGTATAGGTAAGAGGTCGTTCTTTATTATAATAAGAAAAATGATTCTATTTTAAAGATAATTTGTTTTATAATTACAAAAGGTTTTTAACCGCATTAATTTCCTTAAAAATGAGCCATTAAACAACTCTCTACGATGTTCCAGTGCAGATATATCTTTGGAATTACTAACCTATACTATAATTAAAAAGCGTATAAAACTTAGTATAGGCAAGAAGTCGTTCTTCATTATAAAATAAATGTAATAACTTTAATATTAATTAATGTAGTCTTTCTTAATTATACAACCTAGTAAAGGACGAACCAAAGCCCTTAGTAAAATTTCTAGTTACTTTGCCGTGGTTTTTTCTTTACTAGGTTTCAGCTATCTCTACAACCATGATACCGATGAAACTTATATAATCCACAGTTTTAATGAACTAAATCAAGGTTTTATGTAATTACTTATTTTAATATTTTAGTTACTATAGGCTAGAGTTCGTTCCTTATTATATATAATTTTAACCCCATTAATTTCCTTCAAAATGAGCCATTGAACAACTCTCTACAATGTTCCAGTGCCATGCTATCTGTTGAATTACTAACCTATACTATAATTAAGTGGCGTATAAAATTTAGTATAGGTAAGAGGTCGTTCTTTATTATAAAAAAGAAAAAAGAAAAAAATATCCCGTTTGTGGAGAATAACGTGGTAAAAGTCTATTTTCTTGATTTTCAAGCCAATATATTTTCTTTGTTATTCAAGCCAAAGGGCGGTAAGTTTCCTTTATAGAGGATTCGGACAAGGTGGTTTTAATGGTGTACTTTTTGTTTTGATCTGACTCTTTTTTTAGGAGTTGGGGGGTTTTATATTTCTTAACATTGGAGGTGATCGTCTCTTACTAGGTTGCTAGCTACCGCTGCAACCCGGATTACTGTATTACAAACAGGAAAAAGCCTATGGCTTTTTCTTAATTGGAATAGTAAGAGACGACCTGGCTAAAACCTACGATTATGACATCATTGATCAATCTTTAAAATGAAATTATAATCTTATTTTAGTTTCTATGGGTTGTAAGATTGTTCTTTACTGTAATGGTTTGTTCTTTACTAGGTTTCAGCCATCTCTACAGCCATGACACTGATGGAAATAAAATAATCCCTATTTATGTTTCAGTTAACATGGGCTAGGTGTCGTTCTTTATTGTAATATTATAACTAACTAAGTCCAATATATGCGATGGTTTGTTATTGTAATGATCTTCTTTTAATGTAATTTCGTAAGAAAAATGATTCTATTTAAAAATAATTTGTTTTATAACTGCAAAAAGTTTTTAACCCCATTAATTTGCTTTAAAATGAGCCATTAAACAACTCTCTACGATGTTCCAGTGCCAAGCTATCTGTGGAATTACTAACCTATACTATAATTAAGTGGCGTATAAAATTTAGTATAGGCAAGAGGTCGTTCTTTATTATAACAATGTATGCAATTGTTTGTTATTCCAATGATCGTCTTTTAATGTAATTTTATTCCAATGATCGCCTTTAATGGAAAATTTTAATATATTGACCTTAAATATAACTGTACTAGACTATACTATACGTAAGTGGCCTATAAAAATTTAGCATAGGGAAGAGGTCGTTCTTTACTGTAAATTTGTTTGACAAAATTGATTCTACTTTAAAAATTATTTTATTTTTAATTACAAAAGTGACTAGATGTTGCAATTTCCTTTAAAATGAGCTATTATACAGCTCTCTAGGATTTTCCAGTGCCCAGCTAGCTGAGCAGGAAAAAAAAGCGGAAAGAAAAAAATATCCCGTTTGTGGAGAATAACGTGGTAAAAGTCAATTTTCTTGATTTTCAAGCCAATATATTTTCTTTGTTATTCAAGCCAAAGGGCGGTAAGTTTCCTTTATAGAGGATTCGGACAAGGTGGTTCTAATGGTGTACTTTTTGTTTTGATCTGACTCTTTTTTTAGGAGTTGGGGGGTTTTGAATAACGTGGTAAAAGTCAATTTGCTTGATTTTCAAGCCAATATATTTTCTTTGTTATTCAAGCCAAAGGGCGGTAAGTTTTCTTTATAGAGGTTTCGGACAAGGCGGTTCTAATGGTGTACTTTTTGTTTTGATCTGACTTCATTCTTAGGAACTATGGGTTTTTATATTTCTTAACATTGGACGTGATCGTCTCTTACTAGGTTGCTAGCTACCGCTGCAACCCGGACAAGTAGCTAACCAATTCCAATGTATGCAATTGTTTGTTATTCCAATGATCGTCTTTTAATGTAATAATTGATTACAAACAGGAAAAAGCCTACGGCTTTTTCTTCAAACAATCAAGACTAGCCTCAAACAATCAAGTAGCTTACTAAATCAAATGCATGTATTGGGTTTTTTTTATTCCAATGACCGTCTTTTAGTGGAAAATTTTAATATATTGACCTTAAATATAATAACTGTACTAGCCTATACTATAGTTAAGTGACCTATAAAATTTGGTATAGGCAAGAGGTCGTTCTTTATTATAATTTCTTAGTAAGTTAACCTTTTTTTTTATCATTTCTTATATGTAACATATTTATAATCTTATATGTAACATATTTATCATGATTCTCCAATAGTACAATGGTAAACATACCCACTTGTCACGAGGGCGATCGGGGTTCGATTCCCCGTTGTAGGGAATTTTTAATTTGTTGACTTTAAATATAACTTTACAAGCCTACACTATAGTTAAGCAACCCATACCAGTTAGTATAGGCAAGAGTTGGATCTTTATTGTAAGGATTAAAAAATTATTATCATATCTTATATGTAACTTTTATTTTAAAAGTCATCGATAGTCTAATGGTAAGTATGCCCACTTTTTACTTGGGAGAAGGGGGTTCGATTCCCCGTCGGGAAGAACTTTTAATATGTTGAATTAAAAGCACTATCTTTTCAATTTAAAATTTAAAAAAGAAACTTGTTTATTTACATTCTAGCTAAAATAATGAAGATAATATGAATGAACCACAGTGTTCAGTTTCTTTGGACTTGAGTTCGTTTTTTAACTATAAATACAAACAGGAAAAAGCCTACGGCTTTTTCTTCTTTTAAATAGTAAGAGACGAAACTCAAACAATCAAGTAGCTAACTAAGTCAAATGTATGGAATGGTTTGTTATTTCAGTGATCGTCTTTTAATGTAATTCTTTTCAAAATTAAATTAGTTACTATGGCCCAGAGTTAGTTGTTTACCATATCGTAACAATTTATTTTATAATAACAATTATTTTAGTTAATTACAAGCGGTTTCTATATACAGCAGTTTCATTTAAAATGAGCCATTACACAGCTCTTTATTATAACCACGAGCTGTTTGATTTAATACTTCAGTTACTACGGGTTACAGTTCGTTCCTTATTGTAAATTTCTTTAAAATGAGTCATTGAACAACTCTCTACGATGTTCCAGTGCCAAGCAATCTGTTGAATTACTAACCTATACTATAATTAAGTGGCGTATAAAATTTAGTATAGGCAAGGGGTCGTTCTTTATTATAACATTACAAATCGAATCATTGCCATTTCAAAATTATTTAAACACTTTATACATTCCGGTGTACAGTCTATATGAAGGTTATTTAATACTGATCGGACATTCTCCTGACTTTTCAACATTTTCCCAGCACAGTAATCACAGACAAAGAATGAATCTATGACATCCTCTTTCCAACCTGTACATTGAATTAGTTGTTCTCTGTCATCTTTGGGTATGTCCTGTTGTAGGTGTTCTAAAATCGTGGCCATCATTACATCAAAACCTTTCTTATTTGAAAGGGATCTTAGACTCTTCAATTGGTATTTTGTCTTTATCTGCTCACAACTGTCACAATGCATTGTGGGGTATACATCCCTAATGTTCGCTACCTTATCAAGGCTCTCACCAAATAATTTTATTATTGTATTTTCATCCACAGAAACTCTAATATTGCTATCACCGTAAATGAAGTCTTGACTATTATTACGACAGAGTCTACTTGACACTTCTTCTATGTAATGACTTAGTTCCTTGTACGAGCCCTCGACTTTTAGTAGATTAATATGTTGTATAATCTTACATTTTGATACTGCCTTATATACGCTATTAATGAAACAGTTCAAGACAGGAAAATGTGGAGCTAGTGCCCTTAGAGAACGCAAATAGCTCTGACATCCCTCATTTGGGCTACAGTATAACGAATGCCCATGCTTTCTTGTGTCCCTGTAATTGATTTCACAATAATCCAAGCCGCCAAGGTAGAAATTAACCACTTTGTCAGTTGAAAATTTTAATGCTATATTATTTTCAAGGATATCAAAAAGAATTTGACATAATTCAATATCCGTCGGATAGAGCTTGCAGATATCAGGGTGACATTGCCAAGTAACCTGCTGCCCAATTTTTGGTTTTGAATGTTTACTCAGATTGTTATAGGTGACTTCAGCCATCATAATTTCCTTGTCAGATCTAGATTCAGAGCATTCTTCAATAGTTGTCTCGTACTTTTCAGGACAGTTTGTTCTACTACACAGAGAATTTTTTGCCAAATATTCAGTAGAACTAAAAGAACTGTTTAAAACACAGTTAGAAATGCTTTTTTCTTGAGTCGGTGTTCCAGGAATTTGTTCTAAATCATTAGTCTTACAAACACATTTACTAATAACCCTAACAGGCTCGTTTTCGCCATAATTGAAAAACATTGCTTTTCCTTCGCTGTTGATAGGTATGCTTGTATATATGTTTTTATTGCTGCTACATAAACTGCAATTGCTCCTTCCAAAATTAATATACGAATTTTCAAAGAAGTACGCCTCCGTATATTCACTGTGTTGTCGAACATTTTCCATTGCATCTGTAAACTGTTCCGCAGTTGCCAATCCATACCTTGGAAGCTTTTCATTAAACTGACAACATTTCTTTTGGATATTACTATGAAGCTTTGCCATGGAATTTCTAGCCGACTTTTCAACAGCATCCGCTCTTTCAAAGAGAATTTTAATCTGTAATTTTGAATACTTTTCGTGATTCCGATAAAACATGCGTAAAATGTTTCTCAATTTACGAAGATCAGCCTGCATTTTTGCCATCTTCTTATATTTCTGAATGTAATTTTTCCCTCTGTCCTTATGCGTTCTTCGGTACAACCTCGCAGAGAATTTAATTTTTTCATTATAGATTTTGTCACCCCAGTAACGCTCCTTGATCTTTTGTTTGGCTGTCTCAATTTTTGCTTCTCGATACACCTGGACGGTTGAATACCTTTGCTTTTGGTTTTTCTTATATTTGATGCGGTAATCTTCATCATTGTGATAACTCTCCTTGATCTTTTGTTTGGCTGTCTGAATTTTTGCATGTCTATAATCTTCATCATTGTGATAACACATCTTGCTGTTTTGTTTGATTACTTCTCGATATGCCTGGTCGGTTGAATACCTTTGTTTTTTTCTTTTCAAGATACTATCTCTGTTGTTTGTGTAGTACTGTTTTTTCAATATCCGTGCAGCTTGCTTGATTGAAACCATTATGTAATTATGAATGTGAACTTTTACAGTTCTGAAGCTTCTTATATAGTAATTATGACGTCACAAGGTAATGATTTTATTGACGTCATAGCGCAATGATATTATTTCATGACGTCTTCAGAAACAACAATATAATTTCGTGTTTGTCTATTCACATCATAGCTCTAACAAAATTTAATTAGAGTTCGTTCTTTATTGTTATGTTAGCATTGGACGTGATCGTCTCTTATTGTGATATTCATGAATGAGACCATTTACAGTTTTGACGTTTCTTATATAGTAATTATGACGTCACTGCATCAAAAATACAGTTTTTATTGGAAAAATTTATTCTCTTTTAGAAATAATTTATTTTAGTTACAAAAGGTTTTTAACCCAATTAATTTCCTTTAAAATGAGCTATTGAACAACCCTCTACGATGTTCCAGTGCCAAGCTATCTCTGGAAACAAAGAAAAAAGAAAAAAATATCCCGTTTGGGGAGAATAACGTGGTAAAAGTCAATTTGCTTGATTTTCAAGCCAATATATTTCCCTTTCTGTTCAAGCCAAGGGACAGAAAGTTTCCTATACAGGGGTTTCGGACAAGGCGGTTCTAATGGTGTACTTTTTGTTTTGATCTGACTCCTTTGTTAGGAACTATGGGTTTTTATATTTCTTAACATTGGACGTGATCGTCTCTTACTAGGTTGCTAGCTACCGCTGCAACCCGGATAATATGAATCAACCACAGTGTTCAGTTTCTTTGGACTTGAGTTCGTTTTTTAACTATAAATACAATCAGGAAAAAGCCTACGGCTTTTTCTTCTTTTAAATAGTAAGAGACAAAACTCAAACAATCAAGTAGCTAACTAAGTCTAATGTATGGAATGGTTTGTTATTTCAGTGATCGTCTTTTAATGTAAAAATATAAATACTGTAATCTTAACTATAGTGAAGTTGCGTATGCAAGTTAGTATAGGGAAAAGTTCGATCTTTATTATAATCAAACAATCAAGTAGCTAACTAAGTCCAATGTATGGAATGGTTTGTTATTTCAGTGATCGTCTTTTAATGTAATTATAAACAATCAAGTAGCTAACTAAGTCCAAATTATGCAATAGTTTGTTATTCCAATGATCGTCTCTTAATGTAATCTTCTTTTAAAGAAGGAAAAGCCAATCGTTTAATATTGATCCCTTACTACAGGTGGATTTGAACCCGCAAACCTCGAATCATGAGGCACACTTTCATCCATTGTGCTGTAGTAAGGTATTCATTGATTTGATTTTTCCACAAATCTGTGTATATACGGATAAATAGATTTTGATAAACGTATTCTAACGGCTATACTAACTTGACTATGCCAGTTAGTATAGCCAAGAGTTATTTTATCATTATAACATTTGAACCTTTTATAATCTATAATGATGTATAATATAAATACTGTAATCTTAACTATAGTGAAGTTGCGTATGCAAGTTAGTATAGGGAAGAGTTCGATCTTTATTATAATATTTTAGTACTGATTTTTTAACTTGCGTGTAGCTTGCTTTGATCTAACCATTATGTATTCATGAATGAGACCATTTACAGTTTTGACGTTTCTTATATAGTAATTATGACGTCACTGCATCAAAAATACAGTTTTTATTGGAAAAATTTATTCTCTTTTAGAAATAATTTATTTTAGTTACAAAAGGTTTTTAACCCAATTAATTTCCTTTAAAATGAGCTATTGAACAACCCTCTACGATGTTCCAGTGCCAAGCTATCTCTGGAGACAAAGAAAAAAGAAAAAAATATCCCGTTTGGGGAGAATAACGTGGTAAAAGTCTATTTTCTTGATTTTCAAGCCAATATATTTTCTTTGTTATTCAAGCCAAAGGGCGGTAAGTTTCCTTTATGGAGGATTTGGACAAGGCGGTTCTAATGGTGTACTTTTTGTTTTGATCTGACTCTTTTTTTAGGAGCTACGGGTTTTTATATTTCTTAACATTGGACGTGATCGTCTCTTACTAGGTTGCTAGCTACCGCTGCA
This sequence comes from Artemia sinica, assembly GCA_027921565.1. Taxonomy (NCBI): domain Eukaryota; kingdom Metazoa; phylum Arthropoda; class Branchiopoda; order Anostraca; family Artemiidae; genus Artemia; species Artemia sinica. The sequence goes on along the minus strand of CM051262.1, from coordinate 51,284,469 downwards.
ACCCGGATAAAATGAGCCATTGAACAACTCTCTACGATGTTCCAGTGCCAAGCTATCTCTGGATACAAAAGAAAAAAAGAAAAAAAGAAAAAAAAATATCCCGTTTAGGCAGAATGTTGTAGTACCTGCCACTTTTCTTGATTTTCAAGCCAATATATTTCCCTTGCTGTTCAAGCCAAGGGACAGAAAGTTTACTATACAGGGGTTTCGGACAATGCGGTTCTACTGGTGTACTTTTTGTTTTGATCTAACTCCTTTTTTAGGAACTATGGGTTTTTATATTTCTTAACATTGGACGTGATCTTCTCTTACTAGGTCGCTAGCTACCGCTGCAACCCGGATGTAACTACACCTGGAACCACCATATATCAATTAGTATGAGAGAGAGATCGTTCTTTACTGTAAAATGGTACGATGAAATAATAATATGCATATGGTTCTTAAATCATTCTGTTTTATAGTCCCATATGGTGTAGCGGATAGGATAGCTGGCTTTCATCTAGAAGGCCCGGGTTTGATTCCCGGTATTGGAAAATTTTTAACTCTATAATCTTCGAACATTAGAAGCTCTAAACCTTTTATAATTTATAATGAACCACATCGATCCTTTATGTAATGTAACTACTTTTAACCCAATTATTTTCCTTTAAAATGAGCCATTGAACAACTTTCTCTACTTAACATTTGACGTAATCGTCTCTTACTAGGTTGCTAGCTACCTTTGCAACCCTTACCAGGTTCATAGCTACCACCGCAACCCGGATACCAGTAACTGTGAGCTATAGTTCGTCCTTTAATGTAATTGTTCTATTTTGATATTGTTTTTGGTTATTCTTTCTTTTTTTCCACTCGCGTGAGACCATATTTTTTCAAGATTTAAAATTATTAAGCACACAAAATCCCGTGTCGAGTATCTAAAACCTAGCATAAAACAAAACTAATTTTAAAATTTTCAGGTATTTATCTTGTTTGAATTACAAAATTAGTATTATTGGTTAGACACCATAAATATTTTTGCAGTTTAAATAATAAGTTTAGTGATTCTGGACTGAAAACTAAAATAATTGCAATTATGAGACAATAATATGGAGATATGTACTTTACGGGTTACAGGATACAATAATAAATTTGAACTGAGATGAAAAAAAAATTTCTTCCAGGAGACAAAAAGCAAAACTAATTTTAGAATTTTCATGTATTTTTGTTGTTTAAATTAAAAAATTACTATTACTGATTAGGCATCATAAATATTTTTGCAGTTTACATAATAATTTTAGCGATTAAGCCAAAAAAGAAAATTTTGGTTCCAGGAGTTTCGGTTACTATTGAGACAAGTAGCTATTATTACTATAGAGTTCATTACATGGACTGTTTTATTGCTTCAAAATTCAAATATCTTTGAAAAGACTGCAGTATGAAAATACATCAAAAATGCAATTTTTTTGACAAAATTGATTCTACTTTAAAAAGTATTTTATTTTTAAATACAAAAGTGACTAGATGTTGCAATTTCCTTTAAAATGAGCTATTATACAGCTCTCTATGATTTTCCAGTGCCCAGCTAGCTGAGCAGAAAGAAAAAGCGGAAAGAAAAAAATATCCCGTTTGTGGAGAATAACGTGGTAAAAGTCAATTTTCTTGATTTTCAAGCCAATATATTTTCTTTGTTATTCAAGCCAAAGGGAGGTAAGTTTCCTTTATAGAGGATTCGGACAAGGCGGTTCTAATGGTGTACTTTTTGTTTTGATCTGACTCTTTTTTTAGGAGTTATGGGTTTTTATATTTCTTAACATTGGACGTGATCGTCTCTTACTAGGTTGCTAACTACCGCTGCAACCCGGATGATCTGACTCCTTTTTTAGGACTATATGGGTTTTTATATTTCTTAATATTGGACGTGATCGTCTCTTACTAGGTTGCTAGCTACCGCTGCAACCCGAATTAACTTTGGACGTGATCGTCTCTTACTAGGTTGCTAGCTACCGCTGCAACCCGGATTACAAACAGGAAAAGCCTACAGCTTTTTCTTCTTTGAAATAGTAAGAGACGAACCTCAAACGATCAAGTAGCTATCTAAGTCCAATGCATGCAATAACTTTTTATTCCAATGATCGTCTTTTAATGTAACATATCAGTTACTATGGGAGAGAGATAGTTCTTTACTGTAATTCCCTTGCTTTTCAAGTCAAATGACAGAAAGTTTCCTATACAGGGGTTTCGGACAAGGCGGTTCTAATGGTGTACTTTTTGTTTTGATCTGACTCTTTTTTTAGGAGTTAGGGTTTTTTTTATTTCTTAACGACGTGATCGTCTCTTACTAGGCTGCTAACTACCGCTGCAACCCGGATTAATATAATATTTTTAACCCCTTTAATTTCCTTTAAAATGAGCCATTGAACAACTCTCTACGATGTTCCAGTGCCAAGCTATCTGTGGAATTACTAACCTGTGCTATAATTCAGTGGCGTATAAAATTTAGTATAGGCAAGAGGTCGTTCTTTATTATAATTCCTATACAGGGGTTTCAGACAAGGCGGTTCTAATGGTGTACTTTTGTTTTGACCTGACTCCTTTGTTAGGAACTATGGGTTTTTATATTTCTTAACATTGGACGTGATCGTCTCTTACTAGGTTGCTAGCTACCGCTGCAACCCGGATTACCATCACGTAAATACCTCTTGGACTGTCTTTCCTGGCCTTTTCTACAATTAGCGTATGGTTTGATATCCACAACTACTGGATTTTAATTATTATGGTGCAGTGCAAACCGGATATAAGTAGAATATTGGGGTTTCAGCCACATTTCTTGATTTTCAAGTCAATATATTTCCCTTGTTGTTCAAGCTAAGGGACGATAATTTTGTTATATAGGGGTTTCGGACGAAGAAATTCATGTACTTCTTATTTTGATATGACTCTATTTTTAGGCGGTATTGGTTATTATATTTCTTAGTGTCGGATGTGATCGTCTCTTACTAGATCTTAAAATTGGACGTGATCGTCCTCTTACTAGGTTTCTAGCTACCGCTGCAACCCGGATCTTTACTATAATTATATTTCTTAACATTGGACGTGATCGTCTCTTACTAGGTTGCTAGCTACCGCTGCAACCCGGATTACTATAGGTTATAGCTCGTTGTTTAATGCAATACTTGTCGAAAGAACGTGTATAAATATTGCATTCATTTATTATGTCACATATGGTTATCTTTTAATGTATTATTACAAACAGGAAAAAGCCTACTGCTTTTTCTTCTTTGGAATAGTAAGAGACGAACCTCAAAGAATCAGGCAGCTAACTAAGTCCAATATAAGCAATGGTTTGTTCTTCTAATGATCATCTTTTAATTTGGCGTTTCTTACTAGGTTGCTAGCTACCACTGCAACCCGGATTATGTAATTAATAGGTTGCTAGCTACCGCTGCAACCTAGATATTCTTATTTCTGCTATTATGGGCTAAGGTTCGTTCTTTACTGTAACACTAGCAAAACAGTTTTTTAAGTCTGATGAAGATTTAACTGATGTGTCAAAAGTAAGGTTGCAAGTCGACGATTTTGTTTTGGCCTTCTTATAATTGGTTTGGTGAAATAATAATATGCATATGGTTCTTAAATCATACTTCTTTATGGTCCCATTTGGTCTAGTGGCTAGGATAGTTAACTTTCACTTAAGAGGCCCGGGTTCGATTCCCGGCGTGGGAAAATTTTTAACTCTATAATCTTCGAACATTCGAACCTTTTATAATTTATAATGATGTATAATATAAATACTGTAATCTTCACTATAGTGAAGTTGCCTATGCAAGTTAGTATAGAGAAGAGTTCGATCTTTATTATAAAAAAAAAGAAAAAAATATCCCGTTTAGGCAGAATGCTGTAGTAGCTGCCACTTTTATTGATTTTCAAGCCAATATATTTCCCTTGCTGTTCAAGCCAAGGGACAGAAAGTTTCCTATACAGGGGTTTCGGACAAGGCGGTTCTAATGGTGTACTTTTTGTTTTGATCTGACTCCTCTGTTAGGAACTATGGGTTTTTATATTTCTTAACATTGGACGTGATCGTCTCTTACTAGGTTGCTAGCTACCGCTGCAACTTGGATCTCTACGATGTTCCAGTGCCATGCTATCTGTTGAATTACTAACCTATACTATAATTAAGTTGTGTATAAAATGTAGTATAGGCAAGAGGTCGTCTTTTATTATAATTTTTATATTTCTTAACATTGGACGTGATCGTCTCTTACTAGGTTGCTAGCTACTGCTGCAACCCGGATAAAACGATCTGATAGACAAAACTGATGGTTAGAGTTTGGTCTTTAAGTTATCATATACTGTTAAAATTCTTTCTTGAATGAACGTTTCTTGGTGTAGTGGTTAGCACCTAAGACTTTGAATCCTGCGATCCGAGTTCAAATCCTGGTGGACGGTTGCTATTATATGTAGCTTACTTATACTACCATTTAGGTTTCTGCTGTAATTCCTTCTTTTCAAAATTAAATTAGTTACTATCGCCTAGAGTTAGTTCTTTACCACATAATAATAATTTGTTTTATAATAATAATTAATTTTGTTAATTACAAAAGGTTTCTATATACAGCAATTTCCTTTAAAATGAGCCATTACACAGCTCTTTACTATGACAACGAACCGTTTGATATAATACTTAAGTTACTATGGGTTAAAGTTCGTTCCTTATTGTAATTTAGTATAGGCAAGAGGTCGTTCTTTACTGTATTTTAATGAAAATGTCTTGACTTTAAATATAAATGTACAAGCCTATGTTGTAGTTAAGCTGTCTATGCAAGATAGTATAGGAAAGAGTTCATTCCTTATTGTAAATAAGGCGGTTCTAATGGTGTACTTTTTGTTCTGATCTGACTCCTTTTTTAGGAGTTATGGGTTCTTATATTTCTTAACATTGGATGTGATCGTCTCTTACTAGGTTGCTAGCTACCGCTGCAACCCGGATTAAAAGCACTATCTTTTAAATTTAAAATTTAAAAAAGAAACTTGTTTATTTAGATCCTAGCTAAAATAATGGAGATAATATGAATGAACCATATGGTTCAGTTTCTTTGGGCTTGAGTTCGTTTTTTAACTATAAGTACAAACAGGAAAAAGCCTACGGCTTTTTCTTCTTTTAAATAGTAAGAGACGAAACTTAAACAATCAAGTAGCAAACTAAGTCTAACGTATGGAATGGTTTGTTATTTAAGGGATCGTCTTTTAATTTAATGGGCAGAATGATGTAGTAACTGCCGCTTTTCTTGATTTTCAAGCCAATACATTTCCCTTGCAATAAAAGCCAAATGACAGAAAGTTTCCTATATAGGGGTTTCAGACACGACGGTTCTAATGTTGTACTTTTTGTTTTGATCTTACTCTTTTTTTAGGAGTTATGCGTTATTATTCTTCTTAGAATTGGACGTGATCGTCTCTTACTAGGTTGCTAGCTACCGCTGCAACCCGGGTAAAAACCTCAAACAATAAAGTAGCTAACTAATTTCATTGTATGCAATGGTTTGTTATTCCCATGATCGTCTCTTAATTTAATTTTTTTATTTCTTAACATTGGACGTGATCGTCTCTTACTAGGTTGCTAGCTACCACTGCAATCCGGATTATTACATTTTTAACTTTGGACGTGATCGTCTCTTACTAGGAGGATGCTAGCTACCGCTGTAACCCAGATTAACATGTAAAAAGATGTATTAAGGAATTAAATATCATGACTTATATGTAACTTATATATTATGAGTCTTCGATAGTACAGTGGTAAGTATCCCTGCCTGTCACGCGGAATACCGGGGTTCGATTCCCCGTCGGAGAGAATTTTTAATATATTAAGTTTAAAGAAATATTTCTTAAATTGAAAATTAAAAAGATACTCAGTTTAGCTACCTCCTAACCAAAACTTTAATATAAATTAGTATAGGCAAGAGTTCGTTCTTTATTATAATCTCTTAACAAAAAGGGTTCGTAGCTCAGAGGTAGAGCCATCGACTGCAGATCGATAGGTCACCGGTTCGAATCCGGTCGGGCCCTAATTTTTCAGAAAGTAATTATGGTTTAAAATCTAATCACTGCTCTTTTACCCCAAACAAGATTTTAATTTATGTCTAATATTAATCATTAAGGAAAATGCATTATCTATATAATGATTTCTTATAATACCTCAATTACTATGGATGAAAGTTCGTTCTTTAATGTAATTTATTTCTGCTACTATGGGCTAAGGTTCGTTCTTTCATGTAAAACTAGCAAAACATTTTTTAAGTCTGATGAAGATTTAACTAATGTGTCAAAAGTAAGGTTGCAAGTCGACGATTTTGTTTTGGCCTTATTATAATTGGTATGGTGAAATAATAATATGCATATGGTTCTTAAATCATACTTGTTTATGGTCCCATATGGTCTAGTGGCTAGGATAGTTAACTTTCATTCAACAGGCCCGGGTTCGATTCCCGGTGTGGAAAATTTTTGACTCTATAATCTTCGAACAATTTGAACCTTTTATAATTTATAATGATGTATAATATAAATACTGTAATCTTAACTATAGTGAAGTTGCCTATGCAAGTTAGTATAGGGAAGAGTTCGATCTTTATTATAACTATTTATGTCACAGTTAACATGGGCTAGGTGTCCTTCTTTATTGTAACTTTATTGTTAAAACATTTTTTAAGCCTGATGAAGATTTAACTGATGTGTCAAAAGTAAGGTTGTAAGTCGACGATTTTGTTTTGGCCTTATTATAATTGGTATGGTGAAATAATAATATGCATATGGTTCTTAAATCATACTTGTTTATGGTCCCATATGGTCTAGTGGCTAGGATAGTTAACTTTCATTTAACAGGCCCGGGTTCGATTCCCGGTGTGGAAAAATTTTTAACTCTATAATCTTCGAACATTCGAACCTTTTATAATTTATAATGATGTATAATATAAATACTGTAATCTTAACTATAGTGAAGTTGCCTATGCAAGTAAGTATAGGGAAGAGTTCGATCTTTATTATAAAATTATGACGTCACTGCATCAAAAATACAGTTTTTATTGGAAAAATTTATTCTCTTTTAGAAATAATTTATTTTAGTTACAAAAGGTTTTTAACCCAATTAATTTCCTTTAAAATGAGCTATTGAACAAGCCTCTACGATGTTCCAGTGCCAAGCTATCTCTGGTACAAAAAAGAAAAAAAAAAGAAAAAAATATCTCGTTTGGGGAGAATAACGTGGTTAAAGTCAATTTTCTCGATTTTCAAGCCAATATATTTCCCTTGCTGTTCAAGCCAAGGGACAGAAAGTTTCCTATACAGGGGTTTCGGACAAGGCGGTTCTAATGGTGTACTTTTTGTTTTGATCTGACTCCTTTGTTAGGAACTATGGGTTTTTATATTTCTTAACATTGGACGTGATCGTCTCTTACTAGGTTGCTAGCTACCGCTGCAACCCGGATTTGTTCTAAATCATTAGTCTTACAAACACATTTACTAATAACCCTAACAGGCTCGTTTTCGCCATAATTGAAAAACATTGCTTTTCCTTCGCTGTTGATAGGTATGCTTGTATATATATTTTTATTGCTGCTACATAAACTGCAATTACTCCTTCCAAAATTAATATACGAATTTTCTAAGAAGTACGCCTCCGTATATTCACTGTGTTGTCGAACATTTTCCATTGCATCTATAAACTGTTCCGCAGTTGCCAATCCATACCTTGGAAGCTTTTCGTTAAAACTGACAACATTTCTTTTGGATATTACTATGAAGCTTTGCCAAAGAATTTCTAGCCGACTTTTCAACAGCATCCGCTCTTTCAAAGAGAATTTTAATCTGTAATTTTGAATACTTTTCGTGATCCCGATAAAACATGCATAAAATGTTTCTCAATTTACAAAGATCAGCCTGCATTTTTGCCATCTTCTTGTTTTTTCTGAATGTAATTTTTCCCTTTGTCCTTATGCGTTCTTCGGTACAACCTACCAGAGAATTTAATTTTTTCATTATAGCTTTTGTCACCCCAGTATCTACCCATTATTCTGGTAGCAACTTTTTTCTTATGTTTGTTTCGGTAATCTTCATCATTATCATACCGTTCCTTACTCCTTTGTTTGGCTGTCTCAATTTTCGCATGTCTGTAATCTTCATCATTGTGATAACACATCTTGCTGTTTTGTTTTGCTCTCTCAATTATTATTTCTCGATACGCCTTGTCAGTTGAATACCTTTGCTTTTTTTCTTTCCAAGATGTTGTCTCTGTTTTTGTATAGTACTGTTTTTTTAAATTACGTATAATAACTCGCTTAGAAGGCATCTTATTACAAAACAAGAAATAATATTTTCATCTAATTAACACTTCTTATAACTCGTATCAGGTATCCATAACCTAACAAAAAATAAAACTAATTTTTAAATTTTCAGGTATTCTGTTAGTTTGAATGAAAAGATTAAAATTATTGCTCAGATATCATAAATATTTTTGCAGTTTACATAATAACCTTAGCGATTCTAAACTGAAAAATAAAATATATATTAAAAGATGCAATTTTTTGGTCTGAAAATACATAGTCAATCCCACATCAGGTAGTTAGAACCTAACCAAAAATAAAACTAATTTTAACATTTTAAGGTATTTTTCCAGCTTGTATTGAAATATTCAAACTATTGCTCGGATACCATGGATATTTATGCAGTTTAAACAAGCTGCAAAGAACGCACAGGCTGATCTTTGTAAACTGAGAAAAATTTTACGAATGTTTTACCGGGATTACGAAAAATATTCAAAATTAAAGATTAAAATTATCTCTGAAAGAATAGATTTTGTTGAAAAGTCAGCTAGAGATGCTTTCGCAAAACTTCATAGTAATATCCAAAAGAAATGTTGCATGTTTAGTGAAAAACTTCCAAGGTATGGACCGGCAACTGTGGAACAGTTTACAGATGTAATGGGAAATCTTATACATCACTATGAATATATGGAGGCATAATTGTCCTTTACTTAGTTTCAGCTTAAATTCGATGATCGAGCCTTTATGTACTACATCCAACGACTATGACGTCATTGATCAATATTGTATATACAAAATTAAGTTTTTCGTGAAAAATAATTAATAAAAAAATTAAGTGCAAAAGGCGCTAGATCTAGAGATTTCCTTTAAAATGAGCCATTGAACAACTCTCTACGATGTTCCAGTGCCAAGCTATCTCTGGAAACAAAAGAAAGAAAAAAATATCCCGTTTGTGCAGAATAACGTGGTTAAAGTCAATTTTCTTGATTTTCAAGCCAATATATTTTCTTTGTTATTCAAGCCAAAGGGTGGTAAGTTTCCTTTATAGGGGTTTCGGACAAGGCGGTTCTAATGGTGTACTTTTTGTTTTGATCTGACTATTTTTCTAGGAGTTAGGGGTTTTTATATTTCTTAACATTGGACGTGATCGTCTCTTACTAGGTTGTTAGCTACCGCTGCAACCCGGATATACAGTTTGTTATCACGAAGTGTTTGCGTTGATGCATCTATTGTTTGTGGTATCAAAATTTAGTTCTTTAGAGTTTCGGTCACTATTGAGACAAGTAGGTATTATTACTATAGAGTTCATTACCATGAACTGTTTGATTGCTTCAAAATTCAAATATCTTTGAAAAGACTGCAGTATGAAAATACATCAAAATGCAGTTTTTTGACAAAATTAATTCTACTTTAAAAATATTTTATTTTTAATTACAAAAGGCACTAGATGTAGCAATTTCCTTTAAAATGAGCTATTACCGCTGCAACCCGGATAATGATGAAATTGTCTGCCAGGGATTATACTACATCTTATTGGTAGTATAATCCCTGACAGACAAATCGTCATTTTTGAACCTTTACCGTAGACAGGCTTGAAATTAAGTCGTTTATGTATTAGGGATTGTCTCCTTGCCATGACACTACGATAACTGTTATTTAATAAGACATTATCAAACACATCATGATTTTGCAAACGAAATGACAGGTGACGTCATAATCAAAGAATACAACCATCATGGTTTAAGGGGTAGATGCAACCTAATAAAGGACAAACCAAAGCCCGTAGTAACAATAAAAATTGCTAGTTACATTATTTCTTACGAAGATTAACACGTATGCGACCCCAAATGAGATTGTTTGATTTATGTCACACTGGTTTCTTACCTTTGAGGTCATAGCTTTTATTTTTCCTTTAAGAAAGTCTCCTGTTGATTGAGCTCAGCACTTTAAATTTTAATATTTAACATTAACCAAATTAATATGATTCACTTTGGTGTTGTATTTTGTGGGTTTGATTAAGGCAAGGTACATATTTAACCTCACCTTAGAGCTTGATGACAATTTATTACGGGAAAATGACCTAAGGACCAATAATGATTAATCCTAGCATAAATTAAAATTAGAATACAAATCCAATTATTTTAATATATCTATTGATAACTTTGCAGATAAATAAAGTTATTTTATTTAAAATTTTCAGGAAGTATTATAGTTTCAGTTGACAAATGAGATTTTTTTTTCAAGGAATCGAGCAGCTAACTAAGTTCAATATACGCAATGGTATGTTCTTCGAATGATCTCTTTTAATTAGGTTGCTAGCTACCGCTGCAACCCAGAACGATTAATAAAATATTTTATCTTTAATTACAGAAGGAACTAGATGTAGCAAGTTTTAGTATTGAGATGAGTCGCTCTTACTATGCAACATACAGTTCGTTATCAGGAACTGTTTGCATTGATGTATCTATTGTTTATGGTATCAAAATTTAGTTCTTTAGAGTTTCGGTTACTATTGAGACAACTAGCTATTATCCGGGTTGCAGCGGTAACTAGCAACCTAGTAAGAGACGATCATGTCCAACGTTAAGAAATATAAAACCCCTAACTCCTAAAAAAAGAGTCAGATAAAAAAAAGTACACCATTAGAACCGCCTTGTCTGAAACCTCTATAAAGGAAACTTACCGCCCTTTGGCTTGAATAAAAAAGAAAATGTAGTGGCTTGGAAATCAAGAAATTCAACTTTAACCACGCTATTCTCCACAATCGGCATATTTTTTTTCTTTCTTCTTTTCCAACGATAGCTTGGCACTAGAACATCGTAGAGAATTGTTCAATGGCTCATTCTAAAGGAAATCTCTAGGTCTAGTGCCATTTTTACTTCATTTTTTTTTAAATAGATCAATTTTTTACGAAAAACTTAATTTTTTATGTACAATATTGATCAATGACGTCATAGTCGTTGTATGTAGTTAGTACATAAAGGCTCGATCATCGAATAAAACTGAAACTAAGTAAAGGATAATTATGCCTCGATATATTCACAGGGATGTCTAATATTTCCCTTGACATCTGTAAACTGTTCCACAGTTGCCAGTCCATACCTTGGAAGCTTTTCATTAAACATACAACATTTCTTTTGGATGTTACTATGACGTTTTGCGAAAGCATTTCTAGCCGACTTTTCAACAAAATCCACTCTTTCAGAGAGAATTTTAATATGTAACTTTGAATATTTTTCTTAATCCCGGTACAAAATTCGTATAATGTTTCTCAATTTACAAAGATCAGCCTGCATTGTTGCCATCTTTTTGGAATTCTGAATATAATTTAAAATTTTGTCCTTATTCGTTCTTTGCAGCTTGTGTAAACTCCAAAAATATCCATCGTATTCGAGCAATAGTTTGAATCTTTCAATTCAAGCTAGAAAAATACCTTGAAATTTTAAAATTAGTTTAATTTTTGGTTAGGTTCCAACTACCCGACGTGGGATTTAATTTTCATTTCCAGACCAAAAATTCAGTTTTTTTATATATTTTATTTTTCAGTTTAGAATCGCTAAAGTTATTATGTAAACGTTAAAAATATTTATGATATCTGAGCAATAATTTTAATCTTTTCATTCAAACTAACAAAATACCTGAAAATTTAAAAATTATTTTTATTTTTTTTAGGTTATGGGTATTTGATACGAGTCTTAAGAAATGTTAATTAGATAAGAATATTATAAGAGTATTAAAGGTATTCAAAGGTTGAATACATTTGCTTTTTTGCAAAGGTATTCAACTGACCAGGCGTATCGAGAAGCAAAACTTGAGAGAGTCAAACAAAACAGCAAGTAGTCATATCTTAATGATGAAGATTATAGACATGCAAAAATTGATAGTGAAAAACAGCGTTATTATAATGATGAAGTTTATAGACATGCAATAATTGGGACAGCCAAACAAAAGAGCAAGGAACCCTATGATAATGATGAAGATTACCGAACAAACATAAAAAAATTATGCTAACAGAATAATGGGTATATATTGGGGTGACAAAAGCTATAATGAAAAAATTAAAACTTCTACGAGGCTTTACAAAAGAACGCATAAGGACAAAATGAAAAATTACATTCAGAAGTCCAAGAAGTCCAAGGCAAAAATGCATGCTGATTCTTCGTAAATTGAGAAACATTTTACGAATGTTTTACCAGGATTACGAAAAGTATTTAAAATTATTACATAAATTATCGATATAGGTCATCATAAATGGTGTCGGTGTAGAGAATCTAAAATTATAGTTATTAAAAGAATTTTTGTTTAGACTTTTAATTGACAATTACATAAACTAGCAACATAGTAAGAGACGATCACGTCCAATCTTAAGAAATGTAATAACCCATAACTTCTAAGAATAGAGTCAGATCAAAACAAAAAGTACACCATTAGACGCGCCTTGTCTGAAACCCTTATATATGAAGCTCCCTGTACCTTGTTAACTCTAGTTTGTCCTTTAATGTATACACGTCATAGCTCTAATATAAAACTATGACGACATTCAATATTTATCTAGTAGGGTTTCAGACAAGGTAATTCTAATGATGTACTTTTGTTTTGATTTGACTCTATTTTTAGGAGTTTTGTTATGTTTCTTAGCATTGGACTGATCGTCTCTTACTAGATTGCTAGCTACTGCCGCAACCCAGATTCACATATATATTTATTTATGAGAGGCAACCTGACCGAGTGGTCCAAGGCACTGGTGTTAGCCACCAGTCTCTTCGGAGGCGTGGGTTCAAATCTTACCGCTGGTATACGATTATGTTTGAAAGACTGCAGTGTGAAAAGACATCGAAAATGCAGTTTTTGGTGGAAAAATTTATTCTCTTTTAGAAATAATTTATTTTAGTTACAAAAGGTTTTTAACCCAATTATTTTCCTTTAAAATGAGTCATTGAACAACTCTCTACGATGTTCCAGTGCCAAGCTATCTCTGGATACAAAAGAAAAGAGAAAAAAATATCCCGTTTGTGGAGAATAACGTGGTAAAAGTCAATTTGCTTGATTTTCAAGCCAATATATTTACTTTGTTATTCAAGCCAAAGGGCGGTAAGTTTCCTTTATAGAGGTTTCGGGCAAGGCGGTTCTAATGGTGTACTTTTTGTTTTGATCTGACTCCTCTGTTAGGAACTATGGGTTTTTATATTTCTTAACTTTGGACGTGACTTACTAGGTTGCTAGCTACCGCTGCAACCCAGATTAATGATAAAATGGCCTAGCTAGCACTTTAAGTGCAAGAAAAACCAAACTAAATTTTAAAATGTCAGGTATTTTTCTGGTTTGAACTCAAAAATTAAAAGTATTGCTCAGACATCATAAATATTTTTCCAGTTTGCAGTTTAATATAATTATTTTATTTAAAATTTTCAGGAATTATTCTAGTTTCAATGAACAAGTAAATTTTTGTGACCCCCCCCCCCAAAAAAAAAAAAAAATTACTGCATTTTACATAATAATAGACAATTATATGAAAAAAGCCGTATTGACAAACACCATTTATGGGTAACTATATTGGGCCTTTATTTAATTATGTAAACTGCAAAAATATTTACGGTGTCGGAGCAATAGGTTTAGTGTTTTAATACAAACTAGTAAATGACCTAAGAAATTTAAAATTGGTTTTATTTCTGGTTTGCTAAAAGTGACTTGATACAAAAGGAAGGTTCTTGTATGAAAAACCTACAAATGAAACGAATCATAAGATGAAAACGATTCTCTGTTATAAATCTGACTCCTACAATTTAGAGAGAGAGAGAGAGAAAGAGAAAGAGACAGAGAGAGAGAGAAAGAAAGAGAGAGAGAAAGAAAGAGAAAGAGAGAAATAAAGAAAGAAAGAAAGAGAGAGACAGAGAGAGAGAGTGAGATGGATGGAGAGACAGCGAAAGAGAGAGATCTGGGAGAGAGAAAGAGAGAGAGAGAAATAAATAAAGAAAGAAAGAGAGAGACGGAGAGAGAGAGAGTGAGATGGATGGAGAGACAGCGAAAGAGAGAGATCTGGGAGAGAGAGAGAGACAGAGAGAGACAGATAGCACTCCATTGCATACATTGGACTTAGTTAGATAATTGATTGTTTGAGGTTCGTCTCTTACTATTTCAAAGAAGAAAAGGCCGTAGACTTTTTCCTGTTTTTAATCATTATAGTGAATAAATCCGGGTTGCAGCGATAGCTAGCAACGTAGTAAGAGACGATCATGCCCCAGAGTAAAAACAAAAGTAACCCATAACTCCTGAAAAAAGATTCAGATCAAAACAAGAAGTACACTATTAGAACCGCCTTGTCAAAAACTTCTATAAAGAAAACTTACCGTCCTTTGGCTCGAATAGCAAAGAAAATATATTGGTTTGAAAATCAAGAAAATTGACTTTAACCACGATATTCTCCACAAACAGCAACTTTTTTTCTTTACGCTTTTTCTTCCTCCTCAGCTAGCTGGGCACTGGAAAATAATAGAGAGCTATATAATTGCTCATTTTAAAGTAAATTGCTACATCTAGTGCCTTTTGTAATTGAACATAAATAGTTTTTAAAGTAGAATAAATTTTGTCAAAAACAGCATTTTTTATGTATTTTCATTATGCAGTCTTTTCAAAGATATTTGAATTTTGAAGCAATCAAACAGTTCATGGTAATGAACTCTGTAGTAGTAAGAGCTACTTGTCTCAATAGTAACCGAAACTCTAAGGAACAAAATTTTGATACCAATAGATACATCAAAGCAAACGTTTCGTAATAACGAACTTTATGTTGTATAGTAAGAGTGACTCGTCTCATAAGTAAAACTTGCTACATCTAGTTTCTTCTGTAATTAAAGATAAAATATTTTTTTAATAGTTCCGGGTTGCAGCGGTTGCTAAGAGCCTAATGAAAAGAGATCATTCGAAGAGCATACCATTGTATATATTGGACTTAGTTAGCTGCTCGATTCCTTGAAATAAAAATCTTATTTGTCAACTGAAACTAGAATAATTCCTGAAAATTTTAAATAAAATAATTTTATTTAGCTGCAAAGTACAAAAATATTTATGGTATCTGAACAACAATTTCCATTTATTAATTCAAACCAGAAAAAAACCTGAAAATTTTAAAATTAGTTTTGTTTTCCTTTTGCTTCAATTGACTCGCTACGCCATTTTTTACGGCATTAATTTTATATCATCCTAGTTCAAACTTTTTGCCTTAGCTCGTAAAGTACGTATCTTTATATTGTTGTCCTATATTTCCAATGAGAAATATTAAGAAAAAATTTTGTTTTAGTTTCTAGTTCAGAATCTCTAAAGTTATTTTGTAAACTGCAAAAATATTCATTATGTCTAACCAATAATACTAATTTTTTAATTCAAACTAGAACAATACCTGACAATTTTTGAATTAGTTTAGTTTTTTGTCTCCTGGAACCAAAATTTTCTTTTTTGGCTTAATCGCTAAAGTTATTATGTAAACTGCAAAAATATTTATGATGTCTAACCAATAATATTAATTTCTTAATTTAAACGACAAAAATACATGAAAATGTTAAAATTAGTTTTGCTTTTTGTCTCCTGGAACCAAAATTGTTTTCATTTCCAAAGTGTTTCATTTCAACACTTTTGAACCAAAGTGTTTCAAAATTGAAGAAGCGACTCGTCTCAATAGTAAAACGTGCTACATCTAGTTGCTTCTGTAATTAAAGATAAAATATTTTATTAATAGTTCCGGGTTGCAGCGGTAGCTAGCAACCTAATTAAAAGAGATCATTCGAAGAACATACCATTGCATATATTGGACTTAGTTAGCTGCTCGATTCCCTGAAAAAAAATCTCATTAGTCAACTGAAAGTAGAATACTTCCTGAAAATTTTCAATAAAATAACTTTATTTAGCTGAAAAGTTATCAATAGATATATCAAAATAATTGGACTTTTATTCTAATTTTAATTTATGATATGATTAATCATTATTGGCCCTTAGGTCATTTTCTCGTAATAAATTGTAACCAAGCTCTAAGGTGAGGTTAAATATGTACCTTGCCTTAATCAAACCCATAAAATGCAACACCAAAGTGAACCATATTAATTTGTTAATGTTAAATATTAAAATTTAAATTGCTGAGCTCAATCAACAGGAAACTTTCTTAAAGGAAAAATAAAAGCTAAAACCTCAAAGGTAAGAAACCAGTGTGACATAAATCAAATAATGTCATTTGAGGTCGCATCGGTGTTAATCTTCATAAGAAATAATGTAACTAGCAATTTTTATTATTACTAAGGGCTCCTGTTTGTCCTTTATTAGGTTGCATCTACCCCTTCATCCATGATGGTTGTAACCTTTTATTATGACGTTACCTGTCATTTTGTTTGCAAAATCATGATGTGTTTGATAATATCTTATTAACTAACAGTTGCCGTAGCGTAATGGCAAGGAGACAATCCCTAAGACAGAAAGGATTTGATTTCAAGCCTGTCTACGGTAACGGTTCTAAAATGACGTAATAAAGTAAGTAAGACGTAAGTCATTATCCGGGTCGCAGCGGTAGACGCATATTTTTTTCTTTCCGCTTTTTCTTCCTCCTCAGCTAGCTGGGCACTGGAAAATCATAGAAAGCTGTATAATAGCTCATTTTAAAGGAAATTGCTACATCTAGTGCCTGTTGTAATTAAAAATACAATGGTTTTTAAAGTAGAAATAATTTTGTCAAAAAACTGCATTTTTGATGTATCTTCATACTGCAGTCTTTTCAAAGATATTTGGATTTTGAAGCAATTAAAACAGTTCATGGTAATGAACTCTATAGTAATAATAGCTACTTGTCTCAATAATAACCGAAACTCAAAAGAACTAAATTTTGATACCACAAACAATAGATACATCAACGCAAACAGTTCGTGATAACGAACTGTATGTTGTATAGTAAGAGCGACTCGTCTCAATAGTAAAACTTGCTACATCTAGTTCCTTCTGTAATTAAAGATAAAATATTTTATTAATAGTTCCGGGCTGCAGCGGTTGCTAGCAACCTAATTAAAAGAGACCATTCGAAGAACATACAATTTCATATATTGGACTTAGCTGCTCGATTCCTTGAAAAAAAAAGTCTCATTTGTCAACTACAACTAGAATACTTCCTGAAAATTCTAAACAAAATAACTTTATTTAGCAGCAAAGTTATCAATAGATAGCAGTGGTAGAAGCATATTTTTTTCTTCCGCTTTTTCTTCCTCCTCAGCTAGCTGGGCACTGGAAAATCATAGAAAGCTGTATAATAGCTCATTTTAAAGGAAATTGCTAAATCTAGTGCATTTTTTAATTAAAAATAAAATAGTTTTTAAAGTAGAATTAATTTTGTCAAAAAACTGCATTTTTGATTTATGTTCATACTGCAGTCTTTTCAAAGATATTTGAATTTTGAAGCAATTAAACAGTTCATGGAAATGAACTCTATAGTAATAATAAATACTTGTCACAATAGTAACCGAAACTCTAAAGAACTAAATTTTGATACCACAACAGTTCGTGATAACGAACTGTATGTTGTTTTTGTATAGTAAGAGCGACTCGTCTCAATAGTAAAACTTGCTACATCTAGTTCCTTCTGCAATTAAAGATAAAATATTTTATTAATAGTTCCGGGTTGCAGCGGTAGCTAGCAACCTAATTAAAAGAGATCATTCGAAGAACATACCATTGCATATATTGGACTTACTTAGCTGCTCGATTCCCTGAAAAAAAATCTCATTAGTCAACTGAAAGTAGAATACTTCCTGAAAAATTTCCTTAAAATAACTTTATTTAGCTAAATAATCAGCTGAATTTAATTAGCTGAATTTATTTAGCGTGTTAATCTTCGTAAGAAATAACGTAACTAGCAATTTTTATTGTTACTAAGGGCTTTGTTTTGTCCTTTATTAGGTTGCATCTACCCCTTCAACCATGATGGTTGTAACCTTTGATTATGACGTCACCTATCATTTTGTTTGCAAAATCATGATGTGTTTGATAATATCTTATTGACTAACAGTTGACGTAGCTTAATTCAAAGAGATAATCCCTAAGACCTAAAGGATTTGATTTGAAGCCTGTCTACGGTAACGGTTCTAAAGTGACGATTTGTCTGTCAGAGATTATACTAGCAATAAGAGGTATCGTCCCTGACAGACAAATCGTCATTATCCGGGTTGCAGTGGTAGAGGCATTTTTTTTTCTTTCAGCTTTTTCTTCGTCCTCAGCTAGCTGGGCACTGGAAAATCATAGAAAACTGTATAATAGCTCATTTTAAAGGAAATTGCTACATCTAGTGCCTTTTGTAATCAAAAATAAAATAGTTTTTAAAGTAATATTAATTTTGTCAAAAAACTGCATTTTTGATGTGTGTTCATACTGCAGTCTTTTCAAAGATATTTGAACTTTGAAGCAATTAAACAGTTCATGGTAATGAACTCTATTGTAATAATAGCTACTTGTCTCAAAAGTAACTGAAACTCTAAAGAACTAAATTTTGATACCACAAACAATAGATACATCAACGCAAACAGTTCGTGATAACGAACTGTATGTTGTATAGTAAGAGCGACTCGTCTCAATAGTAAAACTTGCTACATCTAGTTCCTTCTGTAATTAAAGATAAAATATTTTATCAATAGTTCCTGGTTGCAGCGGTAGCTAGCAACCTAATTAAAAGAGATCATTCGAAGAACATACCATTGCATATATTAGACATAGTTAGCTGCTCGATTACTTGAAAAAAAATCTCATTAGTCAACTGAAACTAGAATACTTCCTGAAAATTTTAAATAAAATAACTTTATTTAGCTGCAAAGTTATCAATAGATATATCAAAATAATTGGATTTTTATTCTAATTTTAATTTATGTTAGCAATAAGAGGTATCGTCCCTGGCAGACAAATCGTCATTATCCGGGTTGCAGCGGTAGAGGCATCTTTTTTTCTTTCCGCTTTTTCTTCGTCCTCAGCTAGCTGGGCACTGGAAAATCATAGAAAGCTGTATAATAGCTCATTTTAAAGGAAATTGCAGCATCTAGTGCCTTTTGTAATTAAAAATAAAATGGTTTTTAAAGTAATATTAATTTTGTCAAAAAACTGCATTTTTGATGTGTGTTCATACTGCAGTCTTTTCAAAGATATTTGAACTTTGAAGCAATTAAACAGTTCATGGTAATGAATTCTATACAGCTTTATACAGCTATTATACAGCTTTCTATGATTTTCCAGTGCCCAGCTAGCTGAGGACGAAGAAAAAGCTGAAAGAAAAAAACATGCCTCTACCACTGCAACCCGGATAATGACGATTTGTCTGCCAGGGACGATACCTCTTATTGCTAGTATAATCCCTGACAGACAAATCGTCACTTTAAAACCGTTACCGTAGACAGGCTTCAAATCAAATCCTTTAGGTCTTAGGGATTGTCTCCTTGAATTAAGCTACGGCAACTGTTAGTCAATAAGATATTATCAAACACATCATGATTTTGCAAACAAAATGATAGGTGACGTCATAATCAAAGGTTACAACCATCATGGTTGAAGGGGTAGATGCAACCTAATAAAGGACAAACCAAAGCCCTTAGTAACAATAAAAATTACTAGTTACGTTATTTCTTACGAAGATTAACACGCATGCGACCCCAAATGACATTATTTGATTTATATCACACTTGTTTCTTACCTTTGAGGTTTTAGCTTTTATTTTTCCTTTACATAAAGAAAGAAAAATGAGCAAAAATGGGGTTTTTATAGGCCAAATGAAGATACTGAAAAACAAAGCGAATATTTCGAGAGGACAAACGCCTCTCTTCTTCAGCGCGAAACGAAACGATGTATCAATAAAAGCCAAATATTAAAAGAATTAAAACCAACTACCTAACAACCATAAAAGCGAGTTATTTTCCTTTAAGAGAGTCTCCTGTTGATTGAGCTCAGCATTTTAAATTTTAATATTTAACATTAAAAAATTAATATGGTTCACTTTGGTGTTGCATTTTGTGGATTTGATTAAGTCAAGGTATATATTTAACCTCACCTTAGAGCTTGGTTACAATTTATTACGGGAAAATGACCTAAGGACCAATAATGATTAATCATATCCTAAATTAAAATTAGAATAAAAGTCCAATTATTTTGATATATCTATTGATAACTTTTCAGCTAAATAAAGTTATTTTAACGAAAATTTTAAGGAAGTATTCTACTTTCAGTTGACTAATGAGATTTCTTTTTCAGGGAATCGAGCAGCTAAGTAAGTCCAATATATGCAATGGCATGTTCTTCGAATGATCTCTTTAATTAGGTTGCTAGCTACCGCTGCAACCCGGAACTATTAATAAAATATTTTATCTTTAATTACAGAAGGAACTAGATGTAGCAAGTTTTACTATTGATACGAGTCGCTCTTACTATACAACATACAGTTCGTTATCATGAACTGTTGTGGTGTCAAAATTTAGTTCTTTAGAGTTTCGGTTACTATTGTGACAAGTAGCTATTATTACTATAGAGTTCATTACCATGAACTGTTTAATTGCTTCAAAATTCAAATATCTTTGAAAGGACTGCAGTATGAACATAAATCAAAAATGCAGTTTTTTGAAAAAATTAATTCTACTTTAAAAACTATTTTATTTTTAATTAAAAAATGCACTAGATGTAGCAATTTCCTTTACAATGAGCTATTATACAGCTTTCTCTGATTTTCCAGTGCCCAGCTAGCTGAGGAGGAAGAAAAAGCGTAAAGAAAAAAAGATGCCTCTACCACTGCTATCTATTGATAACTTTGCAGCTAAATAAAGTTATTTTGTTTAGAATTTTCAGGAAGTATTCTAGTTTCAGTTGACAAATGAGACTTTTTTTTCAAGGAATCGAGCAGCTAAGTCCAATATATGAAATTGTATGTTCTTCGAATGGTCTCTTGTAATTAGGTTGCTAGCTACCGCTGCAACCCGGAACTATTAATAAAATATTTTATCTTTAATTGCAGGAGGAACTAGATGTAGCAAGTTTTACTATTGGGACGAGTCGCTCTTACTATACAACATACAGTTCGTTATCACGAACTGTTTGCGTTGATGTATCTATTGTTTGTGGTATCAAAATTTAGTTCTTTAGAGTTTCGGTTATTATTGAGACAAGTAGCTATTATTACTATAGAGTTCATTACCATGAACTGTTTAATTGCTTCAAAATTCAAATATCTTTGAAAAGACTGCAGTATGAACATACATCAAAAATGCAGTTTTTTGACAAAATTAATTCTACTTTAAAAACCATTTTATTTTTAATTACAACAGGCACTAGATGTAGCAATTTCCTTTAAAATGAGCTATTATACAGCTTTCTCTGATTTTCCAGTGCCCAGCTAGCTGAGGAGGAAGAAAAAGCGGAAAGAAAAAAAGATGCCTTTACCGCTTCGACCCGGATAATGACTTACGTCTTACTTACTTTCTTACGTCATTTTATAACCATTACCGTAGACAGGCTTGACATCAAATCCTTTATGTCTTAGGGATTGTCTCCTTGCCATTACGCTACAGTAACTGTTAGTTAATAAGATATTATCAAACACATCATGATTTTGCAAACAAAATGATAGGTGACGTCATAATCAAAGGTTACAACCTTCATGGATGAAAGGGTAGATGCAACCTAATAAAGGACAAACCTAAGCCCTTAGTAACAATAAAAATTGCTAGTTACATTATTTCTTATGAAGATTAACACGGATGCGACCTCAAATGACATTATTTGATTTATGTCACACTGGTTTCTTACCTTTGAGGTTTTGGCTTTTATTTTTCCTTTAAGAAAGTTTCCTTTTGATTGAGCTCAGCAATTTAAATTTTAATATTTAACATTAACAAATTAATATGATTCACTTTGGTGTTGGATTTTGTGGGTTTGATTAAGGCAAGGTACATATTCAACCTCACCTTAGAGCTTGGTGACAATTTATTACGGGAAAATGACCTAAGGACCAATAATGATTAAACCTAGCATAAATTAAAATTAGAATAAAAATCCAATTATTTTGATATATCTATTAATAGCTTTGCAGCTAAATAAAGTTATTTTATTTAAAATTTTCAGGAAGTATTCCAGTTTCAGTTGACAAATGAGATTTTTTTTTTCAAGGAATCGAGCAGCTAACTAAGTCCTATATATGCAATGGTGTGTTCTTTGAATGATCTCTTTTAATTAGTTTGCTAGCTACCGCTGCAACCCGGAACTATTAATAAAATATTTTATCTTTAATTACAGAAGGAACTAGATGTAGCAAGTTTTACTATTGGGAAGAGTCGCTCTTACTATACAACATACAGTTCGTTATCACAAACTGTTTGCATTGATGTATCTATTGTTTGTGGTATCAAAATTTAGTTCTTTAGAGTTTCGGTTACTATTGAGACAAGTAGCTATTACTACTATAGAATTCATTACCATGAACTGTTTAATTGCTTCAAAGTTCAAATATCTTTGAAAAGACTGCAGTATGAACACACATCAAAAATCCAGTTTTTTGACAAAATTAATACTACTTTAAAAACTATTTTATTTTTAATTACAAAAGGCACTAGATGCAGCAATTTCCTTTAAAATGAGCTATTATACAGCTTTGTATGATTTTCCAGTGCCCAGTTAGCTGAGGACGAATAAAAAGCTGAAAGAAAAAAAATGCCTCTACCACTGCAACCCGGATAATGACGATTTGTCTGCCAGGGACGATACCTCTTATTGGTAGTATAATCCCTGACAGACAAATCATCACTTTAGAACCGTTACTGTAGACAGGCTTCAAATTAAATCCTTTAGGTCTTAGGGATTGTCTCCTTGAATTAAGCTACGGCAACTGTTAGTCAATAAGATATTATCAAACACATAATGATTTTGCAAACAAAATGATAGGTGACGTCATAATCAAAGGTTACAACCATCATGGTTGAAGGGGTAGATGCAACCTAATAAAGGACAAACCAAAGCCCTTAGTAACAAAAAAAATTGCTAGTTACATTATTTCTTACGAAGATTAACACGCATGCGACCCCAAATAACATTATTTGATTTATATCACACTTGTTTCTTACCTTTGAGGTTTTAGCTTATATTTTTCCTGTAAGAGAGTCTCCTGTTGATTCAGCTCAACATTTTAAAATTTAATATTTAACATTAAAAAATTAATATGGTTCACTTTGGTGTTGCATTTTGTGGATTTGATTAAGTCAAGGTACATATTTAACCTCACCTTAGAGCTTGGTTACAATTTATTACGAGAAAATGACATAAGGACCAATAATGATTAATCATATCATAAATTAAAATTAGAATAAAAGTCCAATTATTTTGATATATCTATTGATAACTTTTCAGCTAAATAAAAGTATTTTATTGGAAATTTTCAGGAAATATTCTACTTTCAGTTGACTAATGAGAATTTTTTTTTCAGGGAATCGAGCAGCTAACTAAGTCCAATATATGCAATGGTATGTTCTTCGAATGATCTCTTTTAATTAGGTTGCTAGCTACCGCTGCAACCCGGAACTATTAATAAAATATTTTATCTTTAATTACAGAAGGAACTAGATGTAGCAAGTTTTACTATTGAGACGAGTCGCTCTTACTATACAACATACAGTTCGTTATCACGAACTGTTTGCGTTGATGTATCTATTGTTTGTGGTATCAAAATTTAGTTCTTTAGAGTTTCGGTTATTATTGAGACAAGTAGCTATTATTACTATAGACTTCATTACCATGAACTGTTTAATTGCTTCAAAATTCAAATATATTTGAAAAGACTGCAGTATGAACATACATCAAAAATGCAGTTTTTTGATAAAATTAATTCTACTTTAAAAACCATTTTATTTTTCATTACAAAAGGCACTAGATGTAGTAATTTTCTTTAAAATGAGCTATTATACAGCTTTCTATGATTTTCCAGTGCCCAGCTAGCTGAGGAGGAAGAAAAAGAAGAAAGAAAAAAAGATGCCTCTACCGCTGCAACCCGGATAATGACTTACGTCTTACTTACTTTCTTACGTCATTTTAGAACCGTTACCGTAGACAGGCTTGAAATCAAATCCTTTATGTCTTAGGGATTGTCTCCTTGCCATTACGCTACAGCAACTGTTAGTTAAAATAAGATATTATCAAACACATCATGATTTTGCAAACAAAATGATAGGTGACGTCATAATCAAAGGTTACAACCATCATGGTTGAAGGGGTAGATGCAACCTAATAAAGGACAAACCAAAGCCCTTAGTAACAATAAAAATTGCTAGTTACATTATTTCTTACGAAGATTGACACGGGTGCGACCTCAAATGACATTATTTTATTTATGTCACACTGGTTTCTTACCTTTGAGGATTTATCTTTTATTTTTCCTTTAAGAATATTTCCTGTTGATTGAGCTCAGCAATTTAAATTTTAATATTTAAAATCAACAAGTTAATATGGTTCACTTAGGTGTTGCATTTTGTGGGTTTGATTAAGGCAAGGTACATATTCAACCTCACCTTAGAGCTTGGTGACAATTTATTATGGGAAAATGACCTAAGGACCAATAATGATTAAACCTAGCATAAATTAAAATTAGAATAGAAATCCAATTATTTTGATATATCTATTGATAACTTTGCAGCTAAATAAAGTTATTTTATTTAAAAATTTCAGGAAGTATTCTAGTTTCAGTTGACAAATGAGATGTTTTTTTTCAAGAAATCGAGCAGTTAACTAAGTCCAATATATTCAATGGTATGTTCTTGGAATGATCTCTTTTAATTAGGTTGCTAGCTACCGCTGCAACCCGGAACTATAAATAAAATATTTTATCTTTAATTACAGAAGGAACTAGATGTAGCAAATTTTACTATTGAGACGAGTCGCTCTTACTATACAACATACATTTCGTTATCACGAACTGTTTGTGCTGATGTATCCATTGTTTGTGGCATCAAAACTTAGTTCTTTAGAGTTTTGGTTACTACTGAGAAAAGTACCTATTATTGCTATAGAGTTCATTACCATGAACTGTTTAATTGCTTCAAAATTCAAATATCTTTGAAAAGACTGCAGTATGAACATACATCAAAAAGGCAGTTTTTTGACAAAATTAATTCTACTTTCAAAACTATTTTATTTTTAATTACAAAAGCAACTAGATGTAGTAATTTCCTTTAAAATGAGCTATTATACAGCTTTCTATGATTTTCCAGTGCCCAGCTAGCTGAGGAGGAAGAAAAAGCGTAAAGAAAAAAAGATGCCTCTACCGCTGCTATCTATTGATAACCTTGCAGCTAAATAAAGTTATTTTATTTGAAATTTTCAGGAAATATTCTAGTTTCAGTTGACAAATGAGATTTTTTTTCAAGAAATCGAGCAGCTAACTAAGTCCATGCAATGATATGTTCTTCGAATGATCTCTTTTCTTCAAAAAAAACTGCATTTTCATGCACAAGCTATGCTTACCATTTTAACATCGAAGACTCTTGGCCATTCTAGGGTAGCCTACAGTAAAAAGCGCAACTTCTATTCTAGAAGGTGTACCAAATATTTGGTACACCTTCTTAATTATTATATTTGGGTTATTCTTTTTTTCGTCTCACCAAGTACAAGTGACAAGAGAGGAACTTAAAGCTGTAAAAGCTTTGACCAAAGATGCTCATGAGATCAATCTGTACCAAATCAGTACTAACCTACAGTAAAGAAATAATGAGGAACATCGAAGTATACAACCTTTAGAAATTGCTACCGCAAAGTGGCTTGAACTCACATCTTTCGAATTAGAAAGAG
The DNA here is from genome assembly GCA_027921565.1 of Artemia sinica. Lineage (NCBI taxonomy): Eukaryota > Metazoa > Arthropoda > Branchiopoda > Anostraca > Artemiidae > Artemia > Artemia sinica. The sequence continues at coordinate 51,258,352 of CM051262.1, read as the reverse complement.
AGGCTCTGAGCCACTGGGATACGGTAGCTGTTAACGTAGATTGTATTATTGAAAATTTAATTAATATGGAGCGATAAACATAATGGGCATGAGAGGGGGGCTGGTTGCCCTCTGATCACTTTTGACTCTTAAATAGGGTACTAAAATTCCTATTTCAAATCGAGGAGCCCCTTCCGAAATCTTTACGACAACCTCCATACGAAGCGCCTTGGTAAAAAAAAACATTGTGCCGACAACGCTCTTTACTTAGGTATTGCGCTGCATATAATAGTTATTTTACTAGTAAATTCTTGACAATTGTAATGTAATAATTATTTCAAAACTAGACTGTAAACCACAAAATAAATTGAATTGTTACAATATCGAACATACGGTATTAATTTTATTAAGTTCTAGTGCGTTTTTTAATTAAAAAACCAAGTTTTTAAAATAGAATCACATCTTAGAAAAAAAAATTGCATTTTCATGTACAAGCTATGCTTACCATTCTAACACCGGAGACTCTTGGCGATTCTAGAATAGCCTACAGTAAAAAGCGCCACTTCATTTCTAGAGGGTCTACCAAATAATGAACAAGTACCACTTCATTATTATATTTGAGTTTTTCTTTTTTCCGCATCATCAAGTAAAAGTGACAAGAGAGGAACTTAAAGCTGTAATTGCTTTGACCAAAGATGCTGATAAGATCAATTATATGGAGCAGAATATATTGCAGGTAACATCAAATATGTACCAACACACAGTAACAGAAATAATGAGGAACATCTAAGTATCCAACCTTTGGAAATTTTTACCGCAAAGTGGCTTGAACTCACATCTTTCGAATTCGAAAGAGAGGCTCTGAGCCACTGGGATACGGTAACTGTTAATGTATGTATTATTGAACATCTAATTCATATGGAGCGATAAACACAACCGGCGTGGGAGGGGGGCTGGTTGCCCTCTGATCACTTTTTACTCTTAAAAAGGGCACTAAAATTCCATTTTCAAATCGAGTAGCCCCTTCCAAAATTTTTACGACAGCTTCCATACGAAACAACTTGGTAAAAAAACATTTTGACGACATCGCTCTTTATTTAGGTATTACGCTGCATATAATAGTTATTTTACTAGTAAATTCTTAGTAGGGAGCGACGTTCCATTTACCGTGCTGCTATATGCCATTGATAGGGAGTAAGTAGTCCCTGAGTCCCAAGTTCAAGGTCACGGGGGAAAACCCAGAAATGTTTTTGTCAACAGAGACCTTGGGAGAAACCTTAATTACATAACATGTTTTTGAACAATTTTGGGAAAACCTAACTAGTTTCTCAACAGGGAAGACCTTGTGGAAAAATATACCTTCAATATGGGTTCACCACTGAAGTACTATGTAACATGGGGAAAACCCAATTACTTAACTTGTTTGCTGGGTTTGGGAAAATCTTTCTTGGGTAATAGGTATTGTGATTGGTTAATTTTTCTTGATATAAAACTGGGACTATGGGGAAACCCATGACCTTCAGAAATGTACATAAAAGGAGAGAAATCAATAATCATATGAAAATGCCCTATATAAAGTGGAATATAGAGCTATTGACAGAATCACTTTGAATATTGTAGATTAAATAATGTGAATAAAATGTCTGAGAAAAGGAAATGTTGTTGTTCTGAAAAAGAGGAGAGTAATGCTTTATTTTTTGCATTATGTTAATTAAATATGGTCGGAGAGATAACTTTTATCACAAATTTGTTTTATGAAAACACATTTGCAAATTATTTAGTTATTATAATGAATAGGTATAGACTCTAGGATTACAAAATATGTCCCATGTTAAATTAACCCCAGCCCCTTCCTTTTTTAAATATGGTAATTTAGAATGTTGCTATTTAAAAGTTTCAATAACCTAAAAAGTCAAATTTATGCCTACCCTAACAATGGCTATATGATGCTCAAAGACGTTTACCAGTCACCATTGACTCTCTTTACCTAAGCTGGTCATAATATTATTAAATTTAGATTCACTATCACCTTATTTAAAGGAGTAGGAGACCAGTAACCATTTATTGATTGAAAGGGAGGCAAAGTTTTGATTTTATATAAAATAAAACATGATCATGCTAGTACTATTATCTACATTTAAATTACTGAAAGTTAAACAGCTACTCATATTCCGGGGACGCTAACCCTTTGTTGATTGAGAGGGATGTGGGTGGGTGTTGTGATAATATAAAAATAAAATATAATTATGGAAATTCCATTATCTATCTACATATACTTACTAGTCTTATGAGTGAGTTATCCCAAAATATCCCTGAATGAGAAGCAAATCATTTTTTTATATTCCACGTTAAACGAATACTTATTTTTCTTTTTATAAAAAGAAAATTAAACTATGTTATAAAAAGTTTCACTTTTTATAACATAGTTTATTTAGACTTAATTCCATGTTTTTCCTTCACTAGACAGAATAAACTGTTCAAACGAGGTCAATTTGGCAAAGCAAACCTTTTACGAAATACACTTTAGGCTAGGTTGCTAATCCAGCCCGTTCGGGTATTTAAAAGCATGATGGAAGCATGTAGTGTATGTGAAAGAAACTATTTATTTGTAAACAATTTTTAAAGCTTTAAAATTAGTTGCAAATCTTAGTTATAAAATAAAACTAAGAATTTTATAAAATTAAATTCCACCGTGTGGCATTACTCCTTTTGCAAATGGGAAGCGTAAAATATAGTTATTGATACTTTTAAATCAATTAGCTTCTCAGAATTTTAAATTGATTTTAAATTTGTTTTCTTCGGGGTAAACGTGTAGTTTGGTGCCCTAAAATAGCTATAAAGTAAGACTTTCCCCTGGCCCAATCTGTATGATCACTTAAAACAGATCTTTAAATTCACGTTTGAATGAGCTCCATCCCAAGTATCTTGGACCTTCGGTTTGATACAATCCTCCTGTGAAAAGCAAAACAAATAAACATGCATCGACTGTTTTCTCCGGAAAAAGAGAAGCGAAATTCCACATCTTGGAAAACGGAGCTTGAAACCTCTATGGTAAGGTTATCTGATAGGATGTATCTAATAAAGGGATTTTCAATAAGATCGCTTGCTTTTTGGGGGATTTTTTCCCCTTTTTTCAAAGATCAGGTAAATTTTCACAGACTTTTGGTTTTGGGCGGGTAACAAATGTAACAATTAACTGAAAGAATTTTATATATTTAGAGGCAGTATAAAAAGCCAATGCTGCCGGTGTAATAATTTTCTGGAGATTTCCAGTTTTAGCTTTGTCGAATATCCGTCCAAGTGACTTTTTAATTCCAGTTTTTTTTATCACGAACTATTTGATAAGATTCTCTTGTGACGAATTTTTTTTTTGGACCTGTTCATTTTTTTTAATTAAATAGGACACTAAAAAGAAAGAGGGTTAATTTGGCGCCTGGAAAGTTACTTCAAATTTTGTCTTTCTTTCGCTAATCTTTTTTTTAGTGACTGAATATATAAGGGATTTATGTTCGAGGGAGGGAGAATTGTCCCATTATGAAAGAGGTGTATTTTACATGGTCATTATAAAATCAACACTTGGTATCTATGCAGGCAGAATGATTTTTGAGCATCTCTACTCCTTCTGTAAACTATTCTAAGGCGTCGGAAATTGCATAAAGACAAGCTTATATCTGTTATAATCTACAGAAGCAAGAAATATTCATATCCCTACTGATATAGTGATTTTAGCCTATTTTGGCACTGCAAGCGTGCGCGATTCTAACAGACAACAGTCTGAACAAGGCCATGAAATACGGTTCCACCTACGTTTTTTAGTCTGTTGGCAAAAAAATGGGTTGTGTCTATAACCGATTTGAAGTTTTCTTTTCAATATATCTAACTCTCTCCTACTTTTTCATAGTCAAATTTCTTCAAAGAAAATAAATCTACAAGACAACGATAATCTACTGAAAGACCTAAAAGCAGTCAGAGAAAATCTTAAACGAACTTTCAACTCAAATGTCGTGAAGTAATTCAATTAAAAGAGGAACTTGGTCACTTTCAACAAGTTCCAAAGATCACCAAAAGAAAAACTCCGGGAGAAACTCAAGTTTATTCAATCAGAGTTGAAACCCAGCTTGCAACTGCTCTATCTGAAAATTCACTATTGAAAAATGAAATTACTAAGTTAAAAATTGAAAACAGTACATTTGTAAGTGAAAATGAAAGACTTGACTCAAGAAAAATTTATTGGAAATCTCACCTAATACAAGCCTTATTATATATATATCCTGCCTTTTAAACTCAAAAAAGTCTTTAAAAGAGAAAATTGCTAAGTTGAATATGGAATACAATCAAATTTTAAAAGAGAAAGAAGAATCTGCTGTAAAAGACGAAGAAGAAATTTCATGCCTCAAGTCATTTGTAGCATATCTCCAAAAAAACCCGGACATTAGAAGCAGGTTCAGAACGTCTTGAACAAGAAGTCAGAGGGAAAACCAGTTTGATGAACGCTTTAGAAAATATGATTATTCATTTGAAAAACAGGGAAAAAGAATTCTTTCATGAAATGGATTTTGTTATCGTGATTTGTCTTAACGCGATTAACTAATTTTGGTTTTTATTTATTGAATATTTCAAATCTCTTCGTTATTTATGAAAAAAATTCAATTCAAAGGACTTACAATATATATTATTTTTTAATCAATATGTTTACACTTTCCCTGTAACAAATACTCTCTAGAACGTTCTCTCAATTTGAATTTTTTTAACTATTTTTTGATATTTTTGGAATAAGAAATGAAAATGATATGAGGATGCAAACCGTGATTTTATTTTTGTGTTGTTGTAGTTAAACATGAAAGAATTATTTCCGTGTTAGTTTCTTTGTAATCAGCAGCACAATAGTTAGTTTAAAATTAATGAATCGAAAAAAAAACACCTTTTCACAGAGTGAGTACCCCCTTCATTAACCAAGATCAATCTCCAAGGCACTTGAAGCAGCAACGAACCCTTATGTAAACGATTAGTCTAGCCTTGAACGCTAGTTGCACAATAATTTAGCTCTAGGACATTCTTGAGACTTAAAGAACTCTAAACAGACTTCGCAATAATGATTCTTTAAGACACTTGAAGGACCAAAGAAATCTTGAGTAAACAATTTCTCCAAACTTAAATGCTAGTTACATATGCATATATATATGAATTCAATGATAAAACCAACACTTTAAGCCAATACTTGAATTAAAAATAATATTGATTTTTTTTAGTTCACAGAAAAATATCAGTGAATGATGTTCAGAATTATTGACAGTGAATTTGTCAATATAGCCAAAGCGAATTGCAGATTAATATTTGAATGTGCTCTCTTAGTGATGAATGAAAAATTTAAAGAAGTAGATATTCACCATTGGAATGTAAACTATAATTTACATAAGTACTCAAATAACCGATGGTATGCAACAGTGAAATTCATTAACAAGCAAGGTTGGTATGAACGAACAATAATGCCATATTCTAGCACTGGAGTTAGTCTAAATTTTGTCCAGAGCGACATTGCTACAGTGTGTGATTTTATGGATATTAAAGTTGTATTTGTGAAGGGAGATGTTACCACTGATAAGTTACTGTTGAAGAAGTGTAAGGAGGATATCCGTCTTATATATTTGGAAGACTTCGAGTGCCCTAAGTATCCTAATAAAATACATAATACTGTGAACGAAGTCAGATTTTTTTCGAAATGGATGATGAATAACAAAATATATATTAATGGAAAAGTATCCATTAGGAACTCCAGAAAGAATATAATTAGTTTAGATTCTAGTCGATGGATGGAATATTAGCGATGTGAAAACATTCGATTGATTTTTTTTTCCATGTTCAATGATATTTAAAACATATAATGTTCTATGTGACGTTGTTACATTAAAAATATTTCTATACATTATAATATTATGATCCTTTAATTTTTGGAGCTTTTTTTCATGTAAATGGAACATTATTTTTTCTTCGTTAGCAACATTACTATACGCTTTTTTCACTCTCTAGCTTTATACCATATGTCAGTTATTAGGTTGCAGTATTCTTTGGACAGTGACATTTCCACATCAATGCTAGTTCACATTCCATGAATCACGAAGACACAAGACATTTAAAATCTAAGAAATGATCTAAAACAAAGATTAACAAAAAAAAGATATTTTTGTAAATATAAAATGAAAATTTGTCCCTTCTTCCATAATTTTCTTACTTCTCTTCTGAATTTTCCCTTTTTTTCGTAAAAGTAAAACAAAATTTTCTTAAATTCTAGATTTTTCCATAGTAGAGAAGAAAAAGGGTTTTTTCCAATTCTTAATTTTTCCACGGAAGAGGAAAAAATCTCAACTTCTATTCTGAATCTTACAGTAGATTATATTTTATCTACACCTTGAAACTGTTACCAATGTAAAAATAAAAATGTTCTAATCTTTCAATGTCATATTCTCTTTGTTCTTGACAGCAAATACGTCTTTTATTTTTATTACACAACTGCTGCCATCTATTCTATTATAGTTATAGATGGCGACATAACCGACTGTTCTACCATCTATTCTTATTCATCTATAGATGATTTTTTTTGTAGCTAGGTGACACTAGGTTAACGGATTTTAATTTAGGTTCGTTTGGGTTCAGTAAGAGTGCGCGCGCAATCCTACTGAGCCAAAACGAACCTAACTTATAACCCGTTAACCTAGTGTCACCTAAATTTGTCCCCTCTTCCATAATTTTCTTACTTCTGTTCTGAATTTTCCCTCTGCGTTCATCAAACTGGTTTTCCCTCTTACTTCTTTTTCAAGACATTCTAAACCTGCTTCTAATGTCCTGGTTTTTATTGGAGATATGCTACAAAAGACTTTCTTCTTCGTCTTTTACAGCAGACTCTTCTTTCTCTTTTAAAATTTGATTGTATTCTATATTCATCTTAGCAATTTTCTCTTTTAAAGACTTTTTTGATTTTAAAAGGCAGGATATATATAATAAGGCTTGTGCTAGGTGAGATTTCCAATAAATTTTTCTTGAGTCAAGTCTTTCATTTTCGCTTACAAATGTACTGTTTTCAATTTTTAATTTATAATTTCATTTTTCAATAGTGAATTTTCAGATAGAGCAGTTCCAAGCTGGGTTTCAACTCTGATTGAATAAAATTGAGTTTCTCCCAGAGTTTTTCCTTTGATGATCTCTGAAACTTGTTGAAAGTGATCAAGTTCCTCTTTTAATTGAATTACTTCACGACATTTGAGTTGAAAGTTCGTTTTAAGATTTTCTCTGACTGCTTTTAGGTCTTCCAGTAGGTTATCGTTGTCTTGTAGATTTATTTTCTTTGAAGAAATTTGACTATGAAAGAGTAGGAGAGAGTTAGAAATATTGAAAAGAAAACTTCAGATCGGTTATAGACACAACCCATTTTTTTGCCAACAGACTAAAAAACATAGGTGGAACCGTATTTCATGGACCTTGTTCAGATTGTTATCTGTTAGAATCGCCCACGCTTGCAGTGCCAAAATAGGCTAAAATCACTATATCAGTAGGGATTTGAATGTAATATTTTATACAACAAGGAAAAACATCTAATTGCTACAAGCTATTGAACACATTTAATATGCTATAAGGAAGCTAAAGGTTTAGTTCTCTTCAAATGTATAAAATTGAAAAAGTAAAATTCCTTTTTTTATAATAAATAAAATTTGAAGAGTGTAATTTTATTTTCATTTCAATACCTGGAAAAGAATAACTGAAAAAGAGAATATTTGTAATATAGTTCGCCAATGACATGGTAGGCTTTACATTTTTTACAATTACGAAAGGAGACATTACCTAAATTCTTGTTTTTAGTAGAACTAAATTTGTCGTGAATGGTTTTGGGAAGAAAAGATGATGAAACTAAATATTTGGTATATAATGATATCAGCTGCTGAAAAAGCACATCATTTCAAAATTTAATATTACTGTAATTTCAGTTTTTTTTAATTTTCAATGTTCTAATAAGTACATAAGAAGAGTATTTTTAATGTAATTCATTTTCAGTAAAGTGCCATTTATGCAGTAGATTTTAGACATTTACAGATAGGGGAGGAGAGAGTACACATACTCTTGTATGTAGTAATATTTTTTTTATTTCAATTTTGATTTATATATTTAATTAAACCTTTATTCGTTTTAAGATTTGTTTATTCATTTATGTATGCTTCTCCTCCACCCTAATTTATTCCAAGCCTCACTCTTTACCACGCTGCCAGAAAGTTCCCATTTTTCTTAAATATTTCCTTTTGAATCTCCCCATTCCATATGGGGACAACCTTTTTTTCGTTTGACTGATTTTTCCCGTTATTTCTCAGCTATTTGTTTTGTAGAATTGCTCAAAATACGTTTTGGATGTCTGGTAATACATTATTTATGCATAAAATAAGGTATATCCAGTTACTTTAAAAAAAACACAAGAAAGTTCGCATTATTATTGAAAACACAAGGAAAACAAATTAATAAGTAGCGATTCCGGTAAAAATACGCGGTCAACTTTTGATTGCATTGCAAGAGTACCCATGAGCTGATGTATGAAGCCACTATAATCAGAAGTGTTTCTTCTGGACGGAATGCTAAGAATTTCTGTATTTTCCCCCTGAATGGATTCGTTTTTTATGTTTTATTATCAATTTTTTGTTTCTAGGAGTGAACACAGTGTAAACTTGAGTGAGTTGCTCAGAGTACACAAGCAACAAAACTCCTTCCCCCTACGAAAAAAAAATTAAAATCAAATAGAATTCTCAAATTTGGAAAACCTTCTTTTCCACGGGGGGGGGGGGTATTTTCTGGGGTCGTATTTACCGGGGGATAAAGTATTTGGACAGTTTGAAGTCTCACATAAGAAGAGCAAATAAATTGCATGCGTAATGAGACAAAATGCAGTAAAGTTTAAACAACAAGGACTCCTGGCAAAGGGATAAATTTATTTAATCAATAATACATTTAGTTATTATGCATTTAATCTTAAAATAAAATCAAACTCAAACCAAAATTACAAAATATTTCTTGCTTCTGTAGATTATAACAGATGTAAGCTTGTCTTTATGCAATTTACTACGCCTTGGAATAGTTTACAGAAGGAGTAGAGATGCTCAAAAATCACTCTGCCTACATAGATACCAAGTGTTGATTTTATAAAAACCATGTAAAATACATCTCTTTCACAATCGGACAATTCTCCCTCCCTCGAACATAAATCCCTTATATAGACAGATACTAAAAAAAAGAATAGCGAAAGAAAGACAAAATTTAAACTTACTTTCCAGGTGCCAAATTAACCCTCTTTCTTTTCAGTGTCCTATTTAATTAAAAAAAAATGAAAAGGTCCAAAAAAACAATTCGTCACAAGAGAATCTTATCAAATAGTTCGTGATAAAAAAAAAACTGGAATTAAAAAGTCACTTGGACGGATATTAACCAAAACTAAAACTGGAAATCTCCAGACAATTATTACACCGGTAGTATTGGCTTTTTATACTCCCTCTAAATATATAAAATTCTTTCAGTTAATTGTTACATTTGTTACCCACCCAAAACCAAAAGTCTGTGAAAATTTACCTGATCTTTGAAAAAAGGTGAAAAAATCCAAAAAAAAGCAAGCGATCTTATTGAAAATCCCTTTATTAGATACATCATATCAGGTAACCTTACCATAGAGGTTTCAAGTTCCATTTTCCAAGATGTGGAATTTTGCTTCTCTTTTTCCAGAGAAAACACAGTCGATGCATGTTTATTTGTTTTGTTTTTCTTAGGAGGATTGTATCAAACCGAAGGTCCAAGATAATTGGGATGGAGCTCATTCAAACGTGAATTTAAAGATCTTTTTTAAGTGATCATACAGATTGGGCCTGGTGAAAGTCTTACTTTATAGCTATTTTAGGGCATCAAACTACACGTTTACCCCAAAGAAAACAAATTTACAATCAATTTAAAATTATGAGAAGCTAATTGATTTAAAAGTATCAATAACTATATTTTACGCTTCCCAGTTGCAAAAGAAGTAATGCCACACGGTGGAATTTAATTTTATAAAATTCTTAGTTTTATTTTATAACTAAGATTTGCAACTAATTTTAAAGCTTTAAAAATTGTTTACAAATAAATAGTTTCTTTCACATACACTACATGTTTCCATCATGCTATTAAATACCCGAACGGGCTGGATTAGCAACCTAGCCTAAAGTGTATTTCGTAAAAGGTTTGCTTTGCCAAATTGACCTCTTTTGAACAGTTTATTCTGTCTAGTGAAGGAAAAACATGGAATTAAGTCTAAATAAACTATGTTATAAAAAGTGAAACTATATAAAAAGAAAAATAAATATTCGTTTAACGTGGAATATAAAAAAATAATCTGCTTTTCATTCAGGGATATTTTTTGGGATAACTCACTCATAAGACTAGTAAGTATATGTAGATAGATAATGGACTTTCCATAATTATATTTTATTTTTATATTATCACAACACCCACCCACATCCCTCTCAATCAACAAAGGGTTAGCGTCCCCGAAATATGAGTAGCTGTTTAACTTTCAGTAAATTAAATATAGATAATAGTACTAGCATGATCATGTTTTATTTTATATAAAATCAAAACTTTGCCTCCCTTTCAATCAATAAATGGTTACTGGTCTCCTCTCCCTTTAAATAAGGTGATAGTGAATCTAAATTTAATAATATTATGACCAGCTTAGGTAAAGACTGTCAATGGAGACTGGTAAACGTCTTTGAGCATCATATAGCCGTTGTTAGGATAGACGGAAATTTGACTTTTTAGGTCATTGAAACTTTTAAATAGTAACATTCTAAATTACCATATTTAGAAAAGGAAGGGGGTGGGGGTAATTTATCATGGGACATATTTTGTAATCCTAGAGTCTATACCTATTCATTATAATAACTAAATAATTTGTAAATGTGTTTTATAAAACAAAACTGTGATAAAAGGTATCTCTTTGACCATATTAATTAACATAATGCAAAAAATAAAGCATATAGTACTTCAGTGGTGACCCCATATTAAAGGTATATTTTGCCCAAGGTCTTCCCCTGTTGAGAAACTAGTTAGGTTTTCCCAAAATTTTTCACAAACATGTTATGTAACTAGGGTTTTCCCCAAGGTCTCTGTTGACAAAAACATTTCTGGGTTTTCCCCCGTGACCTTGAACTTGGGACTCAGGGACTAAGTACTCCCTATCAATGGCATATAGCAGCACGGTAAATGGAACGTCGCTCCCTACTATTCTTGACAATTGTAATATAATAGTTATTTCAAAACTAGACAGTAAACCACAAAATGGAATGAATTGTTACATTATCAAACACATAGTATTAATTCTATTAAGTTCTAGTGCCTTTTTAAATATAAACAAAGTTTTTAAAATAGAATCACTTCTTAGAAAAAAAAAACTGCATTTTCATGCACAAGCTATGCTTACCATTCTAACATCGGAGACGCTTGGCCATTCTAGAGTAGTCTAGAGTAAAAAGCGCAACTTCATTTCTAGAGGGTGTACCAAATAATGAACAATTACCGCTTCATTATTATATTTGGGTTTTTTTCTTTTTTTCGCATCACCAAGTAAAAGTGACAAGAGAGGAACTTAAACCTGTAATTACTTTGACCAAAGCTGCTCATAAGATCAATTATATGGAGGAGAATATATTGCATGTAACACAAAATCTGTACCAGCACACAGTAACAGAAATAATAAGGAACATCGAAGTATCCAACATTTTGAAATTGTTAATGTAGAATGTATTATTGAACATTAAATAATATGGAGCGATAAACATAATGGGGGTGGGAGGGGGGCTGGCTGCCCTGTTATCACATTTGACTCTTAAAATGGGTACCAAAATTCCAATTTCAAATCGAGGAGCCCCTTCCAAAATTTTTACGACAACTTCCATACGAAGCGCCTTGGTAAAAAAAAACATTGTGCCAACAGCGCTCTTTACTTAGGCATTGTGCTGCGTATAATAGTTATTTTACTAGTAAATTCTTGACAATTGTAATATAATAGTTATTTCAAAAACTAGACAGTAAACCACAAAATGGAATGAATTGTTACATTATTGAACACATAGTATTAATTCTATTGAGTTCTAGTGCTTTTTTAATTAAAAAACATAGTTTTTAAAATAGAATCACTTTTTTGAAAAAAACTGTGTTTTAATGTACAAGCTATGCTTACCATTCTAACATCGGATACTCTTGGCCATTCTAGAGTAGTCTACAGTAAAAAGCGCAACTTCATTTCTAGAGGGTGTACCAAATAATGAACAAGTACCACTTCATTATTATATTTAAGTTTTTCTTTTTTCCACATCACCAAGTAAAAGTGACAAGAGGGGAACTTAAAGCTGTAATTGCTCTGACCAAAGATTCTCATAAGATCAATTTTATGGAGCAGAATATATTGCATGTAACATCAAATCTGTACTAACACAAAGTAACAGAAATAATGAGGAACGCTGAAGTATCCAACCTTTTGAAATTGTTACCGCAAAGTGGCTTGAACTTACATCTTTCGAATTCGAAAGAGAAGCTCTGAGCCACTGGGATACGGTAACTGTTAGTGTAAAAGGTATTTTTGAACATGTAATTGATATGGAGCGATAAACAAAATGGGCGTTGGAGGGGGGCTGGTTGCCCTCTGATCACTTTTGTCTCTTAAAAAGGGCATTCAAATTCCAATTTCAAATTGAAGAGCCCCTTCCGAAATTTTTGCGATAACTTCCATACGAAGTGCCTTGGTAAAAAAACATTGTAGCGGCATCGCTTTTTACTTAGGTATTTTGGTGCATATAATAGTTATTTTACTAGTAAATTCTTGACAATTGTAATGTAATAGTTATTTCAAAACTAGACAGTAAACCACAAAATGGAATGAACTGTTACATTATCGAACACATAGCATTAATTCTACTAAGTTCTAGCGGCTTTTTTAATTAAAAAACAAACTTTTTAAAATGGAATCGCTTGTTAGAAAAAAAAACTGCATTTTCATGTACAAGCTATGCTTACCATTATAACTTCGGAGACTTTTGACCATTCTAGAGTAGCCTACAGTAAAAAGCGCAACTTCTTTCTAGAGGGTGTACCAAATAATGAACAAGTACCACTTCATTATTATATTTGGGTTTTTCTTTTTCCGCATCACCAAGTAAAAGGGACAAGAGAGGAACTTAAAGCTGTAATTGCTTTGACCAAAGATGCTCATAAGATCAATTATATGAAGCAGAATATATCATGGGCGTAGGCAGCATATTGTATAGGGGGGGGGCAGTCGATGGTGTGATGGAGGGCCTTTTATCAACTGCTTTTCAAACCATATGCTTTTTCAACCATATCTAATGTAAATTTGAAGGTCTAAGGGGGGCAGCTGAAAAAAGAGGGATACACCCCCAAAAGTCAAGTAATCGTAATTAAAATCACACCATCAGATTCTGCGTATCAGAGAACCGTATTTCAGATGTTTCAAGCTTCTATCTGCAAAAATGTGGCATTTTGCATTTTTTGCTAGAAGAAAAATCACGGACGCATGTTTATTTATTTTTTTTTATTTCACCCAGGGGTGATCGTATTGACCCAGTGGTCCTAAAATATCAAGAGGGGGCTCATTCAAATGGAAATTAAGAGTTCTAGTGCGCTGTTTAAGTGACCAAAACATTGGAGGTCAACTAGGCCACCTCCCACGCCCATTTTTTCCCAAAATCGTCAGATCAAAATTTTGAGATAGCCATTTTGTTCATCAATATTGAAAGGCCTAATAACTATGCGTTCAGGTATAACACGACCTGACGTTCAGGTATAACCCCACAGCCCCAGGAGAAAGATCTTTAAGTTATAAATTTGCCCATTGTTTGCACATAGTACTTGTTAGTAGGATGTATGAATATATTTTCGGATGGGGGGGGGGTAAATTTTCTCCGGGGAGCTATTCTACGGGGGAAATTTTCCTTGGGGAGGGAAGTTTCTAGGGACTGAACTTGTCAGGAGAAATCATAAACTCGGGGAATTTTCCAGAACTCTTATACAAAATTCTTTTACATGTCTTGCTTTCTGTTTTCCGTCTGAATTTATGCTTAGAGTGGTTAATAGTGATTGTCCGTGAGAAATTCGCATTGGAATTGAATTGTCTGGAGGATTTTTCCATGGGGAGGGGGTTTCTCGGTGGAGATGGGACCAGATTTCCTGGCATTATTAAAAAGAGGATCAGAATTTAAATTTTTTTTAAAACAGATTTTTTCGACTGAAAGTATGGAGCAACAATAAAACTTAAAACGAACAGAAACTATTAAGTATCTAAAGGAGGTTGCCCCCTTCTCAACAGCTTGCTCTTTACGCTAAAGTTTGAATTTAGTCCCAATTCTTTAAGAATGACTCCTGAAACACGAAGGCCGTTTAATTAGAACAATAAGAATTTTTTTTTAAAGTACTAACTACTTTAGCGTAAACAGCGAGGTGATGAGGAAGGAGCAACCCCCTTTATATACGTAATAATTTCTGTTTGTTTTAATTTTTAATGTTGCTCCTAAATTTTAGTTGAAAAGCTTTTTTTTGTTTAATATGTAGAAAAGTTTGCTTTGATTTTTCAAAACATCAATAAAAAATAAATCACTATAATGATTGAGAGGAATGGAAAAAAAATAATGAAAATAAATGGCTGGAAATGTTAATACCAAAGAAATATGGAGTTAAAAGACAAAAAGCAGAGAAAATAACAAGGAATCAGTAATGAAAATGAAAGAAATTTGCAGTTAAAAGACATCCGACAACGACAATCACACAAATCAAGAACGAAGATGAAGCACAAAGAAATAAGTGATTAGAAGACATGCAACAACGAAAATCCCAGAAAATCGAACCGAATCAATCGGCGTGGGGCAGCCTTGCATATATTTTACAAAATTAGACTAAACGTAAACAAGTCTAAACCAACTTAACTAAAAGGCATTATGTTGCAATGGTAGTCAGTAGGGAAAGGGGTACCAGCCCCATCCCTCACCACTGCTGCCATCTACAATTAAGTCTAACGCCGACAGGTTATAATCTATTCAAGGATTATCGATCCACGAAGGGAAGAGAATTTCTGAGCAACTGATTGCGTAATCGAGGGGAATGTATTGATCCATAAAAGGGGAATTTATTTGTTGTTTCTAAGGGGAATTATTAATTCAAGAAAGGGGAATTTATTTGTTGTTTCTAAGAGGAATTATCGATTCAAGAAAGGGGAATTTATTTGTTGTTTCTAAGGGGAATTGTTGATTCACGAAAGGGGAATTAAGAAACAAATATGGCTTCTTTGATCTTAGGTCTCAGGGATAAACAGTCTTTAGGTCAGAGAGATAAATTAATATTCTATTTTTAAATAAGGCTTCTTTGATCTTTAGTGTCAGGAATTAGAAATGACATCACTTGTTATCTTGGAATTATGCGGGAGTCTAAAGAGATACAAAAATCCTTTTTTTTAATAAGGCTTCTCTGATCTTTAAGTCAGAGAGATAAATTGATATTCTATCAAAACCATAATAGTGTAGCTAGGAAATCTTAGAGATGAAGAGATTAACGCGGGAAAGGGTTTTCTAGGAATTTCAAATGTGACAGCGCAGGGATGCAAAAACAAAAGGAACATGCAGAAATTACGTTTAGGGATTATTTGGGCGAAACTGTTTTAGACATTTTAAGAAATGATTTGAGCGAAACAGTTAGAGACATTTTAGAAGATGATTTAGAAGATGATTTGAGGGTGAAACTCTGTGGTCGTTATAATACACAAGTTCCATTTGAAAAATTTTATGAGGTCCATTACCCAACCCCAAAGGGCCCCGACCCCCCATACCCTAACCCCGAAAGAACCCCCCGGCCCCACAAAAGCCCCCGGTCTCCCAATTCCCCCCGGGCCTCCAAAGGGCCACCGGTCCCCCACATTTTTTTTGTTTGCATGTCTGGGTTGGTGTTTTCAAGTCCAAGTTTTTGTCTTTGTTGCTTTGTATATCTAAAGTGCATATCTTTCTCTGTTCGCATGTCTGATTCTATTTGTTTGCATGTCTGGGTTGGTGTTTGCAAGTCCAAGTATTTGTCTTTGTTGGTTTGTATATCTAAAGTGCCTGTCTTTCTCTGTTTGCATGTCTGATTCTATTTGTTTGCATGTCTGGGTTGGTGTTTGCAAGTCCAAGTATTTGTCGTTGTGGTTTGTATATCTAAAGTGCCTGTCTTTCTCTGTTTGCATGTCTGGTTTGATGTTTGCAAGTCCAAGAATTTGTCTTTGTTGGTATTTATGTCTAAAGTGCCTGTCTTTCTCTGTTTGCATGTCCGATTCTGTTTGTTTACATGTCTGGGTTGGTGTTTGCAAGTCCAAGTATCTGTCTTTGTTGGTTTGTATATCTAAAGTGCCTGTCTTTCTCTGTTTGTGTGTCTGATTATATTTGTTTGCATGTCAGGGTTGGTGTTTGTAAGTCCAAGTATTTGTCTTTGTTGGTTTGTATATCTAAAGTGCCTGTCTTTCTCTGTTTGTGTGTCTGATTCTATTTGTTTGCATGTCTGGGATTAGTGTTTGCAAGTCCAAGTATTTGTCGTTGTGGGTTTGTATATCTAAAGTGCCTGTCTTTCTCTGTTGCATGTCTGATTCTGTTTGTTTGCATGTCTGGGTTGGTGTTTGCAAGTCCAATTATTTGTCGTTGTTGGTTTGTATAACTAAAGTGCCTGTTTTTCTCTGTTTGCATGTCTGATTCTATTTGTTTACATGTCAGGGTTGGTGTTTGCAAGTCCAAGTATTTGTCTTTGTTGGTTTATATATCTAAAGCGCCTGTCTTTCTCTGTTTGTGTGTCTGATTCTATTTGTTTGCATGTCTGGATTGGTGTTTACGAGTCCAAGTATTTGTCTTTTTTGGTTTGTATATCTAAAGTGCCTATCTTTCTCTGTCTGCATGTCTGATTCTATTTGTTTGCATGTCTGGGTTGGTGTTTTGCAAGTCCAAGTATCTGTGTTTGTTGGTTTGTATATCTAAAGTGCCTGTCTGTCTCTTTTTGCATGTCTGATTCTATTTGTTTGTATGTCTGGGTTGGTGTTTGCAAGTCCAAGTATCTGTCTTTGTTGGTTTGTATATCTAAAGTGCCTATCTTTCTCTGTTTGCATGTCTGACTCTATTTGTTTGCATGTCTGGGTTGGTGTTTTGCAAGTCCAAGTATTTTTCTTTGTTGGTTTGTCTATCTAAAGCTCTTATCTTTCTCTGTTTGCATTACTGATTCTATTTGTTTGCATGTCTTGGTTGGTGTTTTGCAAGTCCAAGTATTTGTCTTTGTTGGTTTGTATATCTAAAGTGTCTATCTTTCTCTGTTTGCGTGTCTGATTCTATTTGTTTGCATGTCTGGGTTGGTGTTTGCAAGTCCAAGTATTTGTCTTTGTTGGTGTTTATATCTAAAGTGCCTGGGTTTCTCTGTTTGCATGTCTGATTCCATTTGTTTGTATGTCTGGGTTGGTGTTTGCAAGTCCAAGTATCTGTCTTTGTTGGTTTGTATATCTAAAGTGCCTATCTTTCTCTGTTTGCATGTCTGATTCTATTTGTTTGCATTTCTGGGTTGGTGTTTGCAAGTCCAAGTATTTGTCTTTGTTGCTTTGTATATCTAAAGTGCCTGTCTTTCTCTGTTTGCATGTCTGAGTCTATTTGTTTACATGTCTGGGTTGGTGTTTACAAGTCCAAGTATTTGTCTTTGTTGGTTTGTCTATCTAAATTGCCTGTCTTTCTCTGTTTACATGTCTGATTCTATTTGTTTGCATGTCTGGGTTGGTGTTTGCAAGTCCAAGTATTTGTCTATGTTGGTTTGTATATCTAAAGTGCCTGTCTTTCTCTTTTTGCATGTCTGATTCTATTTCTTTGCATGTCTGGGTTGGTGTTTGCAAGTCCAAGTATTTGTCTTTGTTGGTTTGCATATCTAAAGTGCCTGTCTTTCTCTTTTTGCATGTCTGATTCTATTTGTTTGCATGTCTGGGTTGGTGTTTGCAAGTCCAAGTATTTCTCTTTGTTGGTTTGTATATCTGAAGTGCCTGTCTTTCTCTGTTTGCATGTCTGAGTCTATTTGTTTACATGTCTGGGTTGGTGTTTACAAGTCCAAGTATTTGTCTTTGTTGGTTTGTATATCTAAAGTGCCTGTCTTTCTCTGTTTACATGTCTGATTCAATTTGTTTGCATGTCTGGGTTGGTGTTTGCAAGTCCAAGTATTTGTCTTTGCTGGTTTGTATATCTAAAGTGCCAGTCTTTCTCTGTTTACATGTCTGATTCTATTTGTTTGCATGTCTGGGTTGGTGTTTGCAAGTCCAAGTATTTGTCTATGTTGGTTTGTATATCTAAAGTGCCTGTCTTTCTCTGTTTGCATGTCTGATTCTATTTGTTTGCATGTCTGGGTTGTCGTTTGCAAGCCCAAGTATTTGTCTTTGTTGGTTTGTATATCTAAAGTGCATGTCTTTCTCTGTTTGCATGTCTGATTCTATTTGTTTGCATGTCTGGGTTGATTTTTGCAAGTCCAAGTATTTGTAATTGTTGGTTTGTATATCTAAAGTGCCTGTCTTTCTCTGTTTGCATGTCTGATTCTATTTGTTTGCATGTCTGGGTTGGTGTTTGCAAGTCCAAGGCTAGATTAAGTTAGGTTAGATTAGGTTAGGTTAGGTTAGCCTACATACGCGCGTGTACGTTTTGCTACAGCCGCAAGCATGCATAGTGAGAGAGAAATACAAAGTCGACCTGCGGGGATTTTGCAGCGAGTATGGTTAGGTTAGGTTAGGCTAGATTAAGTTAGGTTAGGTTAAGTTAGTACGCGCGCGTACGTAGGCTAACCTAACCTAACTTAACCTAACCTAATCTAACCTAACTTAATCTAGCCTAACCTAACCTAACTTAATCTAGCCTAATCTAACCTAACCATACTCGCAGGAAAATCCCCACAGGTCGACTTTAGGCCTTTTTTTTCACTCATCAATGTGCTAAGATCTTACATCTTTTGTCAGAAAACGCTTAAAAGTGAAATCTTTGAACAAAGATCTTACATCTTTGTAAGATCTTTACGTCATTTTTTTGCAAACGCCTTTCATCATTCTGCTCTGATCAGCGGTTTGAGAACAATGATGAGTAGATCATCAAAATTCTCTCATCATTGTTCTATATGGCGAAACAGTGGCGGTCTCACACTTTTTGCTAATATCAGTGAGCTGTAAGATCTTAGAACAAAGATGAGTTAAAAAACGATAATCTTTGCAGAAAGATGTAAGATCTTAGATGTAAGATCTTAGTTCTAAAAAACGGGCCTTTTGTATTTCTCTCTCACTAAGCATGCTTGCGGCTGTAGCAAAACGTACGAGCGCGTATGTAGGCTAACCTAACCTATCTTAACCTACCCTAATCTAACCTAACTTAATCTAGCCTTGGACTTGCAAACACCAACCCAGACATGCAAACAAATAGAATCAGACATGCAAACAGAGAAAGACAGGCACTTTAGATATACAGACCGACAATGACAAATACTTGGACTTGAAAACATCAACCCAGACATGCAAACAAATAGAATCAGACATGCAAACACAGAAAGACATGCACTTTAGATATACAAACCAACAAAGACAAATACTTGGACTTGCAAACAGCAACCCAGACATGCAAACAAATAGAATCAGACATGCAAACAGAGAAAGACAGGCACTTTAGATATACAAACCAACATAGACAAATACTTGGACTTGCAAACACCAACCCAGACATGCAAACAAATAGAATCAGACATGCAAACAGAGAAAGACAGGCACTTTAGATATACAAACCAGCAAAGACAAATACTTGGACTTGCAAACACCAACCCAGACATGCAAACAAATAGAATCAGACATCTAAACCGAGAAAGACAGGCACATTAGATATACAAACCAACAAAGACAAATACTTGGACTTGTAAACAACAACCCAGACATGTAAACAAATAGACTCAGGAATGCAAACACAGAAAGACAGGCACTTTAGATATACAAACCAACAAAGACAAATAATTGGACATGCAAAAACCAACCCAGACATGCAAACAAGTAGAATCAGATATGCAAACAGAGAAAGATAGGCACTTTAGATGTACAAAGCAACAAAGACAGATACTTTGACTTGCAAACACCAACCCAGACATGCAAACAAATAGAATCAGACATGCAAACAGAGAAAGACAGGCACTTTAGATATACAAACCAACAAAGACAAATACTTGAACTTGCAAACACCAACCCAGACATGCAAACAAATAGAATCAGACATGCAAACAGAGAAAGACAGGTACTTTAGATATACAAAACCAACAAAGACAAATACTTGGACTCGTAAACACCAACCCAGACATGTAAACAAATAGAATCAGACATGTAAACAGAAAAAGACAGGCAATTTAGATATACAAACCAACAAAGACAAATACCTGGACTTGCAAACACCAACCCAGACATACAAAAAAATAGAATCAGACACACAAACAGAGAAAGACAGGCACTTTAGATATACAATGCAACAAAGACAAATACTTGGAGTTGCAAACACCAACCCAGATATGCAAGCAAATAGAATCAGACATGCAAACAGAGAAAGATAGGCACTTTAGATATACAAAGCAAAAAAGACAGATACTTGGACTTGCAAACACCAACCCAGACATGCAAACAAATAGAATCAGACATGCAAACAGAGAAAGACAGGCACTTTAGATATACAAACCAACAAAGACAAATACTTGGACTTGCAAACACCAACCCAGACATGCAAACAAATAGAATCAGACATGTAAACAGAAAAAGACAGGCAATTTAGATATACAAACCAACAAAGACAGATACTTGGACTTGCAAAACACCAACCCAGACATGCAAACAAATAGAATCAGACATGCAGACAGAGAAAGATAGGCACTTTAGATATACAAACCAACAAAGACAAATACTTGGACTTACAAAAACCAACCCAGACATGCAAACAAATAGAATCAGACATGCAAACAGAGAAACAAAGGCACTTTAGATATGAAAACCAACAAAGACAAATACTTGGACTTGCAAACACCAACCCAGTTATGCAAACAAATAGAATCAGACATACAAACAGAGAAAGACAGGCACTTTAGATGTACAAACCAACAAAGACAAATACTTGGACTTGCAAACACCAACCCAGACATGCAAACAAATAGAATCAGACATGCAAACAGATAAAGACAGGCACTTTAGATATGTAAACCAACAAAGAGAAATACTTGGACTTGCAAACACCAACCCAGACATGTAAACAAATAGAATCAGACACACAAACATAGAAAGATATGCACTTCAGATATATAAAGCAACAAAGACAGATACTTGGACTCGTAAACACCAACCCAGACATGCAAACAAATAGAATCAGACACACAAACAGAGAAAGACAGGCACTTTAGATATACAAAGCAACAAAGACAAACACTTGGACTTGCAAACACCAACCAAGACATGCAAACAAATAGAATCAGACATGCAAACAGAGAAAGATATGCACTTTAGATATACAAAGCAACAAAGACAGATACTTGGACTTGCAAACACCAACCCAGACATGCAAACAAATAGAATCAGACGTGCAAACAGAGAAAAACAGGCACTTTAGGTATACAAACCAACAAAGACAAATACTTGGACTTGCAAAAACCAACCCAGACATGCAAACAAATAGAATCAGACATGCAAACAGAGAAAGATAGGCACTTTAGATATACAAACCAACAAAGACAAATACTTGGACTTGCAAAACACCAACCCAGACATGGAAACAAATAGAATCAGACATGCAAACAGAGAAAGATAGGCACTTTAGATATGCAAACCAACAAAGACAGATACTTGGACTTGCAAAACACCACCCCAGACATGCAAACAAATAGAATCAGACATGCAAACAAAGAAAGACAGGCACTTTATATATACAAACCAACAAAGACAGATACTTTGACTTGCAAAACACCAACCAAGACATGCAAACAAATAGAATCAGACATGCAGACAGAGAAAGATAGACACTTTAGATATACAAACCAACAAAGACAAATACTTGGACTTGCAAACACCAACCCAGACATGCAAACAAATAGAATCAGACATGCAAACAGAGAAAGACAGGCACTTTAGATATACAAACCAACAAAGACAAATACTTGGACTTGCAAACACCAACCCAGACATGCAAACAAATAGAATCAGACATGCAAACAGAGAAAGACAGGCACTTTAGATATACAAACCAACAAAGACAAATACTGGGACTTGGAAACACCAACCCAAACATGCAAACAAATAGAATCAGACATGCAAACAGAGAAAGACAGGCACTTTAGATATATACACCAACAAAGACGAATACTTGGACTTGCAAACACCAACCCAGACATGTAAACAAATAGAATCAGACATGCAAACAGAGAAAGACAGACACTTTAGATATACAAACCAACAACGACAAATACTTGGACTTGCAAACACCAACCCAGACATGCAAACAAATAGAATCAGACACACAAACAGAGAAAGACCGGCACTTTAGATATACAAACCAACAAAGACAAATACTTGGACTTGCAAACACCAACCCAGACATGCAAACAAATAGAATCAGACATGCAAACAGAGAAAGATAGGCGCTTTAGATATACAAACCAACAAAGACAGATACTTGGACTTGCAAACACCAGCCCAGACATGTAAACAAATAGAATCAGACATGCAAACAGAGAAAGACAGGCACTTTAGATATACAAACCAACAAAGACAAATACTTGGAGTTGCAAACGACAACCCAGACATGCAAACAAATAGAATCAGACATGCAGACAGAGAAAGACAGGCTCTTTAAACATACAAACCCACAACGACAAATACTTGGACTTGCAAACACTAATCCCAGACATGCAAACATATAGAATCAGACACACAAACAGAGAAAGACAGGCACTTTAGATATACAAACCGACAATGACAAATACTTGGACTTGCAAACACCAACCCAGACATGTAAACAAATAGAATCAGACATGCAAACAGAGAAAGACAGGCACTTTAGATATACAAAGCAACAAAGACAGATACTTGGACTTGCAAAAACCAACCCAGAAATGCAAACAAATAGAATCAGACATGCAAATAGAGATTTACAGGCACTTTAGATAAATAAACCAACAAAGACAAATACTTGGACTTAAAAACACAAACCCAGACATGCAAACAAATAGAATCAGACACACAAACAGAGAAAGACAGGCACTTTAGATATACAAACCAACAAAGACAAATACTTGGACTTGCAAACACCAACCCAGACATGCAAACAAATAGAATCAGACATGCAAACAGAGAAAGACAGGCACTTTAGTTATACAAACCAACAAAGACAGATACTTGGACTTGCAAACACCAGCCCAGAAATGTAAACAAATAGAATCAGACATTCAAACAGAGAAAGACAGGCACTTTAGATATACAAACCGACAAAGACAAATTCTTGGACTTGCAAACATCAACCCAGACATGCAAACAGAGAAAGACGGGCACTTTAGATATACAAGCCACAACGACAAATACTTGGACTTGCAAACACCAACCCAGACATGCAAACAAATAGAATCAGACATGCAAACAGAGAAAGATAGGCACTTTAGATATACAAACCAACAAAGACAAATACTTGGACTTGCAAACACCAACCCAGACATGCAAACAAATAGAATCAGACATGCAAACAGAGAAAAATATTCACTTTAGATATACAAAGCAACAAAGACAAATACTTGGACTTGCAAACACCAACCCAGAAATGCAAACAAAAAATGTGGGGGCCCGGGGAGGGGGTTTTATTTGGGGACCGGGGGCCTTTGTGGGGTTGGGGGCTTCCTTCGGGGTTAGGGTATTGGGGGTCGGGGCCCTTTGGGGTTGGGTAGGGGACCTCACAACATTAATCAAATGGAACTTGTGTATTATAACGACCACAGAGTTTCACCCGCAAATCATCTTCTAAATCTTCTTCTAAAATCATCTTCTAAAATGTCTCTAACTGTTTCGCTCAAATCATCTCTTAAAATGTCTAAAACGCTTTCGCCCAAATAATCCCTAAATGTTATTTCTGCATGTTTCTTTTGTTTTGGCATCCCTGCGCTGTCACATTTGAAATTCCTAGGAAACCCTTTCCTGCGTTAATCTCTTCATCTCTAAGATAATCCTAGCTACACTATTATGGTTTCGATAGAATATCAATTTATCTCTCTGACTTAAAGATCAGAGAAGCCTTATTAAAAAAAATTATTTTTCTATCTCTTTAGACTCCTGCAAAATTTCAAGATAACAAGTGATGTCATTTCTAATTCCTGACACTAAATATTAAAGAAGCCTTATTTAAAAACAGAATATTAATTTATCTCTCTGACCTAAAGACCGTTTATCCCTCAGACCTAAGATCAAAGAAGCCATATTTGTTTCTTAATTCCACTTTCGTGAATCAATAATTCCCCTTAGAAACAACAAATAAATTCCCCTTTCTTGAATCAATAATTCCCCTTAGAAACAACAAATAAATTCCCCTTTCTTGAATTAATAATTCCCCTTAGAAACAATAAATAAATTCCCCTTTCATGGATCAATACATTCCCCTTGATTACGCAATCAATTTCTCAGAAATTCTCTCCCCTTCGTGGATCGATAATCCTTGAATAAATTATAACCTGTCGGCGTTAGACTTAATTGTAGATGGCAGCAGTGGTGTGGGATGGGCCTGGTACCCCTTTCCCTTCTGTAGTCTCAAACAAAAAAGGAGAAAACAATGAGAAAAACAGAATTACAAACAATCAGAGTAATTTTTCAAATAATGTTCTTCAAATACACAAAGCATCTACTAGGAGAGTATCGACTACAAACTAAAAATAAAAAGGAACAAGAAAAATGAAATTCACGACGAATGCTTGGGCGTAAAGAGAGATGGGCAGAACATTTAGAGAATCTGGTAAAGCAAGATAGAGCTGGTGCAAAAAATGTAGAGAAAAATTAAATAGTTTGTGATACCTTGGATATGAAGAAAGCTGTGTTTTGTGAGGAAGGATTAGCGTCAGTTCTAAAATAATTAAACATTTTTAGGCTGCATGTGCTAATGGTTTAGCAAAGGAGTTTTTTAAACATGGTGGCTCTGAGGTTACATACAAGCTACTGAAGATTGCGAATATGGTTTTAGAAAAAGGAGAAGTACCTAGCGATTTTGGGAAAGCCCTAATTAAACCAATGTATAAGAAAGGTGATAAAAGTGAATGTAGAAATTAACGAGGCATTATCCTGGTCTCTGTAGGTTAAAAATTACTTAGTAATATGACACTTTTTATGCTAAGAGATTACGTGGATAAAGTTATAAGAGAAAAACTCTGCAGTTTTAAACAGGGTAGAGAATGTGTCGACCAAATATTGACTCTTAGGTTAATAATTGAGAAGTGCCTGAGTTATGAAACACCGTTAGTCCTCAGTTTATAGATTATGAGTAAGCTTTCAATTTTGTTGACAAAAAAACTTTAGCGAAGGTCTTATTGTAAACGTATATTAGACAAGTTGATTAAAGTGATTAGTGGTATGTAAGAGAATAAAACTGCTGCAGTTAAGGTATGAAATTAGGTTAGCAGCTGCTTTCATCTTAAATCAGGAGTTAAGCAGGGTTGTGTTCAATACCCTTTATGCTGATTATTTTGATGAACTTTGACTTAGGGAACAAACCTTATATTTAAAGAAGATCATTCGAAGAACAAACCAATGTATATATTATACTTAGTTAGCTGCCTGATTCCTTGAGGCTTGTCTTTTACTATTCCAAAAAAGAAAAAGCTGTAGTTTTTTTTGGTTTGTAATGAGGATTTTAACATGAAAGATCGATATAGTTTTATAATAAATTACACTAAAGAAGTACTCTGACCCGTAGTAAGGTTATCTCGGTTGTACCACATTAAATTATGATAAAGAACGAACTCTTGTATATACTAACTGAAATGTTTAGCATAAAGAGCATCCAGGTTGCAGCGGTACCTATTGACCTAGTATGAGATGATCACGTCCCATAGTGAAATAACAAATCGTAGGTTGTTATATTACTTACAAGCTTTATTCGGCTTAACTCCAAAAGTGATCATCTCTATAACATTATGCTTTATTTTGTTAGAAAAAAAACAATTTTATATTTAAGAACGAACTCTAGCCGAGGATTATCTTTTACTGTTTCAACTAAGAAAGAGCTGCAGGCTTTTTCCTGTTTGTAACTATGTCTGATCTGGAATTCAGCGGTAGCTAGCAACCTAGTAAGAGACGATCATGTGGAAGAATAAAAACTACAGCACCCCATCAACTCCTAAAAAGAATGTCAGAACAGCCGGGTTGCAGCAGTAGCTAGCAACCTAGTAAGGGACCATCACGCCCAAAAGTAAAAACTACAATAGCCCATAACTCCTTAAAAATAGTGACTGATCAAATAGTTATAAAGGGCATACCTCTTTTAACACATTTTATAATCAAACTTACACGAACTCGAATGTTGGATAGCAATGTACAAAAGTGGTTATTTAGATGTGTTTACTATTTTCCACCAACTGCTTGTTGGACATTTGTAACCAAGTTTTCTGATCAACTAAGTATTATGTCTGCTCTGTTACACATGTATCAATTCTTGTTCGAAAAGATAATTACTGTTCCATAACTAATATTTTTAAATGGAAAATATTTTGTAACATGTAATTCTTTCGAAACATGTGTTTGAATTTTCAGTTTTTAGCTGTTAAATTTTGCTCCTAACTGCTTTGCAGCTCTTACTGGAAGAATGACAGAGTAAAGCGAAAACTTGTAAATAAGCCACAAGGCGCATGAAAAGAATTTTTCTAGGGTTTAGAGTGGAGTGAACCCAGGATCACAATTTTTTTTTTGCTTAAATAAGAATCAAAACTTGCGTATTTAACACTTCATGCTGGTGCAAACACCCAAATCTCATTAAGCACCGCCTGAGAGAATTAGAGGAGCTATTCACTTACCCGAATACCACAACCTAAAGAACAAAAAGAGGTGCCGCCTTCCTGGCTGCTTTATGAGACGAGGTGGTGGTGTGTTGAATCTGAAGTGTCTCTATGTCTTGTTTTTGAGAGAAACTGCTTTTCTTGGTTCCACCAGTAAACTACAGGTGGAACATTCGTGCTTTTTTCTCTTGATAAAAATAAAGCTGTTATATAGTCGACATATATGTTTGATTTACTTGGTTAGGAACTGATGTCCACGGGAGTGAACACTGAAATTTAGAGAGGGAGAGGGAGTGAAACTATTTCGGAGGTTATTTTGGAAATCAATTGTTTTTTTCACACTAGGGGTGTAAAAATCACGCGTCTTCAATGCCTATATATTGCGCTAATTAGAAGGCTATTAGACTGTATTTTTGTGAGTCAATCGGCCAGTTTGAAACGGGTAAGAAAAAAAGGCGAAGTAGAATCAACTAAATAGTTACATTTCTTCTTATTAACTTACTCGTGGCTTTATAAAATTACCTTGGATGATGTAAAAATTGTTTTGAAATGTCAAGTGCCGATTTGTCATCGCACTTTTGCTTCTTTGACGCCGTAAACGGGTCTTGAAAAAACTAAACAATAATATATTTCGGTGCTTCTTCAAGATAGTCGTGAATACGACGAACATGGCCTTTGAAAAAGTCTCTATTTTTTTAGCGTCACATTCACAGGATTTAACGATTATACGGTTGGGTTTGGTTACAGAAACATTACGATTATTATCGGCACTTGAGATTTCAAGTAGTCACGCCATAAAACCTTCTACAGGAACCATACGGACAACTCCTTTCTTCCATTGATTCGACGGCGCGAGAAGAAGATTTAACGGCGCATCCCTCTTTTGGTGACCAGGTACCCCAATTCTATGCAAATTCCCACCCCTGGCAAGAGTCCCAAGATTCCAGTTTTATTTTATATGATTGATCGGAGTGTGCTTGGGATAATACACAAGATTTACTAATATGGGGAGCTCCTAGCCCCTCGTACGTGTTTCTAGCTGGCGAGATTCCCACCCAGGCAAGATTTGGCATGTCCAGGCAAGATTTAGCATCTCCAGACAAGAGTCCAGAGATGTTTCAATTACTTGGAATATGGTCGGTATAATACACAAGTTTTAATAATATAAGGAGCTCCTTACCCTTCGCCCCTGTTTCTAGGCAAGATTTCCCTGTTTTTAGGCAAGATTAGCGTATGTTTCGTCATATGACACACCCCTTTGAATTTCTGTGACAGTCTGCTGACGTCACGGTACACACCCCCGTTTCAAGCACATGTTACACCATGCGACACACCCTCACATTTAAAGGGTGATATAAGTGAAGCTACCAACCCCTCAAGCCGTCACACCTACGAAATGTGGTTACCGGTTCTATTAAAGGGAAGACAGTTGCCAAGACTCCGTGACACACCCCTCTGGATTCCAATGACGTCATGAGACAACCTGTTTCAAACGGAGAGGCATGTAACCATGTGTCAGGAATCCATGGGGGAATCCCCGCTTGTAACCTAACGACAACTCAATCCTTACGTAATTATTATGCAACACTATCACATAATATTTTATTTTTCACCCGAAACCCCCAAAGCGTTTTTTTTTTCATTAGCTTATTGGCGGCACACACTTTATGTAAGGTCAGAGCATCTTACGCATGGACGGCGTATCCATCACTGCCAGATAATACCTTTTTGATAATTTTCGCCCAAAAGCCTCAAGACATTTTCTTTTACGGCGTTTCATTTTTTTGCTCGAAACCCCTTTCATATGTTTTCTTTCTTTTCTTTTTCTATAGTTCTTGACCCCACCAGGACTCGATAGGTCATTCCCTTCCAATGGTGCAACGCCCCAAGCAAGTCGTCCATGAAACCATTCCCAGTATTTAGTATCTGGGACCATATTCTAAAATTAACCTATCGCATGAGAGCTAAGATTCCCCATTTTTCGGCACTCGTTAGAATGATGCGTTACTCTCATAATTTGATACACTCCAGGAAACATTTGCTCTCAAGATATTAATAACAATAAAACGAAAATGTGTCGTTTCTTTACGTGGGATATTAGATTTCACACTATTGCGACAATATACCCCCCTCTAGCATGCAATACCAGAGGAATAACGGTTGATATCAGGTGCAAATTTAAGACATATTAAGAGCTTTTAAGGAAAATATCCGTTTCTTTTAGTACCTGTTAGATTTTAACCTCTTCCATGGGAAAAATTCCTTAATGACTCCACCCCAACTTTTTAAGCTTTAGTTCACCCCACAATGATATTACATGACCCCTCCCCCACCCTGACAAGATATGATCCCCCTAAGACATCTTTCAGGAATATCCTAATAAAAGTTATGCCTTTAAATCCCATCATTCAAGTTTTTGAAACCCAAGCCTATCATGATGCCCCACAAAACACTCCACACCACCATGGCATCACCCCGTCTATCACCATATGCCACCAGACCCCCCCCCCTGGGTGACATGATATTAGTGATACATTTAAACCACATTAAGAGGTATTATTGAAAGACTTTTAACAGAAATATCTATTTGTTTGGGTTAAACTTATGGATATTTCATGTTATCCTAACAATAGATTCCACACACCACCTAACTTTCATTTTCAGAGGGCGTCATGATCATAGATGCTATTTTTAGGCATTATTGTGACTTTAAAAGGATAAAATATAAACATTAACATGCGTAATTTAAGGACATATGAGGGGAGAGAACTCCGGGGAGGGGGGCCGTCTGTGGGAGGGGGCCATTTTTTTTCGGTCACCAGCTCAACATCGCTTTTTTTATTCATATATATTTTTTTCTTGTTGCGCAAAGCAGTAATTTTTAAGTGTTTATTATATGGTTAGGCCACCTGCGTCCGCTACAAGTACAGCCCCAGTCACAGGCCGCCTCCGAGGAAGTGTCTAGTTCCCCGAGCGGTTTGTCTCAGCCCTGACGCAACCCTAGGGGCATTTTTCAGAAAAATATCAAAGCATGCAAAGGGCGGAAATGCTTGTTCCGTGCGCTGTAGGGGAGTTGGATCTGTGTCTATTCATTCCGGGGACGGAATCCGGACTTCGGCTAGACGATAAAGGAGATTAAAAATGGTTTGCTCGAGATAATTCAAAGGCAGTAATAATAGGAAAACTATCATTGAGTTTCTACGGCAACCCTCTTACGTCACATGATCCCTGCTTCTAGCGGTCAACTGGCAAGATTCCCTCCCTGGTAAGATTCACGCCCTGGCAAGATTCCCCGCCTTGGCGAGACTTTTTTTGTTTTTTTTGTTAAATGGAGCGTAAGACAGTGACTATAATTTAAATGTAGTATTAAACTCCCCCGCGCGCTGGGTGGGGGGGGGAGTTTGGTCTGTGTCATATCATCCCTAGGATGGAATCCCGACTTCGGCTAGACGATAAAGGAGATTAAAAATGGTCTAGCTCGAGATAATTTAAAAGTAGTAATAATAGGGACATTATCATTGAGTTTCTACGGCAACCCTCTAGCGTCACATCATCCATGTTTCTAGTGTCAAATGGCAAGATTCCCTCCCTTGCAAAATTCGAACCCTGGCAAGATTCCCGCCCTGGCAAGATTCCCACCACTGGCAAGATTTCCCGCCTTGGCAAGATTCCCACCATGGCAAGATTCCCGCCCAGGGAAGAATCTTGCCCTGGCAAGATTCCTGCCCTAGCAAGACTACTACCCCTGGCAGACCACCCGGGATTCCACACGTTCTATTATTTCTTCTATATTGGCGTGATTCCTAGCCTTTTTTTAGTATATTGCTTTTCTGGAAGATCCACAGGATTTCCATGATCAGGTCTAAAATGAATGACTCCATAGTATCTCAGAAGCTAGACTAAAAGGACCCCATGGAGGAAATCCCCCCGAGCACGGAACATACGTGGGTGCTGCGTAATAACGGTGGTGCACATCTTAAGTAAAGATACTTGATCGGAGAGGTTGGAAAATCACCTTGCGAGAAGGACAGATTCCCAAACCGTTAAAAAGTATACTTGTGGTCCAGAACGTAATAGCGCTGCCACACTGTTTTCACACTGGCACCAGCTCTCCACAAGACACCAACCATCACCCCCTAGGACATTTTGAACCTTGTTGGTTCCGAAAATAAACTTCTGGAATCTAAATTAAACAACCTTTTCTTTTTTTCTGTTTTTTTTTCACTTGAACTGCGAGGACTCGATATTTCATTGCTAGAACATGTTACGCCAATGCAATTCACGCCACAGAGTATTTATAACACTTCTCGGCCTTTCCTTGTTTTGGTAATGGTTTTACAGGTTGACCGCGATTTCTACACTTTGCCCTTGATTTCTACGGTGGTCTTGATTCTAGGGCTACCTGTGATTTCTATAGTTTGCTCTTTTTTATGATATCGTCAGGGTTTCATTGTTTTGCTAATGATTGCATAGAAGTTGACCGTAATTTCTGCACTTTGATTTCGATTTCGATGGTATGGTCTTGATTTCTATGACTTGGCCCGGAGTTATAGGGTTGACTCTATCATGTAGATAAATACCTTATTAATTTTCTTGGAATACATTGCCTTTCTGGGCTTTAATATTTCATAGCGTTAAGACACATTCGTTTCTCACTTTTTGCTTTGTAAGAACGAAAGGGAATATTATTTTTCTCCTGATACACCAAGCATTCTGGGGTTTAATGTTTCTTGGCAATAGGCAATAATCACGTTCTGCTACCCCTACGACACCAGTCATCATTATTGTAAGCGTCTTCTAACATTTGAAACATACAAACAGACACTCACACAGACACACTTTCTTAGAAGTAACAATTTTTTTCCTTTATGATAACAAGTTCCCTGTCAGAAGTAGCAAAGTTTTCTTTGACACTAACAGCGTTTTTCTTATCGAAGTAACAAATTTTTCCTTAGTATTAACAAACTTTTACTTAACAATAACAAATTTTCTCTTTTCCGTCAAAGATACCAAATTTCTCTTAAAACAATTTTTGTTACAATGATAACAACTTTTCTGTTAGAAGTAGAAGGTTTTCCGTAAAAGATACCAAATTTTTCATAGAAGTAACAATTTTTTTCCTTTATGATAAGAATTTTTCTGTCAGAAGAAGCAAGTTTTCCTTAACACTCTTCGAAGCAATACCTTTTCCTTAATACTGACAAACTTTTACTTAACATATTCAAATTTCTCTTAGAAGTAAGAGGTATTTTCTTAACAGCAACAAATTTCTACTAATAGAACAAAGTACCCGATCAAAGATAACAAATTTATCATAGAAGTAACAATTTTTTGTCAGTGATAACAAGTTATCTGTTAGAAGTAACAAGTTTTCTGTCAAATATATAAAATTTTTCTTAGAAGTAACAATTTTTCTGTTATGATAACAAGTTTTTTGTCTGAAGTAGCAAGTTTTCCTTATTACTAATAAATTTTCTCTTCGAAGTAATAACTTTTTCCTTAATACTAACAAACTTTTACTTAAAATACTCAAGTTTCTCTTAGAAGTAACATTTTTTCTTAAAACTAACAAATTTCTATAATAGCACCAAGTTTCCCTCAAAGATAAGAAATTTCTCATAGAAGTAACAATTTTTTGTCAGTGATAACAAGTTATCTGTTAGAAGTAACAAGTTTTCTGTCAAATATATAAAATTTTTCTTAGATAATTTCGGAGACCACACTCCCTTTCCATGACGGTAAAATAAAAGTTCAAAATAGGGATAAAATCCTTTTTAATAGACAGTGTATAGAAAATTCACAAAAAATACCAGATATTTCGGTCACATATACAGTGACCGTTATCAGTAGTAAAACTAAAAAGTTTAGTTGTACTACTGATGACGTTCAATGTATATGTGACCGAAATATCTGGTATTTTTTGTGAATTTTCTATACTCTATCTATTAAAAAGGATTTTATCCCTATTTTGAACTTTTATTTTATCAAATTTTTAATAGAAGTAATTTTTTTTGTTTATGAAAACAGGTTTTCTGTCAGAAAAAGCAATTTGTCCTTAACAATAACAAATCTTCTGATCGATGTAACAACTTTTTCCTTAATACTAACAAACTTTTACTTAACATACTCAAATTTCTCTTAGAAGTAACAGGTATTTTCTTAACATTAACAAATTTTTTCTAATAGCACCAAGTTTTCAATCAAAGATAATAAATTTCTCGTAGAAGTAACATTTTTTGTCAATGATAACAATTTTCCGTTAGAAGTAGCAAGTTTTCTGTCAAATATAACTAGTTATCTGTTAGAAGTAAAAACTTTTTTCGTTTATGATAACAAGTTTCTGTCAGAAGTAGTAAAATTTTTCTTAACACTAACAAATTTTCTCTTCGAAGTAACAACATTTTCCCTTAATACTAACAAACTTTTACTTAAAACTATGAACTTTCTCTTAGAAGTAACGTTTTTTTTGCCTGTGATAACACGTTTTCTGCTTGAACTAGCAAGTTGTCCAGCAGAGATAACAAATTTTTTCTAAAACTTCAGTCAGGAGGTTAAAATATTACGTGACAGTGTTACATAATAATTAAGTAAGGTGTGAGCTGTCGTTACGTTACAAGCGAGGATTCCCCCACGGTTTCCTGACGCAGGATTACATACCTTTCCGTTGGAAACAGGGTGTATCATGACGTCATTGGAGTCCAGAGGGGTGTGTCACGGAGTCTTGGCAACTTTATTCCCTTTAATAGAGCCGGTAACCAAAACGCGTATGTGTGACGGATTGAGGGGTTGGTAGTTCCACTTATCTTACCCTTTAAAGGCGAGGGTGTGTCATATTGTGTAACATGCGCTTGAAGCAGGGTTGTGTGCCTTGACATCAGAGGAATGTCACGGAAACTCAAAGGGGTGTGTCACATGACGAAACATGCGCTAGAAATGTTGCCTTGAAACAGGGGCGAAGGGTTTGGAGGTCCCTATATTATTAAAACTCGTGTGTTACACTGACCACATTCCAAGTAATTGAAACATCTCTGGAATCGTGTCTGGGGATGTTAAATATTGCCCGGACATATCAAATCTTGCCTGGACATGCCAAGTCTTGCCTGGACATGCCAAATCTTGCCTGGGTGGGAATATTGCCAGCTAGATACACATTCCAGGAGCTAGGATCTTCTCATATTATTAAAACTTGTGCATTATCCCAAGCACACTCCGATTAATCATATAAAATAAAACTGGAATCCTGGGAATCTTTCCAGGGGTGGGAATTTGCATAGAAATGCGGCACCTGGTTGCAAAAAGAGGGATGTGCCGTTAAATATTCTTCTTGCGCTGTCGTACCAATGAAAGAAAGGAGTAGTCCACATGGGTCCCGTAGAAGGCCTTATGGCGTCAGTACTATTTCAAAGCAAATTTTACACCATCCAAGCTAATTTTATAAGGCCACGAGTACGTTACTCAGAAAAAATGTAACTATTTATTTAATTCTACTTCACCTTTTAGTTCAAACCCGTTTCAAACTGGCCTCATTGACTGACAAAAATACAGTCTAATAACCTCCTGACTACCGGCACAAATAGGCATTGAAGACGCGGTATTTTTACATAACTAGTGTTAAAAAATTACTGATTTCAAATATTGCCTCCGAAAAAATTTCTCCCCCTCCCCCTCTCTAAAATCCACAATCAACTTCCGTAGGCATCAGTTCCTAACCCAATAAATCAAACATATATGTGGACTGTATAACAGCTTTATTTTTATCAAGAGAAAGAAGCAGGAAATCTTCCACCAGTAGTTTACTGGTGGAACTAAGAAAAGCAGTTTCTGTCACCAACAAGACATAGAAACACTTAACATTCAACACACCACGACCTCGTCTCATTCAGCAGCCAGGAAGGCGGCACCTCTTTGCGTTCTTTAGGTTGTGGTATTCGGGTAAGGGAATAGTTCCTCCAACTCTATCAGGCGTTAATGGTCGGTGCTTAATGAGATTCAGGTATTTACATCTGTATAAAATGTTGTAGACGCAAGTTTGGATTCATATTTATGCAAAAAATAATTGTGATCCTGGGTTCACTCTAAACCCTTGCAAAAATTCTTTTCCTGCATTTTATGGATTATTTAAAAGTTTTCGCTTTCCTCTGTCATTCTTCCAGAAAGAGCTACAAAGCAGTTAGGAGCTAACTTTAACAGATTAAAACTGAAAATTCAAACACATGTTTCCAATGAATTGCCTGTTACAAAATATTTCCTATTTAAAAATATTAGTTAAGGAACACTAATTATTTTTTCGAACAAGAATTGATACATTTGTAACAGAGTGTACATAATACTTTGTTGTTCAGAAAACTTGGTTACAGATGTCCAAAAAGCAGTCTGTGGAAAATCGTAAACACATCCAAATAACCCCTTTTGTACATAGATCTTCAACATTCGAGTTCGTGTAAGTTGGATTATAAAATGTGTTAAAAGAGGTATGCCCTTGATAGCTATGTGATCTGTCACTATTTTTAGGAGTTACGGGCTATTGTAGTTATCACTGTGTGGCGTGACTGTCCCTTACTAGGCTGCTAGCTACCGCTGCAACTCGGCTGAACTGAAACTTTTAGGAGTTGGGGGGTGTTGTAGTTTTTACTCTAGGATGTGATCGTCTCTTACTAGGTTGGTAGCAACCGCTGAATCCCGGATCAAACATAATTACAAACAGGAAAAAGCCTGCGGCTCTTTCTTAGTTGAAATAGTAAAAGACATTCCTCACCTAGAGTTCGCTCTTAAATATGAAATTAATTTTTGTTCTAACAAAATATAGCACAACGTTATAGAGATGATCACCTTTGGAGTTAAGCCGAAAAAAGCTTGTAACTAATATTACAACCTACGATTATGACGTCATTCATCAATCAATCGTCATTTTTCAATCTTTCACATGAAAAATGCAGTTTTTTGTAAATAATGTATTCTATTTAATTTTTTTTAAACGGCTGAGAGCCATTAAACGGCTCTCTATGAAGTTCCAGTGCCCCGATATCTGAGTGGAACAGACGGAACAAAGGATGCCAACGATGCAGAATATCGTGGTTGTAGTCATTTCTTTTGATTTTCAAACCAGCGTATTTTCCTCTTTATTCAATCCAGTAAAATTAAACTGAAACTAAACTAAAACTCTATACTAAAACTACTCTAACTAAAACTCTTAACTAAACTAAATTCAAACTCTAAATAAAACTCTAGACTAAAACTAGACTATAACTCTAAACTAAAACTCTAAGCTAAAACTCTAAACTAAAACTCTAAGCTAAGACTCTAAACTAAAACTCCAAGCTAAAACTCTAAACTAAAACTAAACTAAACTAAAACAAAACTGTAAACTCAATCTCTAAACTAAAACAGTAAATTAAAACCCTAAATTATTACTCTAAACTAAAACTCTAACTAAAACTCTTAACTAAAACTAAACTAAAACTATTATCTAAAACTAAGCTAAAACTCTTAACTAAAACTAAGCTAAAACTCTAACTAAAAACTCTTAACTAAAAATAAACTAAAACTCTAAACTAAAACTCTAAATTAAAACTCTAAGCTAAGACTCTAACCTAAAACTCTTAACTAATACTCTAAACTAAAACTCTAAGCTAAAACTCTAAGCTAGAACTCTAAGCTAAAACTCTTAACTAATGCTCTAAACTAAAAATCAAAAATAAAACTCTAAAATAAAACTAAACTAAAACTAAAATTCCACATTAATTCTTAGTTTTCTCGAAGAAGTTAGGAAAAGTTCAAGGTCTCTTCTCAATTTTTTCAAAGATGAAAAAAGAGTAAAACAAATTCCAAGTCAGAAAAAAAGAAAAGCGCTCCTACAAACACTGTTTTTCTAATAGTAAAAGTCCCAACTAACATATCTATATCATTCTCATTTTGTTTCTCGAAAATATTAAATGTGAATTGTTTTGTTTTAAGTATGTTTCATGTTATTTTAAGAGATGTAAAAAAAAGTTGAAAAAATTTTCTATGTTTGAAAAAATATAAGAAATAAAAATTATAGATTAAAAAAGTTAAAAAAAATTAAACTTCGAAAAAAAGTCTAAAAACTGAAATGGGGGAGGGTCCAAAAAGTTGGAGGGAGGGGTGTATTGGGGTTTTTGGGGGTTTGGGGTCCTTGGCGGCTGGGGTCCTTGGTGGTTTGGGTCCTTGGTGGCTGGGGTCCTTAGTGGTTGGGGTCCTTGATGGTTGGGATATGGATGTTCAAGGTCTGTCACATCATTGCCTAAAATTTATACGGCTTTATTAATTTTGACTTCAAGTGTATTCCCAATATTACACAATATTTTATATTACCTGCACTCCTCACTTGGTACTTGTGTATTATAGCTATCACACTTATACATTTAAAATGCACGTGTTAAATATATTTGGAAATTTAAATAATTATTCTCAAGACACCCCTCCAAAATAAAACATTATGTATCTCTTAATGGAGTCACCATCCCCTCAGATTTACCCTTAGTTGATAAGCAATTAATATTTCAAGCCTTTCACCCTTTGGTAATTTGAATAATTATTCTTTATGATATCCTTGTCATTTGTATTTATAACCCTATCACTACTGGATTTCTAAGGATTTTTCTGTAAGAGATTAAAATTAAAACCCTTTCTTTTCGGAAATTCAAATAATTATTCTCAAGACATTGATAAAAAAAAATATGTATCTCTTATTTGAGTTACCATTCCCTCAGATTTACCCTTTGTTGATAAGCAATTTATAATGCATGCCTTTCTATTCGGAAATTATAATAATTATTCTTATTCTATGTCCATGCAATAATTATGTGACATGTCCATGCAAGAATCATGTGATAAATTCCTTGAGCTTTTTGGGGAGGGAGGCATCAGACATATCACAGATGAAGGAAAATCTTCCCCTGTTTGCAAGTCATTATGTTCTTTAGTTTATTTTAGTACTAATATGGATTTTTTGCAGTATTGTTGAAGAAGAAATAGTTGAAGTTGAAGATGATACAACATTGCCTTGTTTCAGTGGTCGTATTGTTTCATGGATATGGTATATTGTGATCTTAGCGAGTACATTGGAAATTGAAAGCTCTACTTTTCTTTTAAAAGTCGGAAATTATTGAATTAAATTGAAATGCATTAAAAGAAAACTGTATTATTGGCAGTCTTTCATTTGTTCTATAAATATAAAAAATAATGTAGCACACATGGATTTTGAAAAATTAAAAAGTCGTAAATTCAAAAAGTCGTAAAATACTTATAAGCAACGTAACTGAGCTATCAAAAGTACTTTTCTGAACATAACAGGTGACAGTTGGTACAACATCTTACTGGCAGAGCCTGTTAAAAATAAGAAAAGCAAGAATAAAAACAAAGAAAAGTTTTTCTTCATATACTGGATGATATAATATACATATCTTTTGAAAAGTTTCTTCTCTGGGGTTTCTTCTATTGTGAAAAAAATTTCACAATACTTCACAAATATTTCACTATGTAATTAAATTGTAGATTTTGACGGAAAACTTAAGAGAGCTGCGAAGTAAAACATATATTTAATGTGCTATTTTAATTAAAAACTCATGCTGACCTCTTTATGTTATTAACCTACGTTTGACAAATATATCTCAGAAATAACTTAAAGTATTAAGTTTAAACTATCAGGACAGGAGGACGCAATGTTGTACTAGACCAAAAAGACACAGTATGAACACCGTCTATATTTAGTACAAATACAACTACGGGTATGTCTAATAATACTACTATTGCTCCTGCTAGGGAATAGAGTATTAAGGGTATACCCTATACTCTAGAATAAGGCACAAATAAGGAACTTTGAAAAAAGTTTATGCTGCTTTAAAACTAAATCCAAGGACGCTATATGTAGGGTGGATGCAAATAGGACGTCTTCGCAAATCTGAAGAACAAATGAGGGTATTAAGTTGAAACGTAAAAACTACTGCTATTACTACTTCTGTTCTTACAATTAAGCCAAATCAAAACAGGTATGTGCATCCAGGTTGTCAAAATAGCATAGAAACAATTTACTGGGAAGAGTATTAAGTTTCATTTTTCCGGGAAACCTAAGGATCTGTAAAAGTAAATAAACAAAACTATGTGTGTCCACATTTTCGAAAGCATGTATGCTTTTAAAAATTGCTGAACAAATTTCTCTAATATATAAATAGTGAGCCAAACTATGGATTCTTATACAAAAAAGATTTAAAATATTTAGTTTTCCAATGAAAAAGACTCTAAATGAACAGAAGTTAATTTAAAAACTTTTGCCATGAAATAAGTTTTTTTCAGAAATAAAAAAAAACGAACAGAAATGGATTTAAAAAGTTTTTCTATGAAATAAGTAAAATGCTACACTAAACCAAAAATGATCAGAAATAAACTTAAAAAGTTTCCTTGTGTAAAACTACCAAAAAATATCCATCAATAAATAAATGAAACCCAAAATGAACAGAAATTACAATAAATAAGCGAGTCAAACTTAAAGCTAGTAAAAGCTAAGGTGAATGGGGTTGTCGCTATTGCCCCCCCCCCACCCACACACACCTTCTGAAGACCGCAACATAATTTGTACTTTACTTTTTGTTTTAACTTTTTTAATTTTAATAAATCCAAAATTATTAAAACTAAGGAACAAAGATATTAAACTGTCAATCCACATTGATTTCTGGTTTTCTTCAATAATCTTGGTTATGTTTTTTTTTTCCGATATTTTGAGAAATAGGAACGTTCAGCTCGAAATAAAGATTGTTTTCAGTAAAGCACAAATTATGTTCTGGTCTTCAGAAAGCATGGGGGGGGGGTCACCTCCTTTCCTCTTAGTTTCTGCTTGTTTTGAGTTTGACCCGGTAATTTATTGTAATTTGTGTTCGTTTTGGGTTTCATTTATTTATTGATGGTTATTTTTTGGTAGTTTTAGGCTTGAAAAATTATTTGACTTAATTTCTGCTCATTTTTTGAAAAAAAAATATCAAGGAAACTTCTGCCAATAATTTTCAAATATTCTCTTTGAAGATGATTATTATGGATGACTAAGTCTTGTACATTTTTAATTCAAAAGAATAGTTAAATTTGTTTTTATGAATTAACAGTAAAATAAAGTATTATTTCTTATAGGTATCATTTTTTAGATTAATATTCAGCAAGTTGAAAGCTTGTCCTGGTAAAATAAATACTGCTAAGGTTATGATAATGATGACAGCCAAGATCGTTAAAATTTAGGTATTTGCAGTTTGTCTTAGTAATTTATGTACACATCAATCCTTGTTTTTTTTTTTTTTTACCTGTTTCCTTCTTCGGAGATACCTTGTTTTTACCTGTTTCTATCATTGTATGGTATACTTGTGTGCAACCATTGCCTTACAGGCATTCACATTATCTTAGAAAAATGGTTATAACTGATGT
This sequence comes from Artemia sinica, assembly GCA_027921565.1. Classification (NCBI taxonomy): domain Eukaryota; kingdom Metazoa; phylum Arthropoda; class Branchiopoda; order Anostraca; family Artemiidae; genus Artemia; species Artemia sinica. Next base: position 51,217,837 of record CM051262.1, on the reverse strand, counting down.
TAGGTCTTTCACCATATTAATATGAAATTGAGCGTAATTTCTCTTGCCCTATTATTCAGTAATACATTTTTCACTATTCTACAATGACTTACCTTCTGAAATGATAGGAAAGCTCGTAGGAATAAATTTTTACATAAGAAAAGTGGAAGTGATAACATTAGGCTTAATAAAAGGAAGGTACCATGTTACTTTCCTTTAAAATGTTTCGTGTTTAATTCGTAGCCAAAAATATGGTAAAATAGTGCCGGAGCTTGCTTTGATTTGCGGTATTGATATCATTTTTGGCTTTGAATAGTGTTGAGATGTCTCTCTTTTTCTGTTTTCAAAGAAATGGACAAATATCTGCGAAGAATCTGGGTTAGAATGTTTGGTATGTCGCTAAAATAAAACACGTGAATATTCGCACCGCATCATTAGAAGAAACGGCTTCAAAAAAATTATTGAATAAGCAGCAGGATATCTTATTTTTTCTTTGAAGGCAATCTTCCTTCAGGAAATTATTCGTGACGTTCCATGGGGAATGAAGACAGAAACCCTTTTATAATGGTCCACAAAACCATGTCTATGCTCACTTGAAGTGTAGCAATACCCTTTTGTGAAAGAATTGGCAGAAGGGTATTGTGTTTACTATGTAATGAAATAAGCTGGATAATTGAAATCATAGGTTTTTTTTGAAAATTTGAAAAGAGATGATAATACTTTTTACTTACCTAGTTACCCTCTTAGTAGTAGAAGTGACTCTAAAGGTCCCACGAGTACACCAAATATGGGCATAGAGTCATTAGGGAGAACACGTGGTTAATGGGGTCAATGACCTCTTTTTCCAAGGTCGATTTATTTGATGTTTCTATGTGTAATAACTCCGGAACGAAGGTTGCACATGCGCATTGAATTCTAACGGGAACAATGTTATTGATCTAGGACTCGAGGGGGAAGTGAATTTCCGAGAACTTGATTGCGTAATCGAGGGGAAGTGAATTTCCGAGAACTTGATTGCGTAATCGATTGGGAATTTGGAACACCTGTGCTGTCGACCTCAATTCACCTATCGTGAATCAATAATTCCCCTTAGAAACAACAAATTAATTTCCCCTTTCTTGACAGATCAATCAACCAATGACATCATCTGTCAGACTTTAAAAATTTTCACCTAGAAACGATTCTCCAGGAATAGATCCAAGTCATTAATGTCTTTGCCTCGGAAACAACTCTTTTGGTCGAACTCCAAAGGATATTAATAACCAAACGCCATGGAAACAATTCTCCAAGAAACATCTTAGCGATGAATTGTTTTAGCGCGGGAATCAGGTTTCTTATTAATTTGAAATGCATTAGCGCAGAGATGCCAAAACAAAAGGAACACGCTGAATTACGTTTAGGGATTATTTGGGCGAAACTGTTTTAGACAGGTTATGGGATTATTTGGGCGAAAACAGATAGAGACATTTTAAAAGATGATTTTTGAAGAGATTTTAGAAGAGAATTTAATGGTGAAACTCTGTGGTCGTTATAATACACAAGTTTCATTTGAACAGTGTTGTGAGGTCCTCTAACCCAACCCCAAAGGGTTCCGATCCTCCTACCCCCAACCCCGAAGGAAGCGCTCGGTCCTCAAAGGTCCCCCAAGCTCCCAAAGAGCCCCAGCCCCCCAAACGCCCTCCTCAGACCTTCAAAGGCCCTCCCCTGGTCCTCAAGGGCCCACCAGACCCCCAAAGGTCTCCCGGACCCCAAACGCTCTCCTCAGACCCTCAAAGGCCCTCCCCTGGTCCTCAAAGGGCCCCCGGACCCCCAAAGGGCCCCCCGGACCCCAAATGCCCTCCCCCAGTCCTCAAAGGTCCCCCGGGACCGAGAAGCGCCGCGGGCCAGGAAAGCGCCGCATGGGGATGCGCCGCAGGAGGATGCGCCGCGGGTCGGGGGAAGCGCCGCAGGGAGGCGCCGCAGGGATGCGCCGCAGGAATTCGCTGCAGGAATGCGCCGCAAAAAGTAAACTAAAAAGTAAAAATTTCGAAATGTTATCCCCCAAACGCCCTCCTCAGACCCCCAAAGGCCCTCCCCTGGTCCTCAAAGGTCCCCCGGGCTCCCAAAGGGCCAACCGGCCCCCAAGGGTCCCCCGGGCCCCCAAAGGTCCTCCCCCGGTCCCCAAAGGTCCACTGGGCTCCCAAAAGACCACCCAATCCTCAAGGGCCCCGGATCCCCAAACGCCCTCCCTGGGTCCCAAAGGCCCTCCCCCGGTCCCCATACATGCACACAAAAACTTACACACACACAAAAACTTACACACACACACACAAAAACTTAC
>CM051262.1:51175874-51210438 GCA_027921565.1 Artemia sinica | reverse complement strand
TTATTTACTGTCTTATGACTCTTTTCGTAGTTCGTCGAAAAATCTCTTTACATTAATGTATTCTAGATTTTTTTTTATGTTCCGCCATGAATTAATTTATGTTGATACTCATAGTGACTTAGTGTTTCCAGGCAAGATATACGTTGAAGATAGAAATCCAATGTTGCTAAACTTTACCTGACTAGCTTTGTTTAGGGGAGGTGTATGGCCATCAGCCAGATCACAGTATGAATCGTGAAAATCGCATTCTCACCTGGGGTCTTGCTCAGAGTGGTCACATTGATTAGTGTATTCTATGCTTATTTTTCCTAGTTACTATTATGGATCAGTTTTTTAGCACACCTCTATGTACTATGTTGCGAAGAAAGAACATAGTTGCATTACTTTGAATGTTGTTTGAAGATGATACCTAAGCTATTAGCCCTTTGTTTTCAGTCTCGGGTTTCGGATTGCTTTCAATCTGTGATAGTGCGTACATTAGTGATTCTTAGCTGGCCTAAACCAGTGGGAAATTGATATTGCCTCTTCTAGCCTTGCTGTTTTTTACAAAGTCGTGTTATTATTCAATTTTAATTATTGGAATTAATATTGAAATGTACCGATTTATATGGGAAAACTGCTAATTATTTGGCCTCTACGTATTATCACTTATTTGTTCGTTATATAAAATAGTAAAACAATAAAGTGTCAGCTGACACTTGGCATTTTGGAAAACAATAATTAAATAAAAGCTCACGAGTAACTTCACAAACAGTTGTATTGAAAATACGTTATTAAGCAATATCGCTAAACTGAGGCTATCTTCAAACAAGTGACTCTGTTCCTGACACAACAACAGGTGGGACGAGTTTTGGGCTTACACGATTCTTAAATGTGCGAGCCTACTGGTTAGTTAAAAATAAGAAACCAAGCAAGAATTAAAAACCAAATGAATAAGTTTGTTAACTTCAGATATACTGGATGAATCAAAATAACAATACTGTTTTCGAAAAGTTCATTCTGTTCACTTCTACTGCGGGTTCAATATTCTATGTGTGAAAAATATGTTCACAATACTTATACACAAAATATTTCACATTATGTAAGTTCTAAATTGTTAGAGATAGATTGTTGACCGACCGGTGAAAAACTTACTTAATGAGAGGCTGCCGGAAGATGTATAGATTAGGTTTGTAAAAACATTATTTAATTTTATGCCGATGATTTTGGGGACACTATGTTTTAATTTAAAAAATACCCTGATCGGGCCTGACTCGTTGTAATGTAATTACTCTACGTAATTTGACAACGAATATTTATTCTCCAGATAAATAACTTAAGCTTAGTTATATAAGGATTCTCTTTATTTTAAAAAAACTATCAGGACGTCATGGGATGTGGACGCATTCGTTAGCTTTTTATCTCCTCTATCTTCCACTCTTGGGCGACCATATGTGTAACCTGATAGGACCATAAACAAGACACAGTCATGGAACACCAATCTATATTTAGTACAAATAATATCACAAACTACCAGGCGTACATGCTAATTATATGACATACTATCGCTTCCTGCTAGGGAATATAGATGTAGTGTAGGGTCACGCTATATCCTAATACTCTATGAATAAGGCAGCACCTAAACATAGAAGGAACTTGAAAAAAAGTTTTATTGCCTGCTTTTAAACATCTAAATCCAAGGAACGCTATATGCTAGGGTGGATGCACTATAGTGGACGCTCTTCTGACTAAATCTGAAAGAACAAATGAGGGTTATTAAGTTGAAACGAAATAAAAACTACTGCTATTACTACTTCCTGTTCTTACAATTAAGCCAAATCAAAACAGGCATGTGCACCAGGTTGTACAAAATAGCATAGAAACAATTTACTGGGAAGAGTATTAAGTTTCATTTTTCTGGGAAAACCTAAGGATCTGAAATAAATCAATAAATAAAAAACTATGTGTGGTCCACATTTCCAATGCATGTATGCTTTTAAAAATTGCTGAACAAAATTTCTCTAATATATAAATAGTGAGCCAAACTATTGGATTCTTATACAAAAAAGATTTAAAATTATTAGTTTTCCAATGAAAAAGACTCTAAATGAACAGAAGTTAATTTAAAAAACTTTTTGCATGAAATAAGTTTTTTCAGAAATAAAAAAAACACGAACAGAAATGGATTTAAAAAGTTTTTTCTATGAAATAAGTAAAAGGCTACATTAAACCAAAAAATGATCAGAAAATAAACTTAAAAGTTTCCTTGTGTAAAACTACCAAAAAAATATCCATCAATAAATAAATGAAACCCAAAATGAACAGAAATTACAATAAATAAGCGAGGTCAAACTTAAAGCTAGTAAAAGCTAAGGTGAATGGGGTTGTCGCTATTGCCCCCCCCCCACCCACACACACCTTCTGAAGGACCGCAACATTAATTTGTACTTTACCTTTTGTTTTTAACTTTTTTAATTTTAATAAATCCAAAAATTATTAAAACTAAGGAACAAAGATATTAAACTGTCAATCCACATTGATTTCTGGTTTTCTTCAATAATCTTGGTTATGATTGTTTTTTTCCGATATTTTTGAGAAATAGGAACGTTCAGCTCGAAATAAAGATTGTTTTCAGTAAAGCACAAATTATGTTTCTGGTCTTCAGAAAGCATGGGGGTGGTCACCTCCTTTCCTCTTAGTATCTGCTTGTTTTGAGTTTGACCCGGTTATTTATTGTAATTTGTGTTCGTTTTGGGTTTCATTTATTTATTGATGGTTATTTTTTTGGTAGTTTTAGGCTTGAAAAATTATTTGACTTAATTTTTGCTCATTTTTTGAAAAAAAAATATCAAGGAAATTCATAGTAAAATTTCTGCCAATAATTTGGTCAAAATATGTCTCTTTGAAGATGTACTTATTATGTTTGATGACTAAGTCTTGTTATCATTTTTAATTTCAATTGAAGTAATAGTTAAATTTGTTTTTATGAATTAACAGTAAAATAAAAGTATTATTTCTTATAGGTATCATTTTTTAGATTAATATTCCGCAAGTTGAAAGCTTGCCCTGGTAAAATAAATACTGCTAAGGTTTATGATAATGATGACAGCCAAGATCGTTAAAATTTAGGTATTTGCAGTTTGTCTTAGTAATTTATGTACACATCAATCCTTGTTTTTTTTTTTTTTTGTTTTACCTGTTTCCTTCTTCGCAGATACCTTGTTTTTACCTGTTTCTATCATTGTATGGTATACTTGTGTGCAACCATTGCCTTACAGGCATTCACATTATCTTAGAAAAATGGTTATAACTGATGTTAGGTCTGGTCACACATATCAATATTGAAATTGAGCGTAATTTCTCTTGCCCTATTATTCATGTAATACATTTTCACTATTCTACAATGACTTACCTTCTGAAATGATAGGAAAGCTCGTAGGAAATAAATTTTTACATAAGAAAAAGTGGAAGTGAGAACTTTAGGCTTAATAAAAGGAAGGTACCATGTTACTTTCCTTAAAATGTTCGTGTTTAATTCGTAGCCAAAAATATGGTAAAATAAGTGCCGGAGCTTGCTTTGATTTGCGGTATTGATATCATTTTTGGCCTGAATAGTGTTGAGAATGTCTCTCTTTTTCTGTTTTCAAAGAAATGGACAAATATCTGCGAAGAATCTGGGTTAGAATGTTTGGTATGTCGCTAAAATAAAACACGTGAAGATTCGCACCGCATCATTAGAAGAAAACGGCTTCAAAAAAATTATTGAATAAGCAGCAGGATATCTTATTTTTTCTTTGAAGGCAATCTTCCTTCAGGAAAATATTCGTGACGTAGCCCATGGGAATGGAAGACAGAAACCCTTTTATAATGGTCCACCAAAACCATGTCTATGGTCACTGTGAAGTGTAGCAATACCCTTTTGTAAAAGAATTGTGCAGAAGGGTATTGTGTTTACTATGTAATGAAATAAGCTGGATAATGAAATCATAGGTTTTTTTTTGAAAATTTGAAAAGAGGATGATAATACTTTTTACATACCTAGTTACCCTCTTAGTCAGAAATCATATTAGAAAATAAGAAAAAAAAGAATCAAGCTTGCGAAACATAATTTTAAGTTCAGAGGAAACATACAAAGTAATAAAATTGACACTGGGCATTATTGGCACACAAGGATCAGATTAAAGAAAAACGGTTTGGCAGTAAAATGTTTAGGAATGTAAGGTGTATGGATCACAGTAGTCATATGGGTTATGAGCCTCAAACATAACACTCTGCTTTGCCAGCGAGTTTGTATTCAATTTCAGCGTTGTTGTACATTTCAATGTTCTAAAAAGAAAGAAGAAAAGGAAAGAAAAATAAAACAATAAAAAACTGCTGTTAATATTGAAAACTAAATTAAATTCAGTCGCTAGGATAGTCATACTTTTAGGGTCATAGAAGAACCGTTGAAGTCCCATTCAAGTACTTTGTACTAATTCGCCAACAACTAATATTAACTTTTGACTAACATTGTAACGCAGAAGTCCAAAATGAAAACACAACACTTTAGGCAAGATGATTGTAACGATAAATGTTTGGTTTCCACCAGGTTGGTAGGATTTTTTGCTTTAGCTAATTATATATCCAAAAATATTACACAACGGACATGAAAAAAAAACACTGATCAATAATAGTAGATTTCTTGCACCTTGTTGAAAATCGCAGTCAAACGAGAAATTTTAAGCTGTAAAATCGGAGATTAAAATAGGATCCTTGGTGCCTCTCCAAGGTTACTGAGGGGGCTTTCATTTCCCTGACAAATTTTTTAAACTTGACTCTCTTCTCGTAACTTACTACCTTACTGAAAACTAACACAAATGACTCCATGATTGAGTTTTATTTCATCTTATGGGTTTGATGATTCAACTCTATAGAAAGATAACCATGACATGGCCAAGACTATGGACTTATAAGCCTAAACTCTGCTCTTGTTAAAGAATCCAAATATGCGGTCAATGATTCGATTCATCGTCCGCTAAAGAACAACAGTAGATTCTTCAAAAACAACATGGGGGAAGTTCATTGGAATTGGCCCAATTTGTCGAAAAACGTAAATCCATTGAAACAAATCTTTTGGAGTCATACAGATAAAACATGATACGATGCAATTGCATGGATCACGACATGATGTACGATCGTATAATATATTCACTGGTCTTATTAGCTAATATCAAATAGCTGATCTTCCCTTCAAAAGAAGGCTTTTGATAAAGATTTCTAGTGCACAAGCTAAACTTTGAATTATTTTTTACTCGTTTCACCAGGCTGTAGTGCGCTGTTTCATGGATATGTTGTTAACCATAAACAAAACAAACTGTATTTTTCGGTGTCAGACCTGTGCTATCTCTACAATAGAAAAAAAATGTATCACAAGTATTACCATTGTCCTTAACTGGAAGCTTCGACTCAGCAACTTCACCGAAAAAGGTGTTTATTTCTGTGTCAAATTCTTCTCCATAAACACAACAAACTTGATGTGAAAACAAACGTTCTCACATAATTTTATTAACTATATAGTTCTGAAACGTCTCGAATAACCTCACTATGTATGCAACAACGTCAATTCACACAAATTAAAAGGGAGGGGAATTTATTTTTTAAATTTAGGGGCTGGGCAAATTTATTATTTTTTTCAATTTCGTCAGTGAAAATTGGAAAAGTTTCCATGAAGAATAGTTTTCTGTAGGGAGGATTGCTCCAGGGGAGTGTCCTGGAGAAATGTTTCACAGGGGTTGGAGGATTTCCTGGCACGACTTGAAAAAGGGTCAGAATTGATAAAAAATAAGCACATTTTTTCAGCTGAAATACGGAGCTACATTAGAACCTAAAACTAACAGAAATTATTCCTTATATGAGAGGGGAATACCCCTTCCTCAACCCTCGCTCTTTACGCTAAAGTTTGAATTTGGTCGCAATTCTGTAAGAACGACTCCTGAAACACAAGGCCCGGTGAATTCGAAATAAAATGATTTTTAAAGCACTTTAATATTTTGGCTTAAAGAGCGGTGGTTTGAGGAAGGGACAGCCCCCAGTAGCATAGGAAGGGGGATGCCGGGGGAAGGGGCCGGCCGTCCCGGATGCCAGCCCTGGAGGGGCGACAAAAATTGGTCTAAAAGGACTTATGGTTGATTAGGGCCGGCCGTGCAAAAAGTGGGGTAGCAATGTAGCAATGCTACTTGACAGTTTTCAAACTTGTTGGCAGATTTTGTCTGAAAATACGATTTTTATGTATAAAAATAATTTTTGCTCAAAGAAAATCTGTCAAAACGCAAGTTGTGTATGTATATATATAATGTATGTATATATATGTATATATAAATATATATTGAAAAAAAATGGTTTATCGATTTTTAAATTACTAGTAATAATTTTAGTTTTGAGTACTCAAATAACTTTGGGTAAAGATGGTAGAATTAATGGAAGATAAACTTATAGCAAGAGAAACAGGCCTATAGTAAAATACGAAAGCTAGAGATGTTCTTGTATTTCCTCTTAAAACGTTTATAATAAAAGCCCCTGCCCATTTAGCCTTACTTAATGTAGGCCTAAGCCAAGAATTAAAATGGTGTCGTTTGATAATGTAATAACAATGTTAATATTTATAAAAGTGTTTTATTTTGCTTAAATTTAAGTCAGTTATTTACATTAAAATGTGTACATACCAAGGTTATACATCACCCAATCTTCTTTTCCTTTCACTCCTTAATTTGTACACTTCAAATAGCTTTTTTTAATAGTATTTTTCCACCATAAACACATATGACTGAACAATAATTAAATGTTTTTTTGGGTGGGGGGGCAAATTGAAAGTCTGCCCCAGGTGTCACAAGACCTTGCTACGCCACTGGAAAGCCCCTTCATATACAGAATCATTTCTGTTCGTTTTAAATTTTTAAAGTTGCTCCTAATCTACAGTTGACAAAAATTGTGTTTAATAATTAATTCAAAAAAAGAAGTGACTGGATATCTTAAAAAAAAATATATAAAGTACAAATTCAATCTTGGATTGAATTTATAGCCAAATTTTTTTGATTTTTGTGATTTGGTGATAATTATGGGAAAGGATGGTTGTCCAAAAGAGGAAAAAAGGATATCAGCTGCACCTTCCCTGTCAGAATAATAAAAATGCATGCTGGTGAAAAAATTTCTTAACCTTTGAGAAATGATGCTCTTTTTGGCTTTCAATATCTTCTATTGTTCATTCAGATCCTCAACTACCCACCCTTGGAAAGCGTTTGATGGTTTCCCAACTTGACAAATTTTGCCTCTGAAGTCATTCAAAAATTAGTACAGGGGAAAAGATAAGGAAAATAACTTACCAACTGTATATCCTTATCAAGATCTTTGAGCTGTTTAGTATGAGCAGCTTTTAGCTTGTCCATTTCCTTGGATTGTTTAACAGCAAAATTCTTTCTTTCTTCAATAAATTTTTTGTATTATTTTGGTTCTTTTTCTCTTAGTTCTCCTATCTTTTTCTGCTTTGTTTCTTAAAGTCTTGTCATTAGCTACTTCCTTGGCAGTTTCAACCGCCATCTTTGCTTGTTTGGTTTTCAACTCTTTGTTTTCTCTAAAAATATAGTTATTTATAAATTCGTATTTTCGCCAAATCTAGATTCACTTTAACCTAGACAGCATGAACTGTTCCAACAACCTTTTGTCGGCTTCGCCAACAAAAGTGTTGCAGCAGCAAGAATTTGGTTTTGGAATCTGAGGAAGAAATTTAAAATAATATATTGACTTTACAGCCAGTTTGAACCTTGGATGTTTATGTGTAATGTACCCTTAGATGTATCTAAAACAAATAAAATGTTGACAAATTGGTACACATGCCTAACCCCTTGCTTTGATTTTGTTTCTTCGCTATTCATGAACTATAAATAGGATATCTAGGGCATTAGCTCGTACAACTCATCAGTTTTCACTTAAGGAGGTGCGGTAGTGCCCTACCAAGCTTCTCCTGCCAAGGCTTTGGCCTGCCGAGACACCATAAGGTAAACTAAATTCCAAAAGTCTTTAAGGCTTCTACCTTGAAGATTGCTATCCTTTACCAATTTTTTCTTAAATGCACGTCCCTCTCCATACCGGATATGGAGCCGAATTTTGCGTACTCTCAAATGCCTCGGAAGCCAATAACAGGTATATCCACTAGCAAAACATGCCAACTGTATATCACCGAGGAAAACCATGGTATAAGAAGGGATAAATAAAAAGTATATAAATTGACTTTGTAGCCAGTTGAGCCTTATCCTTTTCAATTGTTACGGGTTTAAACTTACATTATCATCTTAAAGGGCCTAATCGTGGTTCCAGCGGTAGCTGCAACCTCGTAAGGTTTAGTACTATGTACATATCCCTAACCTTTCAAAATCATATTGCTTCATGTACTCTTTACTATAATAATTGCAAAACTAAGTCATGTAATGCACTGTTATTTATAATCTCGTCGTTGCTGAATTTGTGACTTCCACATTTTGATACAGTTCTACCCGCTGAAAAAATCTTATAGTTTGGGAGATAAAACCGAGCCGGAAACAACGTATTTCGGACTAACATTGAAGGATGTCAAGCGGAAACCACGTATCTCGCGGCTTCCAACAAACCGTATAGGTGGCCTCCAGAATTAAAAAAAAATGTTAGAAGTGAAACAATAGAAGCATAATCACAAGAAAATAGTTATTGTTCCTACTGAATTGCTTACACATATTAGGCAAGGATGTTGATTGCATGCGGCGACCGCGGTAAATTGAGGCAGGAAGTTTCGGCTCGCACCTCAAGGGGCGGATAAAGTGGTGAATGGTAGTGGAAAAATTCTATTCAACGTACAATGTATGTCAAAATGATGAACACTGACTTCTCCTCGCCGGTGGTAGGAGGGGTATACTGAAATGCAATGGATGGGAAGTTATGGAGAAAATTATCTTTTTTCAAAAATTATCAAATCTTTATGTCATCAGTGGCCATGACGTCAAGAAGAAAGAAGCCCTATTAACCAACATGGGCTGAAGACTCTAATTGAGACTGACAGACATTCCAGGATTCAAGCCACAATTAATCAGGATCTGATTGTATTCTCAGTACAATAACTCAGAACCTAAGGCTGCTCTGTCCGTTTTGAATGGGTTACCTCATCAACCAGTTTTAGATTTGCCTGTAGCTAGTCCTTCGAGTGGTGAAGGTATCAGCCATGAAGCCTTTGAATTGGAGACTGGGGAAGCAGACAAAACTGGTCCACAAGAAACCAGAGAGGCATCTTCGGACAAGAAAGCTCCTCTTCCAAATCAAGCGTCTGAATCTACTTCAGAAAGGTGAGGGATGTCTTTCACTTTAAAAAAAGCGAGCAAATAAAAGAGAGGAAACTAAGGCAAGAGAAAATAGGTCAAATCTTTGTTTTTCAGACAAATTAAGGTGTAAGTTGTGCAAGACCTTCTCAGATAGATTGATAGATAGATAAATTTATTTCCTACAAATATAAGCAACACTGTATATAAGTACAAATATAAGTAATATTGGGAGATTGGCAAAACAATCCAACAAGAAGACTGGTAGTGTGTCCACTCTCATTGTGAGTTTGTGTCAGAGAAAACCCTGATATTAGAAACAAGAAGAAAGAACATCATTAGAAAATTAAAGCCCTCTGACGACTGAAACAAGAAAAAAAAGTCTGAAATTCCTCTGTGAAAAACCTAGATCTTGGGGAGTTCGCTACAAGAAATGAAGCTTAGAAAAATAGTTTGACCGCCAGTAACAAGCGTTAAAGGCAGCTCACAATGCAGAAATCTCTGTTAGGGAAGTGAACAAGAAAGACCTTCTGACCCTTTGCAAAAACAAGGTGATTCTGCAGCCTTTCCTTCGTAAATACGGAAATTTTAAAACTTCGAAGGGTGTGAAAGAGATCATTTTTGAGACTGAGAAAGAAGAAGAAGTGGGAGAAAAAGAAGAATAATCGATAGAATAGCCAGTTATTGAGGGATTTATGGTCTGCATTTTTGTATTTGGATTTTAGATAAAAATCAGTTTAGCTGAATTGCATGGTTTCCGCTTGACACTGACAATCTCTTTATAACAAATTATGGAGACAAATTTTCTTAGCCTCTAACGCATTGGAAACAAAAGATATGTAAAATGTTATTTGTCCAAGTCCAAAATGCACATCAGAAACCAATTATAGGTACACAAACTAGGAAAAGTTGCAACCTCCTCCTAGAAAAGGATTATTACAATCTAACAGCCGAACATTATTTTCAAGTCTCTAAATTGTCATATTATTAATCCAAATTCTTTCTGTCACTTATATATTAAAGTTTTTTAACCCTCGAAACCTTTTCAACGTTCTTATAAGAGACTCAAAACTTGCAATACAATCTTATCAAATCTAGTTGGTTCTATAAAGCTATCCGTCACTTTTCACAATCATACTAATATAGATAGACACTGCTCAAAATAATAGAAAGATACACTAAGCAGTGAAAGTACATAAGCCCTAATCCCTGAAGACGACGGTTTTTGAACAATGAATTCTAATAAAAACTTTCTCAATTGTCTTTTTGTTTTGTTTTTTCCAATTTTTGGATCATAAATAAGGCAAACTAATTTGCAGAAGCGCTTAACCAAACTAATTTAACCGCTTAACCAAGAAGACGGCCGTGCTCTAACAAGCTATTTTTACTTGTACATCCCTCTCCGTTGTGGAAATGGAACCAAATTTTTTGCCATCTAAAATACATAGGAAGCAATTAATAAATACACCAACTAAAAAATGTTTTGAGGAGGACACTCCCCACAACCCTCAGGGCAAGGGTTTTAAGTTATGCCCTGGGAGCATATATGAACGATGTTGGCACAATGTATTATTTATTATTTCTCCTTTAGAGCAGGGCACTTCGTATCAAAAAAGTGTTGTCGTAGAGACCAGGACTTACACTATCCCCAAATTTTCAGGGATTTCCCCGAAAATCTATGACTCCCCGAAAAAAAAATTGTTTTCCCGAATCCCCAAAAGTCCCCCGAAAATCACTCAACAACGGTATCACCCCTAGTGACTATCCTAGCAAACACTACTTTACATACCATAATTTTTCACTACTCTCTTGTTCGTTATCTTTTGTCTCCTGTGTTACTTTGCATAAAAACCAGACCGATACAATTTAAGTATAGATGGTTTTTTATATGTTCACAAAAGTATCATTTTTCTGCATTTAGAACAATTTTGAATGCATTATTCTAAATGCTAAAGATTCTTACATTGAAAGTAAGAATGGGTAATTACATACAGAATACACATAATTTATGCATGGTTCTGTTTGTTGACTCGTGACGGGGGTATACATCATTGCCGGATAAGAAAGGTACTATTTGGTACTTTAAAAGTACCTTTTTTAAGGTCAATCAGGGAACTTGGAAATACTGCGGGGAAAATGCACATGCACACTGAATACTAACAGTAAAATGTTATTGATCCACGAAGGGGACTAGATTTCTGGGAAATTGATTGCATAATCGACGGGGAATTCTAATATATCATAAGGGGATTAAGATACAATATGACTTTTCTACTTTAGTGTCAGAGATAAAATAATATTCTATTTTTAAATATGGTTTCTCTGATCCTTAGTGTCAGAGACAAATTAATAACCTTTCGAAACCTTAATAGTGTAACTAGGAACACCTTAGATATATTTTCGGAAATTCAAACGAGATCAAGACAGATTGAATATATTTTACGCAGGAAATGGTTTCCTGGGAATTTCAAATGTGACAGCGCAGGGATTCCGAAACAAAGGAACATTCTGAAATTACTTTTAGGGGATTATTTGGGCGAAAACAAATTAATCAACATTTTCGGGATTTTTCGGGTGGAAACAGATTGAGAAATTTAGAGGATGATTTGGGAAGAAACTCTGTGGTCTTTATAGTACACAAGTTCCATTTGAACAGTGTAGTATGGTCCTCTACACAAACCCCCAAGGGCCCCCCAACTTTTTTTCCCCACCCCCCTCATTTTTTAATACTTTTTGCGCGCTTGAGACACAGAAGGGCCCCCCTCCTCCCAACTTTTGGCCCTCTCCATTTTTTATTACTTTTTTTTGCGTGCTTGAGACACAGGAGGGCCTCCCTCCCTTCAACTTTATGCCCCCCCAACTATTTCTTTTGAACTTTTTTAATTTTTTTTAACATGGTATTTTTTCAACTTTTTGTTATTATTATTTTTTTTAACATTATATATTTTTCAACTTTTTTTCTACATGTCTTCGAATGACATGAAACATACTTAAAACATAAGAAATTCACATTTAATATTTGTACAATTTGTTAGAAGTAACAGTTTTTCCTTAGCAGTAACAAATTTTTTTGTTTATGATAACAAGTTTTCTGTCAGAAGTAGCAAGATGTCCTTAAAACTAAAAAATTTTCTCTTCGAAGTATCAACATTTTCCCTTAATACTAACAAACTTTTACTTAACACACTCAAATTTCTCTTCGATGTATCAACATTTTCCCTTAATACTAACAAACTTCCACTTAAAACTATCAAATTTTTCTTAGAAGTATAATTTTTTCCGTTCATGATAAAAGTTTTCTGTCAAAAGTAGCAAGTTTTCCTTAACACTAACAAATTTTCTCATCAAAGTAACAATTTTTTCCTTAACAATAACAGAGTTATAGTTACAACTATCAAATTTATATTAGAAGTAACTTTTTTTCGCCAGTGATAACAAATTTTGTGTTAGAACTAACAAGTATTCTGTCAAAAATACCAAATTTTTCTTAGAAGAAAAAATTTTTTCGTTTAGGATAGCAAGTTTTCTGTCAGAAGTAGCAAGTTTTCCTTTCACACTAACAAATTTTTCTCTTCGAAGTAACAACTTTTTCCTCAATACTAACAAACTTTTACTTAATACTATCAAATACCTCTTAGAAGTAACAATTATTTTGTCAATGATAACAAGATTTTGTAAGAAGTAGCAAGTTCCATGTTAAGGATACCAAATTTTTCTTAAAAATAATAATTTCTTCGTTTAAATAACAGGTTTTCTGTTAGAAGTAGCAGTTTTTCCTTAACACTAAAAAATTTTCTCCTCGAAGTAGCAACTTTTACCTTAATACTAACAAACTTTTACTAAACACTATCAAATTTCTCTTAGGAGTAACAATTTTAGTCAGTGATAACACGTTTTTCTGTAAGAAGTAGTAAGTTTTCTGCCAAAGATACCGGATTTTTCTTAGAAGTAACAATTCTTTCGTTTATGATAACAAGTTTTCTGTCAGAAGTAGCAAGTTTTCCTTAACACTAACAAATTTCTCTTCGAAGTAACAACCTTTTCCTCAATACTAGCAAACTTCAACTTAAAACTATCAAATTTTTGTTAGAAGTATAATTTTTTTCCGTTTATGATAAAAAGTTTTCTGTCAAAAGTAGCAAGTTTCCCTTAACACTAACAAATTTTCTCATCACATTAACAATTTTTTCCTTAACACTAACAGAGTTTTAGTTACAACTATCAAATTTCTCTTAGAAGTAACAATTTTTCGGCAGTGAAAACAAGTTTTCTGTAAGAAGTAGCAAGTTTTCTGCCAAAGATACCAGATTTTTCTTAGAAGTAACAATTTTTTCGTTTATGATAACAAGTTTTCTGTCAGAAGTAGCAAGTTTTTCATAACACTAACAAATTTTCTCTTCGAAGTAACAACTTTTTCCTCAAACTTTTTCCTCCAATTTTTTCGACAGTAATAACAAGTTTTCTGTGAGAAGTAGCAAGTTAAATGTCAAAGATACCAAATTTTTCTTAGAAATAACAATTTCTTCGTTTACGATAACAAGTTTTCTGTTAGAAGTAGCAATTTTTCCTTAACACTAAAAAATTTTCTCCTCGAAGTAATAACTTTTACCTTAATACTAACAAACTTTTACTTAAAACTATCAACTTTCTCTTAGAAGTAACAATTTTTCGTCAGTGATAACAAGTTTTCTGTAAGATTTAGCAAGATTTCTACCAAATATACCAAATTTTTCTTAGAAGTAACAATTTTTCGTTTATGATAACAAGTTTTCTGTCAAAAGTAGCAAGTTTTCCTTAAAACTAACAAATTTTCTCTTCGAATTAACAAATTTTTCCTCAATACTAACAAATTTCTACTTAAAACTATCAAATTCTTCGTAGAAGTATAATTTTTTTCCGTTCATGATAAAAAGTTGTCCGTCAAAAGTAGCAAGTTTTCATTAACACTAACAAATTTTCTCATCAAAGTAATAATTTTTTCCTTAACACTAACAGAGTTTTAGTTACAACTATCAAATTTTTCTTAGAAGTAACAATTTTTCGTCAGTGATAACAAATTTTCTGTTAGAACTAACAAGTTTTCTGTCAAAGATACCAAATTTTTCTTAGAAGTAACAATTTTTTCGTTTATGATAGCAAGTTTTCTGTCAGAAGTAGCAAGTTATCCTTTTCAAACTAGCAAATTTTCTGTTCGAAGTAACAACTTTTTCCTTAACACTAATAAACTTTCACTTAATACTATCAAATTTCTCTTAGAAGTAACAATTTTTTGTCAGTGATAACAAGTTTTCTGTGAGATATAGCAAGTTTTCTGCCAAAGATACCAGATTTTTATTAGAAGTAGCAATTTTTCGTTTAAGATAACAAGTTTTCTGTCAGAAGTAGTAATTTTTCCTTAACACTAAGAAAGCAGAGTTTTAGTTACAACTATCAAATTTTTCTTAGAAGTAACAATTTTTCGTCAGTGATAACAAATTTTCTGTTAGAACTAACACGTTTTATGTCAAAGATACCAAATTTTTCTTAGAAGTAACAATTTTTTGGTTTATGATAGCAAGTTTTCTTTGAGAAGTAGCAACAGTAATAACAAGTTTTCTGTGAGAAGTAGCAAGTTAAATGTCAAAGATACCAAATTTTTCTTAGAAATAACAATTTCTTCGTTTACGATAACAAGTTTTCTGTTAGAAGTAGCAATTTTTCCTTAACACTAAAAAATTTTCTCCTCGAAGTAATAACTTTTACCTTAATACTAACAAACTTTTACTTAAAACTATCAACTTTCTCTTAGAAGTAACAATTTTTCGTCAGTCGTCAGATATAGCAAGTTTTCTGCCAAAGATACCAGATTTTTTATAGAAGTAGCAATTTTTTCGTTTAAGATAACAAGTTTTCTGTCAGAAGTAGCAATTTTTCCTTAACACTAAGAAAGCAGAGTTTTAGTTACAACTAATCAAATTTTTCTTAGAAGTAAACAATTTTTCGTCAGTGATAACAAATTTTCTGTTAGAACTAACACGTTTTATGTCAAAGATACCAAATTTTTCTTAGAAGTAACAATTTTTTTGTTTATGATAGCAAGTTTTCTTTGAGAAGTAGCGACAGTAATAACAAGTTTTCTGTGAGAAGTAGCAAGTTAAATGTCAAAGATACCAAATTTTTCTTGGAAATAAACAATTTCTTCCGTTTACGATAACAAGTTTTCGTTAGAAGTAGCAATTTTTCCTTAACACTAAAAAATTTTCTCCTCGAAGTAATAACTTTTACCTTAATACTAACAAACTTTTACTTAAAACTATCAACTTTCTCTTAGAAGTAACAATTTTTCGTCAGTGATAACAAGTTTTCTGTAAGATTTAGCAAGATTTCTACCAAATATACCAAATTTTTCTTAGAAGTAACAATTTTTCGTTTATGATAACAAGTTTTCTGTCAAAAGTAGCAAGTTTTCCTTAAAACTAACAAATTTTCTCTTCGAATTAACAAATTTTTCCTCAATACTAACAAATTTCTACTTAAAACTATCAAATTTTTCGTAGAAGTATAATTTTTTTCCGTTCATGATAAAAAGTTGTCCGTCAAAAGTAGCAAGTTTTCATTAACACTAACAAATTTTCTCATCAAAGTAATAATTTTTTCCTTAACACTAACAGAGTTTTAGTTACAACTATCAAATTTCTCTTAGAAGTAAAAATTTTAGGTCAGTGATAACGAATTTTCTGTTAGAACTAACAAGTTTTCTGTCAAAGATACCAAATTTATCTTTAGAAGTAACAATTTTTTCGTTTATGATAGCAAGTTTTCTGTCAGAAGTAGCAAGTTATCCTTTTCACACTAGCAAATTTTCTGTTCGAAGTAACAACTTTTTCCTTAACACTAATAAACTTTTACTTAATACTATCAAATTTCTCTTAGAAGTAACAATTTTTTGTCAGTGATAACAAGTTTTCTGTGAGATATAGCAAGTTTTCTGCCAAAGATACCAGATTTTTATTAGAAGTAGCAATTTTTTCGTTTAAGATAACAAGTTTTCTGTCAGAAGTAGCAATTTTTCCTTAACACTAAGAAAGCAGAGTTTAGTTACAACTATCAAATTTCTCTTAGAAGTAAAAATTTTTCGTCAGTGATAACAAATTTTCTGTTAGAACTAACACGTTTTCTGTCAAAGATACCAAATTTTTCTTAGAAGTAACAATTTTTTTCGTTTATGATAACAAGTTTTCTGTCAGAAGTAGCTAGTTTTCCTTCATACTAACAAATTTTCTCTTCGAAGTAACAACTTTTTCCTCGATACTAACAAACTTTTACTTAATACTATCATATTTCTCTTAGAAGTAACCATTTGTTCGTCAGTGATAACAGGTTTTCTGTCATAGATACCAAATTTTTCTTAGAAGTAACAATTTTTTTGTTTATGATAACAAGTTTTCTGTCAGAAGTAGCAAGTTTTCCTTCACACTAGCAAATTTTCTCAATGATAACAAGTTTTCTCTCAAAGATACCGAATTTTTCTTAGAAGTAACAATTGTTTCGTTTATGATAACAAGTTTTCTGTCAGAAGTAGCTAGTTTTCCTTCATACTAACAAATTTTCTCTTCGAAGTAACGACTTTTTCATTAATACTAATAGGCTTTTACTTAAAACTATCAAATTTCTCTTAGAAGCAATGGGTTTTTCTTGACTGTAACAAATTTTTTCTAAAACCCCCAAGTTTTACGTCAAACATAATAAATTTCTCTTAGAAGTAACAATTTCTCGGCTATGATAACAAATTTTCTCTCGGAAGTACCAAGTTCTCCTCAACACTAGCAAAGTTTCTCATCAAAGTAACAATTTTCCTTCAGTTATAACAAGTTTCCTGTTATAAGTAGCAAGTTTTCTGTCAAAGAGACAAATTTTTTCTTATAAATAACAATATCTTCGTTTATGATAACAAGTTTTCTGTTAGAAGTAGCCATTTTTCCTTAACACTAAAACATTTTCTCCTTGAAGTAACAACTTTTACCTTAATATTAACAAACTTTTACTTAACACTATCAAATTTCTCTTAGAAGTAACGAATTTCTCGCCAATAATAGCAAGTTATCTATTAGAACTAACAAATTTTCTGTCAATGATACCAAATTTTTCTTAGAAGTAACAATTTTTCGTTATGATAACAAGTTTTCTCACAGATGTAGCAAGATTTCCTTAAAACTAACAAATTTTCTTTTAGAAGTATTAACATTTTCCCTTTAATACTAAAAAAATTTTACTTAACACACTCAAATTTCTATTAGAAGTAATAGGTATTTTCTTAACAGTAACATATTTTTCTCAAAGCACCAACCTTTCCGTCAATGATAATACATTTCTCTTAAAAGAAACATTTTTTTCGTCAATGATCAATAGTTATCAGTTAGAAGTAACAATTTTTCTGTCTAAGATACAAAATTTTTCTTAGAAGTAACAATTTTTTCGTTATGATAACAAGTTTTCTGCCAGAAGTAGCTTATATTTCCTCAACACTAACAAAATTTCTTTTCGAAACATCAATATTTTCCATTAATACTACCAAACTTTTACTTAACACTTAACAGATTTTCTCTTCGATGCATCAACTTTTTTCCTTAATACTAACATACTTTTACTTAACACACTCAAATTTCTCTTAGAAATAACACTTTTTGTCAGTGATAACACGTTTTCTGCTTGAAGTAGCAAGTTTTCTGTCAAAGATACCAAAATTTTTTTCTTAGAAGTAACAATTTTTTCGTTATGGTAACAAGTTTTCTGGCAGAAGTAGCAAGTTTTCCTTAACACTAACAAATTTTCTCATCAAATCAACAGCATTTTATCTTAGAACTAACAAACTTTTACTTAACACACTCAAATTTCTCTTAGAAATAATATTTTTCGTCAGTGATAACATACTTTTACTTAACAAACTCAAATTTCGCTTAGAAATAACACTTTTTCGTCAGTGATAGCACGTTTGCTACTTGAAATAGCAAAATTTTCTGTCAAATATACCAAATTTTTGTTTTAGAAGTAACAATTTTTCGTTATGATGACAACTTATCCGCTAGAAGTAACAAGCTTTCTTAGAAGTAACAATATTTTTTCGTTAGGATAAGAAGTTTTCTGTGTTAAGTGTTAAGTAAAAGTTTGATAGTATTAATGGAAAATATTGATGTTTCGAAAAGAACTTTTGTTAGTGTTAAGGAAATAGAAGCTACTTCTGGCAGAAAACTTGTTATCATAACGAAAAAATTGTTATTTCTGAGAAAAATTTTTTATCTTTGACAGAAAACTTGTTACTTCTAACTTAAAACTAGTTATTATTGACGAAAAAATTGTTTCTTTTAAGAGAAATTTATTATCATTGACGGAAAGGTTGGTGCTTTTAGAAAAATATGTTACTGTTAAGAAAATATATATTACTTCTAATAGAAATTTGAGTGTGTTAAGTAAAAGTTTGTTGGTATTAAAGGGAAAATGTTAATACTTCGAAAAGAAAATTTGTTAGTGTTAAGGAAATCTTGCTACTTCTACCAGAAAACTTGTTATTATAACGAAAAATTGTTACTTCTAAGAAAAATTTGGTATCATTGACAGAAAACTTGTAGTTCTAATAGATGACTTGTATATTGGCGAAAAAACTTTTACTTCTAAGAGAAACTTGATAGTGTTAAGTAAAAGTTTGTTAGTATTAAAGTAAAAGTTGTTACTTCAAGGAGAAATTTTTTTAGTGTTAAGGAAAAATGGCTACTTCTAACAGAAGACTTGTTATCATAAACGAAGATATTGTTATTTCTAAGAGAAAAATTGTCTCTTTGACAGAAGACTTGCTACTTCTTACAGAAAACTTGTTATCACTGTCGAAAAATCGTTACTTCGATGAGAAACTTTGTTAGTGTTGAGGAAAACTTGCTACTTCCGAGAGAAAACTTGTTATCATAGACGAAAAAGTTGTTACTTCTAAAAAAATATGGTATCTTTGAAAGAAAACTTGCTACTTATAACAGAAAATCGGTTATCACTGACGAAAAAATTGTTAATTCTAAAAGAAATTTATTATCTTTGAAGTAAAGCTTGGGGGTATAAGAAAAAATTGTTACAGTTAAGAAAAACCTATTACTTCTAAGAGAAATTTGAAAGTGTTAAGTAAAAGCCTATTAGTATTAATGAAAAAGTGGTTACTTCGAAGAGAAAATTTGTTAGTGTGAAGGAAAACTAGCTACTTCTGACAGAAAACTTGTTATCATAAACGAAAAAAATTGTTACTTCTAAGAAAAATTCGGTATCTTTGACAGAAAACTTGTTATCACTGACGAAAAAATGGTTACTTCTAAGAGAAATTTGATAGTGTTAAGTAAAAGTTTGTTAGTATTGAGGAAAAAGTTGTTACTTCGAAGAGAAAATTTGTTATTGTTAAGGAAAACTTGCTACTTCTGACAGAAAACTTGTTATCATAAACGAAAAAATTGTTACTTCTAAGAAAACTTTGGAATATTGACAGAAAGCTTTTAGTTCTAACAGAAATTTGTTATCACTGACGAAAAATTGTTACTTCTAAGAGAAAATTGATAGTTGTAACTAAAACTCTGTTGTGTTAAGGAAAAAAATTTTAATTTGATGAGAAAATTTGTTAGTGTTAAGGAAAAACTTGCTACTTTTGACAGAAAACTTTTTATCATGAACGGAAAAAAATTATACTTCTAAGAAAAATTTGATAGTTTTAAGTAGAAGTTTGTTAGTATTGAGGAAAAAGTTGTTACTTCGAAGAGAAAATTTGTTAGTGTTAAGGAAAAACTTGCTACTTCTGACAGAAAACTTGTTATCATAAACGAAAAAATTGTTACTTCTAAGAAAAATTTGGTATCTTTGGCAGAAAACTTGCTACTTCTTACAGAAAACTTGTTATCACTGATGAAAAATTGTTACTTCTAAGAGAAAGTTGATAGTGTTAAGTAAAAGTATGTTAGTATTAAGGTAAAAGTTGTTACTTCGAGGAGAAAATTTTTAGTGTTAAGGAAAAATTGCTACTTCTAACAGAAAACTTGTAGTCATAAACGAAGAAATGTATTATTTTTAACAAAAATTTGGTATCTCTGTCAGAAAACTTGCTACTTCTTACAGAAAACTTGTTATCACTGACGAAAAAATGGTTACTTCTAAGAGAAATTTGATAGTATTAAGTAGAAATTTGTTAGTATTGATGAAAAACTTGTTACTTCGAAGAGAAAATTTGTTCGTGTTAAGGAAAACTTGCTACTTCTGACAGAAAACTTGCTATCATAAACGAAAAAATTGTTACTTCTAAGAAAAATTTGGTATCTTTGACATAAAACTTGTTAGTTCTAACAGAAAATTTGTTATAACTGACGAAAAATTGTTACTTCTAAGAGAAATTTGATAGTTGTAACTAAAAATCTGTTAATGTTAAGGAAAAAACTATTATTTGATAAGAAAATTTGTTAGTGTTAAGAAAAACTTGCTACTTTGACAGAAAAACTTTGTATCATGAACGGAAAAAAACTATACCTCTACGAAAAATTTGATAGTTTTAAGTAGAAATTTGTTAGTATTGAGGAAAAACTTGTTACTTCGAAGAGAAAATTTGTTAGTGTTAAGGAAAAATTGCTACTTCTGACAGAAAACTTGTTATCATAAACGAAGATATTGTTATTTCTAAGAAAAATTTGGTCTCTTTGACAGAAAACTTGCTACTTCTTACAGAAAACTTGTTATCACTGACGAAAAATGGTTACTTCTAAGAGAAATTTGATAGTACTAAGTAAAAGTTGATTAGTGTTGAGGAAAAAGTTGTTACTTCGAAGAGAAAATTTGTTAGTGTGAATGAAAAACTTGCTACTTCTGACAGAAAACTTGCTATCATAAATGAAAAAATTTTTACTTCTAAGAAAAATTTGGTATCTTTGACAT
This sequence comes from Artemia sinica, assembly GCA_027921565.1. Classification (NCBI taxonomy): domain Eukaryota; kingdom Metazoa; phylum Arthropoda; class Branchiopoda; order Anostraca; family Artemiidae; genus Artemia; species Artemia sinica. The sequence goes on along the minus strand of CM051262.1, from coordinate 51,189,217 downwards.
AAAACTTGTTAGTTCTAACAGAAAATTTGTTATCACTGACGAAAAATTGTTACAGTTAAGAAAAACCTATTACTTCTAAGAGAAATTTGAAAGTGTTAAGTAAAAGCCTATTAGTATTAATGAAAAAGTGGTTACTTCGAAGAGAAAATTTGTTAGTGTGAAGGAAAACTAGCTACTACTGACAGAAAACTTGTTATCATAAACGAAAAAAAATTGTTACTTCTAAGAAAAATTCGGTATCTTTGACAGAAAACTTGTTATCACTGACGAAAAAATGGTTACTTCTAAGAGAAATTTGGTAGTGTTAAGTAAAATTTTGTTAGTATTGAGGAAAAAGTTGTTACTTCGAAGAGAAAATTTGTTAGTGTGAAAAGAAACTTGCTACTTCTGACAGAAAACTTGCTATCATAAACGAAAAAATTGTTATTTCTAAGAAAACTTTGGAATATATGACAGAAAGCTTTAGTTCTAACAGAAATTTGGTTATCACTGACGAAAAATTGTTAATTCTAAGAGAAATTTGATAGTTGTAACTAAAACTCTGTTAGTTTTAAGGAAAAAATTTTTAATTTGATGAGAAAATTTGTTAGTGTTAAGAAAAACTTGCTACTTTTGACAGAAAACTTTTTATCATGAACGGAAATAAATTATACTTCTACGAAAAATTTGATAGTTTTAAGTAGAAGTTTGTTAGTATGAGGAAAAAGTTGTTACTTCGAAGAGAAAATTTGTTATTGTTAAGGAAAAACTTGCTACTTCTGACAGAAAACTTTTTATCATAAACGAAAAAATTGTTACTTCTAAGAAAAATTTGGTCTCTTTGGCAGAAAACTTGCTACTTCTTACAGAAAACTTGTTATCACTGATGAAAAATTGTTACTTCTAAGAGAAAGTTGATAGTGTTAAGTAAAAGTATGTTAGTATTAAGGTAAAAGTTGTTACTTCGAGGAGAAAATTTTTTAGTGTTAAGGAAAAATTGCTACTTCTAACAGAAAACTTGTAGTCATAAACGAAGATATTATTATTTTTAACAAAAATTTGGTCTCTCTGTCAGAAAACTTGCTACTTCTTACAGAAAACTTGTTATCACTGACGAAAAAATGGTTACTTCTAAGAGAAATTTGATAGTATTTAGTAAAAGTTTGTTAGTGTTGATAAAAACTTAGTAATTCGAAGAGATAATTTGTTAGTGTGAAAAGAAAACTTCCCACTTCTGACAGAAAACTTGCTATCATAAACGAAAAAATTGTTACTTCTAAGAAAAATTTGGTATCTTTGACATAAAATTTGTTAGTTCTAACAGAAAATTTGTTATAACTGACGAAAAATTGTTACTTCTAAGGGAAATTTGATAGTTGTAACTAAAAATCTGTTAATGTTAAGGAAAAAACTATTATTTGATTAGAAAATTTGTTAGTGTTAAGAAAAACTTGCTACTTTTGACAGAAAACTTTGTATCATGAACGGAAAAAAACTATACCTCTACGAAAAATTTGATAGTTTTAAGTAGAAATTTGTTAGCATTGATGAAAAACTTGTTACTTCGAAAAGAAAATTTGTTCGTGTTAAGGAAAACTTGCTACTTCTGACAGAAAACTTGTTATCATAAACGAAGATATTGTTATTTCTAAGAAAAATTTGGTCTCTTTGACAGAAAACTTGCTACTTCTTACAGAAAACTTGTTATCACTGACGAAAAATGGTTACTTCTAAGAGAAATTTGATAGTACTAAGTAAAAGTTTATTAGTGTTGAGGAAAAAAGTTGTTACTTCGAAGAGAAAATTTGTTAGTGTGAATAGAAAACTTGCTACTTCTGACAGAAAACTTGCCATCATAAATGAAAAAATTTTTACTTCTAAGAAAAATTTGGTATCTTTGACATAAAAACTTGTCTAGTTCTAACAGAAAATTTGTTATCACTGACGAAAAATTATTAATTCTAAGAAAATTTGATAGTTGTAACTAAAAATCTGTTAGTATTAAGGATTAAACTATTACTTTGATAAGAAAATTTGTTAATGTTAAGGAAAACTTGCTACTTTTGACAGAAACTTTTTATCATGAACGGAAAAAAATTATACTTCTACGAAAAATTTGATAGTTTTAAGTAGAAGTTTGTTAGTAGGCTATTGAGGAAAAACTTGTTACTTCGAAGAGAAAATTTGTTCGTGTTAAGGAAGACTTGCTACTTTTGACAGAAAGCTTGTTATCATAAACGAAAAAATTGTTACTCCTAAGAAAAATCTGGTATCTTTGGCAGAAAAACTTGCTACATGTTACAGAAAACTTGTCATTACTCACGAAAAATTGTTACTTCTAAGAGAAATTTGATAGTGTTAAGTAAAAGTTTTTTAGTATTAAGGCAAAAGTTGTTACTTCGAGGAGAAAATTTTTTAGTGTTAAGGAAAAATTGCAACTTCTGACAGGAAACTTGTTATCATAAACGAAAAAATTATTACTTCCAGACAAATCTGGTATCTTTGGCAGAGAACTTGCTACATCTTACAGAAAACTTGTTTTCACTGATGAAAAATTCTTACTTCTAAGAGAAATTTGATAGTATTAAGTAAAAGTTTTTTAGTGTTGAGGAAAAAGTTGTTACTTCGAAGAAAAAATTTGTTAGTGTGAAAAGTAAAACTTGCTACTTCTGACAGAAAACTTGCTATCATAAACGAAAAAATTGTTACTTCTAAGAAAAGTTTGGTATCTTTTACAGAAAACTTGTTAGTTATAACAAAAAATTTGTTATCACTGACGAAAAATTGTTACTTCTAAGAGAAATTTGATAGTTGTAACTAAAAATCTGTTAGTGTTAAGGAAAAACTATTACTTCGATGAGAAATTTTTTAGTGTTAAGGAAATCTTGCTACTTTTGACAGAAAACTTTTTATCATGAACGGAAAAAAATTATACTTCTACGAAAAATTTGATAGTTTTAAGTAGAAGTTTGTTAGTAGGCTATTGAGGAAAAACTTGTTACTTCGAAAAGCAAATTTGTTCGTGTCGAGGAATGTTGCTACTTCTGACAGAAAACTTGTTATCATAAACGAAGATATCGTTATTTCTAAGAAAAATTTGGTCTCTTTAAAAGAAAACTTGCTACTTCTGACAGAAAACTTGTTATCACTGACGAAAAAATGGTTACTTCTAAGAGAAATTTGATAGTATTAAGTAAAAGTTTGTTAGTTTTGAGGAAAAAGTTGTTACTTCGAAGAATAAATTTGTTAGTCTGAAAGGAAAACTTGCTACTTCTGACAGAAAACTTGCTATCATAAACGAAAAAAATTTTACTTCTAAGAAAAATTTGGTTTCTTTGACATAAAACGTGTTAGTTCTAACAGAAAATTTGTTATCATTGACGAAAAATTGTTACTTCTAAGAGAAATTTGATAGTTATAACTAAAAATCTGTTAGTGTTAAGGAAAAAACTATTACTTTGATGAGAAAATTTGTTAAAGTTAAGGAAAACTTGCTACTTTTGACAGAAAACTTTTTATCATGAACGGAAAAAAATTATACTTCTACGAAAAATTTGATAGTTTTAAGTAGAAGTTTGTTAGTATTGAGAAAAAACTTGTTACTTCGAGGAGAAAATTGTTCGTGTTAAGGAAAACTTGCTACTTCTGACAGAAAACTTGTTATCATAAACGAAAAAATTGTTACTTCTAAGAAAAATTTGGTATCTTTAGCAGAAGACTTGTTACATGTTACAGAAAACTTGTTATCACTGACGAAAAATTGTTACTTTTAAGATAAATTTGATAGTGTTAAGTAAAAGTTTGTTAGTATTAAGGTAAAAGTTGTTACTTCGAGGAGAAATTTTTTTAGTGTTATGGAAAAATTGCTACTTCTGACAAAAAACTTGTTATCATAAACGAAACAATTGTTACTTCCAGACAAATCTGGTATCTTTGGCAGAAAACTTGCTACATCTTACAGAAAACTTGTTATCACTGACGAAAAATTGTTACTTCTAAGAGAAATTTGATAGTATTAAGTAAAAGTTTGTTAGTGTTAAGGAAAAAGTTGTTACTTCGAAGAGAAAATTTGTTAGTTTGAAAAGGAAAACTTGCTACTTCTTAAAGAAAACTTGCTACCATAAATGAAAAAATTTTTACTTCTAAAGAAAAATTTGGTATCTTTAACAGAAAACTTGTTAGTTCTAACAGAAAATTTGTTATCAATGACGCAAAATTGTTACTTCTAAGAAAAATTTGAAAGTTATAACTAAAACTCTGTTAGTGTTAAGGAAAAAATATTACTTTGATGAAAAAATCTATTAGTGTTTATGAAAACCTACTACTTTTGACAGAAAACTTCTTATCATGAACGGAAAAAAATTATACTTCTACGAAAAATTTGATAGTTTTAAGTAGAAGTTTGTTAGTATTGAGGAAAAAGTTGTTACTTCGAAGAGAAAATTTGTTAGTGTTAAGGAAAACTTGCTACTTCTGACAGAAAACTTGTTATCATAAACGAAACAATTTTTACTTCGAAGAAAAGTCTGGTATCTTTGGTACAAAACTTGCTTCATCTTACAGAAAACTTGTTATCACTGACGAAAAATTGCTACTTCTAAGAGAAATTTGATAGTGTTAAGTATAAGTTTGTTAGTTTTAAGGTAAAAGTTGTTACTTCGAGGAGAAAATTTTTTAGTATTAAGGAAAAATTGCTACTTCTAACAGAAAACTAGTTATCATAAACGAAGAAATTGTTATTTCTAACAAAAATTTGGTATCCTTGACAAGGAACTTGCAACTTCTTACAGAAAACTTGTTATCACTGACGAAAACACTCTTACTTCTAAGAGATATTTGATAGTTTTAAGTAGAAGTTTGTTAGTATTGAGGAAAAAGTTGTTACTTAGAAGAGAAAATTTGTTATAGTGAAGGAAAACTTGATACTTATGACAGAAAACTTGTTATCATAAACGTAAAAATTGTTACTTCTAAGAAAAATTTGGAATCTTTGGCAGAAAACTTGCTACTTCTTACAGAAAACTTGTTATCACTGACGAACAATTGTTACTTCTAAGAGAAATTTGATAGTTGTAACTAAAACTCTGTTAGTGTTAAGGAAAAAATTGTTAATGTGATGAGAAAATTGTTTAGTCTTAAGGGAAACTTGCTGCTTTTGACAGAAAACTTTTTATCATGAACGGAAAAAATTATACTTCTAAGAAAAATTTGATTGTTTTAAGTAGAAGTATGTTAGTATTGAGGAAAAAGTTGTTACTTCGAAGAGAAAATTTGTTAGTGTTAAGAAAAACTTGCTACTTCTGACAGAAAACTTGTTATCATAAACGAAAAAATTATACTTCTAAGAAAAATCTGGTATCTTTGGCAGAAAACTTACTACTTTTTACAGAAAACTTGTTATCACTGACTAAAATTGTTACTTCTAAGAGAAATTTGATAATTTTAAGTAAAAGTTTGTTTGTATTAAGGTATAAAATGCTACTTCGAGGAGAAACTTTTTTTAGTGTTAAGGAAAAATTGCTACTTCTAACCAAAAACTTGTTATCATAAACGAAGATATTGTTATTTCTAAGGAAAATTTGGTATCCTTGACATGAAGCTTGCTACTTCTAACAGAAAACTCGTTATCACTGACGAAAAAATTTTTACTTCTAAGAGATATTTGATAGTAATAAGTAAACGTTTGTTAGTATTGAGAAAAAAGTTATTACTTCGAAGAGAAAATTTGTTAGTGTGAAAGGAAAACTTGCTACTTCTGACAGAAAACTTGCTATCCTAAATGAAAAATTGTTACTTCTATGAAAAATTTGGTATCTTTGACAGAAAACTTGTTAGTTCTAACAGAAAATTTGTTATCATTTACGAAAAATTGTTACTTCTAAGAGAAATTTGATAGTTGTAACTAAAACTCTGTTATTGCTAAGGAAAAAATTGTTACTTTGATGAGAAAATTTTTTAGTGTTAAGGAAAACTTGCTACTTTTGACAGAAAACTTTTTATCATGAACGGAAAAAAATTATACCCCTAAGAAAAATTTGATAGTTTTAAGTGGAAGTTTGTTAGTATTAGGGAAAATGTTGATACATCGAAGAGAAATTTGAGTGTATTAAGAAAAAGTTTGTTAGCATTAAGGGAAATGTTGCTACTTCAAAGAGTAAATTTGTTAGTGTTAAGGAAATCTTGCTTCTGCTGACAGAAAATTTGTTATCATAAACGAAAAAATTTGTTACTGCTAAGAAAAAACTGTTACTTCTAACAAATTGTGCAAATATTAAATATGAGTTTCTTATGTTTTAAGTATTTTTTCATGTCATTCGAAGACATGTAGAAAAAAAAGTTGTAAAATATATCATGTTAAAAAAATAAAATTAAAAAAAATTGAAAAAAAATACTATGATAAAAAAATTAGAAAGTTCAAAGAAGAGGGGCCCTCCTGAGTCTCAAGCGCGCAAAATAAAGTATTAAAAATGGGGGAGGGCCAAAAAGTTGGGGGGAGGGGGGCCCTTCTGTGTCTCAAGCATGCAAAAAGTATTAAAAAAATGAGGGAGGGGGCAAAAAGTTGAGGGGGGGAGCCCTTGGGGGTTTGGGTAGGGAACCATACAACACTGTTCAAATTGAACTTGTGTATTATAACGACCACAGAGTTTCATCCCAATCATCCTCTAAAATGTCTCAAACTGTTTCACCCAAAAAATCCCTAAAATGTTGATTAATTTTTTTTCGCTCAAATAATCCCCTAAAAGTAATTTCAGAATGTTCCTTTGTTTCGGCATCCCTGCACTGTCACATTCGAAATTCCCAGGAAACCATTTCCCACGTAAAATATATTCAATCTGTCTTGATCTCGTTTGAATTTCTGAAAATTTATCTAAGGTGTTCCTAGTTACACTATTAAGGTTTCGAAAGAATATTAATTTATCTCTGACACTAAAGACCAGAGAAGCCATATTTAAAATAGAATATTAATTTATCTCTGACACTAAGTAGAGAAGCCATATTTAAAAATAGAATATTAATTTATCTCTTACACTAAAGTAGAGAAGCCATATTGTTTCTTAATCCCCTTATGATATATTAGAATTTCCCGTCGATTACGCAATCAATTTCCCAGAAATCTAGTCCCCTTCGTGAATCAATAACATTGTACCGTTAATATTCAGTGCGCATGTGCATTTTCCACGCAGTATTTCCATGTTCCCTGATTGACCTTGAAAAAGGTACTTTTAAAATACCAAATAGTATCTTTCTTATCCGGCATTGATCTATACTCCCGTCACGAGTCAGCAAACACAACCATGAATAAATTATGTGTATGCTTTATGTAATTGCCCATTCCTACTATTGACATAATTCGTGGTCAAGACAATCTTGACAAAATTAAATAAAAAAACAAGTTTTTTCAACTGAAAATAAGTAGCAACATTAAAACTTAAAACGAACAGAAATTATTACGTATATGAGGGGGTTCGCCCCCTAGTCGATGCTTTGCTTGACTGGGGAGTAGGGCTCATGATGAGTAAGGAAGCCTCTAAGTCTTGTTTAGGCTGGGAAGGTACTAATAATAGAATACTAGTTGCTCATTTTATGACTAAAACGTTCAGGGTATCAGTTATAGTAGTATATGCCCCTGTAGAACCGACTGACGGAGATACTAGTGACTCATATGAATTTTACTTACAGTTGCAGTTACAGGAATGTAAAGAAAGTGGAGAAAGCATTGAAATATGAACTAAGGAGGTGTGAAGTGAAATTGCGATAATTTAGTTCCTACTGTTTCTAGAAAAGTGAGGATCTGGAAGATGCAGCTAGACGGCATAATAGTAAAATATTATACTGGCATGTCAATAAATTGAGAGGGAGTAGTCAGTCCGGACTTGGCCTAGTTAAAGATAGGAATGGGACCACAATTAGCGATAAGGAAAGAATTAAAGAGAGATGGGCAGAACATTTTGAGAATTTGCTAAACCAAGATAGAGTTGCTGGAAAAGATTTAGAGGAAAATGAAAAAGTGTGTGATACCTTGGATGTGATGGAAGATTTGATCTGTGAGGATGAATTAACTACAGTACTAAAAGGATTAAAAAATAATAAGGCTCCAGATGCTGATAGGGTAGTAAATGAGTTTCTTAAATAGGGTGGCTCTGAGGTTAGAAATAAGTTACTGAAGATTATGAATATGATTTTTGAAAAAGGGTAAGTACCAAATGATTTTAGGAAAACATTAATTAAGCCACTTCATAAGAAAGGTGATAAAAGTGTATGTGGTAATTATCCAGGCATTAGTCTGATCTCGGTAGGCAGCAAATTACTTAGTAATATGAGACTTTTTAGACTGAGAGATGCCGTAGACAAAGTTTTAAGAGAAGAAAAGAGCGGTTTTAGAAAAGGTAGAGGATGCGTCGATCAAATTTTCACTCTTAGATTAATAGTTGGGAAGTGCCTGAGTTGTCAAACACCTTTGGTCCTTAGTTTTATAGATTGTGAGCAAGCGTTCGATTCTGTTGATAGAAGAGCTTTGACAAAGGTTTTATCCTTGTATGGTATACCAGACAAATACATTAAAGTGATTAGCGCTATGTACGAAAATAACACTGCTGCGGTTAAGGTAGGAAATGAGGCTAGCAGCTGGTTTTGTATTAAATCAGGAGTTAAGCAGGGTTGTGTTCTATCCCTCTTTATATGGATTATTTTGATGGACTTTGTATTAAGGAGCACAGGAAAGGCAATGGGAGACCACGGAATCAAATGGGGAGGAAAAAGGCCCCTGGACTTAGATTATGCTGATGATTTATGCATCCTAGAAGAAAGTGTGAGCAAAATGAATGAGCTTTTAGAGGTATTGCGAGTTCAGGGTGCTAGAATAGGTTTGAAAATCAATGTTAAGAAGACTCAGTCACTAAGGCTAGGAATAAGTGAGGATGAAAAGGTGACGTTGTATAATGAAAAGATTGATCAAGTGGGCAGCTTCATTTACCTTGGTAGTATTATTAGTGAAGATGGCGGGAGCAGTGAAGATGTTAAAAGTAGAATAGCTAAGGCTTAAGGTGTTTTTTCACAATAAAAAAAAGTTTGGAAGAACAGGAAGATAAGTCTTCAAACCAAGATTAGAATATTAGAAGCTACAGTGACGACAGTAGTCAAATATGACTCTAACGCATGGGCGCTTCGAAAAGCGGATGAAGATTTGCTAGATGTTTTCCAGAGAAATTACTTAAGGATTGTTCTGGGCAATCGGCTGATTGACCGTATTTCAAACAATAGGCTGTACGAAAAATATGGTTCAATACCACTCTCTAGGGCTATAATGAAAGAAAGTTTGAGATGTCTAGGGCACGTTGCCCTAGCACGATGGCTAGGGCAGATTGTTCTTTTCGGCCAACCGTCTAGGGCTAAACAGAAAGCAGGCCGTCCTCGGCTGGGGTGGGAGGACGTCCTAAAGAAAGATTTAAAGAAAATGGGAACTTCGTGGGAGGGTGTAAAAAGGGAGGCTTCGAATAGATTGGGATGGAGGATGAGCGTGCGTAGCTGCGTCAAATCCTTCAACATTTTTAAAATAGTATGTTGCTTGAACGGATTTCTGTACAAGAAAACTAATGTCATATACTTCAATCAGCTAATTAAGAAATGTTGACCAATGTTAAAAAAAAACTATATTTGTCTTGGTTGAATAGTTACTTTTCTTGCCACATTTGAAAGCTTAGAAAGTAGCAAAGGGGAAGCTTCAATATCTTTGGCGATAGGACTTGGTAACCGTCACACATTTGAAGCACTTTTCAATTTTAATTAAACTTCAATTTGAAACTGCTGCTTTCCTGCTCGAACGGAGCATTCCAGTCAAAAGCAAAAACTTGGCTCAACGGAAAGAATGCTAGGCTGGTCAACTTCAGATAGTCTACTCCAACATAAACTGTTGAAGCTTTATTGTAACTTATGCACTCTAGGCCCTTGCTCTATTACCACCGAAAACCATCCATTTTAGCCCCAGGCAGGAATTAATCCAGTTAATCCAATTGGCTTTCCAAAAAGCCATATTATATTCATCAATCCTCCTAATTTTCACCCTTTCTGTAAAGGCCAAGTTAGACCCTTATCACTTTCTAGGAATAAGCTAAAATTGGCAAACTAGGAAAAAGAAACAGGACAAAGCCAAAGTGTTACTCCTGCAGCACATTAACGATCGATAATAAGCAAGGACAATTACACGGTGGCTATAACCAAAACCAAAAAACAGTGCATCAGCTATGAATTCCCTCTAAAGTGTGAAAAATCTCATAAAGATCGTTAGTTTCCTCTTAGATAACCGCTGTAGTAGTTTCAAGAATTTTTTTTCTTCCAAAATTGGACCCACCAAATACAACCTGGCTCTACCATTCAAACATGTTGGGGGTCCTTTGCTTCAATAAAACAATGGATACGGACCTGAGAATAAGAAACTGACTTATAAATTAGAATTGAGCAAAGGATAGGCCACCCACACACAAAGAGTAATTGGAATTTTTATTTTAAATGTAGTATAATTGCCTTCCTTTAAAACAGCGTGGTAAATTAAAATGTCTTTAACCGTCTTTCGTACCATCTCATTCTTTTTATTGGTATTGATCATGTTTAATCTAAGCTTCACCAAGAAAAAAGTATGGTAAGATTCTAGTTTAGGGGCTTCTTGCTACCTTGGCAAATAGTTGGGTTATATAACCAGATATATTGATGTTCAAAACCTATAAATTGGAATTGAGTAAAGGCATGAAGCTCAAAACACTTTTCTTCAGCATCATTGTAACAGCAGATCTATTTTACAAAATTCCACTCTTATAATATAAATATTTCTCAAGGTCATCAATGGTCAGTGCCTTCTGGAGGGAGAAGAAGTGCTTCACAATGTTATCTCAGGGGATCATTCAGGCTCTGGATGCATTCCTGAGAGTTTCATTTAGTGAAATCAACTATTTTCCAAAATAAGTCCAAAAAGTCCAAAAAAAATAAGTTCCAAAAAGTCCAAAACTAGGATTTTCCCTAAAGTGTTAAGTGGAGGGGGGGGGGGTATAAAAAAATTTTCTGCATTAAATCTATTACCTTTCAAATTTAGCTTCAAGACTTTTGATCTGCACTTGTTTGTGCCGCCTCCATTAGCGTCTTCAAAATATCTTTTTGACTATTCAATTGTTCTTTAAGCAGTGTCCATTCTTCCTTTAGATGATTTCCGACCATTTCTGACCATTCTGTCGTTTGATCCCTGACTATCTGCAGAATTGCTGGATCCTTGGCTAAATCTTCACTTCTAGGAATAAAGTCATCAGCAGCTACAGAACTGACTGGTTTATTATACGTGTAAATATTAATGATAGTTCAACCGTTTTATTATATGATCTTAAAAGTTCATCGAATTGAAGTTTAGTTTTTGAATGTAATTTTATTTTTATTACATACGGTATTGGAGGTGGGATCTTGGAACAGAGGACTGGGATTAGATTTAAGTTTACTTGACAAATTGTAGGGGGAGGTGCTAATAAGTTATGATTTAGATTTGCAATTTTATATCTCTAAAATTATTATTTCTGTAAATTATTTTTGCAGAGTAACCTCATAGGAGGGAAAAAGGAAGGAAAATTATTTTTACAATGGAACACATTTGCAATGGAACTTCATAGGAGGGTCAATTTATTATCAAGAGCTGTAGAGATCTGAAACATTTTAAGATAAAATTTCAAACATTTTAAGATAAAATTTATTCATAATAGAATATATATAATAAAACAATTTACAAGTCCCCCAAAGGCTTCTTGGCCAGTAAAATAGGAGGAACACATAAGAGTCACTTACTCAGAGCAAAAAGGTCACTTACTCACAGAATATATAGGATAAATATATAGAATAAAAAATTCAAATCAAATAGATAAGTTAAATAGATCAAACTGAGTCCAATAAGTCCTGAGCAAAAGAGAGAGAGAGAGAGAGAAAAAAAAATAAGAAAGAACTAACTTTTGCGAAGCCAAAACTTTTTTATTGCAAATTTTTGAACAACCTATGGGTAGAAAGGGTTTCAGCATATAAAGTATACTTAAAAGATATATATATATATATATATATATATATATATTATATATATATATATATATATATATATAGTATATATATATATATATATATATATATATATATATATATATCTATATATATATATATATATATATATATATATAATATATATATGTGTGTGTGTATATATATATATAATATATATATATATATATATATATATAGATATATATATATATATATATATATATATATATATATATATATATATATATATATATATATATATATATATATATATATATATATATTATATATATATATATATATATATATATATATATATATATATATATATATAGTACCAGGCCTCGGCACTCTGCACGTTTCAGGCTTCTATATATGGATTCTTCTATATATATATAAATATAGATATATATAATATATATATATATATATATATATATATATATATATATATATATATATATATATATATATATATATATATATATATATATATATATATATATATATAATATATATATATATATATATATATATATATATATATATATATTATATATATATATATATATATATATTATATATATATATATATATATATATATATATATATATATATATTATATATATATAATATATATATATATCTATATATATATATATATATATATATATATATATATATATATATATATATATATATATATATATATATATATTATATATATATATATATATTATATATATATATATATATATATATATATATATATATATATGTCTATGATAAAGTAGTGAAGGTAACTTAAGTTTTTGTAATCGTGCCGGGTAATCCAGACGTTTGAATCCTTTTATATATTTTGTGGCCTTTTGTTCAATGGATACAAAGGCAGCTGGATTAGAATGACAGTCTTTTTCTTCTTCTTTTCTCTCTCTCTCTCATTTTTTTTTTTTTTTTTTTGCCAAGTAATTACTTCTAAAACATTATTACAAAACTTGTTTGGCACTGAGGACGACTTGGCGGAGGTCCTTGTCGAAATATTTGCTTATATTTTGTCATCTTCATGGTTCGCTGGCTGACAAAATCCTCGTTTTTTCACCCTTTTTGATTTTATTTTTCATTTTGTTACTTTCTCTCCTCTCTGAGTTTCATTTGATATATATATATATATATATATATATATATATATATATATATATATATATCATATATAATATATTATATATATATATATATATATTATATATATATATTATAATAGATATATATATATATATCTATATATATATCAAATGAAACTCAG
>CM051262.1:50960774-51163274 GCA_027921565.1 Artemia sinica | reverse complement strand
TCTATTCATTAAAAACGTATTGGCTTATTTTGTATATTTCTTGAAAAGCATTGCTTCTTTCTTTTGATAGTGTATATAGTTCCAGTATTGTCAGAAAAAATGCTGCTTCAATACGCAGTTACAAAATTATTAAATTTACCTTTCTAAAGAGGAACGGTTCTTCGTTATAAATAGGATTCAAACCGTTTGCTGGAATTAGCCTTGTCCGGAATTCTTTCCGAATTGTATCTGTAGGCAATCCATACATGTCCACTTCAACGTAAGTCCCCACCTTGTTGCTGGATAAAAATTGACCTGCAATAACCTGAAAATGTATTTAAAAATCATATTAGTAAACAAATATATACATTTGTAAAAATTTTTACAATTTGTAAAAATTGTATATAAATTTAACATATATACGTAGTCACATACTTTATATTCTTTAATAAAACAAAATATATTTATTGTCTGTTTGTTAATCAAGTTTGCGTACACATATACCGTGTAAATACATGTTACTCGTTACATACTGTATATGTATAACAAATAAAATGCGTTTACACAGTATTTGTTTACACAAACTTTTGTAACAAATAAACAATAAATATATTTGTTTTATTAAAGAATATAAATAAACAAATTATGCTCAAACATGATATTTGTTATAAAGCCTGATACCTCTGCGAAGGTATTCCTGAATTGCAAGTGATCTATACACGAGCTGTAGATATAACTTACCACCAAAGTGGTTTGCTTTTTAGGAGGTTTATTTTTAAAAATCAAAATACTTGTGAAAATAAAGAGCGGAGATACTAATGAGTTACCTAAATCCTGGCAACTTCTGTTATTTTCATTTTGTGTTTAATGAATTATGCGTTACAACAATAAAAATTTCAAATTTAAAAATGTCCTTATGTCATGGACGGTGAAAGATTGCTGAGAGCCTTATAAATTTCACTTTTATTTTCTGTAGGCTACTATAGGAATAATTTTTTTTGCATGACATTTCCGTTTTCAGTAAATGGCTAGTTTTTCAAAATTCTAAAAATGTGCGGAAATATATTTTGTCAGTTAATTTGAGCTAGCTTTATAGATATATGTTACATAGGCTGCAAAGCTGTAATTCATGTTTGTTTTAAGTTTCGGTTTCACTCTTTACTTTCATCAGATTTTTTTTGAATTAACACTTACTTAATTTTTTTTTTAGTACACAAAATAAACCTGAAAAAGACCATTGTCTGACTAAGCCAGTGATACAAAAAAAAAAAAGAAAATAAGGCCAGCATGAGTTTTGTTAAAACCGGGAACTAAATAAAGGTTTTATGCTTAACGTCTCTAAGACTTTCCCTCGAAACCTGTGTTTTCTTTAGTTAAGAATGACGGGGTCCGCTGTATTTCTCCCGAATAAAACTCAGAAAATACCCCCCCCCCAATTGAAAATTCCCCTCCAACGGAAGCTTCCTCGAAAAAATTCCCCTCCATGAAAACTCCCTCTCCCTTTAAAAATTCCCCTCCATAAAAATCCCTGCCCCTGGAAAAATTCCCCCTACTGAAAGTTCCTTACTCCCTGGAAAATTCCCCACAAACTTAAAATTTAGCAGCCAACGGGAAATTAAGACAACAAAGAGTATAATAAGAGTACCATGGGGTGATAACTCCCTTTTTATTGACCAAAAATATTCCTGACACTTATTTCAAAGCTTCAATTAATAAAACTAATTTGCTTCATATTTTATACTATATACAATGATGTATAAGTGCACATAATCTATTATGATAGAGGAACGGTGGTTCACTTTGTAATCGAGGGAGGGGGGCATATGCCTTAAAAAGTGGATTTTAATGTCCAAACATCGTAACCCTCATTGAGCATTTAGAAAATTCATCCCCTTCCTCATTATTTTAGTGTATAAAAACTGCTTACTTTACTTGGATGAAGGAACAGCCTCCCTGGCTACGTCAAGGACCTTAACTGAAGGTGGAGTTAAAGTTAAAGTTTAGTTAAATTTAGGATTGTCAATTGCTACCTGAAGGTTCTTGCGATTTTTATTGGAGGAGGGCTTGAGGTTTGTATGATTATAAGGGCTCAATTACCTGTACTTGACATTGAGCAGCAATAACACCATCTACCGGGCTTTCAGCAAAAGGATCAAATGCTTTGTCTGGTCGACGCATAAAATCTGGCTTCAAAAGGTAGCCACAATTCCCATTGTACTCAAATTTACCTTGATTTAACTGGAATGGTAAATCAGGAGTCTGGTAATTTAATGAGACCATTTGACAACCAGCGTTCCAAAACACCTAGAATAACAAAAGCCAGTTGAAATTGTCAATCAAAGATGCCAAAAAAAGGAGTGTAGCAAAATAGCAATTCAATTTGATGTTTCGCAAGATATTGTGAAAAATCAAATTGAAAAATCACAATATATTGGGATTCTCGTTGGAAGACTTGGAGTGTACACGAAAAAAGAGAAAGAATGATGAACAGAATACTTTGGATGAGTTGACAACGAGATGAAAGAGAAAGAAAATGCAAAGGTAGAAAAAAGAGGGAAAAAAGCACGCATGAGAAAGAAAGATAGGAAAGAAAGAAGAAGATTGAAACTTGGTAAGTTCAAACAACCTATCAAGGTTGTTGTGAATACAAAGACAACAATATTGTGTCAGTTTGTACGATGAAGATACGTAGACAAAAGAAAAAAAGGGACCATACGGAAAAAGAGTGGAACAGTTAAAAAAAAGAAAATAGGAAAATTAAATTGCGCACAAAAATAATCGTTACGATGACAAAAGTTCAATCCAACCGTAGTGACACGAACCGAGATGTATATATATACACATCATATACATATATATATATATATATATATATATATATATATATATATATATATATATAGAGAGAGAGAGAGAGAGAGAGAGAGAGAGAGGGAGAGAGAGAGAGAGAGAAAGAGAGAAGAGAGAAAGAAAAGTTACCTGAGGCATGTAATTTGATGAATCGGCCCGGGTACCCTTTGGATAAATACGACTCATCTGTCTTTTATTGTAATTGACAAATTCGATAGCTGATGTTTTCAGAAGATTCAACCCCGCTGTTTCAGAGAAAGACGACATATTGTGATGAACATTCTTCTCTAAAAAAGGATGTGAACGGTTACCAGAAAAACTAGGCTAATTGTATGTACAATAATATGAGAATATAGAGTACTGACCTTTATTTTAAATAACAGTAAGGTTGCACTCACAAATATGATAAATAATGGTTGCTCTATATAAGACATAATCCCTTTCACCTTCATGGTGTAAATGCCCTTCTTTGGAAATCCCTTCCTTTGAAATACATTTGTTCGAGTTTCCTCCTTCGAACACTACCTGTGTCGGCAATTTTTGAATGTGGACAATGAGGGGGGTGGGGTGAGGTGGGAACAGAATGGCGGAAAATACGGCGAAAACTTAATTTTATTCTTTCAGGCTCGGAATTTCCAAATGTACCGAGATTTACCATTTACCTATAATTCATCTGTTATGGAATGACTTGATGATCCCCATTTCCGAAACAAATTCTTGCGTACATATCTGTAGGTGGTAGAGGTAACTTTGGCAATACATTTTTACTACTTACAAGCTATTTTATAGCCTAAAATATTTACTTTTGGCAAATTGAAAGCTAAGCAATTCTAAACATAAGCAGAAATATAAGAGCGGCTAAGAGAGAGGCAAACGGACAAAAGCCCAGTTGATCTTTATTTTCAGAAAAAAGAAATAATGCACACAAAGCTGGAAAACAGATAAATAAGTAAAAAAAAGAACATACAAAAAATCACAATGGGAATGCTATCTGTACTGCTACACAACTTACGCGATGCATGCTCGAAACTTTGAAATTTCACAGGTTGTGCATAGTTAATCATTGAAGATAGCCATGGATGCACATTAGTTGTTGATCCAGAATAATTTATTGGTGGTGCATCACCACCTTCACCAGGAGGAACCTCGCCAGGAGGTGCCTCACCTGGAGTATCTTCCTGAATAATAAAAATGAACTTAATAAGGCATCAACAACACAAAATGCTGCAGTAAGCTGTCATTACTGTAAATAGGCATAGAAAAGGGTTAGACTGGTCATGCTGGAATAGTGTTCGTATAGCTCAACTCCCGTTTGACTCGACCACACTCAACTCATTCTATTCCAATGAACCCTCGTTCAACTTAAGCCCTATTCAACTCATCCTACGTTCAAATCTACCCCCATTTAACTCAACCACTGTACAACTCAGTCCCCTTGAAACTCAATCCCCGTCAAACTCAACTCCGTTTAACTCAACCCCCATGCAACTCAACCCAAATTCAACTCGAGCGTCGTGCTATTCAACCCTCATTTCATTCAACCTCATTTAACTCAACCCCCATGTAACTCAACCTTCATTTAACTCAGCCCGATTTAACTCACTCAAACCCCATTTAACTCAATCCTCTATTTAACTCAACACCATTTGATTCAACCCCTATTTGACTCAATACTCACTAAAATTGGCCAATGAATAAGTTGGAACTAGTGTTGATTAGAAGCTCAAAATTTGATATTCGCTTTGCTCGTGGTTTCAACCTATGTTCCACAGCCCTAAACCTAAGGTTTAAATTTTTGTGTTAAAAAATTTTGTGGTTAATTTATCGAACTTTCAATTAATTCGCAAGCTGAAAGATAAGCATACCATTCGATTTACCATCTAAAGTTCTTTCCAATGCGGTGGCGATTATTGTAAAATAATCGCCACCGCATAATTACGTTTCAACTTTTTATTCCTTCCTGCCCAGCATTTTATGACAGCTTTCAATTACCTATCAGCTTTCAAACACCTCTTTACAATGTTTCAGTGCCCTGTTAGTGCTTGAGAAAGAAAAAAAGAAAAAAAGGAGGCTTATCAGCGTTTTAAGCTCTTTCAAAATACCCATAAATTTGATTCCACAATACCTTTACTATGAATCGAGATAATAGGTATCATTCCTCAATCAGCAATAAGGACAAATTCTTTTTACCACACATTTTTTTGCTACCGTGTTTTTAAGCTTCTGGTTACTATGGACCGTGGTTTACTCTGCACTAGGTTGTAGTTATTGCTGCTAATATGAAATTGAAGTGTAATAGGAGTCTGGGCATGCACATTCTTGCTACTTTGAATCTATAGCCTACGACAGAAGGATAAATATTTATTATATATATATATATATATATATATATATATATATATATATATATATATATATATATATATATATATATATATATATATATATATATATATAATATATATATATATATATATATATATATATATATATATATATATATATATATATATATATGTATATATATATATATATATATATATATATATATATATATATATATATATATATATATATATATATATATATATATATATATATATATATATATATAATATATATATATATATATATATATATATATATATATATATATATATATATATATATATAAAATATATATATATATATATATATATATATATATATAATATATATATATATATATATATATATATATATATATATATATATATATATATATATATATATATATATATATATATATATATATATATATATATATATATATAAATATATAAATATATATATATATATATATATATATATATATATATATATATATATATATATATATATATATATATATATATATATATATATATATATATATATATATATATATATATTAATTAGTAGTCAGTTTATGAATCCTTCAGGGCGTTCCAAGAAAAGATATATTTTGAAGTACTGGGTCTTCAACAAAAACAAAAGCGGTCACTTTTTTCTATCCTTAATGTTCTACCTTTAAATAAATTATACAAAACAATTTAATTCAGCACATACCAGGACTTTATTTTATTGAAGAAGCATCAAAACTATTATCCATATTGTAGTTATAACAAACTGTTAAGCTCTTCTTAGGTTCAATTCGCTGGTTTAGTAGCACTATCGTTTTTTTATTTTCAAAAATTAACTTTAACTGGGAGCACAAATTTCCTAATATCTCCGTCAAACTTTATGAAAGCAAACCATTTCATCTTTGTGCTCTCGTACCCATTACTTCAATTACCCATTACTTCAATGAAATTTTATCTTAAAATGTTTCAGATCTCTACAGCTCTTGATAATAAATTGACCCTCCTATGAAGTTCCATTGCAAATGTGTTCCATTGTAAAATAATTTTCCTTCCTTTTTCCCTCCTATGAGGTTACTCTGCAAAAATAATTTACAGAAATAATAATTTTAGAGATATAAAATATATATATATATATATATATATAATATATATATATATATATATATATATATATATATATATATATATATATATATTATATATATATATATATATATATATATATATATATATATATATATATATATATATATATATATATATATATATATATATATATATATATATAGATATATATATATATATATATATATATATATATATATATATTATATATATATATATATATATATATATATATATATATATATATATATATATATATATATATTATATATATATATATATATATATATATATATATATATATATATATATATATATATATATATATATATATATATATATAATATATATATATATATATATTATATATATATATATATATATATATATATATATATATATATATATATATATATATATATATATATATATATATATATATATATATATAGATATATATATATATATATATATATATTATATATATTATATATATATATATATATATATATATATATATATATATATATATATATATATATATATATATATATATATATATATATATATATATATATATATATATATGACAAAATCCTCGTTTTTTCACCCTTTTTGATTTTATTTTTCATTTTGTTACTTTCTCTCCTCTCTGAGTTTCATTTGATATATACATATATATATATATATATATATATATATATATATATATATATATATATATATATATATATATATATATATATATATATATATATATATATATTAATTAGTAGTCAGTTTATGAATCCTTCAGGGCGTTCCAAGAAAAGATATATTTTGAAGTACTGGGTCTTCAACAAAAACAAAAGCGGTCACTTTTTTCTATCCTTAATGTTCTACCTTTAAATAAATTGTACAAAACAATTTAATTCAGCACATACCAGGACTTTATTTTATTGAAGAAGCATCAAAACTATTATCCATATTGTAGTTATAACAAACTGTTAAGCTCTTCTTAGGTTCAATTCGCTGGTTTAGTAGCACTATCGTTTTTTTATTTTCAAAAATTAACTTTAACTGGGTGCACAAATTTCCTAATATCTCCGTCAAACTTTATGAAAGCAAACCATTTCATCTTTGTGCTCTCGTACCCATTACTTCAATTAACTATCTTTGGAATTCTCGTATTCATCTTTGGAATCCTGAAGCAATCATCCAGAAATTCCCAAATAAATGTAGAAAACATGATAAAAGCATGCAGCATGCTGAAAAGTATAATAGCACTAAACCCTCTGCTGTAGTAAATCCTGGAAATTTGACTGGCTCAGCATAGTTGACCATAGAAGACAGCCATGGATGAACTCGGTTTGTTCCTCCCTTATACTCGTACATTTGTAAGAATCGTTCTTCGAAGCTCAGTGATCTGGATTCTGTACTGTTAGGGTCACACACATCCTGTAAGATCTGTAGAAGCTCATGTTTTTGTATACTTAAAAAAATCTTAAATTCTATGCAGCAGGCTCAAGAGCATTATCTTACTTTATATACTCGGTAAAATGTACATAAAACGTAGCCAATTACTAATCTGGGAACAATTACATGATGCTGTATCAGAATTAGGGATGGGGAAGCCCCTATTGTGTCCCACCTACCAATTTTACCAAAACATACCCCCGACTTTAAACATGCTCGATCTCGGTAGGTATTACAGTTGGTAAATATGACCAGTCGGTCAATGAAATCCATTGCGTTCCCTCCACAAATGTTTTTGCGATAAACTGATCTATTTGTGTATCTCGGTAAACTTTAGCCTATTAAAATTATAAAACTAACCTTGGCGAGAGATTCAGAAAATTCAAACGTATGCTCCAGATGTCAGTAAATTGGTTTGAGGGCAAGCTATAGCACAATCCCCACTCTTTCTCAGCTAACAAACCCCATCTGGATTCATTCTTGTGAACACCTAACCCATATATCAAGTTATGAGTATAACTAACTGGGAGGTTGGAAAGGATCAATCCAGATGAATCAACCCTTAGGATCATGAACAAGCCATAAATTTATTGGCTCTGAAATAATAGGTGATATCCAAATGGCAGACTTGTAAAATATTAAGCATAAGTGTTTTCTTATATTAAGAAGCCTACTCTGAGCATTTGCTACGGGTGAAAAGTATTAACCGTAGCCTAAGGTATTTGTTCACCCTTTAAGTTAGTTTTAATTTGACGGTTTGATGCTTCTTGTTTTAGAAAATATTCACGTTCAGAAAAATGGATGGACTTTACGCTCAATCCGGTTTCCGAATGGTTGTTTCGTTTGTGTTTTGTTTTTCGGTTACTTTTTCTCTTTTGTTAATCGGCCATGCACAATGAAATTTTACTAATAGAAAAACTTAGCTAATGCTAATTTAAGCCAGTCAGAATTTTTAGTAGAATTTTCAGCCAATCAAAAAATTCTATGAAAAATCTGGTTGACTCAAATCAGCGTGGTATTAGTAAAATGTTATTGTGAATGAGCCTTAAGGCAAAAGTTAGTTTTCCCTCTTATTAGTATATATATTTTTTGGAGAATAGGAGACAGCTTAGCAAAGGTTTTCACCAGAATGTCTATTTTTTTTTCGTTATTCTATGGCTTAAAATTTTCGTTTTTGTTTCCTCTTTTTATTTTCTTTATGTTTTTCTTTATTCGTGTTTTTATTAAAAGAATTTAATTCTAGACTCCGAGGTCTATAAGGATGTTGAAGCGCAATTTGAAGGTTAAGAAAGTGGTAAACCATTATGTATCACCTACTTAAACACAGGGTTTATAGGGGTTATATTGACAATTTTGGACTAACATATTTGTGCGGTTTAGACCCTCTTCTTTTCCTCTTAAAAAGCCTTCCATGTACCCACCCTCCTAAATTTTGACTGTTTCAATACCTGAAGTATTTAGTTGCATATAGACTTCACATATTTCGATGGAAGTACTTCAGCATGTATAGTATTATACCATTTAACATAAATTAAATCATTGTTTTTGCAATATACATAGGTAGTTTGACAAACAGCCAACTAAAATTCAGAAGTATATTTTATTGTAAGGTGCAAAAGCTGGAAATTCGGAACGTTTAAGACTTATATATAAACAGTTTTGCCATCTAGTTTTCAACTGCTTCAAAAGTAGATGTCAATAACCATTTACTATCTACCAGAAAGCACTACAGAACTAATTTGAACACTACAGCTACCATCTACAGAACCATCTACCAGAAAACACAAAAACTCCCCCAAACACTGCCAATAATTTACCAGTAACTTATGATAAAAAAAAAATCAAAAAGATAGTCCAACTAAAAGGATAGCTAACCGATTACAGGAACATTAAACAGACAATAAACATTGTGAAAGTGGAAAATAAATTATAACTTGTGACATCAACAGTTGAGAACACCTGAGCTATATGAACTGGAAACCAGGATGTTATTAGATTTGAACTATTTCTTTTGTAATAGCAAGGTTCGCATCACCAATAGCTTCTTAACGATAAATTACTACTCTTTACATTGCTTAAGATTTGAATTACCCATACCTTCTTCTCTTCTGGAGGAGGGGCGGCAGGAGCATCTGCATCTTCTTTTTCTTCATCTTCAATGACAAACTGACCCTGTCTAAACAGTTCAAGTTCTATTTTCTCTACTTCAGGTTTGAGTCTTTTATTCTTGATTAGAATTTTCCTTTTCAACGCACTTGGGGGCGGAAGTGGGTGTCCAGGGTCAAGCTATAACAGAAACTTGAAGTTTACTTGACGTAAATATAATTAAGAACTACATGCAATTTGAATCGCCAAACAATTGGTTCAAACAAATTAATTTCTAAAACTAATAACGATTTCCTGACAAGTGGTCACACCACTAATTTTTCATCTCAAATGTCAGTTTAAGACAAATGTTGAAAATTGAATTTAAATATTTTACAAGCAAATTTTGACAATTAATATCCACACCTCACTATATAAACTTAATTCATTCTTCACCAAGCTGGTGCAACCAGGAGAAAAGACAATATAATAGATAAATTACTTTTAATTAGAATCATAATCCGCTTATTTTACTCCTACTTGACTAAACTAAATATGAGCATAGAACGCTATATAGCGTAGCATAACTTAGTTTAAAAAATGCACGAGCTTACTGCTCTAGCTACTACTGACTACTACTAAATACGCATTACTGCTACTAAATAAATACATAAAGTTATGAAAATTCTGACAAACATTGTAAGAATCATCAGTTTTAGGAATTGCCGCCGTTGCAAAATATCTTATGATTCTCTGCGTCAGATTGACAAAGTATCAGAATAACAAAGTCAAACATAGTATGGTACCTATGCGCAGCAAATTTTTGAGAAAATTATTAAAATGGTACGCTACTGTGTAAAAAAGGGTACTTTCGTATTATCCAGAACACACTATAAAGTTTGCTTTGTTTATCTGAGAAAACCGGTTTTTCTCTCGAACTCGGTTATAATTAGCTTATTTTTTCATGAAATAAACTAAAATGCAGGTTTTTTTGAATTAAATATTTAATGTGTAGAGGTAGTGAGGTTAGATATTTAATACAATGCGTTCTGGGTGGCCTGCTTTCCATAATTCTTTGTGGTAGCATATCTTCATTATATTTTGGTATATTTCATTATGATTAACCTATCTTCACTCCTCGAGTGTGTTCTGGAAGATACGCATGTACAAAAAAAAGCTCGACAAATGAGAATCTTATATTTCAAGAGGATTTTAAAATGAAAAAGCAAAATTAGTAGGCTTCCAGGAAAACTGTACCAGTGTTTATACTCTGCAGCAGTATTTTACGACCGTAGAGCTTAAATTATCATCTCAAAAAATAGAAATCACTTCATAAAAGAAAGAAACAAAGTTCATATTCAAGAATAAAATAAAAATACAATTCAGCTAAATTACTATAGGTCGAAAGACTTATGCACACTTTCTTTATTCATCATTTCACTTCTAAATTGCTAAAAATGGACTCGGAACTTCCTGCCATTTTTCGATTATGAAAGCAATTATTGTCGTCTGTAAAATATTTACTCAAACAGAAGTTTAAATTGAACAAAAGTACAAGTCTCGCGCATGAACAACCTCTTTAAGAAACTATTGAAGAAGTCGAGAAATCTATTTTGAGCATGGAATAACAACACCAATAAAACGCAAATATTAAAGAAAAAAACAGCTCAGGGATAAAAATAATAGCCGAAAAAATAATAGTAACTATTAATAATAATAACTATTAGGAAAATTGTTAAATAAACCAAGAAAAATTTAGAAAATATATCTTGAATAAAAGTTTTTATTCATAGAACAAAAAGAAAAAACGAACAAAAAACAGAACAAAAAAGCCAAAAAACGAGGACTTACAGGAAAGTCGGGTAGGGGTTCTTTGAGTAGAAGGTCTCCAAATATTTCATCGCAGTATTTTGCCAATTTATGTTGTTGAGCTTTGCAACAATGATTTTCAAACGAAAGAATAATTGGATAATCACTTGTTACAAATGCACAATCTCGAATAGCAACGATGGCGTCCTAAAAACAATTACATATAGCATAGAGCCTTACCAGAAAAAAGGCAAATACGTCGAAATCCATTTGAGGACGGGGGAATTTTAGGAGGGGGCATAGTTAGAGCTCTAAAACAAAAAACTTGGTGGTTACATATAAAAATTCAATATAATGGAAGAAATTTTCAAATCACAGGATTTGGAGAAGGGGAGTGACACCCTCCTCACTGTCTCCCACTCCAATCCACCAAAGAAGTATACAAGCTATAAAAAAAATAAAAGAAACGACTAATTCAGCTCCCCCTCCCGTGATTCTTAAAAATTAATTTTTACCCTCCTCCGATCGTGAACTGAGGTCACTGAACAAAAGTTATATTTCAGGGATGAAATGCTAACGGCCTTACGAATGATTAGATAAGTTGGCTATAGTTAAACACCGCAATTGCAATTTTTCACGGTTTGAACTTAAAATAGTAAGAGAGGAGCAATAAGTTCTAACAACCTTTTGAAAATATTAAAGGTTTAGTTATTTGCTGTCTTCGCTATAATTAAATCTTAATTGACATGGTGTAAATTACAGCGGCATGCAAATACGACCTTTCATATTTGTTACAAGATGACTGTATTGAACCTAAATCCCTTGGTGAAAGCAAGAGGTGCTGGAGGTAAACCTTCATTGGCACCACGACCCTTTTGTAGTCACGAGGCCTTCTCAGAGGAGCCCTCTTTTAGTCCGAAGAAAATATTTAAGATCGTAAAGATTTTTTCCCGAATACCAAGCTGAACACAAATAACCTTCCGTGGAAAAATTTTTATGTTAGTGTTAGTTGTAATAGTACTAGTAGTAGTAATAATTAATGCTAATAGAAGTTGTTAATAGTATTAGCATAGTGTTTTTTAACTAGAATTAATTATATTAATATTTTCGGCACTATTGGAAATTTTGATAACTATTGAAATAAAATATATTATCCAGCCTTTTTGTTATATTATATATCAAGAATGTTCTAAAAATTTATACCCGACACCCTAGACGGTCAAACATTTTGATCAAAGGTTTCCCTCAATCAATTGATTAAAGCATGATTGACCGATTGAGTCTAGGAACCGATTGAATAATTCAAACTTTCTATCGATCACCATCAACGCTTGACTCAAGCGTCAAACAGGTTCCTAGATGGTTAATCATGCTTTAATCAATTGATTGACGAAAGTTTTTGACCAAAATGATTGACCGTCTAGGGTGTCCTTTATAGTTATTCGGCTATACATTCTTAGAACATTCTTAATATATAACAAAATAAAAAGGCCGGATAATATATTTTATTTCAAAGGTTATCAAAATTTCCAATAGTGCCAAAATTTTGAAAAATTCAAATTAGCCTCCCCAGTTCCAATATAATTTCCCAGGATTGACGCCACTGAATACTCCCATTTAAATCTGGCAGAAAACAAGGATCCCAGTGTTAATTGCCCTCTTCCCTCCTCAACAAGAAGTTTCCTTGCAGTGCTCATAACTGAGAACCCGTAAAAACTCTACTTTAATTCATGATTTATCCCAATCTACTTTGACCACACTCCAAAAACATTTAGCAATTAGTAGTATTTCGGTAGCAATCACTAGCATTCATTGCTGAAATTTTTCGACTTAAAATTTTAATTCACGTTCTAATTATCTTTCCTATTTCACCACCCATATAGATTGAATAGATGCTTTTTTCCACAAAATTAATGATCTGCAAAACCCCTGAACTGAACATTATTTTAATATCTTTACTATAATCCTAATTCTACTTATCATTAATTTTTGCTAAAACTACTAACTTAAAACCTATAAAAACCGCAACCAGGCAGTCATTGCTGTATTCACTTGCTGAGTTAATAATAGTTTTGACGGTAAAACTCTGCACTTCATAATAAAGAATCCTTTTCTACAGGAGTTCAGTTACCTTGAAAAGGATTTCAGTGCACATGGCTTTTCCATGGGTAATAATAGGCTCTTCATCGCTTCCTTTACCATCCCAACAGTCGAGCTCAACACACCTAGAAATGAAGCAGCATAATATTAAATAAGTGGATTTATTACCGACTAGTCATCGTATTACCGTGCAAGCTTTTATATTTTAATACAGAGTTTACCGTTTAAAAAAGTTTCATGCCATTTCATTCCTGTTCTTGGCTAAGTTTAGCTTGTCTAACCCTACGTAAAAAGTTGAACATTTTGATCCACAAGCAATAATTGATAACCAATCATAAATCAGGACATCCAAATAAATTTACACAACAAAGTTCCATATTATTTCATTCTTACTCTTTGGGAAGTTCGTATTGAAAAAAAAACCCCAAGTTCACATCTATTCAAATAGGTGAAAAAGCAAAAATTTATTCAAAATTAAATCGTAAAAGTGCAAAAAAATGTAGAGTTTTGTTACACTAAACAAGCGTAGAATTTGAGTATTTTGATCCACAAGCTATAATTGATAACCAATCAGAAGCTAGGAAAACCCAAAATTCACGGGATAAAGCTAGATAATATTTAATAGTAATTTCAAAATAGAATATCCCGAAATTTCATCCAGTATTTGTAATTTCCGTTTAAATCTCATCCTAGCTTTTTATTAAATAGAAATAAGACTAACCGTGTGATGATTTAGAAAATTTAGCCGATACTTCAATTTTCAATTTTGTTAGAAAAACTTGGAAGTTTTTTGTTTCGACGTTTCCTAGGACTTGTTTAGGTAAAACAGAATAATAGCCTTATATATCAATGTCCTTGGGATTAAATTTTTCAGTTATATGAATGGTTCTAAAAAATGGTGTCAAAGAAGAATTCAAGCCTGGGATCCATGACCTGGTGCAACACTTTATGCATTACGCTATCGGTGTGGGTGGAAAAGGATTCACCACCGGAGTTGGTGCAGTTATCTGAAAGTAAGATTTTGCCCATATTGATTTGCACAAAGTCTATTACTTGGTTACACTCATAGAGAGATTATTATTTTCAATTATAATTTATATTTTTTTTTAAATTATCGTAACGATTTGCCCAAAGACAGAAATCAATGATGAAACTTACTATAACAAAATCTTTATCGATGTCAGAAAAATAGATGACACAAAAAACAATGACAAATATTATTACGGCGAAATAATATACAATCAACATTAAGTCTTTTTTTGAAAATATATTGTTACTATTAAATCAAACTATTCTAATATGAATAAGTAACTCTTGTTGATCTTTTTACGAGCAAATGATAAAATTGAAATCAAGATATATTTTTTTCCATGTTGTTTTTTGTTTCCACAGAACTGACCTAAGCGAGAAAACATCAATAGTATCGAATGACATTTCAGCTACACCAGGCTTTTCTTGTAGCTCGGGGCTTAGTAACATTTTCTGTTCTAGTAAAACAGGAATTTTTTCAAATATTTCATAGGATCACTTATTTGAATATTATGACCACTAGGCCGCCAAGTTTCTTTGCAAGATGCTGAATCAGTATATCAGCTTCTTATATCTTTGAGAATTTAGAAAGCTAACAAAATTTGACCCAAAGGGCAATAATACCAGATGAGGTTTTAGTTACATTAGCCTTGTATTGCAGTTCTTGATGGCTAAGGTAACATGCAGTCAACTGAAAATCAAGCTCTTTCATCAGTTGATCCTCTCGTAATATTGAAACATAAAATTTCGTTGATTCCATCAAAATACTAATTCTAGTCAAGTAATTCAAAGAACCACTTAAAAATAGTATGGCAGTAAAGTCACCGAATTTCTTTGTAATACACTAAATCAGTGTCTCAACTTCTTATACAGTTTGTAAATTAATAAGCTAATAATATTTAATATAAATTGCAGATTATGCTCTTTTATGCACCCAATGTGCACAAAAAGAAGCATGCACCAAATTTAATGTATTGCGAGATAAGTTTAATGTATTGCGAGATAAGTTTAATGTATTGCGAGATAAGTTTAATGTATTGCGAGATAAGTTTAATGTATTACGAGATAAGTTTAATGTATTGCGAGATAATTTTAATGTATTGTGAGATAAGTTTAATGTATTGCGAGATAAGTTTAATGTATTGCGAGATGTAGGACCAATGTTGAGTAGATGCTACCCCCTACACCGCATTGGGACCCACTATAAAGTTGGGAATGGGGCCCAAAAATATGAAAATCTTGCCTTGAGCCTCTTCATATTTAGGGTAAGGTCTTCTTATTCTATGATTCAGCCTTAATTCTGTGCAAAAATACCTGTTCAAAATTTAACCTATAAAAATTCAATATATGGATATACTTACAGTAATCTATGCTAAATTATTTCAATAGTTTATTGTGTTCCAGTTTTAGCAATTAGCATTCGCATTTTAAACACCTTGGAACTTTTTTTTTCATTCCGGATCCCTAATTTCATATAGAAAAGGGTATTATCCAGGTGCTGAATGCTCAATTTAAGTTTGAGCGAATATTTTCAACGCCTTCCGTAAAAGATGGAAAAAAGTAAACTATTCAAAAACTATATAGCCTAATTTGAAGATTAATTTAAATGGTTCACATTGTGTACATTGCTTATATTAGTGAAACACTTTAAGAAGTTAAAGAAACAAAATACTTTTTGAAACGGAAATACGATATTCTTAAAAACCATATTTGAATAGGAAGACTCCTGCTTATAATCAATTTTGCTTGTCATGCTCTACCCATGCCCCAAGGCCTAGGAAAAACAAAGCTGTTTTTATTTATTATTATTTTTTTTTTAAATAAAGATCTTATGTAAAACTGTTAGCTCTGACCAGAATGCGGTCTTGTCTTGCTTATCAATATGCTAACCAACACTAACGTTAACTAAAAAAAAGGCAATGAATTCAGGTTATAGAAACCTGAATGAATTCAGGTTTCTATAAGTCTAAGATATTATTTTTTTGTTTCACACAATCTGTTTCCAGCGAGTAAAAGGAATGCACTAATAAACAAAGAAATACTATGGTTCCTCTCTTCCCCTCATACGGCACTTATTTCTTTTTTAACAATTTTGCTCTTTAAGGACCACACACACTTACCTGCAGCCAGCTAATAAAGTTTGGCGATACATTTCCACTGAAGACTTGCCACCAAATTGCCTGCCAGATAAATAGGTGTTGTGAGAGGAGTTGATATAATAATGCGACAGAGGCTGGTCCATGTCCATATAAATATCTAATCGATCTAGCCATACTGGAGCATTGTCGTCTGACATCAAATATCGGATGAACCCGTCTTTGCTCAGTCTCCCTTTAAAGTTAGGGTTTTATATCAGGAATATGCGATTTTACTTTTGGCTTAGAATGAAACTATTTAAAAAGCGAATTCTTGCAAATAGGTTTCGGCTTGACATTTATAAGTAAATATTAAGTACTACCAAACTTGCAAAGCATGAAGCAGCTGGAAAAAGATGTACTTAAGTAGTCGTTGTGTTTTTTTGTGCAATACCTGCACTTATGTCACTTTTGAAGTAACTTACTACTTGAAGTACTTTTTATTCTAAATTCAAGCTATTTAGATTAATAAAATCTGTAGCTTATTAACAATTGCGAGTTCTAAACGATTGATGTGGACATAGAGGTGCATAGACACAGAAAGATGTACAGATATACAAAAATGTCAGACACGTTCATAGAAACAATTTTGGGAGAACAAAATATTTGTGGTTACCCCTCCAACAAAAAGAAAAGAATTATATTTGAAGTATATGATACTGTGGAGAATTTAGAAAAAAAATAATATTTTAGAGAGCTCTAGTTTCCTCATAGGATGTTAGGTAGTTCCAACTGCAATTCTTTTAGTCTACTATATTTGGTAAAAACTTGTGTTAAGCGGAAATGGAGCGGTCAGACAAAGTTTTCTGCAAAATACGGCTTCAGCTTAGTTAAGATTACATATTGACATGAAAAACAGCTTTAGCTACTAACAAAAAATTAAGACCCTAAGACGTCTAACAAACAGAGAATATCCTAAACGTGAAGAGACCACGAGCCCCCTCAAGCCACGCTTTACACTGAAGTTAAACTCACCCCTTATTGATAACAGCATACATCATTATCAGATGCTGATTTTTTTTTTATGATATTTCGAAAATCACTATCTGCAGCTAAATCAGAAACTAAATTATTGCTATAGAATATAGGGTTTTAAATGAGATGAGATGAGACGGGTTTTATTTTCAACTAATAATTACATTATACTTAACTGGCAATTCCCAGATTTTTTCTAATAACATTATCAACCAAACCTAAAAAATGGTAAGAACGTGTGACGCTTTATTAAGCCACTATTGTGGCTTGAGCATTGTCACACAATCTTTCATCATAAACCAAACTCATTCACTCTTCCTACTCTTTTCCTACATTTCAATACTAGTCAAACCTCCCGAATAAAAAATACCCATAAAACAGCTCCCCCCCCCCAAAAAAAAAAACAACAATCAAATATACTCAATTCCCACCCAACAAAAACTTTTTTAATCTAATTTTAAACTGAAACTGGTTTTCTGACTCTAATGCTCTCCGGGAAACCGTTCCACAAATTAACTGCATAATTTCTAATTACAAAACAAGATCGACTCGTACTCCTTACTTCTGAGACTAAGCTTCCATGACCTCTAGTCCTATACTGATGATAATCTGAATTAAACCTAAAAAAAATCTCAAAAATATTCAGGAGAGAGTCTATTAAGCACTTGGTAAACAAACACTAAATGAGACAGAAAGCTATTCAGTTTAAATATCTTGAGAGACAGAAAAATTCCAAAACACGAAATAAGCCATCTATACAAAACTCAGAACAAAACAAACCACTGCTGAGGAGTGTATCCTTGGATAAGAGTGTACAGTTTCAGTTTCAGAGTACAGTTTCAAACAGCCGTTGACCCAAAGATAAATTACCTGTCCCTTCCTTTAAAATTTTTGTGTTACATCGGATTACTACAAATGTATTATAGTTATCGCTATTACAATTTAACCTATCAAACTGTCAGCTATAAAAGCAGGTTATATAACAGGTTTTATAAAATAGGTTACTCAAGGATTTATGAATAAAATTTATTTTCATTAAGAATCGTATCAGGAGTTTCTATACAGTGATTTTAGGCTCTTACTAAAATTAGGTCTTATGCAATCTAGCCAGCGCTCTTTCAGATCTAAAAATCTTGATAAAATCTTGGTAATCTTGTGACCCAGAAGCATCTAAATTTAGGATAGCAGCTTGTCAATTCCAGTGTCCTACGAAATCCAACAAATTGGGTTGCAGTTCTGATAAATTTTATAATTGTCTTCTGAAGAGTTGGGGCGAGGTTTTCCCTGAATTTTGCTTGGCTATAGCAATCATTGATACTTCGTAGCAAACAATTTTTTCTATTTTATGGCTTTACATTTTTAGCTCATGGGAGGGGACTCAGATATTACATAAGCAAATTATTTGCTACCTGTTTTCATTATTCCCTACCAAAACGGTTTTTGGCAAGTAATGATCCCGTTGGTGACAGAATTTGGTTCCCGAGCAACAGAATTAGCTATTGGCATATCTAGTCTCACGTATCTTTAAATTTCTCTGGTACCAAAACTAAAAAGTTGCTGTCCCAACTTTTGATCCTTAGAGGCCCGCACCGACTTCAGTTCTTTGAACTGAAATCTTTGGCTATCTATGGATTTTGCTCGAAAGGATGGGCTGTATTATGACTGTATTGAGACAGAACTAATGTTATTTTATTCTTAAATAAATGCGCAGAAGAAATAATTGATAGCTCAGCAGGGAAGTCAGTTCACCGAGCAGTGGATTCAAAAAGATTAAGCATATTATATAAATAAGATAGTCATTTATGTCACAATACGCTGTAGGAAACAGGAACAAAAGGAAAGCTCTTTCACCAGTCATCCCCAGTAGAACACGTTTATGCCTCCATTAAAAACAATAGTAAAAAAAGACATAAGAATTTTTACTACTAAAAAGGGGCATTAAAATTGAAAAGGACTTGGGTTATAAAACGTGCAGAGTTAACAGCAAATCAAAATTATTATAATTATTTCTCAGTAGCAACATTTTTTTCTAAAGACAATTTATCACGGTTAAACAATTTTTATCGATGTTGATGCGTCCTAAAAATATAAAATTTGCAACATTATAGCCGCATTTTCTTCTTTTTGATTAAACCGATTTAAATTCTTGAAAAAAAGATTTGTCACAGCCATTTAGGAAGCTTTTAGAGATAAAAAAATACATTCATACAAAGCTGACACTGAATACTGACATTCTGAAAATAGCTGACATTCTCTAGGGCTTCATTTTACCATGAGATTTAGAGCTTATTGAAGCCAAATCTCAGCATTTTTCAATAAAAAAAAGACCCGGTTTTATATTTTTTGTTTAACCTTAATCTTGCATTAAAGGTGCAATAGCAGCTTTTATCAGTACATGTACACACGCTGATGTATATTGGGTTTCTTTCAATGTTCTGCATGATCATTGAACCTTAGCCCCTCTTTCCATATTTAGAATTACCCAGAATATAGTAGAAAAAGAAAGCGAATATGACACAGCAGGTTTTCAATTGAAAGCAGTTATCATTGCTTTTGAATGAGTATGTAATGGAGGAGCTTCCTAAGAGGGAGCTCTTTAGGGAGGAGCTTATGTGCTTGAAGATGTTTGTAAGTAAATTTTAGTATATATCTATCGAACTTGGCTTCAGAAAAATGCTTACTGTTCAGCGGCAAAATGTTCTGAAATATAGATTTTCAGTTTTAAACATCTTTATTAAATGATAAAGATTGAATTTAAATGATTTTTTTTAAAGAATGTCCCGGTGAAATAATAAATTAAAAAGTGAATACTTCCCTGTATTAATGACAGGATTTTAATAAGTCTAAAAATAGGGTTTCTGTCAGATTGGTTTCTCAAAGGCTCGTGTTTGAATACATATAGAACAAAACACTTCTGAATGTTGAGTTGTCAAAAATGATCTAATAAAACAGCTTAGACCAGTTTTTCTCAGGCTTATGATATTTTAAGCTTCCCATGCCTGAATGACAATAAGCTTGACAAAACACAAAAATTCTTCTTCCCTCCTTTTCCTAGAAAAAATTGTAAAAAAAACACTAAAAAATTCAGATTCTAATCAATAAGATTATATTACTTCAGATTTAATTCAAGTGTCTGATTTAGGACATCAATATAGCGCTTAGAAGCCTATGAATTTGACAGTATTATTGAAAAATATCTTAAAATTTCAATATGAGGAAGCTAAACTTTCGTATTATTTTCTAACGTGACTTGATTGAGCTAGCGGTGACAATCTTCTTGAGATACACTTGAGAGGAGTGGTTACAAATAGTGGCCTAGTACGTCTAATTAGAGTTACCGTCTTTTCAATGGCCGTCCTCAAGGGTGTCTACCCAGCAACATTAAGCTGTTAATGGTGGCCGATGTTATGCCTTGGGGTCAATCCCCTTGGATATATTAAGATTCAACCATGGCACATAAAAGTTTCCTTGAGGAGGAATCTGAGGTAGGGGAAAGAACTTATTTTGCTATTACTGTTTCTGAGGATCAGGTGCCACTTGCCGCAAATTGCTAGAGAACAACGAGTAACTCTCCCTTCTCTTTTGAGGGATCAGTGTTGCTTGTCCAGGCTGGTCTGAAGTTAGTGGGTTGGGCTCCTGGGGTGGAGAAGATCAATAGTAGGAACCTGGACACTACCAGGAAGGATCTATTAAAATGGGAGAAAAAGAGATAGCAATGCACTATCTAAAAAAAACACGCCCGACGTGGTATCAGCGGCTACTTGTGCCATATTGACTTTTTTTTGGTGAAGAGGCAATAGCCATGTGTGGACTAAGTCTCGACTCTGATACAAAACTTAATGATAGTAAAAACAATAATACTAAGTAATAATAATAATTAATGAAAGTAAAAATGTCACTAGATTCGTTCAGTGGCATAATAGAACATTGGGCATAAGATAGGACACATATGGTTGAATATACAACAAAGTTTTGGGTGCTCATAGACTTGACAAAGGGACCTTTAATCTTATATTTTACCGGTCTTAAACTTTATACTGAACTAAAAGCGAAAACAACTGAGCTTTTCAGAAAGCATTTCAGTTATCATTTCGCATTTGACCTGTGAACATCTATTGATATTTAAGCCGGATTAAATTTGGAATAAATTACAGTGGATTGCAGTGACCGTCAGTTTCGAAATAAGTGAAATAATAAATTTATATTTACGGACTATTTGACCATTTGGATATATTTACTCACTCATATAAGGTCATCTATTATTTTACTATCTTTTAATTTGGTTTGATAATATGATTATAATTCAATTTTGCTAATTAGCGAGCAGAAGAGGGGAGTTTCTTGTCGCAAGGGCCGTTGTACCTGCCGGGAGTGTTACTCCCTTAAACTGCGGGGATCTGGTAGCAGGAAACTACGCTTCCTTCGCTTATTGGTATCTGGTTCTTATGATATGTACAGTGAATAATGAATAATGGACTTGTTTTTTCGCCGGTTTTAAATTTTTTGCAGTTTAACCGTGATAATGGAGTGAATGAAAACGAAATACTGAAATTTGGAAAGGAGTTATTTCTGGACTTGCCGAGTGTAATCGAAGCTAAAAAACTCCTCTACGATGCGGCTGTACCTGGGACTGAGCTTCCGAGAAGACAGGGGCCGAAGGCTTTGGAAAGCCATCTGAAGGATATGTTAAGTATATTCGAGAAATGTGACGATGAAGACATAGACCTACCGATGTTTGTAATTCGTTCTCCAAATGATGTACCAATCATTCCTGCTTTGGTTTATTCGAGTTTGAACGCGAAATTGAATAGAATGGAACACTTCCTAAAGACTGTTTCAAGTAAGTTCAATTCGTATGATAATCACTTTCCACCATTGCCTGCCCGTGCAACGCCGTCAACTGACTCTCACACCACGTTGTTGTCTTAAGTGCCGCAAACACTAAATGACCCGATAAAACGCAAAGAAGTGCTCGATAAAGTGAGCTGTCATGATGCAGTTACCAAGCTGAGTTTGCGAGGTGACAAATGGCTAATCAATGTTAAAAAATCTGCTGCTGAAGAATTCAAAGACTCTATTTCAGTGATTTTAGCAGAATCTCCATCCAAGGTGATCACTAAACGGTTTTTCGGGATCGTCAGAGGAATATCGAAGGAATTAGACCTCTCATTCTTTCAAGGATATCCAGGTGTGGTGGAAGCTATGTGGCTCGGTGACACTGGCACGGTTAAGCTTGAGTTTTGTGACTTCATGTCAAAAGCCAAGGCTATGCAAAATGGTGTTAAACTTGGATATGAATATTTATCTGTGAAAGAATATCTGTCGGCACCTCGGTGCTGTCTAAAATGCCGTTCGCCAGACCATAAAGTAGCTGATTGTGCAAGTTTGGTTGCGAAGTGTGCACGCTGTGCGGGCCCTCATATTTCCACCAAGGATTCTCCCTGCCAGCTTGATGCAAGATGTGCCAATTGTGGTGAAAATCATGCCTCCTTTAGTCTTAGATGCAAAGTGCTGAGAGATATCATTGCCAAGAAGAAATGATTGTGCCTGTTTCGATTGTTTCGCTTAATATAAATGGTACTCGTTTAAAGGAGCATATGATTGATGAATTGTGTGACCAGTTTGACATAGTATGCCTTCAAGAACACCTCCAGACTTCTACTAGTATTAACGTGTTAAAAAGAAGTCGTAATCATTCCGTTTTTACAACTAATGCTGAGGTCACTTTTGGTAGACCTTCTGGAGGCCTCGCGTGCATTGTTAAGAATAACCTGAGTTTTCTCTCTCCAGTGTGTTTTCACAGTGACAAATTCATCCTTGCGGTTCTGTTTGGTAATACTGTGCTGATAAATGTGTATCTCCCGTGTAACAAAAAAACTATTTCCGCTTTAAACGCGTATATGAAAGCCTCGACAAATCTTAAGGCTATTCTTGCGTCTGTTGTATCGACTGGTTATGATTTCATAGTGGTTGGTGACTTCAACACAGATATTACAAGTCAGTCAGTTGGATCCGATATAGTCCTTGATGCTTTTTCTGCTTATAAAATAGTTGAGAAAAGTGTTGATTATTCATATATTCACCAATCTGGAAGTTTGTCTAATATTGACCATGTAGTTTCCTCGCCAAATATTAATGTATCGACTGTTCTTGTTCGTGAAGACTATCGTGATATTGACCACCTCCTGATTTCATTCTCTGCTTCAGTAGTCGCTTCCCGTTCTAATAGACCATTTACACAAAGTTCTAAGTGGTTTTACAGGAATAACTGGAGTAGAGCTAATTTTGCACTTTATATTACTACGTTGTCCGCGTTATTGGGTTCTATAAAAGTTCCTTACCATTTGCTTCAAGCTACTGACCGTTTCTCAAATGATAAGCAGTCTCTAAATGAATATTATGATAAAATAATTTGGTGCTTAAAACAAGCAGAGGCGACTGCTGTTCCTCTAGAAAAAGTTAAAGTTAAAACTAGAAAACCAAAATGGGTTTTGGACCCAGAATTAAAAGTTGTAAAGAATAAAGCTAAGTTTTGGCTACGAATATGGGTGTCTTGCGGTCGGCCAAATCGAGGAGTTGTCTTTGATCTGAAGCAAAGTACCAAGCGTGCTTATAAAAAACGTTTACGGCAGTCTAGGGTATGTGATTTTGATTTTCCTGCGTCGAGAAAGGAGTGG
This sequence comes from Artemia sinica, assembly GCA_027921565.1. NCBI lineage: Eukaryota > Metazoa > Arthropoda > Branchiopoda > Anostraca > Artemiidae > Artemia > Artemia sinica. Next base: position 51,138,674 of record CM051262.1, on the reverse strand, counting down.
TCTCATGTTATGATTTTGGATAAGCTTAGTAGTGATTTTTCTGGAAGTCCTATAGCAGTTCATACTTGGGTGTCGTATTATAATGATATTTTCTCCAAGGTGAACCGGGAAGTTGAAAAGCTTTTTAGTAACCTTTGTGAGTCGTGTTTGCCTAATCATATTTCTCAGAGTAATGTATTACCAGTTTCTACTGTTGATATTGGTCAAACTATTAAGAACATGCAATCTAGCTCTGTTGATCAAGACGGAATTTCGTCTTATCATCTAAAAGTAGTTTGCCCAACTTTGATAGATCATCTTCAGCTACTGTTTCAGATGTGTTTGTCTACTTCTATGGTTCCCGACAGTTTTCTCTGTGGCACAGTCACCTCGGTTTTGAAGCGTGGAAAAACTTCGTCAGAGTGTAGTTCTTATCGACCAATTACTGTTTCGTGCACTCTTAGCAAAGTTTTTGAATATATTCTTCTCCCTTTCATTTCAGAAAATGTTAATTTTGGTGAAAACCAATTTGGCTTTCAAAAAAGGCTGGGATGTCAGCACGCCCATCGTGTTCTAGCTTCCCTCCTGTTGCAATCTGTTAATGATAAATCTCCCCTTCATATCTGTGCTCTTGATCTTTCGAAAGCTTTCGATAGTATAGTCCACTCACATGCACTCTATTCCCTTTTTTCCAACAATATTAACCTTTCTATTGTTGTTTTGTTACGGTACTGGTATTCGAACTCTTTTATTCGGGTAAAATGTAATGGAGTAGTTTCTGATTCAAAGGTGTTTCTTCGGCGTGGGGTCCGTCAAGGTGGTGTGCTTTCTCCAACTATTTTTAAGTTATGTATTGCTCCTATTCTTTTATCCTTGCCTTCGACTTTCATTTCTGATGGAATTGATGTCTCGTATCTTGCTTATGCGGACGATGTTCTCCTTGTCAGTCGTTCTAGGGCTGCACTCTCACATTCTGTCAGCTGGATCTCAGACCAGTTCAGACGGATTGGGTTTATGTTGAACGTTGATAAGTGCGAATATATTTCATTTAATTCGAGTGCGAGTCTCCCTCTTAATTGTTTTTTTTTCTCTATTCCCTGTGTCTCTTCTTTTCGGTGGCTTGGTCTTCACATTACTAATAATCTCAAAACACTTCGGGCTCTGACAGTTTCTAATGCAAAAAAAAATTCAGATAGGATATTCAAAAATTGTTGCAAATAGAGGGAGGTACAATAGAAAAGCGCTTGGGAAATTATATTCTTCATTTTGCGATCATTCTATTCTTTTTTTATCTGGTTTTCTTCCAATTCTGAAGCCTAAAGATCTGAATTCTATCCGGACTTATTATTTTAAATTTTCTCGGTACCTTTTGTGCCTCCCTCCGTGGTTCCGGAACCGGCATCTAATATCGCGATTCGGCCTCCCTGACTTACGGGAAAAAGTGACTGTGCTTGCGGGAAAGCTGTCGTTGTCTGCAGGTCTTACTGCGCACCATAATTTACGTCGTTTTATGTAAATAATTGTTAAGTGTGCGAGTTTGCTTTTTTGTTGTTTTTTTTTTGTTTTTTGTTTTTTTGTTCTTGATGTACTCCAGTTCTTTTTTATAGTGGGTAATAAATAAATTATTATTATTATTAAAAGCCTTGCTGCTTTTGCGTGCCTTGAACTTACTACTGCAGCTAAATAAGAGAGTTCAGAAGCCTCTCTAATAACCAGCCTCCTGATTCTACAACATTTCGATACCTCTCTAAACAAATTTCTTCGCATAAACCAACATTATAAATCTTCTTACTATGGGCTTGGTTTTCTTTGTCTGTTTCGTAAGCCTCGACTATTTCGGCTGCTCTCTTCTCGTTATATAATGGATACAAAATTTCATTCAATCTTGGATCTCTCTGCTTCTCATTTAGAAAGTCAATAAAGGCCATCAGATTAATGAACTCGGACTTTCCTCTCGTACTGAAAGTTAAATTAAAAGCATCAAAACAAAAAATAGAAACATAATATGTGAGGATCATAAGTGTTGTTAAGACTGGTTTATCGAGGGTCTAGGTTAGATATCAACAACCTTTTTATCTCAAGCATCCAAAATAGCTTTTTTACAACTGTAAGAAATCCAATGTAAAGCCGTAGTTAGGGTGCAAAATATTATCCACAAAAAACACAAGCATCATTCGCTTTGTAAACGTATTTTTAAGTTGAAAATATCTAATCAAATTAAATATCAGATAAAACACTGAATTAAAACTGATATATTTTATCATAAACTTTTTTTTCCAGCTTATTTAAATCGAGACCTAATGAGAATATTTATGAAGATCATTAACATCCGTGTCCAGATGCGCAAAATCCTTTGTAAAACAAGCCTTAAAACGTTAAATAAAGTTCCACGTATTTTCAACATAACACCAAATAGTTAGCAATCGACAACTTTTGATGAAAGGCAAATAATATGTCTTACTGAGGCAGTAGGACTACTAAACCGTGTCCTCAACTGTGTCTCTCATTTCTGGCCCGGCCGGTCACAAGTATAAATTCACAAAAAGCAATAATTTTTATGGATTGCACACCAAATTTTCTTGGAAAGTAATCATTAGAAAAACCTCAAAACACATTTGGGTCAAAATATGAATGCGACTTGTGTGGAGCACTGTTGATTTCCAATTATGCTTGTTGACACGTTTGTGAAGAGAAGTCTCAACGTGTTTGTTCTGCTGTTTTGAAGCTTATTTAGATTGTTGAATATGAATAGTCAGAACAGAGACAAGATTCTTAATCCCCACACTTTGACGACGAAAAAGCAGAATGCAAATCGCGAGCCACAGGTTGGCAGCCACAGGTCTAGGCAATTTATGGATTATAACTTCAGGAAACAGGTACTATAAATTGTATTACGCGTTTTTATAACCATTCAGCCGATAATGCGCAATTGCCCATCTGACGTCTTTGGACGTCAAGTGCAATTGCCCTAAACCCTTATGGGGACGTCTGTGGAGAGGGTTTGAAGGCGTATAATGTTTGAAAATAGATAATTAGTGAACATATTAATATTTTAGTAAACTTAATTTTCAACCAACATAAATAGCAGGGTTAGTCCTAGAAAACATAAAAAACAGGATAAATGAGGTAATTGGTTCTATTATGGTCCAATCTGTCATTAATGAAGACTGTAGAAGTTTAACTAAAAGGCAGGAGTTTTTGTTTTTCCTTATTTTGTTTGTGTGTTACTTAGTAATTTACTTGCTCTAGCTTGAGCTTGAAGATATTTTTGGAACTTACTCCTACTTAAAAAAATGTGAAAAAATAATTTATTTTGGATACTTGTTTGCGTATTCGCTTGTCAGTGTAATGGCAAACACCTGAAACGTCGAAGTTAAATAAGAAAATTTTGCGTAAAGGCCGTTGAAAACACAGGCAAGGGTATTAAAGACAAAAAACTTAAATTTGGAGGAGGGAAGGGGCCAAGAGCCAATTATTTCCAAAATTGATTCATCAAAAGAAAGCATATAGCTAACCCTACTTTTTCTACCATTTACCGTTTTTGTATGTTATTTTGTGATTAATTGAAAGACAATTCAAACAATATCCGTGGTTAAAAAGCTACAGAAATCACTGTTTAAGACTCTATTATTATTACATTTTTTTTTGCCTAAATACAAAACAGGTTCTCATGAATGAAGGAACACATTAAAATGAAAGTTTGGAAATTATGAAATTTCAATCCTTTATAACAAAGCATTCAAACATTCATCGGAAACTTCGTCAGTTCCCTAAGCCAAATAAAAATATTCCTGTAGTATTGTTGACAAAAAAAGGATTTTGCAGTCTTGGAAGGAAAATTGATTTTTTTTTTTTTTTCTTTTCAGAAAGGATAAACTGCTGCTACTGTAATCTGTTGCAATTTGTTGATATTTTGACTTTGAGTAACTCTCGACCGTTAGAGAAGCATCTTAGAAATATCTTATTTAGTTAAGCAGAAAGTTAAAAGCTAAGAACCCATTTAAGGATAAAAAAAAACTCGATCGATTTAGCCCCATATGACCCTCCAAGTTATTTCTAGCTACTTACATTGATTGGAAAAGCTCTTCAATGTCGTTTCTCGGGCAGATTTTGTGGTAAAGCTTGTAAAATTTCTCGAAGGTAAATGCATCTTTTTCAATAACATCATTCTAAAATTAAAATACCTGTTTCAGAATTCTCGTGAAATAATCGCCAGGTCTAGCAATTACACATGCATATGATTATAAATCAAGTACAGTATGTATAGACCCAATACTAGTTACCGCAATTCCTACTCTTCTAATCTTAAGCCTAACTCTGGGCATTACTGTAAACAATATAACACTTAGAAATTATTATCACTATACATTAGAAAACAGTCTACTTTCATTAGTTTTTTCTAGTCATCTTGATTACAATGAGGATTTTATTTTATTTTTGTTGTTGTTGATTGTTTGGCCAAATAAAAACAACACTGATCAAAATACATCTTATTTTCAACAAATAGCAAATAACAGTGAAGCTCTTTAGTGGTTTTGGGAGGGAGCGAAGTTGTATAACTCGCATCAGTATCAGTCTTGATTAGCATTGTAATATTTTTTTCTTTTTTTGCTTTTTGTACTGTTGCTCATAGCATGATAAATAAAAAAATGTGTCTCAAAATATAAATTGTTAACAGTAAGTCGTAAGCGAAGCTAAAGTCTTTATCTAACATTTCGTGGTAAACGAACTGTAAGTAAGGAGCGACCCGGCTCAATAGTAACCGAAACTCAAAAACAGGAATTTCAATATCAAGCAGGCACACTTGTGCCTCTATAAAGAGGCGACCCACCACAATGTTAAGCGATTTCAGGTCCTAGAGGTCGCAGAGAGACGGCGGTAATTGCATTTTGTAGCCCAAGCTCAAACTAAGAAACTTGCAAAATTTCATCCTCCTCCGACTTTATCTTCATGGGGTAAACTGGGCCGGAAGTTTCGACCCTCCCACCACAGCTCCCCTTTAACGTTGTCCGATTGGGCTGAAATTTAGAGGTTAAGCTTTCCTAGGGCCCGGGAGCTTATCCTCGAAATTTCAGCTCAATCCGATCACTCCTTCCCTGTTTTCAAAAAACCAAATATAGCCACTTAAAATTCATCATTTCTTTTTTTTCTTAGCCACGCCTACAGGCCACAGTTGGCAACTGATCCGGGTGAATGAGGACTCATTCGAAGCAGAATTCGACCTGTTAGGGCCTTTTGATATTTTCAGACTGAAAAAATTATCCCCCGAATTTACATTTACGAAAAACCTCGTTTTCCTATAATAGCCCATGTTAATTTTTCCCACCACAACCCCCCTTTAACGTTGTCTGATCGGGCTGAAATTTAGAGGATAAGCTTTCCTGGGCCTGGGAGCTTATCCTCGAAATTTCAGCTCAATCTGATCACTTCTTCCCTGTTTTCCAAAAACCAAATATCAAGTTTCGTGGGAATTTGCTTGCGTCGAAAATAGCTTCCATTTACTAAAAAACAATTACAATTGTGTCTGTTTAGTCCAGCGGTTGATACTCCAGACTGTCAGGCGGAAAACCCGGGTTCGATTCACCGTCAGAGCAAATTTTTTATATACTGAATTTAAACTTTAAAAAGAAACTCAGTTTCTTTTTTAAATTATTTGAAAAAAATTACGTTTTCTAAAGAGTTAAAGAGGCTGAGTTACAAGGTCGACCCTTAAAACGTACAGGGATTAGGAGGCACAGTTGGGGGGCTGTTAAAGAGGCTGAGTCACAAGTTCGAACCTTAAAACGTACAGGGATTAGGAGGCACCCTGTACGACGTGATTTGAGTATTCAGGAATTAAAAGCCTTAACACAAGAATGTTCAAGAGCAGGGGGTTTGGGGGGCGGCAGACCCCCAACTTTAACTCCTGACACGATCAGCTAACAGTTAGTCAAGCAATAATAAGTAATAAACTGTACAAAAACGTGCAGAAATTATTTGAAAAAAACTACGTTTTCTAAAGAGTTAAAGAGGCTGAGTTACAAGGTCGAACCTTAAAACGTACAGGGATTAGGAGGCACAGTTGGGGGACTGCCGCCCCCCAAACCCCCCGCTTTCGCAGCCTTTAAATAAAAAAAAATTCTTTAAACTGAAAGTAAGGAGCGACATTAAATCTTAAAACGAACAGAAATTATTCCGTATATGAAAGGGGCTGTGCCCTCCTCAACGCCTCGCTCTTTACGCTAAAGTTATTATTGTTTAAAAAAAAGAGTTGTGAGAAAGTCAAACTTTAGCGTAAAGAGCGAGGCGTTGAGGAGGGCACAGCCCCTTTCATATACGGAATAATTTCTGTTCGTTTTAAGATTTAATGTCGCTCCTTACTTTCAGTTTAAAGAATTTTTTTTATTTAAAGGCTGCGAAAGCGGGGGGTTTGGGGGGCGGCAGTCCCCCAACTGTGCCTCCTAATCCCTGTACGTTTTAAGGTTCGACCTTGTAACTCAGCCTCTTTAACTCTTTAGAAAACGCAGTTTTTTTTCAAATAATCCATAGATACATCAATAGAATCAAATTTTTATGCTGATTTCAAATATATAAGTTTCATTAAGTTTAGTTTCACCCATCAAAAGTTACGGACCTGAGAAAATTTGCCTTATTTTCGAAAAAAGGGGAAAACGCACCCAAAAAGTCGTAGAACTTTAATGAAAATCACACCATCGGATTCAGCGCTTCAGAAAACCCTACTGCGGAATTTTCAAGCTCCTATCTGCAAAAATGTGGAATCTTGTATTTTTTGTCAGAAGAAAGATCACGGATGCGTTTTTATTTGTTTTTTTTTTGTTTGTTTGTTTTTTTTTCCCCAGGGGTGATCGTATCGATCCAGTAGTCCTAGAATATCTTAAGAAGGCTCATTTGAGCGGAAATTAAAAGTTCTAGTGCCCTTTTTAAGTGACCAAAAAATTAGAGGGCAACTTGGCCCCCTCCCACGTTAATTTTTTCCCAAAGGAACCCAATCAAAATGAGATAGCCATTTTGTTCAGTATAGTCGAAAATCTAATAAATATGTCTTTGAGGATGACTTAGTCCCCCAGAGTTCCCGGGGGAAGGGCTGGAAGTTAAGAACTTTGCCCATTGTTTACATATAGTATTGGTTAATGGGAAGTATAAAGACGTTTCAGGAAGGATTTTTTTCTGATGGTGGGGGGTGTCATAGGAGAGGATTACGGGGGAGGATCCTTCCATGGAGGATGTTTCCTTGGGGGAAGGGACATTTCTATGAAGGGGGCACCGGATTTCCCAGCATTATTTAAAAAACGATCAGAAATTAAATAAAAAAACTAGTTCTTTCAACTGAAAGTAAGGAGCAACATTTAAAACATAAACAAACATAAATTATTATGTATGTGAAGGGGTTCGCCCCCTAGTCAATACCTCGCTCTTTTCGCTAAAGTTTTTTTAGTACTTTCAAAAGAGCTATCTATTCTAATTAACCGGCCTTTGTGATTGAGGGGTTTGTGATTCGAACAAAATTCGAACTTTAGCGTAAAGAGCAAGATATCGACTAGGGGGCTAACTCCCTAATATACGTAATAAAACATACGAATATAGAAGTTCGTTGCGTAAGTTAATTCGTAAATTACGTCAGAACAAAATTTCGAGAAAGCCATTTAGCCAAAAAAGTAAAATTAATATGCAAATTTCGTTTTAATTATTCATGTACGGTGAGCCAAAATCAAAGCTGCATTAATTCAAAAACGTTCAGAAATTGAATAAAAAAAACTAGTTTTTTTAACTGCAAGTAAGGAGCGACATTAAAACTTAAAACGAACAGAAATTATTCCGTATATGAAAGGGGCTGTCCCCTCCTCAACACCTCACTCTTTACGCTAAAGTTTGAATCTGTCACACAACTTTATTTTTTAAAACAATAAAAAACTTTAGCTTAAAGAGCGAGGTACTGAGAAGGGGACAGCCCCTTTCATTTACGGAATAATTTCTGTTCGTTTTAAGTTTTAATGTCGCTCCTTACTTTCAGTTAAAAAATACTAGTATTTTTTATTCAATAAGGTTTAAGGGACGATAGTCCGGCTCTTGTTTGTGCTAGTTTCTGTTCGTTTTATGCCTGATTGGATTATTTATTTCTATTCGTTTTGGGATTTATTCATTCATCTATAGCAGCACCTCTTATCTTTATGTATTGTGTGATTTTTTATTTAGTTTCTGTTCGCTTTTAGTTTCATTTAATCATTTTATTTTAATTTCTGGTAGATTAATAATTCATTTATTTATCGATAACAGTAGCTGTTATTTTTACGTATGATACAATTATTTATTCAACTTCTATTCGCTTTGGGTTTCTTTTATTAATTGATAGTAATTACTGGTCATTTAAGTTCGAATTATTATCGAACTTCATTCCTACTCGTCTTAGGTATTAGTTTTGCTCTTTATTTTTCCTTGAAACCTTTTTTTTGAAAAGATTTTTTTAATTTATACTAGAAAAAGGGAATTCTTTACAAGCCTAGCCCAGCAAAAGTTACGAGTCTGAAAATATTTGCCTTATTTTCGAAAAATGGGGGAAACATCCCCTAAAAGTGATAGAATCTTAATGAAAATCAAACCATCAGATTCAGCTTAACAGAAAATCCCACTGTAGATGTTGTAAGCTCCTATCTGCAAAAATGTGGAATTTTGTATTTTTAGCCAGAAGAAAAATCACGGATGCGTGTTTTTTTTTTTTTTTTTTTTTTTTTTTTTTTTTTTTTTTTTTTTTTTTTTTTTTTTTTTTTTTTTTTTTTTCAGGGGTCATCGTATCGATGCATTAGTCCTAAAAATATCGTGAGAGAGCCATTCGAATGGAAATTAAAAGTTCTAGTGCCCTTTTTAAGTAACCAAAATAACTGGAGGGCAACTTCGCCCCCTCCCACGCTCATTTTTTCCCAAAGTCACCCAATCAAAATTTTAAGATAGCCATTTTGTGCAAATTAGTCAAAAATCTAATAAACATGTCTCTGGGGATGACTTATTCCCCCACAGTTCCCGGGGGAAGGGCTGCAAGTTATGAACTTTGCCCATTGTTTGCATATAGTGTTGGTTATTGGGAAGTATATAGACGTTTTCAGGAGGGATTTCTTCTGGATGGGGAGGGGGTCTTTCCATTGAGGATGTTTCCTTGGGGTAAGGGACATTTCTATGAAGGGGGCGCCAGATTTCCCAGAATTATTTAAAAAACAATCAGAAATTAAATAAAAAAACAAGTTTTTTCAACTGAAAGTGAGGAGCAACATTAAAACTTAAAACGAACAGAAATTATTACGTATATTAGGGGGTTCCCCCCTAGTCAATACCCCGCTCTTTACGCAAAAGTTTTTTTTAGCAGTTTCCAAAGAGCTATCTATTCTAATTAAACGTCCTTTGTTATTCAGGGATTTGTGATTCGAACAAAATTCGAACTTTAGCGTAAATAGCGAGGTATTGACTAGGGGGCGAACCCCCTCATATATGTAATAATTTTTTTTCGTTTTAGGTTTTTTATGTTGCTCCTTACTTTCAGTTGGAATTTTTCTTTTTTTTTTATTTAATCCCTGTAAAGAATTGTGTCATCCATTCAAATGATCTCTCTCCGGTCTCATTGGACCATAGGTTCGATACGATCTCCCCTGGAGGAATTCATTAAAAAACAAGTTTTTTTAACTGAAAGTAAGGAGCGACATTAAAACTTAAAACGAACAGAAATTCTTCCGTATATGAAAGGAGCTGTCCCTTCCTCAACGCCCAACTCTTTTACGCTAGTTTTTTCTATTGTTTTAAAAAGTAGAGTTGTGAGAAAAAGTCAAACTTTAGCGTAAAGAGCGGGGTGTTGAGGAGGGGACAGCCCCTTTCATATACGGAATAATTTCGGTTTGTTTTAATTTTTAATGCTGCTCCTTATTTTCAGATGAAAAACTTTTTTTTTTATTTAATTTCTGATTGTTTTTTAAATAATGCACCCCCTTCATGGAAATTCTCTTCCCCCATAAAAAATTCCGCCATGGAAAGATCCTCCCACGTAATCCCTCCCTCCGAACCCCCTCCCCCCACACACCAGAAAAAAATTCCCCCTGAAAACGTCTGTATACTTCCCAATAACCAATACTATATGTGAACAATGAGCAAAGTTTATAACGTACAGCCCTTCCCCCGGAAACAGTGGGAGATTAAGTCTCCTCAAAGACGTAACTATTATATTTTTCGACGACGCTGAACAAAATGCTATCACAAAATTTTGATCAGGTGATTTTGAGAAAAAATGAGCGTGGGAGGGGGCTTAGTTGCCCTTCTATTTTTTGGTCACTTAAAAAGGGAACAAGAACTTTTAATTTCCGTTTGAATGAGGCCTTTCACGACATTCTAGGACCACTGGGTCAATAGAATCACCCCTGAAAAAAAAAATAAGCACGTATCCGTGATATTTCTTCCGGCAAAAAATAAAAATTCCACACTTTTGCAGATAGGAGCATGAAACCTCTACACTAGGGTTGTCTGATACGCTGATACGCTGAATGCTTAAGTAAAGAACGATGTTGACACAATGTATTATTATTATTATCATTATTATTATTTTATTTCCTTTAGCCAGGGCACTTCGTATCGAAGGAGTTGTCGTAGAAACTTCGAAAAGGGCTCATTCAATTGGACATTGGATTGACTAGTGCTCTTTTTAATAGTCGGAAGTGATTGGAAGGCAACTAACACCCCTTCCACGCCCACCATTTCCACAAACACATCCAATCAAAATTTTGAGATAGCAATTTTGTTCAACGTAATTGATTTCCAGATAGAACTTATGTTTTTGAGGAGGACACTCCCCCCAGAGCCCTCAGGGCATGGGTTGCAAGTTATGCCCTGGGGGCATATAAGGTTTTTTATAGAAATCTTTGTCGCAGAAACTTCAAAAAGCTCATTTGATTGGAAATTCAAAGGGCTAGTGCCCTTTTTAATAGTCAAAAGTGATTGGAGGGCAACTAACCCCCCTCTCACGCCCTAATTTTCCACAAACACATCCAATCAAAATTTTGAGACAACAATTTTGTTCAACGTAGTTGAAAGTTCTGGAAATTAGGTCTTTGAGGATGACAACCTCCCCTCATAAGCCCTCAGGGCAAGGGTTGTAAGTTATGCCCTGGGGGCATATAAGCTTTTTCATAGAATGTGTTGTCATAGAACTTCAAAAAAGGCTCATTCGATTGGATATTGAAATGGCTAGTGCCGTTTTTAGTAGTCGAAAGTGATTGGAAGTCGGCTAACCCCCCTTCCATGCCCATCGTTTCCCAAAACACATCCAATCAAAATTTTCAAATATCCATTTTGTTCAACGCAGTTGAAAGTTCTGGAAATTATATCTTTGAGCAGCACACTCCCTCCACAGTCTTTAGGGCAAGGTTATAAGTTATGCCCTGGGGGCATATAAGGTTTTTATTGAAAGCTTTGTTGTAGAAACTTGAAAAAAAGGCTGATTCGATTGGCAATTCAAAGGGCTAGTGGCCTTGTCATAGTCAGAAGTGAGTGGAGGGCAACTAACCCCCTCTCACACCCACCTTTTCCCAAAACACATTCAATTAAAATTTTTAGACAGAGTATTTGTTCACAGTAGTTCAAAGATTTGAAAATTAGGTCTTTAAGGATGATAATCCCCCTTTCCCCTACAGCCCTCAGGGCAAGGGTTGTAAGTTATGCCCTGGAGCATATAAGGTTCTTATAGAAAGCGTTGTCGTAGAAACTTCAAAAGGGGCTCATTTGATTGGAAATTGAAATGGCTAGTGCCGTTTTTAATAGTCGAAAGTGATTGGAAGTCGACTAACACCCCTTCCACGCCCACCCTTTCCCCAAACACATCCAATCAAAATTTTCAGATATCCATTTTGTTCAACGCAGTTAAAAGTTCTAGCAATTATATCTTTGAGCAGGACACTCCCTCCACAGTCTTTAGGGCAAGGTTATAAGTTATGCCTTGGGGCATATAAGGTTTTTATTGAAAGCTTTGTCATAGAAACTTGAAAAAAGGCTAATTCAATTGGAAATTCAAAGGGCTAGTGCCCTTTCTAATAGTCAGAAGTGAGTGGAGGGCAACTAACCCCATCTCACACCCACCTTTTCCCAAAACCCATCCAATCTACATTTTTAGATAACCATTTTGTTAAACGTAGCTGAAAGTTACGGAAATTAGGTCTTTGAGAATGACAACCCCACAGCCTTCAGGGCAGGGGTTGTAAACTATGCCCTAGGGGCATATAAGGTTTTTATAGAAAGCTTTTTCGTAGAAACCTCAGAAAGTGCTCATTCGATTAGAAATTGAAATGACTAGTGCCCTTTTTAATAGTTGAAAATGACTGGAGTTTTTATAGCCATTTAAGGGCTGGTGCCCTTTTTAATAGTCAAAGTATTCGGAGGAGAATCCCCCTCCACGCCCATCATTTCCCCAAATATTTCCGATAAACATTTTGATAAGCTATTCAAAATTATAAGAAATTTTGAGGTAGCTATTCTATTCAAAATTGTCTAACTATCATATAACAAGGCCTTTGGGGTTGAAACAATCCCCAAAGATTAGGGGCAAGGGTTGTAAGCTATGCACAGGGGGTATTTTAGGTTTTTATGGGAGGGATGGTTGTTTAACATTATAAGTCTTTCTCCCTGAAAAAGACTATGTCAATATAAAACGAACAGAAATTATTTAAAAAAAACTTTTTCAACAAAATAGTAAAGAACTAAAAAAAAAGTTTATAGAGTAAAAAACTTTACTTTTTAAAAAAAGTAAAGAACTCCATTAAACCAAAATGAACAAAAATAGAATCAAATAATCTACCAAGATTACATCTACCACAAATCTGTATCAATAAATAAATGAAACTCAAAATTAACAGGAATTAAAATAAATAAGAGTCAAACTCAAAACTAGCAAAAATTAATATAAGTAGGGTTCTAAACTGTAAGCTTTCTAAAAGCCAGAATATAATTTGTACTTTACTGAAAAAAGATTTTCACTTTTCTAACTTTAAAAACTCAAAAATCAATTAAGATTTTAAGGAATAAATATCAGCATATGTATATACAATGCAGATTTTTTTCAGTAAGTTCATTTGAATATTTTTCAGTAAAGTACAAATTATATTCTGGCTTTTAGAAAGCTTGCGGTTTAGAATCCTACTCGTATTAGTTTTGGCTCGTTTTGAATTTGACTCTTATTTATTTTAATTTCTGTTTGTTTTGAATTTCATTTATTTATTGATACTGATTTGTGGTAGTTGTATTCTTGGTCGATTACTTGATTCTATTTTTGTTCATATTAGTTTAATGCAGTTATTTACTTTTTTATTAAAACTCATTTTGTCGAAAAAGTTTTTTTTTTTATAATATCTTTGAAAAGACAGCAGAATGAAAAGACATTTCAGTATGAAAAACTTATCTAGATGTAGACTCAAAAAACAAAAATTTACAAATGTTATAAATGATGATTCGTTGGAAGAAAAATATGTTTTTATCCCACCACCTGAACAATTAACAAATTTGCAGCCTGGACCATCATGCAAGACTAGACCAATAAGGGCAGCTAAAGCAAAGGGCATTGACATTAAATTCGCAATGGGTGAAAATCAACAACCTGGACCATTAAATGAGACAAGACCCCCCCCCCAATTAAAAAAGAAATTACAAGTGTTATGAATGATAATTTGCTTTAAGAAAAAGAAATGTTTGTCCCACCACCTGATTAATTAACAAATATACAGCCTGGACGATTTCGTAAAACTAGACCAATAAGGGTAAAGGGCTACGGCAAATTGTCTGAAGTAATGAAAATCCACAATGAAGAAGAAAGAAAAAGGGGTAAGAAGATAAGCGACAGAGAGAATTAAAACGAGTAAAAATTGAAAATGATAGCGATGAGAATATAAATAATGATTCTTTGGAACCACCTGAACTATCAAACATGATAAGACCAAGAGAATAGCGTGAACAAATTAAATTCACAATGAGTGAAAATCAACAACCCGGATTATCAAATGAGACAAGACCCAAATCAACAAAAATTTTAAAGTGTTATAAGTGATAATTCGTTGGAAGAAAAAGAATGTTTTGTCCCACCACCTGAACAATTGACAAATTTACAGCTTGAACCATCATGTAAGACTAGACCAATAAAGGCAACTAAAGCAAAGAGCATTGTTATTAAATTCACAGTGGGTGAAAGTCAACAGCCTGGACCATCAAATGAGACAATATCCAATAAACAAAAATTCACAAGTGATATAAATGATAATTCGTCGGACGAAAAAGAAGTTCTTGTCCCACCACCTGAACAAATAACAAATATGAAACCTGGACCACCATGTAAAACTAGACCAATAAGGGCAGCTAAAGCAAAGGGCATTGGCAAATTGTCTGAAGTAATGAAAATTCAAAATGAAAAAGAGAGAAAAATGAGGTTAGAAGATAAGCAATAGCGAGAATCAAAACGAATCAAGATTAAAAATGATAGTTATGATGATTGGGTATGAGATTTTAACATGGATAAGGTCATCAATGCTTACCATACCTTTGTAGAAAAAAACCCAAAGATTCAGCGATGTTTATTTCATAATGACAAAAGACAAGCCGGGGCAAAAGTCGACGTTCAAAATTTTATAAAAGCTCAAAAAGATGAAATAGCTATAAATAAATACATTGGAGTATATAAGGACGTTATCCAAGAACCTGATACTACATCAGCCTCTGTAAAAAAAAAAAAAAAAATAAATAAATAAACATTTGGTGTTATGTTTTTCATAATGACAAAAGACAAGCCAAGGACAAAAGTTAAAGGTCCAACAACAACAAAAATGTACTTTACGAAGGCGCTAATTCTAATTTAAGGTCACATAAAATGTTTAAGGGGTTGATTGATGAAAATGCACAGATAAATATGATTAAAAAACTAGTAAGAGTGAGAATCGCAACATCTAAAGAAAAAGGTATGGAACAAACGACAGCAAGAAACACAATGAATTACAAACGATTTTCCAACCCTAAACTTCCTTCTCAATTTTTTTTCATCTTTTCCTTAGAAAGTTTTTTTCCATTCCTATGGTTTAACAGTTTAGATTCATACATCACCTCATTTGATCTCTTAAGACGTTATAGGTAACAAATACTTCTTTTCCAGTTTCTAACCACCTCTCACTGTTCAAAATTCGTTTTTAATTCATCATGTTTGTCTGTGCATTTTCATCAATCAGACCCTTAAATATTTTAAGTGACCTTAAATTAGAATTAGCGTCTTTGTAAAAGTACGTTTTTTTTTGTTGTTGGACCTTTAACTTTTGCCTTGGCTTGTCTTTTGTCATTATGAACAACATTACGCCAAACCTTGTTTTTTTTTACAGAGGCTGATGTAGTATCAGATTCTTGGCTAACGTCCTTATATACTCAATGTTTTTATTTATAGCTATTTCATCGCTGTGAGCTGATATAAAATGTTGGACGTCGACCTTTGCCCCGGCTTTTCTTTTGTCATTATGAAATACATATCGCTGAACCTTTGTGTTTTTTTTTCAACAAAGGTATGGTAAGCAAAGATGAAATTATCCATGTCGAAATCTCAAACCCAATCCTCATAAGCATCATTTTTAATTTTTACACGTTTGGATTCTCACTGTTGCTTATCTTCTAACCTCATTTTTCTTTCTTCTGCATTTTGGATTTGCATTACTTCATACAATTTTCCAATGTCCTTTGCTTTAGCTGCCCTCATTGGTCTAGTTTGACATGATGGTCCAGGTTGTATATTTGTTATTTGTTTAGGTGGTGGGACAAAAACTTCTTTTTCTTCCGACGAATTATAATTTATATCACTTGTGAATTTTCGTTTTTTGGGTATTGTCTCATTTGATTGTCCAGGTTGTTGACTGTCACCCATTGTGAATTTAATGTCAATTCTCTTTGCTTATTGGTCCAGTTTTACATGATGATCCAGGCTGTAGAATTTGTTAATTGTTCAGGTGGTGGGACAAAAAATTCTTTTTCTTCCAACGAATAATCATTTATAACACTTGTAAATTTGTTCTTATTTGGGTCTTGTCTCATTTGTTAGTCCGGGTTATTCATTTCTACCCATTGTGAATTTAATTTGTTCACGCTGTTCTCTTGGTTTTATTATGTTTGATAGTTCAGGTGCTTCCAAAGAATCATTATTTGTATTCTCATCACTATCACTTTCAATTTTTACTCGTTTTGATTCTCTCTGTCGCTTATCTTCTAACCCCATTTTCTTTCTTCTTCATTGTGGATTTTCATTACTTCAGAAAATTTGCCGAAGCCCTTTGCTTATTGCTGCCCTTATTGGTCTAGTTTTACATGATCGTCCAGGTGTAGATTTGTAAATTGTTCAGGTGGTGGGACAAAAACTTCTTTTTCTTCCAATAATTTATCATTCCTAACACTTGTAAATTTTTATATTTTTTGGGGGGTCTTGTCTCATTTAATGGTCCAGGTTGTTGATTTTCACCCATTGTGAATTTAATGTCGATGCCTCTGCTTTAGCTGCCCTTATTGGTCTAGTCTTACATGATGGTCCAGGTTGTAGATTTTTAATTGTTCAGGTGGTGGGATAAAAACTTTTTTTTCTTCCAACAAACAATCATTTATAGCACTTGTAAATCTTTGTTTTTTGAGTGTACCCCTAGATAAGTTTTTCATACTGATATGTCTTTTCATTCTGTGTCTTTTCAAAGATATTTAATTATTGAAGCAGGTCCAATTTCTAACACCGGTTGTCAACTAAACTTCAAACTTTTGGTTTTATTTTTTAAAGTTTTTGAGTTGTTGTAATCTCTTGTTCAAATATACACATGTTTTTGCAATTACCAGTTTTTGCTCTTTAAGCTACTTAATGTGAACTTATCCATGCATGAAAATCTTCAATTTTTCTGAATAAGTGTGACAAGTGTGACTTCATTGCAATACTGATGTATACAAAAATGACGTCACTCACATGAATCTTTTTTCCAAGATTAAGGCTCTTAAAGAATTTTTTCAAACTTTTGACCTATCTAGATTGTTTTTTTAGGCCGGAAAATCCCAGGAAGCCAGTTTTTCCGAAAAAATATGAAGCCGTTTTCGAGAAAAAACAAATAAATAAATACTTACACAATTATTGATCACTTATAAAGATAGTATATATATGTACACTAAATTTCTTTCTGAAAATTAGTACACTGAAATATTCTGGTCTGAGAAAACGATCTAGATAGGTTACGACTAGGAAAAAATTTGTTTCAAACAGTTCGTGGTAACGAACTGTAAGTAAGGAGCGACCCGACTCAATAGTAACCGAAACTCTAAAAAGTGGGATTGTTGATATCAATAGATATATCAAAATAATTGTGTGTTTATGCTGATTTTAAACATATAAGTTTCATCAAGTTTAATCTTACCCCTCAAAAGTTATGAGCCTGAAAAAAATTGCCTTATTTTCAAAAAAAGGGGGAAACGCCTCCTAAAAGTCATAGAATCTTATTATGTGGATTTATTTGATGCTAACTCCTCCACAGTACGCCCTTGAATTTGGAGGGGATGTTGTTTAGTTAATATTTTTGCTATTTTTTTAAATTTTATTTTTTAAACTTAAATTTTTGAAATTGTTGATTTTGAAGTTGAAGCTGAGGTGTAAATGGTGTAAATGGACAGGAATTACGGGAAATACCTTAAAATTTTGTCATTTTTGCATGTTTTAAGATTAAATGCATCCAAGTTCCTTAGGAATTCCTTTTTGTAATATGATTTTATATTCCAGTTACTATTTTTCATGTCGCCGCATCATCCTTCAGTTTTACTTTACCTTCTCACTGGGCAATCCAAGTTCTTCAAGGCATTGATATACCAGCTTCTCTGTTTTCCCAGATGCAAAAGTCCTCGCAATAACCTTCACAGGGACTTTTCCAGAAACGTCAACTTGAAAGCATAGTCTCATCCAACTACGAAACAAAGCACTCATGATTCAAATAGATAAAAATAAGCACATTTTTCACAATTTGGAGTTTAACACACAATAAATGGTTACAGGACTTGAGGTAACTGATAACAACTTTGACACCAATAGATCGTCCTTTTACTTGTTTTGAACACAACATGTAAGATCATTGCGCATCTTACCCAGTGAGTTCGAAAAACATTTAGCTAAAAAATTATTTCGAAATTAATTTTTTTTCAAGCATTAAATTATTTTCTAACCCATATAAAGTGGGAACCACCGTCATAGTCTAAAATGCGTAATCTGAAATATAAAGAGGGACCACTCATGCTGCGAGGAAGGGCAAACTTTCTTAAAACAATATAGCCTATAACAAATCTGTCTTTCAAGAGTTAACCTTCAAAGTACCTGAGTTAAAGCTGCAGTTTTTAGTGGAATCTATCACATGATGCTTCCACGAAGGAAATAAAATTCAATAGCTGCGTTATTTTTATCATGACTGCAAGCCATTAATATTCAAAATATTTGAATCAAAGCATAATTTTGGAGCTGTATTTTCACCTAGCAACAAAGTTATTTAAATTTACCTTTACAACCCCAAAGAAAATTATTCCTAATTAAAAAGGACTCATTATGGCACATATTTTTGGATGCAAACCCTTTCATCATTATATTTTTGTCTGGCTAACACAAGGAATCACTAATCCTTACCCCTTCAGACAATGCTTATCTTTTCCCTGCACACGACAAATGTAGATTTAGCCAAATTACTTGAAAAATATATTGCCTCCCTGGTTTGGAAATTCCTCCATCTGATGGACTGCTCCACTTCTAATAGTCCGATTTTGAAAAAAAACTTGTTCATCCCATTTAGGGATCACCATTTTTTCTCGTGGTCCTAGATGATTGACCAAAAGGGATGACCTTTGACAATCAGTTTGTCCTTCATCTGCAGAACGTGTCCTAGCCATCTCAATCTTTCTCTCATTATAACCCTATTAAGCGGAATAAAACCCCATTTTTCGTAGAGCTTATTGATTGAAACATGGCCGATCAGACGGGTACCCAAAAGAATATGTGGAAAATTCTTCTGGAAAACATCTAACAAATCCTCCGTCTTTTCAAGCACCCACACTTTAGAGCCATACTTGACCACTGTTGTCACTGTAGCTTCCAATATTCTAATCTTGGTTCACAGACTTACCTTCCTATCATTCCAAATCTTTCTCATTTGTGATAAAAACACCTCGGGCCATGGATATTCTACTTTTAACATGTTAGTCCCATCCTCCACCTGTACTAATGATACTACGAGATAAGGGAAGCTATCCACTCGATTAATTTTGTCGCTACCCAACATTTCCTCTTCACCTTTACATATTTCTAGCCCATATACAAGGGGACGGAACGAAACTCTGCTTAACTTCTGGTTCAATCTGTACCAGTTACTAGCCTCATTTCCTACCTTAACCCTAGCTGTACTCTTCTCATACATGTATGCATCTGGTATACCATATAAGGACCTTCACTAAAGCTCTTCTATTATCTGAATAAAATGCTTGCTCATAATCTACAAAATTAAGCTCTAAAAAGGTCTGATGACCAGACAATTCTCAATTGTCAATCTAAGAGTAACATTTGGGTCGACACATCTTCCCCTCTTCCTAAAACTACGCTGTTTTTCTCTGAAAACCTTATCGACGCCATCTTTAGGTCTAAAAAGTATGATTATACTAAATAATTTCTTTCTAAAGAAACCGAGCTAATGCGTCTATAATTACCACAATCAGCCTTATTACTTCTCTTGTAGAGGGGTTTAATTGAAGTTTTCGTAAAATCTCTAGGTACTTTCCCGTTTTTTAAAATACTGGTGTTCATAATGTTCTGTAATTTATCGGTAACGCTCAAAACCACAATTTTTAAAGTACTCATTTACCACACTATTAGCATCGAGGGCCTTATAACTCATGTCTGACGAGAGATGGGGTTGTTTGTGGAAAAAGTGGCTTTTTTACATATATACACAACTCAGGTATTATTTCTAATATTGATCACGTTGTCTCTAATTTTATTCTTACTTCAAAAGTTGCAGTGGATTCTGAGCTTACACATTCAGCGATCACCTCGGTTTGTCATTTAAAATTAGTTATTTGACTAATATTAGGATAATTCCATTGCAGTATTTCTGTAAGACAAAGTGGAAAAAGGTTGATAAACCTTTTGATATGGACGCTTTAGGTGTCCATAGCCCAAAGTAATTTAAGGGGAAATATCCGAAAATTCGGAGATAGTTAAAGGCCTGAACAAAATTCAACTGATGAGTGATGAGGGGTTTGTTGAAGCGATAGCATTTGTTAGTTGATAGCATCAGCCTTGATATATATACTGCTGAAATTTTTCATGCTATGAAGTGTGGGGAGGCAGCCTCCATTCTGGTAGCCAAAATGATAAGAGGTACCCGTAACATCGGTTGGAGTCATTATCCGAGCTCAAGCGCCGGTAAAAGACGTTCAAAAATGTGCTATCGCATTTGGTGTGATTGTGATAAGCTAAGATCTCGTCTTCTATTCCAACCTTTTAGAGAGACAAAAAAGGGATGTACCGAGTGTGTTCTTAGAGCGATCTTAAAGCTAGGGAAACTGAATGTGCCTCTGCCGAGGCTCTTAAAAATCCAAACTTGATGTGGAAAAAGTATAGAAATAATCAGAGCGATCGTAATAAAGCGACCGTTGGTATTCCTGAAGAGCATTGGCTTCGCCATTATTCTGCTGTGTTTGGCTCCTGTAATTCGAATTTAGGAACTGGAAGTGATGCTTTATTAAAAAGTTGGCTTGGCTCTTTATTGCAGAAACGTAACATGCTTCTTGTTTCTAAAAGTGACGTTGTGCATGTAATACAGCTTTTGAGGCGTTGTAAAGATTCTGGTTTTTTCCAGGATCACAGTCCGCCACCAACAAAACAGAAGTGCACTACTGGTTGAGCACCTGACACTATTATTCCAAATGTTTATTCATACAGGTCAATTATCCAATTCATGTGATTCCGGTGCAACAACGAATACTTGAAAAAAGGGAAAATGCTAATTTTTGTAGTAGTTACTGCTTTATTACTCTTTCTAGTGCTTTAAGCAAGGTTCTAGAAAGTCTTATCATGCCTGAAATGATACGTAAGTGCGTGCTAGATTATAGAAAGTTTGGTTTTTGTAAGCATATATGAATTGTGCGTTTGCTCATCGCCTACTGAAGCGTGTCCGTAGTAATGCTGAGAATTTGTGAAATCCTGCATGTTTGTGTACTGTGAATATATAAGCAGCATTCAATTCTGTTGTTGAATCAAAAGTATTTTTGACTCTGCTTGATTTTGGAGTTACGTCCCATATTGTTGCGTTGATTTCATATTGGTACAGCCATAGTTATGTTAGGGTTAAACTTGAAAAAGGTTTTTTAACTGGGCCTATTCGTCTTACTAGAGGACTCAGGAAAGGTTATATTTTAAGCCCTACTATTTTTAACATTCTTACGACCACTGTAACTAGGACAATTAATGGTGGAATTAATCCAAAATTAATGTTCCAACCACTGTACCTTTTTGATTTTAATTTGATTTACTACGCAGATGATGTCCTGCTTAGCAGTTCGAGTCTTTCTACTTTACAGGCATACCTTGATTCTTTGATTTCTGGCTATAAGCTCCTAGGACTTAATGTTAATGCTACTAAGACTGGATATATTGATTATTTTGCCCGAGGTAAAGCTATATTATATCCTCTTTATCTATTTTTGTAGTAGGTAAATCTATCATAGAGTCTTCTTCACTGAAATACCTCGGCCTCGTTTATGGTCCAGACAAGCGTAGTACTTGTGTTTTTACCGTTGAACATGCCAGGTTTTCACGTCAGCTACGCAAGACTTGCTGCACTGAAATATAGGTATAGTAAGCGTGTATTTGCACGCGTTGTATATTTCACCACTTTGGGATTTGCTCTCTAAAACTGAGTAGTTATACTCTACCTCTTTTTTTGTATTGTAAGCGGGCAAAAATAAACTCATCTTATTTTATTAGTACTGTCATTAATTCTTCCTTATAAAGTTAAGCTTCCTTTACTTCCAAATGGTCGCAATTTTTTTCATTCGTTTATATTTTTTTTCGTTTTTTTCATTCGGGTGAAAACACGTGCTATTTATTCTAAGTGAAATAAACTTGATTTTTGTGGCAAACGCTATCGATTTTGACAGACTTTGGCATCAATCGGCTGGAAAATAATCAGTGAATCGACTGCGATTGAAAACAAGACTAAAAACCTCTGTCTCTTCTCTTTTCTGGACCTTCATAACTATTCAAACACGGCGGAAATAATTTTTAATCTGAGCAGTGTTGCCGGAGATTGACTGTTGCGCTGGCGGAGTTGTGCCCGAAATTCGTAGTGCAGTGTTGCCACCTTGTGTGCTGATTCAAAATTAGCCAAAAAAGCAAAAAAAAATTTTTGTGACGAATATGAGCACAGCATCAAAACGTCCTCGTCAGTCTCCCAAAAAAGGTGTAGATAAATGCTCAGCATGTGGATTGGGACTGGAAGAAGACGGAAAAGCCGTCCTTTGCGACGGTTGTGAATTCTGGTTGTGCACCACATGTCTCGACATGTCTGATCCCGAATATGAACTATTTACTAGAATGAGTCGCCGTTTGGGATCCACGTGGCACTGCCCTAGGTGTAAACATAGTGATAAGCCTATCACACCTGAAATCATTCGTGAAATAGTGATTGATTCCCTTGCCACGTTCAAAGTAGATTTACAGAACGAACTTGAGATAAAATTCCAGTCAATGTTGAAACCTCTGGCAGAACGAATTTCCCTAGTAGAGCAGGAAATAGCTTCTAAATGTTCCCAAGCTGATTTAAAACAACAGGTTACCACCGTAGTGTCAGTTGAAGTTTCTAAAGCTAAACAAAGCCTGTTCGATGAACTTTCCGGTAAAATTGACACAGACTTGCAGAGCCGAGTTCCAGTGCAGGATACTAACCAGGTTCAGCGTGAGCTTGGAGAAATTGCACAAAAACAGAAGAATCTAATTTTATTTGGCCCAGAAGAAGACGCTGCAGTGAACCAAAAGTTGCAGAATCAGGAGGACTTAAAGTTTATCAATGAAGAACTCTTGCGCGATTGCCCTGTGAAATGTTCCTTTTCTGTGAGATTGGGTCGTAAACAAGTTAATAGAAGTAGGCCGATAAAAATGATATTCAAGTCCCCGCTTGATCGCGATTTGGCCGCCTTCTTCTTAGTGAGTAAACAAGATGCTCTTAAAACTAAAATACCAAATTTTCGAGTTTCTCATGACAAAAGTGAAGCCAAGTTAATCGATAAGAGGAAGTATGATGTTCTAAAAAAAGAGCTGAATGAGAAAATTGTAGCCGGAGAGAGCGGTTGGAAGATCAAGACACGCAAAAACGGACCGGAATTAGTTCACGAGGAGCCTTTTCGTCGCCAAGCCGGATTTGAGATGTCTGAGTGAAAATCTGCAAGTGATTTATACTAATGCTGACTGTTTGTCTACTAAATGGGAAGAATTTAGTGAGTTAACGCGGGTCCGTGTGCCACATGTGGTTGTTGTAACTGAAGTTTTGCCAAAACATTGTAATGACCCATTAGCTTACTTTCAGCATCTAACTGATTATAGTTTAGTGTTTAATAAACAAGCAAAACGAGGGATATGCATTTATATTCATACATCCGTTAAGTTCAGTGAGATTGTTAACCCCATTTTTGATTTGGTTTCTGAGTGCCTTGTAGTTGATATTAAGTTACCTTCGCTGAATAATTATCTGCGTCTTGCTGCTTTTTACAGGAGCCTAACACTTGGTCCATCTAGTTGTGTAAATGATGCCAATATTTTGAATTGTTTGACTTATCTTGTGAAAAATAGTCACAAATTACTTGTGGTGGGTGATTTCAACCTCCCTAATATTGATTGGCAGACGCTGAGCACAAGTCAGCCAGGTGAGTCGTATGAACAGACTTTTTTAGATAGACTTGATGATTTGTTTTTGCACCAACATGTAAATAGCCCCACGCGGGCAAGAGGCGATTCTATTCCCTCAATATTGGATTTAGTAATTACGAAACATGTTTATGATATTTTAGGCTTGGAAATGTTTTCTCCACTAGGAAAAAGTGACCATTCTGTAATTCAAATTACTATGAATACGTTTGTCGAGCGAGAAAATACTGATTCTCGTAGGTATGATTATGCTAGGGCTGATTATCAGTCAATGAGGGAATTCCTTGTGTCTTTGAATATCACGGATGAGCTGCAGAAAGGAAAAGTGGCGCCTGACGTTGCATTTGAATTTTTTAAACAGGCATTGATAGAATGTAGGGATAGATTTGTTCCTTTGATTAAAAATATTCTGGCCAAAGGAAGAGACCAAAACTACCTAGACATATACTCAAGTCAATCCAGGAAAAAAATCATCTTTGGAGATCTTACACTAAACTAAAAATTGAACAAAAGATTTCGCAAAAACAAAGTTCTATGAATCAGGATGATGACACGTGGTCATTGTATAAACATGCTAGGAACAGGGCCACAAAGTTGTTAAGAGCGAATAGGGAAGTAGTGGAATCACACATTATTCAGTCGAGCAAAACTTGCCCAAAGCAGTTTTGGAAATATGTAAATAGGAACAAGCCGAACTTTTCACCGAGTAACTGCACATTCACGCATCCGGTTACACAAGAAAAAATTGATGACGATTTTGATAAAGCATGCATATTTAATGAAACTTTTGCATCAGGTTTTGTTACACCTAACCAGACACATCATGACCAAGATTTAGTTCAGGGAATACAAAGTGGGACTTTATCATGTAATGATATAGACTTTAGTGTTGCAGAGGTTCATCAAATACTTAAAAAGCTTGATACATCTAAGTCCCCAGATATAGATGGATTTCCTAACACTATGATAATACAGATTGCTGATGTAATTGCACAACCGCTTACGTTTCTGTACAATCAGTCCTTGGCGACAGGTTCCTGTCCCTCAGGTTGGAAGAAAGCAATGGTTAAACCCCTACACAAAGCCGGTCTAAAATCAGATTTTAAAAATTACCGTCCGATCTCCATCACATCTATATTTTGCCGGGTTATGGAAAAGCTGATTGTTGCAAGAATCCAAACTTATTTTGATGAAAATAATCTTTGGAATCCTGCCCAGCATGGTTTTCGTAAGAGAAGGTCTTGCAACACTCAACTTCTGGAAGTTATTGTTGATTTTCAGCATTATGCTGATCTTGGTATACCGTTTGATTGCATTTACATAGACTTCGCCAAAGCTTTTGACAAAGTTTCAATGTCACAACTAGTTGAAAAATGTCGACTCTATAATATTGGTGTAAGAACTGTTGATTGGATTGCTGATTATTTGCGTGGTAGGTCTCAACAGGTAGTTGTCGGTGAAGCAGCATCTCAATCAATTGATGTCCTGAGTGGGGTACCCCAGGGTAGTTGCTTGGGCCCTATACTCTTCTGTATTTTCATCAATGATTTACCATCTTGTGTTCGTCATTCGTCAGTGAAGTTGTTTGCTGATGATGCTAAAATTTACCGACCAATATTAACTACCGATGATGAGCCTATGCTTCAAGAAGATCTTGATTCAATAACACGATGGTGCGAGTCTAATTCGATGTTTGTAAATGCATCAAAATGTGCAGTGCTTCATTACGGGAATAAAAATCAGCCCAGCCGTGCATACTCCCTATCTGGCTCACAGATACCGTCAGAAGAATTTGTACGCGACCTCGGTGTTCACTTTGATACACATTTAAAATTTGATAGACATGTTTCGACTGTAGTAAGAAATGCAAATTACCAACTCCTCACTTTAAAACGGAATTTCAGGAAGTTTAATCTTAAGAATTTTATGTTACTTTATAAATCATTTGTTCGGCCAGTTGTTGAATATAATACTTCTGTTTGGTTTCCTCTGAATGTAACAGACGAGCACCGAGTTGAAAAGATTCAGAGGCGGGCGACGAAAATGATCCCTTATTTGAAACACCTTCCTTACGCACAAAGACTAACTAGGCTCCAACTTCCTTCACTGCATTTCCGACGTCGCCGTACCGACCTCATAAACACATTCAAAATAATCAAAGGCGTGGACGATATTGAGGTAGGAAAATTTTTCGAATTCAGCCACTACCACTTGACACGACAGCATCCTTATAAAATTTACCCACCAAGAACCCACAGGAAAATCGGACACAATTCATTTGTTAATAGGGTCACAGAGTCTTGGAATAATTTACCGCCAGAAGTTGTTGAAGCCGGATCAGTTGAATCGTTTAAGAATATGTTGGTTGATAGCCAGTTTTACACAAGTGCCTTTTCAGTTTAGACCTTTGTGTTGCCTTTCATTTTATTATATATTGTATTAGTACGACAAGCTTTTTAGCTTACCGTTATGTGGATTAATAAATAAATAAATATAACATTTTCTGCCACTTTATCTTGGTTTAGCACGTTCTCAAAATGTTCGGCCAATCTCTCTCGAACTCTTTCCGTATTACTAATACAGGCCCTGTTCCAGTCTTTATCTGGGACAAATACAGATTGACTGTTCCTTCTCAATTTTTTAAAATGGCAATATAGTACAATACTATTATGCCGTCTAGCTGCATCTTTCAGATCTTTTTTAGATTTACCGTGGCCTCTACTTCAGGTTTTCTTTTCGCATCTCCTTATTTTACGAAATTAATTTTAAAAAACTTTCCGAAAAATAAGTTTTCAAAGAAAAGTAAAGGTCATTTTAAACTTAAGCTCAGCAGATACAAATACCTTTTAAAATTCAAACTCAAAACAACCAGAAATTACTATTAAAGAATAAATGAAACCCAAAACGAACAGAAATTCAATAAACACTCATAACAAAAACATACAACAAGTAATAATATAAATGGATAAATAGATCTTAAAGCGAGTAATGCTTAGATTGAATATGAAAATCAAGCTTAAGATGAAAAAAATATTTTCCTATTGAAGTAAAAATGAAACTTAAAACGAACAGAAATTAAATAAACAATCAATGCAAACAAACATAAAATAGATATTAATGTAAATTAAAAATACATCTTAAAACGAGTGAAGCTTAAATTGAATATTCAAATCAAGCTTGAAACGAACAAAAATCACCACAAACAAGAGTTTGGGTATGACCTCCTTCTCTCACTGTTAAAGTCTAAAACCTACTTCGTCATTGGCGCTTTACTAATAACCAATTTTATGACAAATATTTTCTTTTGTGCTTAATATTGAAAATAAACATTAAAATTATAATAACATTTTGAACTGATGAGCTTTCAGCAATTAATATCAGTATACATCAAATATTCAGTTTAATTCATTAGCTCATTTTAAACTTGTTAAAGACGAATATAGTTTCACTACAAACAAGTGTTTGGACACTGCCTCCTTTCCTAACTGTAAATAAAAACCAAAAGCCTACTCCGTCATTGGTGCTTCACTGAAAACGGATTATATTACAAATATTTTCTTTTCCAGTTCTTACAGCATTGAAAATAAAAATACAATTACAGTGAAATAAATGCTTGAACTGATGGATCTTTCAACAATTAATATCATTATGCATCAAATATTAAATTTGACGCTGCTTTTACTCTCCAAGACTGTTCAAGACGCATATAGTTTTCAGCAAAGCACCAATGAACGAAAATTTTTAATTTCCATTCAAATGAACCCTCTCTGAAGTTTATACGAGCATACCTTCCATGAGAACAATATATGCCCCCAGAGCAATACTTACAACGCCTTCCCCGGCCCTGGAGGGGTTGTTTTGACACAGGAATTTTTTCTTATCTGACCTTTGAACTATTTTTAACGAAATGACCATACGTAAAGGAGTTTTTGCTATATGATCTTTGAACTATTTTTAACAAATTGGCTACCACAAATTTTTATCAGATGTATTTGGGGAAAAAGGGCTTGGGAGGGGGCCAGTTGCCCTCTGATCACTTTTACCTCTTAATAAGGGCACTAGAAATCTCCATTTCCAATCGAATGAGCCCCTTTTGAAGTTTATACGACGACCCCTTCTATATGAAGTACCTCTGGGAAAAAAAATTAAATGGAGTGTGGGGGAGGCTAGCTGCTCTCCAATCACTTTTGACTCTTAAATGTGAATTACAACTTTCAATTTCCAATCAAATGAGCTCTCTAGGAAGTTTATACGAGCATCCCTTCCATAACAACCATATATACCCCCAGAGCATAACTTACAACGCCTTCCCCTGGACCCTGGGGGACTGTGTCGACACCAGAGTTTCTTGTTATCAGAACTTTGACCTATTTTTAACAAAATGTCTATCTCAAAATTTTTATCTGATGCATTTAGGGTGTGGAGGGGGTGGGCGGGGGTAGTTGCCCTCCGATCTCTTTTTACTCCTAAAAGTCAAAACACCATATATTCCCCCAGGGTATAACTTATAACCCTTGCCCCTGAACAGTGTGGGTGGAGAGTCTTGCTCAAACATATAATTTACAGTACTTTAAACTACGTTGAACAAAATGGCTATATCAAAATTTTGATTGGATTTGTTTGGGGAAATGGTGGGTGTGGAAGGGGTGTCATTTGCTTTAGAATCACTTTCGACTATTAAAAAGGGAACTAGCCATTTAAATTTCCAATCGAATGAGCCCTTTCTGAAGTTTCTACGACAACGTTGTCTATACAAAACCTTATATGTGCCCAGGGCATAACTTACAACCTCTGTGTGTCTGTCGTCTCTGTGTGTGTGTGTCATCGTTTTGTGTGTGTGTCGTCTCTGTGTTTGTGTTTTCTCTGTGTGTGTCGTCTATATGCGTGTGTCGTCTCTGTGTGTGTGTCGTCTCTGTGTGTTAGTTGTCTCTGTGTTAGTGTCGTCTGTGGGGCGTGGGGAGGGGGGGTCTAGTTGCCCTCCAATCTTTTTTGACTCTAAAAACCTGAACTAGAACTTTCAATTTCCAATCATATGAGCCATCTCTGAATTTTTTACGAGCATCCCTTCAATAAGAACCATATATTCCCCCAGGGCATAACCTACAACACCTACCCTCGGGCCCTGGGGGCCTGAGTTGACCTCTGAGCTTTAGTTATGCGGTCTTTAAACTATTTAAAAAAAAGCTATCTCAAAAAATTTATTGGATGGGTGAAAAAGGGAGTGGAGTGGGGGGGGGCTAGGTGCCCTCCGACATCTTTTGACTCTTAAAAAGTGAACTAGAACTTTCAATTTCAAATCAAATGAGCCCTCTTTAAAGTTAATACGAGCATCCCTTCCATGAGACCCATATATAACCCCAGGGCATAACTTAAAACGTATGCCCCCAGGCCCTGGGTGGTTGTGTCGACACCGGAAGTTTTGTTATATGATCTTTGAACTATTTTTAACAAAATAGCTATTTTAAAATTTTTATTGGATGCATTTGGGAAAAAAAGGGATTAGGTTCAGGTTCAGGTTAACCTCCAATATCTTTTGATGCTTACAAAGTGAGCTAGAACTTTCAATTTCCAATCAAATGAGCCCTCTCTGAAGTTTATACGAGCATTTCTTCCACAAGAACCATATATGCCCCCAGGGTATAACTTATAACCCTTGTCCCTGAACAGTGTGGGGGGAGAGTCTTGCTCAAACATATAATTTCCAGAACTTTAAACTACGTTGAACAAAATGGCTATATCAAAATTTTGATTGGATTTGTTTGGGGAAATGGTGGGTGTGGAAGGGGTGTCATTTGCCTTAGGATCACTTTCGACTATTAAAAAGAGAACTAGCCATTTAAATTTCCAATCGAATGAGCCCTTTCTGAAGTTTCTACGACAACGTTGTCTATATAAAACCTTATATGCCCCCAGGGCATAACTTACAACCCTTGCCCTAAGGGCTGTGGGGGAGTTGTCATCCTCAAAGACCTGATTTCCAGAACTTAAAACTACGTATAATAAAATGGCTATCTCAAAATTTGGATTGGATGGGTTTGGGGAAAAGGTGGGCGTAAGAGAGGGGTTAGTTGCCCTCTAATCACTTTAGACTATTAAAACGGGCACTAGCCCTTTGAATTTCCAATCGAATGAGCCTTTTTTGAAGTTTTTACGACAACACCCTCTATAAAAACCTTATATGCCCCCAGGGCATAACTTAAAACCCTTGCGCTGAGGGTTGTGGGGGAGCGTCCTCCTCAAAAACTTATTTTCTATGTGGAAATCGACTAAGCTGAACAAAATGGCTATCTCAAATTTTGATTGGATGTGTTTGGGAGAATGATGGGCGTGGGGGGCTATTTGCCCTCCAATCACTTTCAACTATTAAGAAGGGCACTAGAACTTTCGATTTCCAATCGAATGAGCCCCCTTTGAAGTTTCTACGACGACACCTTCCATATGAAGTGCCTCTGGGAAAAAAAACATAAATAAATTAATAATAATAAAACATTGGAGCCGTATGGCCTTTACTATAGGCAACGCTATAGCGACTATGATTCGGTGATAATCAAATGAAATTCAAATTTGGAATAGAGTTCGGGTCAAATCAAAATCCTAGGAACTGCTTTGCCAAACAAGGGAGAAGGGAGTATCATAGGCAGTGCGCTAGCGCTGCCTGAGTAAAGAAAGATGTGGGCACAATGTGTTTTGTTTTTTTTTTCTCCATACCCGGGCACTTCGTATCGAAGGAGTTGTCGTAAAAACTTCGAAAAGTCCTCATTCGATTGGAAATGGGAGTAGCTAGTGCTCTTTTTAATAGTCGAAAGTGATTGGAGGGCAACTAGCCCCCCCCCCCACGCCCATCACCCCCAAACACATCCAATCAAAATTTTGAGATAGCCATGTTGTTCAGCGTAGTTGATTTCCAGATAGAAAATATGTTTCTGAGGAGGACACTCCTCCACAACTCTCAGGGCAAGGGTTTTAAGTTATGCCCTAGGGGCATATAAGGTTTTTATAGAAGGCGTTGTCGTAGAAACTTCAAAACAGGCTCATTCGATAGGAAATTCAAAGGGCTAGTACCCTTTTTAATAGTCGAAAGTGATTGGAGGGCAACTAGCTCCCCCCCCCAACGCCCATCTTTCCCCCAAACACATCTAATCAAAATTTTGAGATAGCCATTTTGTTCAACGTAGTTGATTTCCAGATAGAAAATATGTTTTTGAGGAGGACACTCCCCCACAACCCTCAGGGCAAGGGTTATAAGCTATGCCCTGGGGGCATATATGGTTTTTATAGAAGGTGTTGTCGTAGAAACTTCAAAACAGGCTCATTCGATTGGAAATTCAAAGGGCTAGTTCCCTTTTTAATAGTCGAAAGTGATTGGTGGGCAACTAGCCCCCCACGTCCATCATTCCCCCAAATACATCCCATTAGCCATTTTGTTCAGCGTAGTTGATTTCCAGATAGAAAATATGTTTTTGAGGAGGACACTCCCCCACAACCCTCAGGGCAAGGGTTTTATGTTATGCCCTGGGAGCATATAAGGTTTTTATAGAAGGCGTTGTCGTAGAAAATTCAAAACAGGCTCATTTGATTGGAAATTCAAAGGGCTAGTGCCCTTTTTAATAGCCTTTTTTAAAAGTGATTGGAGTGCAACTAACCCCCCCTCCCCATGCCCATCATTCCCCCAAACACATCCAATCAAAATATTGAGATAGCCATTTTGTTCAGCGTAGTTGTTTTCCAGATATAAAATATGTTTTTGAGGAGGATACTCCCTCACAACCCTCAGGGCAAGGGTTTTAAGTTATGGCCTGGGGCATGTAAGGTTTTTATAGAAGGCGTTGTCGCAGAAACTTCAAAACAGGCTCATTCCATTGGAAATTCAAAGGGCTAGTACCCTTTTTAATAGTCGAAAGAGATTGGAGGGCAACTACCCCCCCAGGCCCATCATTCCCCCAAACACATCCAATCAAAATTTTGAGATAGCCATTTTGTTCAGCGTAGTTGATTTCCAGATAGAAAATATATTTTCGAGAAGGACACTCCCCCACAACCCTCAGGGCAAGGGTTTTAAGTTATGCTCTGGGGGCATATAAGGTTTTTATAGACGGCTTTGTCGTAAAAACTTCAAAACAGGCTCATTCGATTGGAAATTCAAAGGGCTAGTGCCCTTTTTAATAGTCGAAATTGATTGGAGGGCAACTAACCCCCCCCCCACCCTCACGCCCATCATTCCCCCAAACACATCCAATCAAAATTTTGAGATAGCCATTTTGTTCAGCATAGTTGTTTTCCAGATAGAAAATATGTTTTTGAGGAGGATACTCCCTCACAACCCTCAGGGCAAGGGTTTTAAGTTATGGCCTGGGGGCATATAAGGTTTTCATAGAAGGCGTTGTCGTAGAAACTTCAAAACAGGCTCATTCGATTGGAAATTCAAAGGGCTAGTATCCTTTTTCATATTCGAAAGTGATTGGAGGGCAAAAAGCCCCCCCCCCCCCGCTCAACATTCCCCCAAACACATCCAATCAAAATTTTGAGATAGCCATTTTGTTCAACGTAGTTTTAAGTTCTGGAAATTAGGTCTTTGAGGATGACAACCTCCTCACAGCCCTCAGGACAAGCGTTACAAGTTATGCCCTGGGGGCATGCAAGTTTTTATTGAAATCTTTGTCGTAGAGACTTGAAAAAGGGCTCATTCGATTGGAAATTCAAAGGTCTAGCGCTGTTTTTAATAGTCGAAAGTGATTTGAGGGCAACTAGCCCACCTTTTCCCCAAACACATCCAATCAACATTTTTAGATAGCCATTTTATTCAGTGTTTTGGATTTCCAGATAGAAATTATGTTTTTTAGGAGGACACTCCCCCACAGACCTTAGGGCACGGGTTGTAAGTTATGCCCTGGGGGCATATAAGGCTTTTACTGAACGAGTCGTCGTAGAAACTTCAAAAATGATTCATTCGATTGGAAATTGAAATGGCTAGTGCCCTTTTTAGTAGTCGAAACTGATTGGAAGGCAACAAATACCCCTTCAACGCCCACCGTTTCCCCAAACATATCCGATTAAAATTTCTTGATAGCCATTTTGTTCCACAAAGTTTAAAGTTCAGGAAATTACACCTTTGAGCAGGACACTCTCCCCATAGTCTTCAGGGCAAGGGTTATAAGTTATGCCCTGGGGGCATATAAGGTTTTTATTGAAATGGGCAACCAACCCCCCTCTCACACCCACCATTCCTCTAAACACATCCAATCAAAATTTTGAGATATTAATTTTGTTCAACGTAGTCGAAAGTTCTGAAAATTAGGTCTTTTAGGATAAAAACCCCATCAAAGCTTTCAGTGCAAGGGTTGTAATTTGTGCCCTGGGGGCATATAAGGTTTATATAGAAAGTTGCTGTAAAAAGAGGCTAAAAGAGTTGTTGTAAAAAGAGGCTCATTTGATTGGAAATTGAAATTGCCCTTTTTAATAGTCGAAAGTGAGTGGATAGAAATTAACCCCCCTCTCATGCCATTCATTTCCCCAAACACATTCAATCAAAGCTTAGAGATAGCCATTTTGTTCAACGTAGTTGAAAGTTCTGGAAATTATGTATTTAAGGATGACAAACCCCCGAGAGTCCCCAGGGCAAAGGTTGTAAGTTATGCCCAGGGGGGCATATAAGGTTTTTAATGATAGAGTTGTCGTAAAAACTTCAAAAGGGGCTCATTCAATTGGAAATTAAGAGGGATAGTGCCCTTTTTAATAGTTGAAAGTGATTGGACGGTAACTAACCCGTCACTCACGCCCACCATTCCCCCAAACACATCCAATCAAAATTTTCAGATAGCTATTTTGTTCAAAGTAGTAGAAAGTTCTGGAAATTAGGTCTGTGAGGATGACAACCCCTCCCCCACCCAGCCCTCAGGGTGAGGGTTGTAAGTTTTCCCCTGGGGGCATATAAGGTTTTTATTGAAAGCGTTGTCGTAGAAACTTCAAAAGGACTCATTTGATTGTAAATTGAAAGGGCTAGTAACTTTTTTAATAGTTGAAAGTGATTGGAGAAAGACTAACGCCTCTCTCACGCCCACCATTTTCCCAGACACATCCAATCAAAATTTGGATAGCCATTTTGTGTAACGTAGTTGAAAGTTCTAGAAATTAGGTCTTAGAGGATGACAACCACCCTCACAGCCCTTAGGATAAGAGTTGTAATTTATGCCCTGGGGCCATATAAGGTGTTTAAAGGAAGTGTTGTCGTAGAAACTCGAAAAAGGCTCATTCGATTGGAATTCCAAAGGCCTAGTGCCCTTTTTAATAGTCGAACGTAATTGGAAGGCTTGACATTTTCAAACAGTTCGTGGTAACGAACTGTAAGTAAGGAGCGACCCGGCTCAATGGTAACCGAAACTCTAGAAAACGGGTTTTGATACCAATAGATACATCAAAAGAATCAGATTTCAATGCTGATTTCAAACATATAACTTTCATCAAGTTTAGTACTACCCATCAAAAGTTACGCGCCTGAGAAAATTTGGCTGATTTTCAAAAAAAGGGGGAAAGACCCCCTAAAAGTTATAGAACCTTAATTAAAATCACACCATCATATTCAGCGTATCAGAGAACCCTACTGCAGAGGTTTCAAGGTCCTATCTACAAAAATGTGGAACTTTGCATTTTTTGCCAGAAGAAAGATCACGGATGCGTGTTTATTTGTTTTTTTGTATTTTTGTTATTTTTTTCTCCCAGGGGTGATCGTATCGACCCAGTGGTCCTAGAATATCGTAGGAGGGCTCATTGGAACGGAAATTAAAAGTTCTAGTGCTCTTTTTAAGTGACCAAAAAAAATGGAGGGCAACTAGGCCCCCTCCCACGCTTATTTTTTCCCAAAGTCACCCGATCAAAATTTTGAGATAGCCATTTTGTTCAGCATGGTCAAAAATATGATAAATATCTCTTTTAGGATGACTTAATCCCCCGAAGTCCCCAGGGGGAGGGCTAAAAGTTATGAAGTTTACCCAATGTTAACATATAGTATTGGTTATTGGGAAGTATACAGAAGTTTTCAGGAGGGTTTTTTTCTGGTAGTGGGAGGGAAGGGTGGGTCGGGGATTATGTTGGAGGATCTGTCCATGAAGGAAGTTTTCATGGGGGAAGGGAAATTGCCATAAAGGGGGCGCCGGACTTGCCAGCATTATTTATTGGTTATTGGGAAGTATACAGACATTTTCAGGAAGGATTTTTTTATGGAGGGGGGGGGGCTAGAGGAGGGGGTTACTCTGGAGAATATTTCCGTGGAGGATGTTTTTTTTGGGGTAAGGGAAATTTCTATGAAGGGGGCGCCGGATTTCCAAGCATTATTTAAAAAACGATCAGAAATTAAATAAAAAAAACAAGTTTTTTTCAACTGGAAGTAAGAAGCAACATTAGAACTTAAAACGAATAGAAATTATAACGTATGTGAGGGGGTTCTCCCTCAAGTCAATACCTCGCTCTTTACGCTACAGTTTTTTTTTAGTGCTTTCAAAAGAGCTATCTATTCTAATTAAACGGCCTTTGTGATTCAGGGGTTTGTGAATCAAAATTTTTTTAAACTTTTAACGTAAAGAGCGTGGTATTGACTAAGGGGAGAACCCCCTCATATACCTAATAAAATATACGTAATAAAAAAAACAATAAAAAAACAAGCGATACGGCTCAATAGTAATCGAAACTTTTAAAAACGGAATTTTGATGTCAATAAATGTATCAAAAGAATGTGTTTATAATGCTGATTCTAAATATATAAATTTTGTTAAGTTTAGTATTACTCATCAAAGGCTACGAGCCTGAGAAAATTTACCCGATTTTTTAAAGAGGGGGGAAACATCCCCTGCAAGTGAAAGAATTTTAATGAAAATCACACCGTCAGACTCAGCGTATCAGAAAACCCTATTACATAGGTTTCAAGCTCATATCTGCAAAAATCTGCAACTTTGTATTTTTTGCCAGAAGAAAAATATACGAATATAGAAGTTAGTTACGTAAGTTAATTTATAAAGACATCCATTTAGCAAAAGAAAAGAAAAATTTTTATGCAAATTTTGTTTACTTATTCAATGACGGTTAGCCAAAATAAAATCTGCATTAACTAAAAAACGATCAGAAATTAAATAAAAAAAAACAAGTTTTTGAAACTGAAAGTAAGGAGCGACATTAAAGCTTAAAACGAACAGAAATTATTCCGTATATGAAAGGGGCTGTCCCCTCCTCAACGCCTCGCTGTTTACGCTAAAGTTTGACTCTGTCTCACAATTTTATTTTTTAAAACAATAAAAAACTTTAGCGTAAACAGCGAGGCGTTGAGGAGGGGACAGCCCCTTCCATATACGGAATAATTTCTGTTCGTTTTAAGTTTTAATGTCGCTCCTTACTTTCAGTTTAAAAAACTTGTTTTTTTTAATTTAATTATAGTAAAGATCGATGTGGATATAATGTATTATTTTTTGGCTGTTGTTGTTGTTTAGACCAGGGCACTTTGTATCAAAGAAGTTGTCGTAGGAACTTCGAAAAGGGCTCATTCGATTGAAAGTAGAATGGGCTGATGCCCTTTTAATAGTCGAAAGGGATTGGAGGGAAACTAATCCCCCTCCCACGCCCACCCTCCCATTTGACTTTATGTTTAAAAACCTAATGTTGCCATAAGATTAAATCAAAATGCACTGTGTTAATGCTAATTCCGAATAAGGCATCTCAGCAGTATCCCAAAAACGACTGAGGGTATTATGTTCAATCTTTTGGGGCTGCTTCTGCTCTTAAAATTTAACCAAATCAAAATAGCGTAAGTGTATCCAAGCTATCAAAGAAAGTAAACAGATTTTTTTGCGAATGGTATCAAGTTTTCCATTTCAGAACATAATTTGTACTTTACTGAAAAAAAAAAATACAAATGAATGTGCATTATCAGTTTAATATACATTTACTGATATTTAGTAATCAAAATCTTAATATTATTTGGTTTATTAAAGTTATAAAAGTAAAAACATTTATATTTTTTTCAGTAAAGTGCAAATTATGTTCTGGCCTTGGGAAGGCGTAGGGGTTTTGAGCACAACTTATGTTAATTTCTGTTCGTTTTGAGTTTGACTCGGTTATTTATTGTACATTCTGCTCGTTTTGGGTTTCATTTATTTATCGATGTTGATTTGTGGTAGTTTCACGCTTGGTAGATTATTTGATTTTATTTTTGCTCATTTTTTGTTTAATGGAGTTCTTTACTTTTCTTTGAAAAACTTATTTTGCCGTAAAAGTTTTTTTGATTAATTATTGAGAAAAGGGAGAGAGTTGAATACAACCACAGTCTAAAATTTCGATTGCATACTTTACTAAGCAAAAACGCAGAAATATAAATAAAAACACTACAACATTAAACCGGACCCAGCCGAAGCGGCGATCACCATTTTAGCAGCGGAGATGTACGTAAATATAATGCAAATATACACCCAAGCCAAGGGGTTAGGTGATAGCGGAAGCTTCCGCCCGTCATAATAATATAATGGTTAAGACATGATACAAAACTACACACTAAGAGAAAAACAAGCATACAATAGGCAAAAATGCCGGCAGCAGAGGAGAATGAAAGCAGATCTGACCTAATTTATTCGCACAATTAGTAAAGCACATCGTGCAACTCATGAGCATAATTTGAGAAGGCGAATAAAACAAATAGGCTATAAGAAGCAATAAATCGGACAGTAAAGGGCTAAAAGATAGAAAGCAAAAGTTGGACCTATGAGCCAAGTATTTCGTGTTCACTCAGCTTGTAAAATGTGAAAAATAAACCTTAAGTTGCTTGGAAATGTCTTAAAGATGTACAATAACCAAGTCCTTGCAGATTGTTACTAACTTACCTTACTATTTATGCGTTTTATTTTTAACCAGTAAGTTTAGTAGTAAGCTAGTAAGTTATTTTTAACTAGTCCTCAAGATGATAAAAAAAACAGACACACAAGTCAAATGTTGGATACAATTAAAATAAATAACAGAAGGAAAGTTTTTAAGAGGAATTAGTAGCACTGATTTTAAGTATAAAGCTTGGCAAAGAGGTGCCAAACACAATTTTATTACGAACAAAATGGTGCTACCACACTCAGTGTGAGCATCACAAAAAAGAAGCTTTAGTGGTTTTCATACTGACAAAGACAATATGTGTAAAAAAAAAGAAAATTTGGAGATGAAGACTGAAAGTCCAATTTTAGGCTTGGATGACATTATAACGTATGAGCTGAAATACTTAGGGATTTTCTGGGAGACGGTTGACATTTGAAGCCAACAAATGGAACAGGTATCCTCACAAGCGTTTTCACTTCAGATGGCGGGTCGGTATGCTAATTTTGTAGTAGTGGCAGTAGTAAAATGAAAAGAAAATTAGAAAAATGATTAAACTCTTGAATAAAGACATTTCTTTTATTGAACTTCATTGTCTTAAACAAAAGGCTTACCAGTATAAATGTATTTTCCTTTTTATCTACTTTTAAGCAGAAAGCCAGGGTGGTCTATAACAAAGATTTGGTGGTAGTAGCAGCAATGGGAACAGCAATGGCATTAGTTGCAATCTCTGTTGGAAGATGCAAAAAAAACTTAAAAGCGAGGTAACACGAAATCTAATTGCAAAATAGAAGATTTTCTTTACTGTTTCATGAGATTGGTAGACGCACATGTGTTGTTACACTTATTTTTATTTGTTACTGCACGCAATCCTTCTTGCCAGGTCTGAGAGCATGCAAATAGAAAATTTTACGATAATTTTGAAAAACTAAATATTCACTGAAAATATTGAGTCTTAATTTTTT
This sequence comes from Artemia sinica, assembly GCA_027921565.1. Classification (NCBI taxonomy): domain Eukaryota; kingdom Metazoa; phylum Arthropoda; class Branchiopoda; order Anostraca; family Artemiidae; genus Artemia; species Artemia sinica. The sequence continues at coordinate 51,099,941 of CM051262.1, read as the reverse complement.
TTTTATAAACGCTCAAAAAATAAATGCAAATGCCTTAAAGCCGTTATATTTAATAACTCCTACGACTTATGGCCAGGGGAGTTCATATAGATGTCATGTAGATATTATGAGCAGAGAGAAAGATTCTGGAGGAATTAATAATTGTCATGAAAAAGAATAAATGAAAGGTAACAAATAATCGTGCATTTGTTAGACATTATGAAAAAAAAAATACTCTTTACGTAACATAAATGTCATATCAATAGTCTCAGTATAAATTTAGACACACAAATAAACAAACATTTAGGGGGAAGCAAATTTTGATATTCACAAGGAAATCCTAGGGGGGGGGGGGAGTGATTTCCATTCGTATACTGATTCTCTAGTCTGTGAAAACGTACGGACTCAATTCATGCCCTTTTATGATCAAGTTTTTTTTTCTTTCATATTTTTTCAGCTAATGCGTCATTTTTCAGTTGCTTAGTTTTTATTTCAGAAGTACTTTACTTTAAATAAGAAAATAGAAAATTTTCATTCTCAGCTGTATATTTGTTAAGGGGTGGCTCAAGACCAACTTATGGGATAGTTACTTAAGTAAATTTTTGTAAAGTTGCTTAAGCATTAGACAGAAACCTGTGTGAATGAAACATCACTAATGCATCAGAGTATTTGGGCCGATTTGGTGGGGTGGGGATGGAATTATCATATTAGGTAGGATTATGGCAATCCTGCATGAACAGTTCGTAAGAGAAAGAACCATTTTAGTAACAAAAAGTTGCAACAGTCAATTCTTCCTTCGACATTCTTTCCAACTATAATCTTCTCTAAAATGACCATTTCGTTCCACCCTCCATCTAATTGGACAAGATATAGCCCTAGGTTATATACAAAACATCATACAAAATACTATAATAGCAGAGTTTTTGCTTTATAACATCCAAAAAATGTGATATTCATATCATAAGAGCTCCTTCCAGCTAAATCTATACATCCACTAGTTTCTTGTATAGCCTTGGGTAATATCTGATCCCTTTAAAAGGGTGAGTGGGGTGAAAATGTCATGGTAGGCTTAGGGAACACCGTTTTTGAAGGTGTTGAATAGAAAAAAAAACGAGATCACACTTTTGTAATTACTTCGGCAACCCCGACCATGCGAAGTGGTCGAAGAAAAAAAAAAACAAATAAAAACAGAACATAGAGGCCAAATCGTTCTTTACTGAGTAATGCCTACCCCAGAGGACACCTCATCTGACGACATTTTTGCCCGGAAAGAAATCAGGCAGCTCCCAAAAAAGATGCTCAAATTATCAAAATGTACATACAGCAAATAGCAAAGAGTGTATCATGAACAAAGAATTGGCAGAAACGTTACGCACAAATATCATTCTATCATACATTCAAGTAACTGCCAGTGGGATAGTCGATAAAACAGAACCTAATGGAAATATTATGCAAGACAGACAAACCTGTACCAACTGCTGCAATCAACAGGAAGCAGAAATAAAAATACTATCTGAATCAGTCAACGAATTAACAAAACTAGTTACAAGATTATGCTAAATAATTATGAAGGAGAAATTTACTGATCCAGAAGGTAGGCCCTTACTAAAAACATGATGCACCAACTAACAGGGGAAGAAGAGGAGGAGACAGAACAGTCGGGATCAGAATTAAAAACTGATCAAGAAGATTTTGTTCCTAGACAGAGAAAAACAGAAACAGCTAAGACAAAACAGAAACAATATGAAAACTCTTCAACTAAATACAAGGGGATTAGGATATATAAAAGTTCTAGAAATTAGAAATTTAAGCTTAGAAATTTAATAATAAGGACCAAAACAGATATTATAGCCCTGCAAAAAATTTAACTGACTCCAGATAAGATAACTTCTAAATTTAAAGGCTATAATACTGCACGATGGGACCGAAAAGAGGACCATGGTGGGGGTCTAATCAGGCTTATAAAAGACCACATTCCCTATATTATTGAACCAGAGATTAAGGGTAGAAATGATGGTGGGGCTCTAAAGGTTAAAACTACCGATAATGATTGAATTTATCTTTAAATCCAATCATTCAGTGTGCCTTTCCAAAAACTAACACACAAGTATTTGTCCAATAAGAGAGTCATACTAACTCCCGCCATTTACTCGTGCCATTTAAACTTTTTTGCCTCTCAATTACTTGGACTATTTGTCCTGTCTTTTTTCTACAATTAGCCATGTCCTACTGCAAAATATTTAATTTTCAATTCAAAATCAATGGATTTTGAATAGAAAATCGAGTATTTTGATTTTCATCATTGCATGGCTAATTGTAGAAAAAAGACAGGACAGATAGTCCGAGTAACTGAGAGGCAAAAGTGTTTAAATGGCACGAGTAAATAATGGTGGGAGTAAGTGGGTAAGGAGTCAGATGATCCTGATGTAGCCCAATTTAAAAAGTGCCTTAATAACAATACTGGTAAAGTGACTTGAGCTGGAGACTTTAATCTACATAATCAAATATGGGACTCCACCCAGACTCCACCCCAGATTCAAGATCAAACGACCTAATAAATATTATAGCCAGCCCTACTTTTTATTTATGCCTGCTAACCGCAAAGGATCTAGGAACTAGACTAAACAGTCGAAATGGAAATACATTAACCATAGATCTAACGCCAGCTTCCCCAAGCCTATGCACAACTTTTGACCTGCAAATAAATACCAGACGTTTTTATTTCATATCACTTTCCTATTCTACCAACCCTCAATAACCTCCAAAAGCAAGAAACAAATAAAATGGTGGAATTTTAAAAAGGAATTATGACCAAAATGGAGAATTGAGGTGGATAGGTCATTGGATGATGCCGTTGACATTACAGATATAAATGTTAACCAACTTGCAGCACTTATTGTGCTGCAAGTTGGAAAAAAATATTTGGATATAGGAAACATAAGAAAAATGTTCGAAATTCTCTTCCAGGATGGAATGCTAAATGCCAGAAGACACACATAGAAAAGAGAAAAAACTAGAAACAGACTGCAGGGAAACCCGTCACTAATAAATAGAATAGAAATGAATAAAACACAAGCAATATTTGGAAATAACACTTCAAAATGAGACAAAATCAGGAGGGCGTAGATATTATACTACTAAGTATAACTACTGATGACGTTCACTAGATATGTGACCGAAATATCCAGCTTTTTGTGAAATTTATCGATGTCTATTAAAAGGATTTTATCCCTATTTGAATTTTATTTAAATCAGGATGCGTAACCCCTGTGGAAGATAAATTAAAGAAGGAGACGTCGACTAAGGACTTGTGGAGGCGTTTCCATATATTTGGAGTAAAAAAAAGGGGTCTGACAATCCCTCCAATCCTGATGCAAAATGGAAGGCCATTGACTGATACCAAAGATAAATTGGGCTTATTTTTAAATCATCTTTTGCCAGAAGATCTGAATTGCCGTTTTCCAAGTGTACAACCTCAGAATATGCGTCTAGAGACCAATGGGAAAATGTTGTTAGCACTATTGCACCAGAAGAAGTTGAAAACAAGATAAAATTGTTAAAATCAGTGGCGACAGGTCCAGACAGGATTCATAACCTAATATTAAAAAATATGTCTCAGAAGTTATTGGTTGCTGTAACAACATTATTTCACAATACACTTGAAGCTGGCAAAGTAACTGATCAGTGGAAAATGGCTACAATAATTCCAATGTTAAAACCAGGAACAACCCCAAAAGAAGTGGCATCCTAGACCAATCTCATTTATGTCTTGCCTTTGCAAACTAATGGAACATTATTGGCTTTAATAAAAGCCAAGATCCTCCCTAACATCCTTAACCATCTTCAACCTTAAACTTTTGGGTTTTTACTTCAAAGGAGCATAGCAGATGCCCTTTTTTGGATGAAGCGCTGAATAAAAACGGGCTCCAAACATCGTATGGAGACATTAGTAACATTTTTAGAAATGAAGGAGCTTTTGATAGAGTAAATATTGGTAAGTTGATTTTAAAGCTAGCTAAGTTTAATCTATTAAAGAAAATTATTTGCGGGATTAGGGGTTACCTTATAAATAGGAATATAGAAGTTAAAATCGGAAATGTCAAATCGGATGTTCGAACCAAACCTAATTTAGGCCTTCTTCAAGGAGGTGTGCTTAGTCCTCTGTTGCTCTTAGTTTATTGTAGCAATATAAATTTTGATACTGTCCTAGAATTTAGGTTATATATCAACTCAAAAGAAGTCACAGTCGCAATTAGTCACAGTCGCAGTCCTAAGTAGTCCCAATCTCAGTCGTAAGTATTCGCCGTTGCAAGTACTCACAGTTGCAATAGTAGTAGTAGTAATAATAATAATAATAATAATAATAATAATAATAATAATAATAATAATAATAATAATAATAATAATAATAATAATAATAATAATAATAATAATAATAATAATAATAATAATAATAATAATAATATGAATAATAATAATAATAATAATAATAATAATAATAATAATAATAATAATAATAATAATAATAATAATAATAATAATGATAGTAATAATAATAATAATAATAAAAATAATAATAATAATAATAATAATAATAATAATAGTAGCATGCACATTGTGTCTTTTGGTTAGTTCAACATCCCCCTCAATATGTCCTGAAAGTTTTAACTGAATACCTAAGCCTAAGATGTTACTGATACGCCCTTTTGACAGAATGCATATAAATCATTTGTTTTGATTTCGTTCAACATCCCCCTCAACATTGCCTGAAAGCTTCATGTTAATCTCCTTAGCCTTTTTGAAGACCCAGGATTAAACCTGCCCCCTCCGATTGATAAAACCTAAATGTAAACAATAGGTAACTTCCATAAATCCCTTGCCCCAAGGGCTGTGGGGGATCATGTCACCCATGGAGGCTTAAACTATTGGACCTTCTTACTATTATTAAAACAATGTTCATCTCAAATTTGTAATTGGATTTCTTCGGGATGTGGCAGCAAAAATGAGCATCAACTACCGCATATCTTGAGCACTTTTTGATTTTAGTTCAAGTTCCATTTGAAAGTGGTCCCTGACCGCTTTCCTTCTAGAACATTGCCGTCTCATCGAAAGTAGAAACAAAGCTTGATGGAAAGAAAGGTTGGCTGCATAATTTCCGATTGTCTTTTGAAACATAGACTATTGAACTCCACTTCAACTCCCACAGTCCTCTGGCTGAAGTACTAACAATAACCATCCTTTTTGGTCCCCGACAAAAATTATTCGTATCTTCTTGAAGTGTAATTTCATATTCAACAATCCAGCCTAATGTCCACATTTTCTGTAAAAAACCATGGAGTTTAGACCCTTACTAATTTCTAGCAATAAGCTGAGATGGTCGGTCTAGAAAAAATAGGACCAACGAAGTGTTGGTCCTACGGCCCAATGAGTATAAACTCTTTTCCCCCGACCAGATTTTGGGTTTTATCCCTCCCTCTTACAGAATTCCTCAGGCCGCATCAGCTCCAGTCAATCAATCACCATCCAATTTATTATCATGCATTAGACAATTAAGAAGTCACGCACATGCACATACCACGAGCCATTTTGTTCAAAGTACTTACTGTTTTTTTAGTATCAAGCTTGGTGAAATATTGTAAGCTTTAACATTGTGTGTTATTGAACGCAGGCCATGAAGCCAATCCTATATAATAAAAAATTATCATATTTAATTTATTATTAATTTTGATTTATTTTAAATGTACTCCTCATAGTGTATCCTGAGGGAAAATAAAAGTATTATTATTATTATATGTACACTATACACACACGAACATATATACAGCTTCAAAAACTAAGACATGACAAATTGTTTACATCGAGAAATTAATTTAGATCTAGCAGGTACGAGATTATGATGTTTTAAATGGATTGTTTAATCTATACTTTGAAGATATGGTAACATATTACCGTGTTAATTGCATGGTTAAATGTCGTTGTGGTGTAGCAGTTCCGTGGAGGTTACTGATTTTCAGAGAGTGTGAGAACAGGGGGATTTCCGAAGTGATCTGGAAACGTCCGCGATAAATTTCCTAGATAATTTTCAGCGAGGATGGAATTGTCCAGGGAGTATTTTCCAGGTGGGTGGGTGGGGGTATTCTACCTGAGCAGAGCTTTACTTTGAGGAATTTTCTGTGGGTCTGTGGGGGGATTTTCCATGGAGAGAAGCTTGATTTTCCGTGATTATTTGAACAACTATCAAATTGGAGCAACATTAAAACTTAAAACGAACATAAATTATTTATTATATTAGTGGGCTATCCCTCCTCAGTACCTCACTCTTTACGCTAAAGTTTGACTTTTTCTTAGTTTAGTTGGTAGACCTTGGACTTTAAATTAGGACGTCAAAGGTTCAAGTCCTTAAAGTGATTTTTTTTTTTTTAATTGTGGTTTTGTGTCTTCTATAGGATTACGTAAAGAGCCTATCTTTGTTAAAGATGACTACGGTAGTTCGTAGCCAAAATTGTTTTTTCCTGTTACGCCAAAAAATTACGTTTAACCACCAAAATTTGAGCGATTTTGAGCTGGATTTTTTTCCGATAGTTTCTGAAAAAAAATGGATTCTCTTTTTTGACATTTTCTTTTATTATTTCGGGAAAGAAATAATTAAATCAAGTTATTCAGATTTGGCAATTCAGTGTTCCTTTTGGTTTTCATAGTCTCCGAAGAAATGGTTGTAAGCTACTCAATTTTCACATTTTTCGCATGTAGAACAGTATTTTTTATTGGGAAATATTTGGACATATTTTTAGCGTGGGATTTTTGCAGGGGGGATTTTCAACAGGAAGAGTTTTCTATGGGAACGAAAGTTTCCGGGGGGACTTTCAAGGGGATATTTTACACGAAGGGAGGGGGGATTTCCTGGCATTAGTTGAAAAACCATCACATATTCAATAAAAAAAATTCGACTGGGAGTTTGGAGCAAGATTAAAACTTAAGACGAATAGAAATTATTCTGTATATGAGGGGACCACCCCCCTCACCAGAAGAAATATCATGGCAGTCTTAGCAACAAATATTGTTACTTCACAGTCTATCTAGCATAGATTGATAAAAGAAGTGCGACTAAACTAACTGATAACATTGTCCCATGTTTGTTTGATTTTTGAAAATTAGCACTTTACTGAAGACACCCAAAGGCCAGTATGAATAACAGGAATATTGATTTAGGAGTCAAAAGTGAGTAAGCAGCCTGACAACAACAAATAAATCTATAACACTTTTCAAAGTCTTACACCAGCTGTGATAACAGTAAGGTTCAGTGTACAACTAAAATTATCTTAAAACTTAAAAATAAAAATGAATATTATTTTAATAGCCGTAAAGTCAATGAGCATTATCAAAAATGACGGATAGATTTATCATGTAACATCTTGGTCTCACAAGCTATAATACCGATAATGATGAATATGCAATTTTGAATTGTAAATAAAACACTTTACTATTACTCGAAATGAAGAATAAATAAACCAAAACATGAACTCTGGAAATCTGGTTATTCCTCTATATACAACGAAAATTTTCAAGTTATGATACAAATTCTAAAGCTAGTCCAAAGCCCTGAAACTATCAAGATGGCTTCACTTCAGATTTGTCTACCAGCTAATCCTGAAATGTCCTTTTCAGAACCAAACGAAATCAAATCATTGGACTGAGCTCATTGTGCTAAAGTGATAACAAATTAAACGAAAAAATTAAGTAAGAATTCTAAAATTCTTGTTTTTTCTCAAAAAGTGTTCTTAGTCGGTTTGCTTTTACTTTACCAAAACTCATACATTGTTTTGCGTTTCTTTTACTTTACCAAAACTCATACATTGTTTTGCGTTTTCAGTAAACTGCTAGTTTTCTTTAATCATACAAACATAGGGAGTATTATCAGTTTGTTTAGTTGCACTATTTTTATCAATATAAGCTAGATAGACTGTGAAGCAATAATGTTTGTTGGTTTCAAGTTTCAACTTCGCTCTTTACTTCCCTCGGAAAAACTTGGTTTTTCAAAATTAGTGCTCAATAAATGGCATATAAACTAAACAGTATCACTCATCCTTATTTCCCTATGGCTTAAGATTTTAGGGCACCAACTGAGTTAAGCTTGGTAAGACACACCAACATCTTTTTAAAAGTGTTGACATGCACTAATCGTCTCCCCCCCTCCACCGAAAAAAAAAAGAAAAAAAAATGTAACACGGGCCGGAAATATTTTGCTTGTTAGTCCTTTCTGATAGTGATCCAAGAATTTTCTTCTAAATAAACTTTTAATCGAACAGAGTTGACACACAGATTATCTTAGTAGGAAACGGATACCAGTACGTCAAATAAGCCAAAGCTAAATATAAAAGTACCAATTATATATGTCACGTATAGAACTGAAATTCAGTTCAATACTTGGAGGGATTAGTTTTAATTTGGTAATTCTAGAATGAATAAAACTAAATTAGGCGTTATCAAGGCCGTAGCCCCCACAGTAAAAATGAAAACTGATAATATAAAATTGTGACATGACTTTTTCAATTATTGACAGAAAGGAAAGAAAAAACTCAAAATGATGTTTCAGCCACAAAATCGAAACAGTAAATGAAAATATTGCAGTATTATTTCATTTCCTTAAAGTATTTCAAATTTTATCCCTTTCCTTGAAATATTTATTATTTTATCCCTTCCCTTTCTTTATTTTATCAGAGAGAAATTTTCCCCATCTTGTATAATTTCTCTCAAAGAAAATACCATCGATCTCCTTAATGAATCGTGGGCTTGTTCGTTTTAGTGTAAGAGAATACGATGGGGGAAACGAAGGCTGGTTAGCATGTGTCTCTTTTAGAAAGACGATGAACCCTGTTGAACACAAATAAATCTGAGAAATGATAATTGATCCACAGGACGAAAGAGGACAAGAGCAAAGACAATGGAGGATGAATTCGGAATGACAGAAGAGAAGAAAAAAGTTTTGTTCTATATGATATTCGAAAAGAAGTCCAGCCTGGTAACGGAAAGGCGCTTGCATAAAATTGTGGCCACAATCTTAGTTTTGGGATACGTATTTAAAGAGTTATATCTTGAACTGTATTAGGTACTTGTATGATATACCTCCTGCAGCTTAAGAAGTAAAGTTAGGTTAATCCTAATAAAATATATCTAAGTATGATAAAAATATAAAACCTGAGAAACAAAATTGGGCTATATATTTGCACATTAGGGAGGGGGGGGGGGTAAAGTAAAGCGGGACTGCATGCAAAATGTGTATGCTACAATTATTCTGATATTATGAAGTAAGAACTGTTTTCTAACCTTTTTTTTTCTCTTTTAGAAAAAAAAGTAATCCATGTTCCTTTATTTAGTTTTAACTAACACATATTGTATGGAAAAAAAAAATAAATTTTCCTTTGTAATCCCGGAATTAGTTTAGTGATCTAATGTTATTAATGTGGTAAACCGTTGCATTGGTGGGATAATTTCCAGTAAGTACACCTTTAATAATCTAAAGCTTCATATTGCAAAAGAATATTAGAGAGAGTGATGTTGAACATTATATATATATATATATATATATATATATATATATATATATATATATATATATATATATATATATATATAATATATATATATATATATATATATATATATATATATATATATATATATATATATATATATATATATATATATATATATATAATATATATATATATATATATATATATATATATATATATATATATATATATATATATGTATATATATATATATATATATATATATATATATATATATATATATATATATATATATATATAGAGAGAGAGAGAGAGAGAGAGAGAGAGAGAGAGAGAGAGAGAGAGAGAGAGAGAGAGAGAGAGAGAAAAGAGAGAGAGAGAGAGAGAGAGAGTGAGAGAAAGATAGAGAGACAGAGAGAGAGAGAGAGAGAGAGAGAGAGAGAGAGAGAGAAGGGTTTAGGTACCCATTATCCTCCCCTACTTAATTGTAAAAAAAAACTACATAATATGAGTAGACTACGTTGTGGATACATTATGACTAAATGAGGCTAAATCATTTTTGAAACAGGATCCTGGCCCAACCTCCAAGAAAATAAAAACTTAGGGGTAATGAAAATGAATGTACCTTTGCAACTTCTGCAGAAGGACATACGACGTGTAGATAGTTAATGTTTACCAAATCAAGGCCACTGCAAATAGTTAACGACTTGTCTTCGAAGTCTTGTCCATGTTTAGACACCAATTGGTTAGTGAGCCTTGGGTCTTTTGGTACTCCTCCTGCTCTAATATCACTTACTTGGCTGAGCTCCAGTACATCACCGTCCTTGTAAATAAATAAATAGATAATATCTGAAAATTTTCGTTTTGGATGAAAACAATAATGAAGTCTTTAAAAGCATAAAAAAAACAAGCCGATTCAGACGAAAGTAAAGATAAACGTTAAAACTAATCACGAACAGAAATTATTATAAATTTGAGGAAATAATGTCTTCCAGACAAACCTTGATTCTGGGGGCCATAGCTCTATCCTTCCCCTCCCCTTGTATATGTAAGCACATGAATATAGTTTTAAAATTTTATACAGCACATTTGCCCCGATATCAGGACCTCAACCCCCGCCAACTGTCCTTAACGTTTGGTCTGAATACGATTCTTGTAATGAAGGTGTTAGGGGGCAAGTTTCCCTCTCTTCAGAGTGACCTGAAAAACCTCCCCAGAAAATTTAAGCGTAAAAAAGATATGTATTTTTCGAGACCTCAGCCCATTTAGAGTTATTTACTTAACCCCCTTCTACCTCAAAGCTAGTGTGCTGCTATGTAATATCGTAGATAAAAAGAAGCCTCAAACAAATCAGCCCATTTACATTAAACTTTCAAACTATTGTTTGAAGTAATCTTTAATTTTTTGCGAAACTAAATTGATTTTACAGTCGAGGTGCCCATCCCTGGGACTGGCAGGCTTCAAAAAATGGGAGGCTTTATACAAACATTTTGGCAGTTTTAAACGGTTTGGTTATCTCAGAATGTTCACTCGGTAGACATTTTGCCGTGTTTGGGTCATTATAGTGGCTTAGCAGAAAAAAATTAACCTCGTAGTAGAGTGACTTTACTTGTTACTTAAAAAGATCACTACAAATCAAAATGTCTGTCCAAATGAGTCATCTCCTACTATTCTACGGCTACCAGTTGGATAGACGAAAAACTCTCTGTTAGGGTTCTCAGACACTATAAGATTAGCAATGTGATTTTCAACAAGATATCACCACTATTATATGATGCTACCCCTTATTTAAAGGTTATGCAAACATTATCATGCTAATAAATTTTCATAGGAAATTCAGACTTGAAAGTATTTTTTTCTCATCAAGATAGATTAGAAACAGAAATAGGCAAAGCAGCATGAAACAATAAGCAAATATTTGAACAAGGTCGCTTGATATCTACGGAAGATTCTAAGACTCCTTTACTTTTCTTTCTAATCATTTTAATCCTTTTTATCATTAAAACAAATCACCTTACCCGATTTTCAGATTTCCAGTGAATGAAAAAAACCATACTCGTCCACTTGGAAAAATGATACTGGCTCAATGTCCGTTTGGTCTTTTTCCTAGAAATTTAAACAGTGGCTATCAGTCAACTGAATAGCTATTTAAGGATTTCCAGAGTAGAACCAATTGGGTTAATAGTTTCACATTCAATCAAAACAATGGATTAGGGATGTGCGGTAACTTTTTTCTAAGGGAGGGGGTATGCAACAATTTTCAGGAGTGCTCAGCTGTGAAAAACAATCAGTATTCTTTATTAAAAGTGGCTTCCAAGTTTTTACATTTTGTCCTTGAAAAAATAGAAATCGCAATAATCAAGTTTAGCCCCAACCACTTAATGCTCAAATGAATCTAGATTTACCAACGAAATTATTTCGGTTACCTTGTCCAAAATGGATAACTTTGGATGAAGAAGAATCGTAAGCATTTGAAGAGGGGGAGGGAGGTATACATAAAAAAGAAAATTTGACATCTTACATTGCATATACATTCAAAATGTTATTTATTGCGCAGAACTACCGTGTATACAGCATACTAAACCCACTTTCAGTATGTACAAATTGTATACCGCATTTTTACTCTGCAGTTTACATTTGCAGAGCGTGTTGTTAGTATAGACACCATTTCAAACTGTACCATGCCAGGTACCAAGTCTGAACCACGTCCCACCCAGTGGGTAACCATGTATTCTCAATACTTACACGCACAAAACGCAACATGAATTCTTAGGAATGAGGATTACTCTCCTAGGACAATGGAATAGCGATGTTTTTTAACAAGTCTGTTTCAGACGCCTTACAAATACTTAAAATGTTTTCAAATATTATGTCTTCTGTGAAGGAACCCGACAATTGCTCAAATTTATTACCAAAGCTATTCGATTAAACCCTTGGTTTTAGAAAGCCGCTTTAATTTTAGAATACCCATTAGTTTGTGACTATATCGAGCAGTCCCGTCTACTTGAAATTTACTCCGAGTGTTTAAATGGTAAACGGCTCAAATTGCAGCCGAGTGATATGATGGACTTTAAAAGATAATACTTCAGGATTTCTTTTCTAAAAATTTACAGATTCTTCCATTCTTTGTCGTGACTGATTCTCACATGCTCAACTTTGTTTGCAGTTATTTTTTTTCACTGTTTTAGAATCCAAGAAAGTGTGGTTTAACTTCCCCAGTCGGGGGCTAGTTTCTTTTCGCAAAACTATTTAGCGATCTGGGTGGTAAGCAAAAAATATTTAGTAGAAAATATGATATGCTTAGAAGCAATAAAAGTATTAGCTATGACTATAATGGTGGAAAAATTACAACAATAATCAAACAACAGTTTTTAGTACGATCAATAAATTTATATTGACTTACTTCAGTCCATTTGTCAAAGGTTGCCCCAATTAAAAGTGGTTCAGGAACAGGAATTCTCCAGTTAAACTCTACCCTTTTCGTCATGATTATTCCACGGTTTTAAACTGAAAATCAAACATGGTTTTTAAGGAGTATGTATTTTTTGTGCACATGCCAAATTTCAGCTGGGGACAATTATATTTACCATCTATATCAAAAATTAAAAGCAATAATGGTTCCATTAAGATTATCTGATCAACACCACTATAGTTTGGCTTTGTCCATATATTAATTAGGGAAAAGCCTAGGTCCCACTGAAAGCTATACATTAGCAGTCAAACCATTAAAATTATCTTCTTTGAGCAAACTAATTACTTTTTCGAAAGACCGTTTGCTTAGAAAAAAAACTGAAATCTTAGGGGAAAGGATGGTGACATATGGCTTATGCCTTAGGAAAGGATTCATGTACAATCCATGAAAACTCTAACTAAAACCATCTATAAGAAATGTGATAAGAGTGAGTGTGGTAATTATAGAGGCATTATCCTTATTTCCGTAGGAAGTAAATTACTTAGTATGATGATACTGTTTAGACTAAGAGATGCTATAGATGAGGTTTTAAGAGAAGAAAAGCGTGGTTTTAGGGAGTGTAGAGGAAGCGACGACCAAGTTTTCACTCTTAGATTAATAATCGAGAAGTGCCTAAGTCATCAAACACCGTTAGTCCTAACTTTTATATATTATGAATAAGAGTTTGATTCAGCAGATAAAATAAATTCAGTGAAGCTGTCCTTGTATGGTACACCAGTTAAATACATTAAAGCAATTTGTACTATGTACGAGAATAACATTGCTGCGGTTAAGGTAGGAAATGATGTTAGCAGCTGGTTTCGTATTTAAGTCAAGCAGGATTGTGTTCTATTCCCATTTGTGTGCATCATTTTGATGGACTTTGTCCCAAGGAACACAGCAAAGACAATGGACAGAATCAAATGGGAGAGTAAAACTCTCCCCAACATAGATTAGGCTGATGGATAAGGCATCATAGAGGAAAATATTAGCAAATCCATATAGAGTTCGTTTGTTATTTCTGCTGTAAAACATAAAGTGTTTGTTCAGTTGCTTTGATACATAATTGATTAATAAAGTAATTGATGTATGAACTAGCTATAATTGTTGAATTCTAAAATGCTTTCAGTAAAGTGCTAGCCAATTTCTTGTGCACGTAAGGGGTAGACGGGGCTGAAAGGGGTGGTAGCCTTCCTTATGTAAAGGATAACGTCTTTTAGTTTTAAGTTACACGAGGCTACATATTTGAATATGTATATGATAATAATAATAATAATTTTATTATAAGCCAAAAAACAGGCCATACAGAACAGTATTCTTAATTACACTCCACAAGAAAAATAACATAAATATCAAGTTTCACTCATTGATGTCAACGCTTCATTTACATATTTACATAACTGCCTGATTTACCTTTTTACAGTCGTTTTCAGGATCCCCGGGAACTCCAAGTTACCACCCTCAAAATACTTTTCCCTTAATAGAGAAAGTTGCTGGCACTCGGTGAGAATATGGGCCACATCCTCAATACCTAGGTTACATCTGGGGCAAGAGTAATCCGCATTTGCATCTGGGGCCACCCTATTTCTTTCAAATACTCTTTTTCTATTTTTTAGTGGCAGTCAATTCGCTCGAATCCGAAACCAAGTCCTCAATGTCTCCCCCGGTAATCCTAGTTTAAAATAATATTCGAATCCAAATATCTCTTTTACATGGGAATAAAACTTCAATGTTTCAGATGTTTTAACTGCCTGGGTCCACATTTGGACTTCCTGGTCTTTTATTCTTTCTACAATCATAGCCAAAAACGACTCACCCTGATCTGAGGGTCCTAGCCCCTCATTCCAAATATATGATAATCCTAATCCATCTAAAACATTTTTTATTTGATACGGCCACGATCTTTTACGTTTCGACCGTAGCATCTCCACATAAGCTGCTTTTGCTAACCTATCTTCTGACAGACTTAGAACCTTTAGCCAGTACCGGATCATCTGTGCTAATCTACTCATTCTCAGCGAAAATTTACCTAGGTCACCTTTTATTGCCTGATTGTGGGTCGTTACGTGAAGACCAATTAATCTCTTAAAGTGTTGCAGCTGAATTGATTCCAATTGTGGTGCCGGGTCATGCCCCCAAAGTTCAGCTCCGTAATGGATAGTAGGCAAAACTTTAGAATTAAAAACATATTTATGCATTTTTAGATCTTTTATACTTGAAAGCCTTGAATTACGTAAAATGGCAGCTGAAACTGCTTTCCCTCTCTTAATCATCTGTTTTACATGCTCTTTCCATCCTCCTTTTGCTGAAAGTGTTACTCCCAAATATTTAAATTTCGCTCTCTTTTACTTTTTCACCTTTATAATAAAATTCTACTTTTTGATCATCATTATTCACACGAATTCCTCTAAAAACCACAATCTCAGTCTTTTTAATATTCAACACTAGTTTCTTTCTATCTAAATATTCTTCTAATATACTCAATAAGATTTGGAGCTCCTCTGGTGACTTGCCTATCAACACCGCATCATCAGCAAAAAGCAGCAGAGATAACGTCAGGTTCCCTAGTGACACTGTAGGGGCCCATACCTTTTTAAAATGGTCAACAATATCATTTATATACAACGTGAACAACCTAGGCGAAATACTACTACCCTGTTTTACTCCTTTTCTAATTTCAAACGGTGACGATAATCCCTTCCCTAAAACTTTAACTATACCAAATGTGTTTCTATACATATCAGCTAGTATCCTAACGAAAAGTCTTGGTAAGCCTACCTTTAACAGTTCTAAGCACAGGAAAATGTTTATCTTTATAAGTGAGCAATAATTGTGTATTTATGTATGTATGTATATATTTATTTTTTCTTGAAAACGGTTTCATATTTTTTCCAAGAAAATTGGCATCCTAAGATATTCCGGCCTAAAAGTACGATCTAGATGGGTCAGAAGTTTGAGAAAAGTCGTGTGTGACGTCGTATTTATGTGAGTGACATTATTTTTAAATAAATCAGTATTGCAATGACGTCACATTGTCACACTTATGTGGAAAAATTGAAGATTTTCATGTATGGAGATTTTTATATTAAATTGTTTAAAGATAAAAAAAACTGGTAATTGCCAAAATATTTGTATATATTTTGACAAGGGATTACAACAATTCCAAAGCCTTAAAAAAGAAAACCAAAAGTTTGAAGCTTAGTAGAAATCGTTGTTAGAAATCAAACTTGCTGTAATAATTAAATATCTTTAAATAGACTGCATGTATCAAAAGACATTAAATTGCGTAAAGAGCAAAAAACTGGTAATTGCAAAAATATATGTGTATATTTTAACAAGGGATTACAACAATTCAGAAACCTTAAAAAAGAAAACCAAAAGTTTGAAGCTTACCGTTGTAGAAATCAGTGTTAGAAAAACATCGTTACCGAATTTTTTTTTATAAGCATAAGCAATGTCTTATTATGACATGAAAAAAAGTTGAAAATTTTTTAAGTTCAGTTCAGAATCGCTAAAGTAATCAAACAGTTCGTGGTAACTAACTGTATATCTTATTAAGACATGAAAAAAAGTTTAATTTTTTTAAGTTCAGTCCAGAATCGCTAAAGTAACTATGTAAACTGCAATATATTTACGGTGCCTGAGCAATAGTTTTAATGTTTCAATTCAACCTAGAAATATACTTGAATATTTTTAAGTTAGTTTTTTTATATACGTGATTTATGTGATTACGTGAGATACGTGGCTCGCTACGTGATTAAACTTATAGTTTTGAACGCAATCAGTTATATAATTTCAGTAGGAAAAAATCCTTTAGTGTTTTAAAAGCAGATCATTCCCATACTTCTTAGCAGCCCTGTACTCAACTCAAATCAACGTATGTTAGCCTTTATAGAAAAAAATAGAAGTAGGTTTCTTACCTAAAAATTTTATAACTAAAATATCATCCCTTAGAAGGCCATCAGAACTTTACCATTCAAAATAAGGATGCTTCTGATTCCCTGATCTAAATACCACGGAATCCCACCAATTTCCATAAGAAACCAACATGAGAATCAATGGATCCCTTCTTCCTGGTTTGGAAGGACTTCTTTCGAGAGTGCGCATTTCTCAGAAGGAATTTCCTAGGCTTCTTTATAATAGGCTAGAATATTTTGATAACACTAAGGGACAAGAGATCTTGGCTCAAGAAATGTTCTTAGAGCGAGGGAATAATAATGGATGATCTAACCAAATATAAGGGATATAATCTTTGTTTGTCAAAAATGAATATAGCTGATAAAGTGACCAGCATTAGTCAGTGCAACCAAAGGATGCAGGATACAACTGGGGAGCCAGACACCTTGAAATAGTTATCTTGTTTATCATTAATCTTCTATGAAGAAGATCAATCTTGTTTATTATTAATCTTCTATGAAGAAGATAAATTTTATACAAGTAACTAGTTTATTGGAAACACGAACGCAGAAGATAATATTCGACTTTTTTGAAGTTTTGGCAAATTGAGGGCATTGCGACTTTTAAATTTTCTCTGTGTCCGTGCATTAGCTGTTTTTGAAACTTGGGTATCTGCTCTTACTTACTTGTTGTTTTTGTTGTTTGTCGGAGAAAAAAAAAGAAAAAAAAAATTCATCATCCAGTTTCACAGGTTAGTCAAAAACCTTGAAACACATTTTTGAATTTCAGGAGGAAAAGGTGGGGGGGATAATTTTACAGTCCTATCGTCCCCGATTACCTATGCGTAGTGCAAAAAAAATGTTAAACCTTTGGTGGAGACAAGAGTTTTCAATCTAAAAATTAGGCATTATATATAGAGTGAAATATTTTGGAAGCAGTGTCCCATTTAGGCAGAAATTTACCATAATTAAAATCATTCTATGGGCCTTGTATATTTTAGACAAAGAAAATATTCAGCTCCTTGGATAAGCGGGAGTTTGGCTGGGGTAGCTACTAAGTTACAAAAATTAAATTCTGCGGGAAAGCGAAACCTGAAAAATAACTTCGTTTTCTTATGCAGGGTTTTTTTTATCATTAGTTGTCTAAGAAATAAGGATTTTCCTAGAATT
The DNA here is from genome assembly GCA_027921565.1 of Artemia sinica. Lineage (NCBI taxonomy): Eukaryota > Metazoa > Arthropoda > Branchiopoda > Anostraca > Artemiidae > Artemia > Artemia sinica. The sequence goes on along the minus strand of CM051262.1, from coordinate 51,081,912 downwards.
TTAAGACAGGGCAAAAGAAAAAAGAGGCTAAAAAACACGTAGCTAAGGGACCATTTTCATACAAATTTGAAAGTCAAGAAAACCAAAGTTGTAAATTTAGGTAAGACCAAAATATTTTTTCGTAAACCGCTCTTTTACAAACCACGATAAGCCACGGGTTTTATTTATATATCTTTTGTTATAGAGCTTTTTTTTTATGTGACTACAATCTTTCAAGTGTATGGATATTCATATTAATTGTTTTTTCATTGGATCAAGATGAATCAAACTTTGAAACCAACATTTTGATACTTTGCAAAAACAGAGAAAAAATAAAATGATCTTTATAGAGTTTTCATTGATCTTTAGTTTCCTTGCCGAATCTTTAAAAGACAAGTAAAATAAAGAAAAAAAAAAACTTTTGCACAATGTCTGTAATCTATCCTAATGGACTGTCTGAAGAAAACTTGAGTGCTTTTATCTGTCAAAGGAAGTTGTCGTTATATAGTAACGTTGTCGTATCCCACAGCATAAATACTAAACAGTAGCGAAAATTTGGTTCTGAAATGGGATACATCACAACGCGCGGAAAGGTAAGTTTCCCTTAGCGTCACAGCAATAGCTTCGGTTACTAGCACATCATAAATACTTAAGAAGCCGGAGTCATGAAGAACGGCGTGTGACTGATTTGTACCAAAAATCTTTAAATGGAGAGTACAAGAATTTTCGTTACTCTTTAATATTGATGTTGTATCGTATACTAACTAGAGATTTGGAATTTGTCTACCTAGACTACCTCTTTACGCGAGAAAGTTAAAGAAAAAAAAAAAAAATGTGGAAACAAGTGTCATCAATTTTCATCAGGACAACACATGGGCTGACGCCTCATTGTCTGTCAAGATGTATATAGCAAAATATAGCACACCAGTATTGAACCATTTACTGTATTCAACTGACCTAGAACCATATAGCTTTCATCTATTTCTAAAATCAAAACTTCTATGTATAAGAACAATATTTGAGACAATTAGCTTTTCAGTGAAAATTGGTAGACTTTTTTATCGACAAACAAAATCAGTAGCATTTTCAAGACCTCGGAGGGAGGGTCATTTTTTCTAATTAAAATACCGAAAAAGAATATTTTCCAATGAAAACAACAAAATAGACATTTGGGGAAATCCAGGGCAAGGGCAAATCTAGGGGAGGGGGCAAGCATCTATAAATGACCTCAGAGAAGAAAACCTTCCGAAAAGCTTTGAACAATTCAAGAGAGTCACGTCGACCAGAATAGAGGTAGTGAATGGAGTATTTTGAAGAGGATATCAAGCATATATGAATAAATTCAAGGTATAAAGTGTTAGAGGGATAGTCTCCTTATTTCAGAGGCACACCTCCCAGATCCATCAAATTTTGGAATATTTTGGAACTCAGGAAAGAGACTTTATTTAATTCTACCGGAAATCTCATCATTGATTTAGACCCTTAATAAGTACGCTCGAGGTTAAGACACCTCGTTGTAATGTCATCATTATTCAAACTGTAAATAAGTTATGTTATCCTCATCACACCTAACACCAACGCTATTCCATAACTGAAAAACCTCCCTTTTTGAGGATTTATTCAAACTTATTTGTATTTCCGACATTTTGTGGTTAGCATATTTCTAACATGCAGCTGTTCATAATGCCAAATAAAAACAATATTTTGCTTATAACCTTATATTGTATCCAAAAATTAAGCTAGAGGAGGGGGGGGGGTAAACAATTTTTAATGCATTTTCTAACATTTTTTGTCCTCCATCCCTACCGAATAAACAAAATTGCCTAAAAAAGCAAAATAATCCCCCCTTAGGGGAGGATTATCATGCAACTTGAAACAACAACAAAAAGTGTCCCTGGAGAGACACAAATGATTTACTTCCCTAACATTCGAACTTAAGGGTAATTGTCTTTATTGTTCCCGCTCAATTTTCGAAACTGGTCTTACAGATCTTGGTAACGCCACTGCTTGTATCTCGTCGATAGCAAACCCAGTATGAGACTATTGACAGAAACACAATTAGTCTTCGACACCTGGGTTCTTTTTTGTTAATCCAGTTTAACGCAGGAGAAAAAAACAAAAGTAAAACACGTTAGATTCTATGAAGATCAAATTAGATGAGCAGGTTAGGATATGTAGAAGAAAATATAACCACTGCTGAACTAAAAATTGTATTTTTTTGCATATGAAATTAATCTTGATTGGGTCACTTTGGGAAAAAAAGAGCGTGGGAGGGGGCCAAGTTGCCCTCCAATTTTTTGGTCACTTAAAAAGGGCACTAGAACTTTTAATTTCCGTTCAAATGAGCCCTCTTACGATATTCTAGGACTACTGGATCGATACGATCACCCCTGGACAAAAAAAAACAAATAAACACGCATCCATGATCTTTCTTCTGACAAAAAATACAAAATTCCACATTTTTGCAGATAGGAGCTTGAAACCTCTATAGCAAGGTTCTCTGATAAACTGAATCTGATGGTGTGATTTTCATTAGAGTTCTACGACTTTTAGGGGTTGTTTCCCCCTTTTTTCTAAAATAAGTCAAATTTTATCAGACGCGTAACTTTTGATACATATTTGAAATCAGCATAAAAATCTGATTCTTCTGATGCATCTATTGGTATCAAAATTCTGTTTTTTAGAGTTTCGGTTACTATTGAGCCGGGTCACTCCTTACTTACAGTTCGTTACCACGAACTGTCTGACAATGGGTAAAGTTCATAACTTCCAGCCCTTCCCCCGGGAACTGTGGGGGATTAAGTCATCCTAAAAGACATATTTATTAGATTTTCGACTATGCTAAACAAAACTGCTATCTCAAAATTTTGATTGGGTGACTTTGGGAAAAGAATGAGCGTGGGAGGGGGCCAAGTTGCCCTCCAATTTTTTAGTCACTTAAAAAGGGCACTAGAAGTTTTAATTTCCTTTCAAATGAGCCCTCTTACGATATTCTAGGACTACTGAGATCGATACGATCACCCCTGGGGAAATAAAAAAAAAGAAAGAAAAAAAAAACAAATAAACACTCATCCGTGATCTTTCTTCTGACAAAAATACAAAATTCCGCATTTTTGCAGATAGGAGCTTGAAACTTCCACAATAGGGTTTACAGATACGCTGAATCCGATGGTGTGATTTTCATAAAGTTCTATGACTTTTCGGGGGTTTTCCCCTCTTTTTTCGAAAATAAGGCAAATTTTCTCAGGCGCGTAACTTTTGATGAATATAACTAAACTTAATAAAACTTATATATTTGAAATCAGCATAAAAATTTGATTCTATTGATGTATCTATGGGCATCAAAATTCCGGTTTTTAGAGTTTTGGTTACTATTGAGCCGGGTCGCTCCTTACTTACAGTTCGTTACCACGAACTGTTTGATCAAGGAGGCACACTTGTGCCTCTATAAAGAGGCGACCCACCACAATGTTAAGCGATTTCAGGTCCTAGAGGTCGCAGAGAGACGGCGGTGATCGCATTTTGTAGCCCAAGCTCAAACTAAGAAACTTGCAAAATTTCATCCTCCTCCGACTTTATCTCCATGGGGTAAACTGGGCCGGAAGTTTCGACCCTCCCACCACAGCCCCCCTTTAACGTTGTCCGATTGGGCTGAAATTTAGAATTTAAGTTTTACTAGGGCCTGGGAGCTTGTCCTCGAAATTTCAGCTCAATCCGATCACTCCTTCCCTGTTTTCAAAAAACCAAATATAGCCACTTAAAATTCATTTCTCTTTTTTTTTGTTATCCACGCCTACAGGCCACAGTTGGCAACTGATCCGGGTGAATGAGGACTCATTCGAAGCAGAATTCGACCTGTTAGGGCCTTTTGATATTTTCAGACCGAAAAAATTATCCCCCGAATTTACATTTACGAAAAACCTCGTTTTCCTATAATAGCCCATGTTAATTTTTCCCACCACAACCCCCCTTTAACGTTGTCTGATCGGGGCTGAAATTTTAGAGGATAAGTTTTCCTGGGCCTGGGAGCTTATCCTCGAAATTTCAGCTCAATCTGATCACTCCTTCCCTGTTTTCCAAAAAACAAATATCAGTTTTGTGGGAATTTGCTTTGGCGAAAATAGATTCCATTTACTAAAAAACATTTACAATTGTGTCTCATTAGTCCAGCGGTTGATACTTCAGACTGTCAGGCGGAAAACTCGGTTCAATTCACCGTCAGAGCAAATTTTTTATATACTGAATTTAAACTTTAAAAAGAAACTCAGTTTCTTTTTAAATTATTTGAAAAAATTACGTTTTCTAAAGAGTTAAAGAGGCTGAGTTAACAAGGTCGACCCCTAAAACGTACAGGGATTAGGAGGCACAGTTGGGGGGCTGTTAAGAGGCTGAGTCACAAGTTCGAACCTTAAAAACGTACAGGGATTAGGAGGCACCCTGTAGCGACGTGATTTTGAGCATTCAGGAATTAAAAGCCTTAACACAAGAATGTTCAAGAGCGGGGGGTTTGGGGGGCGGCAGCCCCCCAACTTTAACTCCTGACACGATCAGCTAACAGTTAGTCAAGCAATAATAAGTAATAAACTGTACAAAACGTGCAGAAATTATTTGAAAAAAACTACGTTTTCTAAAGAGTTAAAGAGGCTGAGTTACAAGGTCGAACCTAAAACGTACAGGATTAGGAGACACAGTTGGGGGCTGCCGCCCCCCAAACCCCCCGCTTTCGCAGCCTTTAAATAAAAAAAAAAGTTTTTTAAACTGAAAGTAAGGAGCGACGATTAAATCTTAAAACGAACAGAAATTATTCCGTATATGAAAGAGGCTGTGCCCTCCTCAACGCCTCGCTCTTTACGCTAAAGTTTTTTATTGTTTTAAAAAATAAAGTTGTGAGACAGAGTCAAACTTTAGCGTAAGAGCGAGGCGTTGAGGAGGGCACAGCCTCTTTCATATACGGAATAATTCTGTTCGTTTTAAGATTTAATGTCGCTCCTTACTTTCAGTTTAAAAAACTTTTTTTTTATTTAAAGGCTGCGAAAGCGGGGGGTTTGGGGGCGGCAGCCCCCCAACTGTGCCTCCTAATCCCTGTACGTTTTAAGGTTCGACCTTGTAACTCAGCCTCTTTAACTCTTTAGAAAACGTAGTTTTTTTCAAATAATATCAAAAGAATCGGCTTATTATGCTGATTACAAATATAAAGTTTTATTAAGTTTTGTGTTACCTACCAAAGGCTACAAGCCTGAGAAAAATTGCCTGATTTTCGAAAAGGAGGGAAAATACCCCCTAAAAGTCAAAGAATCCTATTGAAAATCACACCACCAGATTCAGCGTATTAGAGGATCCTACTGTAAAGGTTTCAAGCAGGGTGCTACCACTTCGAATAACCGTCATAAGCATCAAAAGTCATAACATCCAAAAGGAAAATCCGTCAGAACCACCAACCGTCACAACATCCAAAAAAATTTATAAGTTTATATAAGAGCAATAAGTATATAATAGTTTAGAAACAAATTTCGGCTATATATTTGCACATCAGGGGGTGGGGGTAAAGCATAGCATATATTAAATACTTAACCCAACCTAACCTAGGTACCTTTTCCCCCTTAAACCCCAAAAAGTATAGTTTTAAATTTTGGATGTTGTGACGGTTGGTGGTTCTGACGGAGTATTTTGTCGATGTTATGATGGATTTTGTGGATGTTATGGCGTTGGATGTCCTGATGGTTGGATGTTATTACGCCTTTCCGTTTCAAACTCCTGTCTGAAAAAATGTGGAATTTCGTATTTTTTTTACCAGAAGAATGATCACAGATGCCTGTTGTTTTTTTTCCCAGGGGTGATCGTATCGACCCAGTGATTCTAGAATGTCGGGAGAGAGGTCACTCGAACAGAAATTAAAAGTTCTAGTGCCCTTTTTAAGTTACCAAGAAGATTGGAGAGCAACTAGACCCCTCCCACGCCCCTTTTTTCTAAAACCGGCGATTCAATATTTGAGAGCGCCATTTTGTTCAGCATAGTTGAAAGGCCCAATAAATATCCTTTGCAGTTAACATAACCCCCGCAGCCCCTGGGGAAAGGTCTTTAAGTTAAAAATTTTGCCCATTGTTTACGTATAGTATTTGTTACTGGGAAGTATGCATACATTTTTAGGATGGGGGAGGGGAGAATTTTCTGCTGGGATAACTTTCCAAGGGTAGAATTTTCCATGTGGAAGGAAGTTCGGGGGGGGGGGTGAACTTTAAAGGGGACATTTTATCATGGGGGACTTTCCCGTAATTCATGTACGAAATTATTTTTATATGTCTTGTTTTAGCTTTACCGACTCAATTTTACCCACGGAGATGTTGAGGGTAATTGTCCTGGTTAAATTTTCACCGGGATTTAACTGTCTATAGGATATTTTCGTGGGGAGGGGATTTTTCCGTGTAGATTTAGCCAGATTTTCTGGCATTATTTAAAAAATGATCAGAAATTAAGTAAAAAAATAAATATTCATTTATTTATTTGTTTATGCATGTATGTATTTGTAAATTTTTCCCCCACAACGGCTCCATATTTTTGTTTTAAAATTGGCACCCTGGGATATTTTGCCTGAAAAAAAAACCATCTAGATGGGTTACAAGTTTGAGAAATTTTTTAAGAGCCCTAATTTCAAAAAAGAATTCATTTGAGTAACGTCATATCTATGAACATATTTCAAAAGCACAAATACGTCATTTCCGCGTCAGGAGCTGTTCTTTCATTTTTAGTATCTATGGCACATGTAAAAATACACAAAAACATGGCTAAGTATAAAATATCAAATGTAATGATTCTATTTACAAAAGGTATTTCCAGCAGTTTGATAATATCTCAAGGACATAAACATAAATTAACTATTGCTCAAAATGAACAAACTAGAGCATCAAATGAGACAAGATCAAGAGGACGACCTTAAAAAACGTAAATCCGCAATCGGTGAAAATGAACATTCTAGACCATCAAATGTGACATGACTAATCCAAGCAGCTAAGGCAAAGGGTATTGAAAAAAAATATCTGATGTATGATAAAGAAAATGAATAAAAAAAAATATGTCGTTAGAATACTGGCGAAAAAGACAATTATGAGTCGAAAACGAAATTGAAGAAAAAAGAAATAAGCGTTAATAGTTAAACGGCAGCGAAAATTACAACGACTCAAAAACGAAACTGAAATATAAAGAAATGCGTGGTTAAAAGATAAGCAGCAGTGGAAATTGCAACGAGTCAAAAACGAAAGTGATGCGGTCACTGAAAAAAAATTCTAAAGTAATGATGAACGAAATTGAAGAACAAAGACATATGCGGTTAAAAGATAAGCGGCAGCGAGACTTACAGCGAGGGAAAAAAGTGAAGTACAAAAAATGCGGTTACAAGACACACTACAATGGAAATCAGGACGAATCAAAAATTAAAGTGAAGAACAAAGAAATATGTGGCTAAAAGATATGTAACAGTGGAGATATTGGAAGAAATATTGCGAGACACAAAAAACTATGCCAAAGGTTACATGAAAATGTCCAGGATAATGTAAATCAGCCTGCTGCTTCACTGGAGCAACAGCCTTGGATACGAGACAAGTGACAATGAAAATCGATATATATAAAAGCCTGTCTATCACATCACAAATAAATAATTGTGAAACACATGCAAAAAGTCAAGGATGATGTAAATCAACCTCCTGCTTCACTGTAGCAACAGCATCGGATATGAGACAAGTGACGATGAAAATGGTGGAAAGAAAAAGATGGAATATCGAGTGGCTTTCCACTCTCTGAAATCATGTACACCAGGCAGTGCTTACCAAGCGTGGTGGGAGTGTGCAAAGAACGGCGGACCTGTGAGAGCTATACCAAGAGTGTTGGAACTATGCCAAGCACGGTGGATATGGGACAAGCCTGGTAAAAGGACGCGACTTTGATCATCACAGCAAGCTGGGAATGTACATTAGAAACTTACTAATTAAAATTAAAGAGCCGTAATAATCACATCACTGTCACATCACATCAAAAATACAAGTACATCAAAATGCATCACATAAAATACATCAAACACAAAGATTCATTTATTCCAAATCAGACCAAAATATTTCTTCAAAACCGCTGTTTTCATGCGCTGAATGACTGGTGGATTCTTCGTTGTCTCCCGATCCCTTCTGTGTATTTTTCTTGTTGTCCACGTCAACCAGACTTGACCTTCTTTTCTTCCCTCTTTTGGTTTCTTGAGACGAGCTTGGCTCTCTGGTGTTCATATCCTCTGAGACCATAGGCTCTCTGATTTCCATATTCCTTACCAACCTCGAGTCTAAAATTTCAGGTAGTAAGGATTCATTCCAGAAAGCTTCAAGCTTTGGAAATACTTTCGCCCAGTATTCTTTTGACCGGTGAACTGTAATTATTTCCCAGTCATCAATGGAGTTAAAAACTATTAAGTGGCATATCTTTCTATCTAGTATCTCGAGTTGGCCTTGTATCTGGGAAAAATACCTATGATTTTTTTTTAACTGAAGACCTTCACTGGATAATTCAATAAAAAATCCTTTGACTAGATTTTTGGACTGAGCAGCATCAAAAATGGTTTTGAATTCTGGTATATTATGTACAGTTTTTATCTCTATAGGTGTACCATCAGACAGCAATCCATCTACAGATGCACCAAGATATTGATGCTGTGGATGCACACTAAGTCCTATTTCATCTCCCTTTATGACATTTAAGTTGAATTTCTTTTCATACGCTTCTAGAGCAACTACTTCTAAATCCAAACCCTTTTTCATAAGGGCAGAGCAGAATCTAGGTCCCAAATTTCGAATTTGCTTAACAATTGGGGCAACTCTAGTGCTATTTTTTCTAGTTGCAATTCTATGAAAATAACTGCTCGTTATTCTCCTAGATCTCTCTTCAACCCAGTTCTCATTTTTTGATTGCCCCTTGGTATTATAAAACAAACGGCTAATACTGGCACTATCCAATTTTAAATGTTGCTTAGTATATTTTTGTCTGGCTGAGCTTATTTCATCAGAAGTCATATCTGGCTTATTGCAGTTTGGTCCATAGTCCCGATCGCCAAAGTTGTTATTTCTGTTTTTTAACTTAGCAAAATGTTTTCCTCCAAGAGAACTATAATAACTGGTCAAATTACGTTTAGATCTTAAGCGATGTTCTGCTGTTTTTTTGCAATACTTTTTCGTCAAGCAAGAAGGACTGGACCTAAAAATATTTTTCCAAGCTAATTGATGCCATTTCGGACCTGAATTATAAGCAAGGCTGGCTCCATTTACTCTTGCTTGGTATGAACCTCCCTTAGACCGGCTTATTTGCTTTCCCCCGATGAACTTTGCAACAACTGACATGTAGCTTTCAGCTAAGTTTGTAGTTGCGTCATTTCGGAGCTGCTCTGATTTTCGACACACAACCTCTACCCCTGTCATAACATCCTCAAACACGTGCATGGGCAGAGTATTCCACCGACTTTCTATTTTGTCATTAATGAATTTAGGGCAACCGGAATCGCATTTTGTGTGGTTTCCAAAAACATGGTACGGACCTCTTTTTAACAGGTTCTTCAATTCTTCCGCTGTTCCATTATTTTCGGAATTTATTTTGATCGAACCCCTTAAATTTTTGGTCAATTGCTGGATAATTCCTCTGGGAAGAAATTTGGTGTACAAACCTTTCTTATTTTTGCACAAGTTATATAGATGCGTTGTATAGTTCTTTGTGACGTGATTGGCACATTCATCTTTCCGTATGTTTGAACCGTAAGAGACACACTGTTTTAGCTTATAAAAAACACTTGAATCACCGTCACCAATAAACTCTAAAAACTGTAATCCATGCATCTCTTCACTGGAACGAAAATGGGGGCTGTAGTCAATGTCATAGATGTACCTGCAAAATGGAAAGATGGTTTTGACAGGTTGTCGGGTTTGGGATGCAAATCAGGCATAGCTATGAAAAGCAAAAAAATTACGTGAAAAACAACTACTTAAAGTGTTATGTACTCCGTCTAAATAGCTGAAAACGTGCTCCGTCGAAAAAGCTGGTAGATCATAATGCCTCCATTGCCCACTGTTTACTGTCAAGGTTAAAGGGCAGGTGGATTACTTCCTTTTTTCACCATCAAATCTTGTAAAATAAACAAGGTAAAGTAAGCTAGTATTGATATCTGACCATAGACACGTACGTGGAAAATATTGTTTTGATAGCCTTCATCGTACTGAGAGCCTAGCTGAGAGGTAAGCTGTAACAATAAAACATCTACCTGTAAAGAAATTTAAACGTGGGTACGGCTAATCTGGGGTGAGAGTTTAGCCATACATTTGTTAGCCACACATTTTGACGGGTTTTCAAAATAAATTACAATTGACTCAACTAATTTAGCGATTTTAGGATTTCTCTTATAAAAATTTAGAATTGTCATGTGTGTCACAGTTGAAATACTTGGTTCTGAAAATTGTACAGCGGTCATGGGCTTAGGTTTCTCCCGGGCAGAATGCACCGATCGTTGAGATACTGCGATACCAGGCCAACGCGTGGGGCCTCAATATCTGGGCCTCATGTGAGGAACATATCTGACAATCAGCTGATAAGAACAGATACTACGCTTTGATCTTAGTCATAAGGCCAAGTTGCGATAATTACGTAGGGATACAAGAAACACAAACAACCATATAGGGATACGAGTGTATCAGAATCTTAGTCATAAGGCTGAGTTGCGATAATTACGTAGGGATACAAGAAACACGAACATACATATAGGGATACGAGTGTATGAGAATAGGATTAACAAAGTTTGCCGTAAATTTAATTTTGATTGCAGTAACTAAATAACATTCAATCAACTTATCAATTTGTCTCTAGATTTTTCTAAACAGCATAAAACATTTTCCCTAATCTCAAAATTCATTTTCAAACTTCAATGGTAAACTTAAAATTTGCCAATCAAGACTTTGACAAAATTGTTATCCTTAAAACTAGAATGCCTATAAGTTATAGCCCAGCTCAGATATTAAAGTAAACAAAGAAATCAGAGTAGCCAAAAAACCAAAATCAGGGAAGATAGGCCTTAAGTGAGAGTTATATGATTTTGGGACTTTAACTGACCATAATCGGAACTAGCATTAACGAGTAGCGTCAATTCAGTCAAATTGTTGCGTGGGGAGAGGGGCAAAAAAAAGGATTTTTCAAAAATCCGGGGAGGGGAAATATTTTCCGACCTTTAAAAACATAAAAAAATACATATAAAACAATTTTTGGCGTATTTTAAAGTTTTATTTGTGCCCCAATCCCCAAAGAAAAATCCTAAATATGACCTTGGAGGGAGTGTGATAATCCTTCACATGGACATGCTAAGCGATGAACATAGGCTAGATTGGGACCCCATGTGAAAAGGAAAGAAAAAAAAATTGTTGGTATGTGTGTAGCGCATGGTTACCGCTAGGGAAACAGTCTAACCGTTCACGGCTTTAGGCATCCGTGAGTTAGTTCTAAGGCAAGAGAGGAATATAGAACAATTTTTGGAGGCGCCCACCTGCCCAGAGTCACAGGCAAGTGACCCAAAACTTGAAAAAGTTGAAATTTGCTCAGATTGCTGGACTGAGCTGAGGCAATGAATAGATATTATTTGGAAAGTGATTGGAGACGGTGTGCATCCGTGAACAAGTGCTAAATTGAGAGACGAAATTGGGGTAATATTTGGGGGTGCCCACCCACCGAGAGTCTCGGGCAAGTGACCCAAAAGTTTGAAAAATTTGTGAAAAATTGAAATTTTCTCAGAAGGTGGGGCTGAGCTTAAGCAACGAATATGTACTAATTGGAAGATAAAGATAGCTTTAAACGATTGTTTGTTTGCCTGTTATTTCAAGCAAATTAATGGTCCTATGTCAATTCTAAATTCCTGGTCAACCTTCTTAAGACCATAGGCGGGCGTGCCTTGTTTGCCTCTCATTCCAGGCAATCTAACTGTCTTATGTCAATTTTAAATTCTTGGTCAACATTCCTGAGATTATTGGCAGGCATGCCTTTCCAAAAACTAACAAACAAGTATGTGTCCAATAGGACAGTCATTACTCCCGCCATTTACCCGTGCCGCAGCCATTTAAACATTCTCCTCCACAATTACTTGGACTATCTGTCTTGGTTTTTGTCTTTCTACAATAAGCCATGTCTTGATGCAACCTACTGCAAAATACATCATAACTTCAAATTCGAGTGTAATTTTGCTGTTTTTCATTTCTTGTGTTTTCAATTTTGTTGTATTTTCTATTTCTTTAACGTAAATTGAAACAAATAAGCTTCTTTTTCAATAAAAATACAACAAAAAGACTTTTTTGTTTCTTTTAATCAAGAGGTTAGCAGGGAAAAAGTCTTGTAGGAAGAATACCCCCCCCCCCCGAATTGGATCCACTGGCAATGATATATGCTACTTGGTAACAATGCAATTTATTTTGTGACATTATTAAATTTGTTTCAAATATGGACACAAAAGCTGGATTCCCAATCACCCCAAAAAAATATACAATAGCGAAACAACAAGACTTTGGCGGGTAAATGATTTCTTACTTTAATTTTATCAGTATATATGCTTTTTATTCTTCATTTACTTGAATTATTCTATATTTTCGCCTTGTTACCAACAGTTTAGGCAGAAGACTGTGTCAAAGAATAGATGGCCTTCAAGTATAATTGTAGTGGTTTTAGTAGAGTTTGATCATAAAATTATGAAAGCACCCTAAGCTTTGAACCCTAGTAAAGCAATAGAATATGACACCAAAGACCTTAAGGACGGACTCGAGCTAGAAAGAGTTAGTTGAAATAAGGTAGTACGAGGGAAGTTTTATTCCAAGACGGTAATTTCTTTTCATTTTTTGATGTGAAGAAGATCAATCCCTTATGGACTAACAGTTTTCATTGACTTGTGCTAGTGTTTTTTTAGATTTTTCTTAGCTTTGCTTTCTAAATTGTTCACTCTCTAGTTCAAATATCGCAGAATATGATGCGATGATACAAGTATATTCAACTAATTATAATAGAAATATCCTAGGTAAAATTTAGAAACGACGCTACTTAGAACCATCCCGTAATATATGACACACATTCAACTGAACAGGAGCGTGGGAGAAATTTATGGTGGCAATATTTGTGTTAATCATATACATTTATACAGAGAGTGAGATCATGGCAAGCGAAATAGTTTCTTCGAGTTAGTTAATTGCAGCATAGTTATTAGACCTTTAAACTATGCTGAATTAAATGGTCATCATAAAATTTAGATTGGATGTCCATTGAGGGAAAATGGACGTGAGAGGGGGGAAAGGGCACTAAAAATTTTAATTTTCGTCGAATGAACTTTCTTCCGATCTTCTAGAATAATTAGTTCCATACAGAAAAAAACTAACAAATAAACATGCATCTGTTATCTTTGTTCTGCCACAAAAAAAACCACAAGATTCCACATTTTTGGAGATGGGTGGTTGAAACCTCTACAATAGGGTTATCTGATATGCTGAATGTGATGGTGCGATTTCGCAATATAAAAAGAAACTTGAGTGAGACTCGCAACCCTTCCTCCATAGATTTAAGTTGAATCCTATTAATCCCATATTGGTATCAAAATTCCGTTTTTGAGAGTTTCAGGTGGTGTTGGTCCGAGTTGCTCCTTAATTGCAGTTCGTTACCATGAAATGTTTAACAAAAATCGATGATCTTAGCATGAAAAATTCTATCCCTTGAACTTCCTGAGCTTACGCTATTACATTCATTTAGGACAACAAAGAAGTTTTGAAGCTCACAGAATTATTTTGGGCTGAGAGGTCAGTCACCCATTTGTGAGTGCATGTTATTTCAGAAGGTATTGAAATTCTGGTCTCTCATCACGAAAGCCATGCTTTTAATTCAAAATTTTGTTTTCTTTCAAAATCATTTATAACTGTCTTAACTAATTTAACGATTTTAAGATTTCTCAATTAAGAATTTCCAATTTTTTTGTGTAACAGAGTTGAAATACTTGATTCTGAAAATTGCTATAGCGGTCATGGGCTTAGGTTTTCCTCGGGCAGAATGCATCGATCCTGGAGATACTGCAATACCGGGCCGACGCGTGAAGGGGGGCTAAGCAAGCCCCAACGTCCCTAGTGTTTCTAAAATTCATTTTAATATTTTGGGCCCCATGTAGGGACCGGATCTCAGATTTTATGCTGATAAGACCTGATATTATACTTTGCTCTAGCCATAAGGCTGAGAAGCGATCATTGCGTAGGGATAGGAGTAACAAAAACATACATTTAGGGATAGGACTGTAAAAGAATACGAGAAACAATGTTTGTCGCAACTTTAGTTTCGGTTGTAGTCATCAAATAATGCACAATCAACTATCAGTTTGCCTTACGATTTTTCTAACAGCATAAACATTTTCCACGATCTCATAATTCATTTTAAGACTTTGATAGTAAAAAAATTTTCCTATCAAGAATTGGACAAAACAGTCATTTTAAAAAATAGAATTCTTATATGTTACAGTCCAGTTCAGTCATTAAAGCAGAGAAACCAAAATCGGAGAAGCCAAAAAAACAAACTCAGAAAAGAAAGGCCTTAAATCAGAGGTATATCATCTTGGAACTTTAACTGACTGTAGTCGGAACTAGCATTGACTGATTTTCACTGAAGACAACTAAAAATAGAAAACTAGCCCTCCCCTAGATTCTGGAAAGTAAGTTTTTGCCGGCTCCATAATTTTCGTGAATTTACACTACTGATCAAAACTGACATGGTGCAACAGAAATATACGAAACAATTCTATGTCTTAAACATTTATTAAAGAAATTTAACATAAAGGCTGCAAGTATCGTATTTACAAAGTAAATGAAGAGAGTATGTTAAATTCCCTATTTTAAGAAATATATTCAATTACTATAGACATTTTAGTAATTTTTAAAGGTTACTAAATAAGCCAACCTTAGACCTAAGATCCTCCAGAGCCAGGAGTCGGGCATTGGACGTTTACGAAACCTCAACAGACATCTCAGATTGGAGCTGCAGTCATGACGTCGTATCACTGTGACTAAACATAGCTCTGCATTTCTCAGATTCAGTCATACTGTCGACTTAGTGTTTCTTTGTCTTCCTCTTTTGCACCTCCCCGTGGGTGCCAAATATACTCTGTTTTTGGGAGTCAATCCTTTGGCATACGAAGGACGTGGTCAAATTGTGTCCATTCACCGGATCTTGAAATGTCAGTAGCTTGTGGCTGACCGGTTCGCCGGCGAGCCTCTATGCTGATGACATTACCCTGCGACAGTACATTCAGGACCCTTTTAAGGCATATGCTTTCAAATTCTAGGACATGTTTCTTCAGTTAGATATCTTGCTTTCAGCATTTGCTTGCACAGAGAATGGTAGACTTCACGTTGAAATTCAAGAGATGAAGCTTCAATGGCATAGCTACTGCACCAGTCTGGTTTCAACTTTAAAAAATCTGATGTCATTTGTCTAATCCTCCTCTTAATTTTGTTGGCTATTTCACCACTGTATTCGATCTAATTCCCAAGATACTCAAATTCCTTGACCTGCGTTACTGTTTTACCTTTGCAATTTAGTATCAGCAGAGATTCAGATGTGGTCATGCCCTTTGTCTTACTAAGATTCAATAAAAATCCTCGGCCTTTTTGTCTATGGTGTCGAATAACAGCTGTAGTCGGTATTTCATATTTTCGAGAAGATAAAACTCACCGCTAAGATCAGATCAGAGATGTGTCAGCTGCTAATCTTCAATCGAAAGTTTGAAGAAACATAACCCAACACAATGATAGATACTTATGTATTATACGGCAAACGCTCAAGTTTACGCTGTGTAAAACTCGAGAACACACCGGTTTCTTCGCTAGTTTCTTTCAGCGTAGCGTGATACAAGACAAAAACAAGTGACAGAATAGATGGGAAATATATAGTTTGGGCCATGTACTTGCACATTAGGGGGGAGGTGGGGGTGGTAATGTATCTGGACCTGTTTGAAATTAGAAAACAATTCTTACTTCATATTAAGCAGATCAATTGTACCTAACACATTTTGCATGCAGACCCGCTATACTTTACCCCTACCTCCCCTAATGTGACAATATATAGCCCAAATTTGTTTCTAAAGTATTACATTTTCATCATATTTTGTGATATTTCATTAGGATTGACCGTCAAAGAAATATGTTCTAAATAAATGAAGCACTTGAGCGTTTGCCGTATAGTACTCAAATACCCAATGATAAACAGGAACAAGGATCAGACACATATCTGCTTGACATCGGACATTATCTTGATGAAACACGTTTCTCCATTTTCTGTGTGCATGCAGCATTTACTTACTTTATTGAGTGCGTTCATCATTTTGACGAGTTTGTTAGCTACTCCAAAATAATTTAGAATGTTCCGGGAAATAGCTCGGTCAACAGAATCCAAAGCCCTTTCATAGTCAGCGCAATAGCGCTGCCTAAGTAAAGGACGATCTTGGCACAATGTATTGTTTTTTTTCTTTTAGACTAGGGCGCTTTGCAACGAAGGAGTTGCCATAGAAACTTCGCAAAGGGCTCATTCGATTGGAAATTAGAAGGACTTGTGTGCTTTTTAGTAGCCGAAAGTGATTGGAAGGCAACTAACACCCCCTGTCAAACCCACCATTTCCCCAAACACATCCAATCAAAATCTTGATATATCGAAATCTATGTTGATATATTTCAGCTATGTTGAAATTTTGTTCAACATAGCTGAAAGATCCCGAAATTATGTCTTTGAGGATGACAACCCCCCACAGCCCTCAGGGCAAGGGTTGTAAGCTACGCCCTGGGGGCATATAAGTTTTTTATAGAAAGCGCTGTCGTAGAAACTTCAGAAAGGGCTCATTCGATTTGAAATTGAAAGGCCTAGTGCCCTTTTTAATAGTCGAAAGTGATTGGAGGCCAACTAACCCCCCTCTCACGCCCACCATTTCCCCAAACACATCCAATAAAAATTTTGAGATAGCCATTTTGTTCAACGTAGCTGAAAGTTCTGGAACTTAGGTCTTTAAGGATGAAAACCCCCTCATAGCTCTCAGGGCAAGGGTTGTAAGTTATGCCCTGGGGGAATATAAAGTTATTATAGAAAGTGTTGTCGTAAAAAACTTCAAAAAGGGCTCATTCGATTGGAAATTGAAAAAGCTAGTGCTTTTTTTAATAGTCAAAAGTGATTGAAGGGCAACTACCCCCCCCCCCCTCGCGCTCCCCATTTCCCCAAACACATCCAATCAAAATTTTGAGATAGCTATTTTGTTCAACGTAGTTGAAAGTTCTGGAAATTAGGCCCCCTCACTGCCCTCAGGGCAAGGGTTATAATGTATGCCCTAGGACGTTGTCATAGAAACTTCAAAAACGGCTCATTCGATTGGAAATTGAAAGGGCTAGTGCCCTATTTAACAGTCGAAAGTGATTGGAGGGCAACTAACCCCCTTCTCACGCCCACCGTTTCTCCGAAAACATCCGATCAAATTTTTGACATAGCAATTTTGTTCAAAGTAGTTGAAAGGTCAGGAAATTATGTCTTTGGGGATGACAAACCATCCACACCGCCAGGGCAATGGCCTGGTTATGCCCTGGGGGCATATAAGGTTTTTATATAAAGTATTGTATAGGAACTTCAAAAAGGGCTCATTCAATTGGGAATTGAGAGGGCTAGTGCCCTTATTAATAGTCAAAAGCGATTGGAGGGCGAATGCCCCCCCATGCCCATCATTTCCCCAAATACTTCCAATCAACATTTTGATATAGCCATTTTGTTGAACGTAGTTGAAGAATCTAGAAATTTAGACATTGAGTATGACACCCCCCCCCCCCCACAGCCCTAAGTGCTAAGGCTGTAAGTTATGCCCTGGGGGCATATAAGGTTTTTATCGAAAGAGTTGTCGTAAAAACTTCAAAAAGGGCTCATTCGATTGGGAGTTGAGAGGCCTATTGCCTTTTTTAATAATCGAAAGTGATCGGAGGAAGAATCATCCCCCCCCCACGCCCATCATTTCCCCAAGCGTTTCCAATCAACATTTTGGTATTGCCATTTTGTTCAACGTAGTTGAAAGGTTTGGAAATTATATCTTTGAGGATGACACTCCCCCCCCATAGCCCTCAGGACAAGGGTCTTAAGTTATGCCCTTGGGGCATATAAGGTTTTTATAGACAGTTTTGTCGTAGAAGCTCCAAAAAGGACTCATTAGATTGGAAATTGAGAGGACTTGTGCCTTTTTTATTAGTTGGAAGTGATGAGTGGGTAAATGCTTCCCTCTTACGCCCAATATTTCCCCAATCACTTCCAATAAAAATTTTGAGATAGCCATTTTGTTCAACGTAGCTGAAAGTTCTGGAACTTAGGTCTTTGAGGATGAAAACCCCCTCATAGCTCTCAGGGCAAGGGTTGTAAGTTATGCCCTGGGGGAATATAAAGTTATTATAGAAAGTGTTGTCTTAAAAAACTTCAAAAAGGGCTCATTCGATTGGAAATTGAAAAAGCCAGTGCCTTTTTTAATAGTCAAAAGTGATTGAAGGGCAACTACCCCCCCCCCTCGCGCTCCCCATTTCCCTGAACACATCCAATCAAAATTTTGAGATAGCCATTTTGTTCAACGTAGTTGAACGTTCTGGAAATTAGGCCCCCCACTGCCCTCAGGGCAAGGGTTATAATGTATGCCCTAGGGCGTTGTCATAGAAACTTCAAAAATTGCTCATTCGATTGGAAATTGAAAGGGCTAGTCCCCTTTTTAACAGTCGAAAGTGATTGGAGGGCAACTAACCCCCTTCTCACGCCCACCGTTTCTCCGAAAACATCCGATCAAATTTTTGACATAGCAATTTTGTTCAAAGTAGTTGAAAGGTCAGGAAATTATGTCTTTGGGGATGACAAACCATCCTCACCGCCAGGGCAATGGCCTGGTTATGCCCTGGGGGCATATAAGGTTTTTATATAAAGTATTGTATAGGAGCTTCAAAAAGGGCTCATTCAATTCGGAATTGAGAGGGCTAGTGCCCTTATTAATAGTCAAAAGCGATTGGAGGGCGAATGTCCCCCCCCCACGCCCATCATTTCCCCAAATACTTCCAATCAACATTTTGATATAGCCATTTTGTTGAACGTAGTTGAAGGATCCAGAAATTTAGACATTGAGTATGACCCCCCCCCCACAGCCCTAAGTGCTAAGGCTGTAAGTTATGCCCTGGGGGCATATAAGGTTTTTATCGAAAGAGTTGTCGTAAAAACTTCAAAAAGGGCTCATTCGATTGGGAGTTGAGAGGCCTATTGCCTTTTTTAGTAATCGAAAGTGATCGGAGGAAGAATCATCCCCCCCCACGCCCATCATTTCCCCAAGCATTTCCAATCAACATTTTGGTATTGCCATTTTGTTCAACGTAGTTGAAAGATTTGGAAATTATATCTTTGAGGATGACACTCCCCCCCCCCCCATAGCCCTCAGGACAAGGGTCTTAAGTTATGCCCTTGGGGCATATAAGGTTTTTATAGACAGTTTTGTCGTAGAAGCTCCAAAAAGGACTCATTAGAATGGAAATTGAGAGGACTTGTGCCTTTTTTATTAGTTGGAAGTGATGAGAGGGTAAATGCTTCCCCCTCACGCTCAATATTTCCCCAATCACTTCCAATCAAAATTTTGAGATAACGATTTTGTTCAACGTATTTGAAAGGTCTGGAAATTAATGCAAGTCGTATTGTCCCGGAATGAATCTAATTGAAATTTTCACATAGCCATTCAATTCAAAATAGTCTAAATATCACATAACAAGGATTTGGGGGTTGAAACAGGCCCCAAAGATTAGGGGAAAGGCCTTTAAATCATGCCCAGGGGGTATTTAAGGTTTTTATTGAAGGGATGGCCAGGGGTGGATCCAGGATTTTTTTTTAGGGGGCGGGGCAAAGTTGTATTTCCCTTTTAAGAGTCAATAGTGATGGAGGTCCATTAGCATCCCCCCCAACCCAACTATTCCTCTGTTCACAAAATGCATCTGATTGAAATTGTGCAATGGCAATTTTGTGCAATGGCAATTTTGTGCAATGTGCAATGGCAAAGAACATATAACAATGCTTACAGGGTCGGAAAAACCCCCCAGAGCCCTGGGGCAAGGGCTTTAAGTTATGCCCTGAGGGCATACAAGGTTTTCTATGGAATGGGTGGTCGTATTAAATTCGGATGGGTGTCATTTGTTTTTAAATTGGAAGTTATAGTGTCCTTTTTAAGAGTCAAAGTGATTTGAGAGAACCCCCACCCATCATTTCCCATAACAAATATATAAACAAAGTTTTGAGACATCAATTTTTTCAGCATTGTTGAAAGGTTCAGTAATTATGCATAGCAATAGTGGTGGTAGCAGTAGTAGCATTAGTAGCAGTATGCAAATAGCACCTTTTTTTCAACATCCCCTTCAACACACGATGAAATTTTGTACTTTACTTTACATACGTTTGTACTATACACACGATGAAAGAATATAATTTGTAATTTAGTAAAAAAATTCTTTTAAATGTTTTCACTTTTATAACTTCAAGAAATCAAAAATTAATTAAGATTTCAAGGCAGCGCAATAGCGCTGCCTAAGTAAAGAACGATGTTGGCACAATGTATTACTATTATTATTTTTTTCGTGGTTTTAGACCAGGGCACTTCGTATCGAAAGAGTTGTCGTAGAAACTTCAGAAAGGGCTCATTCGATTGGAAATTGGAGTGGCTTGTGCCATTTTTGATAGTCGAAAGTAATTGGAAGGCATCTAATACCCCTTCCACGCCCACTATTTCCCCAAACACATCCAATAAAAATGTTAAGATAGCCATTTTGTTCAGCGTAGTTGATTTCCAGATAAAAATGTTTTTGAGGAGGACACTCCCCCACAACTCTCAGGGCAAGGGTTTTAAGTTATGCCATAGGGACATATAAGAACGACGTTGGCACAATGTATTATTTATGATTTTTTTTTTCTTTAGACCATGGCACTTCGTATTGAAGAAAATGTAGAAACTTCGAAAGGCTCATTCAATTGGAAATTGGAGTGGCTTGTGCCCTTTTTAATAGTCAAAATTGATTGGAAGGCAACTAACACCCCTTCCATACCCACCATTTCCTGAAACACATCCAATCAAAATTTTGAGATAGCCATTTTGTTCAGCGTGGTTGATTTCAAGATATAAATTATGTTTATGAGGAGGACGCTCTCCCACAGCCCTCATGGCAAGGGTTGTAAGTTATAGCCAGGGGGCATATAAGGTTTTTATAGAAAGCGTTGTCGTAGAAACTTCAAAAAAGGCTCATTCGATTGGAAATTCAAAGGACTAGTGCCCTTTTGAATAGTCAAAAGTGATTGCAGGGCAACTAACATCCCTCTCACGCCCACCTTTTCTCAAAATATATCCAATCAAAATTTTGAGATAGCCATTTTGTTCAAAGTAGTTTTAAGTTCTGGAAATTATGTCTTTGAGGATGACAACCCCCCCCCCCACAGCCCTAAGGGTAAGGTTGTAAGTTATGCCCTGGGGGAATATAAGGTTTGTATAGAACGTGTTGTCGTAGAAACTTCAAAAAGGGCTCATTCGATTGGAAATTGGAATGGCTAGTGCCCTTTTTAACAGTCGAAAGTGATTGGAACGCAACTAACACCCCTTCCACGTGCACCATTTCCCCAAACACATCCAATCAAAGTTTTGAGACAGCCATTTTGTTCCATGCAGTTTAAAGTTCAGGAAATTATACCTTTGAGCAGGACAATCCCCCCACAGTCTTGAGGGCAAGGGTTAGAAGTTATGCCCTGGGGCATATAAGGTTTTTATTGAAATCTTTGTCGTAGAAACTTGAAAAAGGGCTCATTCGATTGGAAATTCAAAGGCCTAGTGCCCTTTTTAATGGTCGAAAGTGGTTTGAGGGCAACTAACCCCCCCCCCCCCTCACGCCCACCTTTCCCCCAAACATATCCAATCAAAATTTTTAGATAGCCATTTTAATCAACGTAGTTGAAAAGTTTGGAAATTAGGTCTTTAAGGATGACAACCCACCCCCCCCCCAACAGCCCTCAGGGCAAGGGTTGTATGTTATGCCCTGGGGGCATATAAGGTTTTTACAGAAAGGGATGTTGTAAAACTTCAAAAAGGGCTCATTCAATTGTAAATTGAAAGGGCTAGTGCCCTTTTTATATTCGAAAGTGATTGAAGGGCAACTAGCCCCCCTCTCACGCCCACCATTTTTCCAAACACATCTAATCAAAATTTTTAGATATCCATTTTGTTCAACGTAGTTGAAAGTTCTGGAAATTAGGTCTTTTAGGATGATAACTCCCTCAGAACCCTCAGTGCAAGGGTTGTAAGTTTTGCCCTGGGGGCATATAAGGTTTATGTAGAAATTTGTTGTAGAAATTTCAAAAAGGGCTCATTTGATTGGAAATTGAAATTGCCCTTTTTAATAGTCGACAGTGAGTGGAGAGTAATTAACCCCCCTCTTACGACCACCATTTCCCCAAGAACATTCAATCAAAGTTAATAGATAGCCATTTTTTTCAACGTAGTTGAAAGTTCTGGAAGTTATGTATTTAAGGATGACAAACCTCCCTTAGCCCCCAGGGCAAAGGTTGTAAGTTATGCCATGGAGGCATATAAGGTTTTTATAGATATAGTTGTCGTAAAAACTTCAAAAGGGGCTCATTCAGTTGGAAATTGAGAGAGATAGTGCCTTTTTTAATAGTCAAAAGCGATTGGAGGGTAACTAACCCCCCTCTCACACCCACCAATCCCCCAAACACATCCAATCAATATTTTCCGATAGCCATTTTGTTCAACGTAGTAGAAAGCTCTGGAAATTCAGTCTTTCAGGATGACAACCCCCGCAGCCCCCAGGGCAAGGGTTGTAAGTTATGCCCTGGGTGCATGTAAGGTTTTTATTGAAAGCGCTGTCGTAGAAACTTCAAAAGGGCTCATTTTATTGGAAATTGAAAGGGTTAGTGCCTTTTTTAATAGTTGAAAATGATTGGAGAGCGACTAATGCCCCTCTCACGCCCACCATTTCCCCAAACACATTCAATCAAAATTTTGAGATAGCCATTTTGTTTAACGTAGTTGAAAGTTCTGGAATATAGGTCTTAGAGGATGACAACCACCATAACAGCCCTTAGGGTAAGGGTTGTAATTTATGCCCTGGGGGCATATAAGGTGTTTTTAGAAAACGTTGTCGTAGAAACTCAAAAAGGGCTCATTCGATAAATAAATGAAACCCAAAACGAACAGAAATTACATTAAATAACCGAGTCAAACTCACAACGAGCTGAAATAAACATAAGTTGGGCTCATAACCTCTATGCCTTCCCAAGGCCAGAACATAATTTGCACTTTACTGAAAAAAATACAAATGAATGTGCATTGTCGGTTTAATATACATATACTGATATTTAGTAATCAAAATGTTAATATTATTTAACTTATTAAAGTTAGAAAAGTAAAAACATTTATACTTTTTTTCAGTAAAGTGCAAATTATGTTCTGGCATTGGCAAGGCATAGGGGTTTTGAACCCAACTTATGTTAATTTCTGCTCGTTTTGAGTTTGAGTCGGTTATTTAATTTAATTTTTGTTCGTTTAGGTTTTCTTTATCTATCGATGCTGATTTGTGGTAGTTTCACGCTTGGTATATTATTTGATTTTATTTTTGCTCATTTTTTGTGCAATAGTTCTTTACTTTTCTTTGAAAAACTTATTTTGTGGAAAAAGTTTTTTTAATTAATTAATAGAAATTGAAGAATGAACTTAAATTTAAACAAACATTAAGCACCACAAATAAGGATTGGGCATTTGAACCCCCCCCCCCCCAATTTCTATAGTGTCATTAGGACCCGTATAAAAACAAAATATATTCAGTATGTTCTTTTTCTCCTTATTACATGAAAAATTTAAATCTACCACAACTTTCAAGCAATATCTTATTCATTCTGAAGTCATTAATACCTGTCTGACATAATCCTTACGATTCCCTAAGTTTTACTGGGGGCATGGGCTTTATATAAGCTCATCCAAAAGACAATCTGCTTTGATGTCTCAGAAAACATATACAGCACATACAAATTTCATGCATTGAAACGATATTTTCAAAAAAATTCATTGAGTTAATTAGATGCGGTCCACTCATTTGAAATGTACCGGGTCAAAACTTTTTTTGGGCGCACATCTCGATTGAGTTTCTTCATTGTCCCACCAAATATAGATGTTCAATTTTTGCAGGGGTTCCTAAACCCCACTGGAACCACTCCAGAAGATCCAAAGTAAGGTTTCTAGAGTGAGTGTTATCACCAATCGGACAACTTTACAACCTCTTACTAAGAGATTCTTGGGGTGAAAAGATATTTTCATCAAATATATCGCAATTTGTACCGCCTTTTGGGACAACAATATGGCAAACGCACAGAAATATGGTAAGATTAGATTTCATACAAAAGGAGAAATATCAAACTGAGTACTCAAAGAAGGAAGAACAGCTTTGTAAGACATTGTACTTCCAATGGAATAGTCTCCTGGGAAAGGTTTTACTGAAGACCCACCTGTTCATTCTTATAAAAGAAAGTTCAACGGACACAAATCTAGGGAGAAAACATAGGCACATGGTTGACAGGGGGCATATCAGATGCCAAGTTCTTAGTGGCACCGCACGTGAATATTTTTTGTAACAAAATAAAAAAAAAACAGCTTGACATGTTTTCCATTTTAAGTCTTGCTGAGCACTAAATGACATCACTCTTTCACACGTGCTCTCCTGATAC
Organism: Artemia sinica; assembly: GCA_027921565.1. Taxonomy (NCBI): domain Eukaryota; kingdom Metazoa; phylum Arthropoda; class Branchiopoda; order Anostraca; family Artemiidae; genus Artemia; species Artemia sinica. Next base: position 51,057,111 of record CM051262.1, on the reverse strand, counting down.
GGATGTCTATTTGTTCGTTTTGGCAGATGTGTGTCAATTATCATGCCGTTGATAGCGCTCATAAGGAAATATTTGATCTTCGGAGCAAATTTATTGCTCTGCAACGAAATTTGGGTCAGGGACTACCAAAAAATTTTCAAGGGTTATAAAAATACCTCATCGATATCAAAATTTGCAATGTAACATGTCTTGGTTGTTTGGTAAAGAATCCAAATTTTTGCTTGTTAAAAAGATGAGCAAACATAAGAAAAATTCTTATCGTATTATGAACCGTGCCATCCGAAGAGGTTTACTTTCAAGTTGTACCGAACAGTATTTTAGGTGGACTTACAAATGAAAATTGGTTCTTAGGCCAAGTTTCAGTATTAGCTTGAAAATTAATAAGGCTACATCCTTAGTTAAGTTAAAGCTGAGAAAATATGCTGATCGCTTAAAACTGCACAAGTTTTGGGTTCGAGCAAACAAAAGTTTAGCTATTCTAGTAGACATTTTTTTTTTTTTTTCAAAAATCACAAACAAAATCTGTTAGTGGCTCACCAAAAGCGTGGTGTGCAACTAACCAAAAATTAACAACAAATAGCAAATATTGGCAACAACAAATAAATGTTTTTGGTTTCTGGAATTGGTATGAATTCTGTTCAAGGCTGAAAATTATAACGCGTTTGCTTTTATTTCATACCTTCCATCTGCATCAATTAGCTTTCCGTTAGGTAGGTTTTGTATTTCGGAGTCCGAACCTACAAAAAATATCTTTGTTATACGCTACCACTACCAGGTAAATAAAGATATAATCTGACTACATGCATCGTTACAAAAGAATTGCTAAATAGCATATTCATCACAATGGTGGTTAAATAACAGATTTATTACAAGTACTTTCCCAAATTTTCAAAGTATCGTACGAACCGGATTCCTTTTTTTCCTACAACGGATTGTAGACTGACAATGAAGGTTCTAATATTAACTGTACGGGTCTTTAAATCATCACGTCTATTTCGCAATCCTTAGGTTCAAAGTTGCGAAAGATTATTTCAAAACTCCTAACATATGGCAAGAAAGGTTGTCTTTTTTGGCAACCCATCCTCCGCTATCCGCAACACTCGAAATAAACATCCTGACCTTTCTTTAATTATACACCTAAACGGAGGGTTAAAACCCATTTATAAATAGCTTTTAATCGATATTAGTTTTTTTGAAAAATGCATTACAAAAAAAAAACATTTTGAAAGAAAAGTAAACAGCAATATTAAAATATAGAAAGAACAGAATTTTTTTTAAGCAGAACTTAGGACGAACAGATATGACCATGAATTAATCAACGAAATTGAAATAACCCTTAAGACTTTTGGGCTTATAGGAGGCAGTAAGCCTATTCCCATTTGTGTTAATATCGGCTCGTTTAAACTTCCAGAGGTTTGAGATTTGATACTTGATATAATTCTTGAAAGTTTCTTGCCTTGTTTCTGTTTATACTTTAACATACAGAAGCAAGTTTCTATGAGAGACCGTTGCTAGGTAAGGGACACGCAAAGTACTTGCGGGTTCAAAAGCTTTCTTTTTCTTGCAGTGTTTCTGCAAGGCCCTACACGAAGTGACTAAACCTTAAAAAAAAAGGTGAATGCAGCCGACATTATACAAACAATTGAATTTTTCCACTGTGCCTTTTCAAAATTAACAGTGATAACATAATTTCTCGGGATTCTTATCTATATGACAAAGCTGCATATATTTTGTGGGGAAGTTTCAGAGGGTAGAACAATGTAAACTCATTACTCAGTGCCCTGTTTTAACAAAAATGGAGGATTCTGAATATACATTGGTCGGAAAGGGTCTCAAACGATACCATTCGGAGTATCACCAGTCAACCAGTATTAACTGACACCATCAGATCCCGTAGATGGAGGTATCTCGGACATGTTTTAAGAATGGAAATCCATCGAATCCCGAAGTCTACACTTGAGTGGCAGCCAGTTGGAAGCCGGAAGCGAGAAAGACCTTGGAACAGATTGAGGCGAACCTACAACAGTGACCTATGCCGCCTGAATGCCTCTCTCTAACCAGATTGTGAAGATGTCTACACAGCGGCTCATCTCAGACCCGATTGGCGAACATTCATTGATGCCCTAAGCGCCCCTGGTGGCGCAGGAGGATCTAAGGTAAGGTTTGTAGATGTTAGTTGCATAACCAACGAATGCACAATTTTTTTTCGTTGCTAAGTTTCCGCATCATTGTTCAATCCCAACAGAAAAGGTATGATTTTTTTTTATTGTTACTACAGCCTATCGGTTAACAATGAGCCACGTATGTAGTTTCGGCCCATTATTCCTAAGGCTATGTGAGTAATGTTAGCCCTAGAGGAATGCTTACTAGTCTTTCTGACTATTCTAGGCAAAATACTTGTATCAAAATATAAATCCGCTGCCATGAGGAGCTATGAGGGTACTTGGAAGCAAAAATGGGCACAGGAGGGCTCCTGAGTATTCCGAAATTTCTTAGGACTTTAAAACGGTTCTAGGACTTTCCATTTTAAATTTTTTGAGCCCCCTCCCAAATTTCTTTGACAACTCTTTTCATCTGAAGTAGCTGGGAAAAAAGTTATGATAATAGAAGGTAGACACTTTGCTCTTAACAATGTCAACTTTAGTGCGTAAACACTAAACAACTGTTTTTCAATTTAATTATGGTTCGTTTTTTAGCAGACTGCATTTTATTATGTATTAATAGAGCAATACATTTTATAGTAGCATCAACACTATCGAACATTCAGCATAGTCTCGATTAGTCTCCCTTAATCTATTTCACGACCCTCTCCACCACTAGCCCATCCATTACTTCCATCTCCATCTATACAGCCACCACCTATGTCACCTTAGACTTGTATCTCCAGTTCTTGCTAAAGAAGGTTTTTCCCCAGAATCAAAATCACCAACTCTCCCTGTAGGCCTTTTCTGGTCCCACTCAGTCTTTACAATCAACCTAGTAATTTAAATTTGACAGTACTACTACTACTACTACTACTATTACTACTACTACTACTACTAACAGCTCACCGTAGCAACGAGCCACCTGAGGTCAACACAGCTAAACACGCTCCTCCTCCATCCAAGTCTATTCAAAGCCTTTCTCTTTAAACCCTCCCAGGAAGTTCCCATTTCTCTTAAATATTTTTTAGGACAGCTTCCCATCCCCATCGTGGACGACCTGCTTTCCGTTTAGCCCTTGACGGTTGGCCGAAAAGGACAATCTTCGGCAATCTGTCATCCTTCATCCGCAGAACGTGCCCAATCCGTCTCAACCTTTCTCTGATTATAGCCTAAGAACGTGGGATTGAACCGCACTATATGTACAGCCTGCTGTTTGAAATACGGTCAGTCAGTCGGGTACCCAGAACAATCCGTAGGAAATTTCTGTGGAAAACATCTAGCAAATCTTCATCCGCTTTTAAGAGCACCAGTGCTTCAGAACCATATTTGACCACTGTCATCACTGTAGCTTTCAATATTCTAAACTTGGGTTGCAGACTTATCTTCCTATTCTTCCAGATTTTTTTCAACTGTAATAAACACCCTGAGCCTTGGCTATTCTACTTTTAACATCTTCACTGCTCCCCCCGTTTTTACTAATAATACTACCAAGGCAAGTGAAGCTGTCCACCTGATCAATCTTTTCGTTACCCAACGTCAACTTTTCATTTTCACTTATCCCTAGCCTTAGCGACTTAGTCCTCTTAACATTAATTTTCAAACCTATTCTAGCACCCTGAAGTCATAAAACCTCTAAAAGTTCATTCATTTTCCTCACACTTTCATCTAGTATGCTTAAATCATCAGAATAATCAAGGTCCAGGAAACTTTTTCGTCCCCATTATGGTTCCGTGTTCTCCCATTGCCTCTCCTTCGCTCCGTAAGACAGAGTCCATCAAAATGATCCATATAAAGGTGGATAGAACACAACCCTGCTTAACTCCTGATTTAATACGAAATTGGCTGCTAACCTCATTTCCTATCTTAACTGCAGCACTATTATTCTCGTACATAGCACTAATCACTATTATGTATTTATCTGGTATACCATACAATGACAAGACCTTTGCTAAAGCTCCTCTATCAACAGAATCGAACGCTTGCTCATAATTTATAGGACTGAGGACCCAAGGTGTTTGATAACTCAGGTGCTTTTCAATTATTAACCTAAGAGTGAAAATTTGGTCGACACATCCTCTACGCTTTCTAAAACCGCACTGTTCTTCTCTTATCGCTTCGTCTACAGAATCTCTAAGTCTTAAAAGTATCATATTCCTAAGTAATTTACTACCTACGGAGACCAGGCTAATACCTCGACAATTACCAATCTCACTCTTATCACCTTTCTTAAAGAGTGGTTTAAGTAGGGTTTTCCTAAAATGGCTAGGTGCTTCCCCTATTTCAAAAATCATATTCATAATCTTCAGTAACGTATATCTTACCTCAAGGCCACCATATTTAAGAAATTCATATACCACAATATCAGCACCTGGGGCCTTATCATTTTTTTTTAATCCTTTTAGTACTGTCGCTAATTCTTCCTCGCAAAATAAATCTTCCTTCACATCCAAAGTATCACAAACTTTTTCATTTTCTTCTGTATCTTTTCCTGCAACTCTTATCTCGTTTTAGCACATTCTCAAAATGTTCTGCCTATCTCTCTTTCACTCTTTCCTTATCAATAATTGTGGCCCTTATTTTTAATCAACCAATTAATTGTTTAATTGGCAATTACCGCTTCTAAGCAGTCTTTGGATGATCTAGATTTAAGAGAAGTCTATCAAGGTCTATAAGAGGTGTATAGATATGCGTCGAGGTCTATTCGCAAGTTTGGGGAAGTGGAACTTGTGATTTATTCGTAGCCATTCGGTTATGAAGACTATCAATCATTATGAAGACTATCATGAAAATCAAGATAAGTTTACCAAGGTCTATAAGCGGTGTATAGAGGTGCGTCAAGGTCTATTCGCAAGTTTGGGGAAGTGGAACTAGTGATTCATTCGTGGTCATTTGGTTATGAAGGCTACCAATCATTATGAAGACTATCATGAGAATCAAGAGAAGTCTTTCAAGGTCTATAAGAGGTGTATAGAGGTGCGTCAAGGTCTATTCGCAAGTTTGGGGAAGTGGAACTTGTGATTTATTCGTTGTCATTTGGTTATGAACACTATCAATCCTTATGAAGACTATCAATACTATTCTAGTAAAACCTAATAATTCAGTAATTATTTTTATTAAAGGGATCTATTTAATTAACTAGAAAACAAGTTAAATCAAAAACACCCTAAGAAATCTCTATTCGAATTAAATAAAAAAATCAACTGAAAAAACCGAGCAACATCAAAACTTAAAACGAACAGAAATTGTTACGTATATAAGACGGGAGTATAGTCCTTCCATGCAGTTCTACAAGGCCCCCGTACAAACAGGTTTTTCTAGTAGGTAAACATGTCATCACACTCTTTGCCAAGAGGAACGTGTATAACTTGATGATTTGAATAAAAGGAATTTTTCTGACGTAGATTTCTAGTTCATGATACATGTCTTTTTAGCATTTGCAAAAAGGAGTAATTAGTGATTGGAAAATTTTTTAATGCTTTTACAATCGGAGATGTCTGATTAAGCTTTTGCGAAAAAAAAGGGTAATGGAATTTGCGAATTGGAGGAGATGTCGTGACAAAAAAGGAGTAATTAGTGATTGGAAAATTTTGAGGGAGATGGGCTTGCATGGAGGATTGAGTTGCTTGAGAGTTCAGTTAAAGGGGATACAGTTGCATGGGGGGTTTCGATTATACACGGGTTCAGTTACAAGGGGGGTTCAGTTACATGGGGGTTCTTTGTGTTAAATAAGTAGTTTTTGTATCTTTTAAAAGAACTTTACGGGGATTGAGAGACTCAGTTGCCTAATTCCGTGTGATTTTTCTTTACTTGATAGTCATTAAAAACGAAATTTTTGTGTTAAATAAGTAGTTTTTGTATCTTTTAAAAGAGCTTTACGGGGATTGAGAGACTCAGTTGCCTAATTCCGTGTGATTTTTCTTTACTTGATGGTCATTAAAAACGAAATTTTTGTGTTAAATAAGTAGTTTTTTGTATCTTTTAAAAGAGCTTTACGGGGATTGAGAGACTCAGTTGCCTAATTCCGTGTGATTTTTCTTTACTTGATGGTCATTAAAAACGAAATTTTTGTGTTAAATAAGTAGTTTTTGTATCTTTTAAAAGAGCTTTACGGGGATTGAGAGACTCAGTTGCCTAATTCCGTGTGATTTTTCTTTACTTGATAGTCATTAAAAACGAAATTTTTATGTTAAATAAGTAGTTTTTGTATCTTTTAAAAGAGCTTTACGGGGATTGAGAGACTCAGTTGGCTAATTCCGTGTGATTTTTCTTTACTTGATGATCATTAAAAACGAAATTTTTGTGTTAAATAAGTAGTTTTTGTATCTTTTAAAAGAGCTTTACGAAGATTGAGAGACTCAGTTGCCTAATTCCGTGTGATTTTTCTTTACTTGATGGTCATTAAAAACGAAATTTTTGTGTTAAATAAGTAGTTTTTGTATCTTTTAAAAGAGCTTTACGGGGATTGAGAGACTCAGTTGCCTAATTCCGTGTGATTTTTCTTTACTTGGTGGTCATTAAAAACGAAATTTTTGTGTTAAATAAGTAGTTTTTGTATCTTTTAAAAGAGCTTTACAGGGTTTGAGAGACTCAGTTGCCTAATTCCATGGGTTTTTTCTTTACTTGATGGTCATTAAAAACGAAATTTTTGTGTTAAATAAGTAGTTTTTGTATCTTTTAAAAGAGCTTTACGGGGATTGAGAGCCTCAGTTGCCTAATTCCGTGTGATTTTTCCTTACTTGATGGTCATTAAAAACGAAATTTTTTGTGTTAAATAAGTAGTTTTTGTATCTTTTAAAAGGGCTTTACAGGGATTGAGAGACTCAACTGCCTAATTCCGTGTGATTTTTCTTTACTTGGTAGTCATTAAAAACGAAATTTTTGTGTTAAATAAGTAGTTTTTGTATCTTTTAAAAGAGCTTTACGGGGATTGAGAGACTCAGTTGCCTAATTCCGTGTGATTTTTCTTTACTTGATGGTCATTAAAAACGAAATTTTTGTGTTAAATAAGTAGTTATTGTAACTTTTAAAGGAGCTTTACGGGGATTGAGAGACTCAGTCGCCTAATTCCGTGTGATTTTTCTTTACTTGGTAGTCATTAAAAACGAAATTTTTGTGTTAAATAAGTAGTTTTTGTATCTTTTAAAAGAGCTTTACGGGGATTGAGAGACTCAGTTGCCCAATTCCGTGTGATTTTTCTTTACTTGGTGGTCGTTAAAAACGAAATTTTGGTGTTAAATAAGTAGTTTTTGTATCTTTTAAAAGAGCTTTACGGGGTTTGAGAGACTCAGTTGCCTAATTCCGTGTGGTTTTTCTTTACTTGGTAGTCATTAAAAACGAAATTTTTGTGTTAAATAAGTAGTTTTTCTATCTTTTAAAAGAGCTTTAAGGGGTTTGAGAGACTCAGTTGCCTGTTTCCGTGAGGTTTTTGTTTACTTGGTGGTCGTTAAAAACGAAATTTTTGTGTTAAATAAGTAGTTTTTGCATCTTTTAAAAGAGCTTTACGGGGTTTGAGAGACTCAGTTGCCTAATTCCGTGTGGTTTTTCTTTACTTGGTAGTCATTAAAAACAAAATTTTCGTGTTAAATAAGTAGTTTTTGTATCTTTTAAAAGAGCTTTAAGGGGTTTGAGAGACTCAGATGCCTGTTTCCGTGTGGTTTTTCTTTACTTGGTGGTCATTAAAAACGAAATTTTTGTGTTAAATAAGTAGTTTTTGTATCTTTTAAAAGAGCTTTAAGGGTTTGAGAGACTCTGTAATGCAGTAGTTTTTCAGTAAAGACACTCGATATCCTAAAAGTGTTTAATTCAAACTTTTTTAAAACTTCGAAATTTTTCAACTTTATTTATTTTTTTCTTTCTGTACATAACTTAAAATGTCAAAATATGCATACAGTTCTAACAATTGCGCTCTGTGATTGGTCAGAGACACGATGTGACTTTCCCACTGGCATTCTATGACCGGTTATTGACAGCGCTCTGTGATTGGTCAGAGACACGATGTGACTTTCCCACTGGTATTCTATGACTGGTTATTGACACAACCTAATCTATTGCATGTATTAAATCAGTATTTTTTACGCAGTGGAACGATAAACACATAAGTCATATCTTTAAAAAAAAAAGTGAAGATGGAGCATTTTAATAAAGTGTGTTTACATAACAAGGTTATTGTAGCATTGAATGCCGACAAAGAGAAATATTTAAACTTTGAAACAAGTACAGGTGGTAGCACTATTGGAAATGTATGCATGCATTGTCATGACAGTAAGGAATTAAATTTCTTTGGAATACCGAAAAAATTCAACTCTTATGTTGGTGGTTATGCGAGATTGAGATCTCCAGAGATGATTGCACTCAAAGAGAATGCCAACATAAAAATAATCATTGATGATAGAGGACAACTCCTTGCTACTGTTGCAGGTAACACATTACCTACCGATACATCCAATCGACACCTTTCAGGTATTAGCATTCAACGGAAGATCAATAAAAGAAAGGCCTACTCTTCTACTAATATCGTAAACCATATCTTGTCTACGTGCCGAAACTGTTACCTGTGTAAAAATAATGTGATAATAGACAGTGAAATTGCCAGAAAAATAAAAAGGGCATTGTCAGAAAATATCACGATGGAATATAAAGATGAATCGATGAAAAACAAAGCACCAGCAAACGTTACTGCCATTGGTCAAACAGTCATTGAACCAAATAATACCAAAGACGAAAAGCATATTGAGCCTTTTGATGAGACACCAGTAAAAATTGTGTATGACTCAAAATGGAATAATGATTATTCTACTGATTACGAACTAAGAGAAGACAATAGCTATAATATCAAGAGAGAACATGGTGAACTATTTTATGGAACAGATTCAAAATGTCCAAAGTTAATTGTTGATATTAATAATGTATCATAATATATTTTTTGTATTAATATTCTACATAGCATTATTTCATTAAAAATATATTTTGCATTACATTGTTATGTGTTCATTATTTGTAGAGTAAGCTAGCATATCAAAACGTTTAGAATGTCTAATAAAACGTCGGAGATGTAAGAAAAGGAATTTGCATACATCTATTGTCAGACACATGGGGACAAATTTTTTCTTGAATTCACCTCCCGGATAAATAAAAAAAGACATTTCATTCAAGAAATTATGACGAAACTCTAAGTAAGCTACAAACTCTGTCTTGAAGTTACCTCATGGATACACAATGCAGAAATTTCATTTAAGAAATTATCAAAAATTGTAAGTAAGTAGCAAATTCTTTCAAAAATATGTTAATACGTTTAAGCAATAAATATCTTTAAGCTTAACCCGTCTTTATTCTTTAGAATAGTTTTATTCATTTCATTAAATTATGAAGAAATTGTAAGTAAGTAACAATAGCTTTCTTGAATTCGCTTCCTGCACACAATACAGATATTTAATTCAAGAAATAATAATAAAATCGCAAGTAAGTAATAAAGTCTTTATTGTTTTCCCCTATTGGATACACAATACTGAAATTTCATTCAAGAAATTATGAAGGAATTCTAAATAGGTAACACACTCATGTTACCTCATGGATACACAATGCAGAAATTTCATTTAAGAAATTATCAAAAATCTTAAGTAAGTAGCAAATTCTTTCTTGAATTCGCCTCCTGGGTAAATAAAAAAGACAGTTCATTAAAGAAATTATGAAAAAATTGTAAGTAAGTAGCAAATTCTTTCTTGAATTCACCTGCTGAATAAACAAAAAAGACATTTCGTTCGAGAAATTATGACAAAATTCCAAGTAAGTAACAAACTCTTTATTGTTTTCATGACTTAGATACACGATGTAGAAATTTAATTCAAGAAATTATGAAAAAATTCTCAGTAAGTAGCAATTTCTTTCTTGAAGTCAACTCTTGGATACACAATACGGAAATTTCATTTAAGAAATTATGAAAAAAAAAACAATTTCTTTCTTGAAGTCAACTCTTGGATACACAATACAGAAATTTCATTCAAGAAATTATGAAAATATTTGTAAGTAAGTAACAAACTCTTTATTAATTTCACCTCTTGGATATACAGTACAGATACTTCATTCAAGAAATTATGAAAAAATCGCAAGTAAGTAGCTTTTTTTTTCTTTATCACAAACAATTTTCACTTAGCTACACGATGTGGGAAATTTAATTCAAGAAATTATGAAAAAATTTTCAGTAAGTAACAATTTCTTTCTTGAAGTCAACTCTTGGATACACACAATACGGAAATTTCATTCAAGAAATTATAAAAAATATTTGTAAGTAAGTAACAAGCTCTTTACTGATTTCACCTCTTGAATATACAGTACAGATACTTCATTCAAGAAACGTGATTAAACACGTTTTGAAACTACATGCTATTTGTATGCCTTTCCTTGGCACCTTTCCAAACGAGCAGGGATTCCCCACTGGTTCCTACACATTGCAAAAAAGTGAGCAGTACGAAAACTCCACGTTTTCAACCAGACTGGTTTTTTAGGGAACCAATAAGGAGAGATATGCAAATTCGACATAGCTTTATTTCATTTTTTTAAGGTTCATTTAGACGAAGTTACGTGCGCGCACGTAACTTCGTCTAAATGAACCTTAAAAAAATGAAATAAAGCTATGTCGAATTTGCATATCTCTCCTTATTGGTTCCCTAAAAAACCAGTCTGGTTGAAAACGTGGAGTTTTCGTACTGCTCACTTTTTTGCAATGTGTAGGAACCAGTGGGGAATCCCTGCTCGTTTGGAAAGGTGCCAAGGAAAGGCATACAAATAGCATGTAGTTTCAAAACGTGTTTAATCACGTTTCTTGAATGAAGTATCTGTACTGTATATTCAAGAGGTGAAATCAGTAAAGAGCTTGTTACTTACTTACAAATATTTTTTATAATTTCTTGAATGAAATTTCCGTATTGTGTGTATCCAAGAGTTGACTTCAAGAAAGAAATTGTTACTTACTGAAAATTTTTTCATAATTTCTTGAATTAAATTTCCCACATCGTGTAGCTAAGTGAAAATTGTTTGTGATAAAGAAAAAAAAAGCTACTTACTTGCGATTTTTTCATAATTTCTTGAATGAAGTATCTGTACTGTATATCCAAGAGGTGAAATTAATAAAGAGTTTGTTACTTACTTACAAATATTTTCATAATTTCTTGAATGAAATTTCTGTATTGTGTATCCAAGAGTTGACTTCAAGAAAGAAATTGTTTTTTTTTCATAATTTCTTAAATGAAATTTCCGTATTGTGTATCCAAGAGTTGACTTCAAGAAAGAAATTGCTACTTACTGAGAATTTTTTCATAATTTCTTGAATTAAATTTCTACATCGTGTATCTAAGTCATGAAAACAATAAAGAGTTTGTTACTTACTTGGAATTTTGTCATAATTTCTCGAACGAAATGTCTTTTTTGTTTATTCAGCAGGTGAATTCAAGAAAGAATTTGCTACTTACTTACAATTTTTTCATAATTTCTTTAATGAACTGTCTTTTTTATTTACCCAGGAGGCGAATTCAAGAAAGAATTTGCTACTTACTTAAAATTTTTGATAATTTCTTAAATGAAATTTCTGCATTGTGTATCCATGAGGTAACATGAGTGTGTTACCTATTTAGAATTCCTTCATAATTTCTTGAATGAAATTTCAGTATTGTGTATCCAATAGGGGAAAACAATAAAGACTTTATTACTTACTTGCGATTTTATTATTATTTCTTGAATTAAATATCTGTATTGTGTGCAGGAAGCGAATTCAAGAAAGCTATTGTTACTTACTTACAATTTCTTCATAATTTAATGAAATGAATAAAACTATTCTAAAGAATAAAGACGGGTTAAGCTTAAAGATATTTATTGCTTAAACGTATTAACATATTTTTGAAAGAATTTGCTACTTACTTACAATTTTTGATAATTTCTTAAATGAAATTTCTGCATTGTGTATCCATGAGGTAACTTCAAGACAGAGTTTGTAGCTTACTTAGAGTTTCGTCATAATTTCTTGAATGAAATGTCTTTTTTTATTTATCCGGGAGGTGAATTCAAGAAAAAATTTGTCCCCATGTGTCTGACAATAGATGTATGCAAATTCCTTTTCTTACATCTCCGACGTTTTATTAGACATTCTAAACGTTTGATATGCTAGCTTACTCTACAAATAATGAACACATAACAATGTAATGCAAAATATATTTTTAATGAAATAATGCTATGTAGAATATTAATACAAAAAATATATTATGATACATTATTAATATCAACAATTAACTTTGGACATTTTGAATCTGTTCCATAAAATAGTTCACCATGTTCTCTCTTGATATTATAGCTATTGTCTTCTCTTAGTTCGTAATCAGTAGAATAATCATTATTCCATTTTGAGTCATACACAATTTTTACTGGTGTCTCATCAAAAGGCTCAATATGCTTTTCGTCTTTGGTATTATTTGGTTCAATGACTGTTTGACCAATGGCAGTAACGTTTGCTGGTGCTTTGTTTTTCATCGATTCATCTTTATATTCCATCGTGATATTTTCTGACAATGCCCTTTTTATTTTTCTGGCAATTTCACTGTCTATTATCACATTATTTTTACACAGGTAACAGTTTCGGCACGTAGACAAGATATGGTTTACGATATTAGTAGAAGAGTAGGCCTTTCTTTTATTGATCTTCCGTTGAATGCTAATACCTGAAAGGTGTCGATTGGATGTATCGGTAGGTAATGTGTTACCTGCAACAGTAGCAAGGAGTTGTCCTCTATCATCAATGATTATTTTTATGTTGGCATTCTCTTTGAGTGCAATCATCTCTGGAGATCTCAATCTCGCATAACCACCAACATAAGAGTTGAATTTTTTCGGTATTCCAAAGAAATTTAATTCCTTACTGTCATGACAATGCATGCATACATTTCCAATAGTGCTACCACCTGTACTTGTTTCAAAGTTTAAATATTTCTCTTTGTCGGCATTCAATGCTACAATAACCTTGTTATGTAAACACACTTTATTAAAATGCTCCATCTTCACTTTTTTTTTAAAGATATGACTTATGTGTTTATCGTTCCACTGCGTAAAAAATACTGATTTAATACATGCAATAGATTAGGTTGTGTCAATAACCAGTCATAGAATACCAGTGGGAAAGTCACATCGTGTCTCTGACCAATCACAGAGCGCTGTCAATAACCGGTCATAGAATGCCAGTGGGAAAGTCACATCGTGTCTCTGACCAATCACAGAGCGCAATTGTTAGAACTGTATGCATATTTTGACATTTTAAGTTATGTACAGAAAGAAAAAAATAAATAAAGTTGAAAAATTTCGAAGTTTTAAAAAAGTTTGAATTAAACACTTTTAGGATATCGAGTGTCTTTACTGAAAAACTACTGCATTACAGAGTCTCTCAAACCCTTAAAGCTCTTTTAAAAGATACAAAAACTACTTATTTAACACAAAAATTTCGTTTTTAATGACCACCAAGTAAAGAAAAACCACACGGAAACAGGCATCTGAGTCTCTCAAACCCCTTAAAGCTCTTTTAAAAGATACAAAAACTACTTATTTAACACGAAAATTTTGTTTTTAATGACTACCAAGTAAAGAAAAACCACACGGAATTAGGCAACTGAGTCTCTCAAACCCCGTAAAGCTCTTTTAAAAGATGCAAAAACTACTTATTTAACACAAAAATTTCGTTTTTAACGACCACCAAGTAAACAAAAACCTCACGGAAACAGGCAACTGAGTCTCTCAAACCCCTTAAAGCTCTTTTAAAAGATAGAAAAACTACTTATTTAACACAAAAATTTCGTTTTTAATGACTACCAAGTAAAGAAAAACCACACGGAATTAGGCAACTGAGTCTCTCAAACCCCGTAAAGCTCTTTTAAAAGATACAAAAACTACTTATTTAACACCAAAATTTCGTTTTTAACGACCACCAAGTAAAGAAAAATCACACGGAATTGGGCAACTGAGTCTCTCAATCCCCGTAAAGCTCTTTTAAAAGATACAAAAACTACTTATTTAACACAAAAATTTCGTTTTTAATGACTACCAAGTAAAGAAAAATCACACGGAATTAGGCGACTGAGTCTCTCAATCCCCGTAAAGCTCCTTTAAAAGTTACAATAACTACTTATTTAACACAAAAATTTCGTTTTTAATGACCATCAAGTAAAGAAAAATCACACGGAATTAGGCAACTGAGTCTCTCAATCCCCGTAAAGCTCTTTTAAAAGATACAAAAACTACTTATTTAACACAAAAATTTCGTTTTTAATGACTACCAAGTAAAGAAAAATCACACGGAATTAGGCAGTTGAGTCTCTCAATCCCTGTAAAGCTCTTTTAAAAGATACAAAAACTACTTATTTAACACAAAAAATTTCGTTTTTAATGACCATCAAGTAAGGAAAAATCACACGGAATTAGGCAACTGAGGCTCTCAATCCCCGTAAAGCTCTTTTAAAAGATACAAAAACTACTTATTTAACACAAAAATTTCGTTTTTAATGACCATCAAGTAAAGAAAAAACCCATGGAATTAGGCAACTGAGTCTCTCAAACCCTGTAAAGCTCTTTTAAAAGATACAAAAACTACTTATTTAACACAAAAATTTCGTTTTTAATGACCACCAAGTAAAGAAAAATCACACGGAATTAGGCAACTGAGTCTCTCAATCCCCGTAAAGCTCTTTTAAAAGATACAAAAACTACTTATTTAACACAAAAATTTCGTTTTTAATGACCATCAAGTAAAGAAAAATCACACGGAATTAGGCAACTGAGTCTCTCAATCTTCGTAAAGCTCTTTTAAAAGATACAAAAACTACTTATTTAACACAAAAATTTCGTTTTTAATGATCATCAAGTAAAGAAAAATCACACGGAATTAGCCAACTGAGTCTCTCAATCCCCGTAAAGCTCTTTTAAAAGATACAAAAACTACTTATTTAACATAAAAATTTCGTTTTTAATGACTATCAAGTAAAGAAAAATCACACGGAATTAGGCAACTGAGTCTCTCAATCCCCGTAAAGCTCTTTTAAAAGATACAAAAACTACTTATTTAACACAAAAATTTCGTTTTTAATGACCATCAAGTAAAGAAAAATCACACGGAATTAGGCAACTGAGTCTCTCAATCCCCGTAAAGCTCTTTTAAAAGATACAAAAAACTACTTATTTAACACAAAAATTTCGTTTTTAATGACCATCAAGTAAAGAAAAATCACACGGAATTAGGCAACTGAGTCTCTCAATCCCCGTAAAGCTCTTTTAAAAGATACAAAAACTACTTATTTAACACAAAAATTTCGTTTTTAATGACTATCAAGTAAAGAAAAATCACACGGAATTAGGCAACTGAGTCTCTCAATCCCCGTAAAGTTCTTTTAAAAGATACAAAAACTACTTATTTAACACAAAGAACCCCCATGTAACTGAACCCCCCTTGTAACTGAACCCGTGTATAATCGAAACCCCCCATGCAACTGTATCCCCTTTAACTGAACTCTCAAGCAACTCAATCCTCCATGCAAGCCCATCTCCCTCAAAATTTTCCAATCACTAATTACTCCTTTTTTGTCACGACATCTCCTCCAATTCGCAAATTCCATTACCCTTTTTTTTCGCAAAAGCTTAATCAGACATCTCCGATTGTAAAAGCATTAAAAAATTTTCCAATCACTAATTACTCCTTTTTGCAAATGCTAAAAAGACATGTATCATGAACTAGAAATCTACGTCAGAAAAATTCCTTTTATTCAAATCATCAAGTTATACACGTTCCTCTTGGCAAAGAGTGTGATGACATGTTTACCTACTAGAAAAACCTGTTTGTACGGGGGCCTTGTAGAACTGCATGGAAGGACTATACTGACGGGTTGCCCCCTCTTCAATACCTCTCTTCTTAGGCTAAATTTTGACTTTTTATCCCAATTCTTAAAGAAAGACTCTTGAAACACAAGGGCCGTTTAATTAGAATAATAAGCTTTTTCAAAAGTTTAAAAAAAAAAAAATTAGTGTAAAGAGCGAGGTATTGTGAAAATGAAAAATTCAGAACCTGACCATTTAAAACTCGAATATTTCCTAAAATAGTTTTTAATTGTGAGGCATCTTCGTCAAATCAAAGCTTTAATGCCTCCCAAGTTCGATACGCTTTTCTCATGGGCTATCGTTAACTTGAATCATTGTCGTCAACGCGTGCTGTCCGCCCAAGGAAACGAATGGGTTGTCTGTTTTCGCGAAATGATTCCGTTCTCGAGGAGTAATATCAGTTCAGTCAGATATTATTTGGAGAAGAGATTTGTAGGTGTTTAATGTTTAATTATTCAAAATCTTTTAACTGTATTTTCAATAGCCGTAAATACGTGCTGTTCCTAAACTGAGGCTAATAGAAGACGGTAAGAGACAAACTAATGTAAGAAATAGAGCAGTTGATAATTTTTCTCACTTTATTCTTATGATCTGAACAGCAAAAATACTATTTATTATTCTGAGAGCCAGACTATCAAAGGGGAATGCTGAGGTGCGCCTTTATTGGGCTCAAAATCGGTGAAATTAAATGCCAAAATGCTGGAAAATTCAGATAATATTTGAGATCTTTAGAAAACACTTTCCTTGAATCTTCCCCTTCTAAAGATTACTCTCAAATATTAGTTTCAGAGAGTCACGCATAGAAAGAGACGTAGTCTATTTCCCTGTTTTCTGAAAATAAGCTTTTCCATATTGACCTACGCTGTCTTTATAATCTGACTGATTTTGAAGGTTTTAACAAAATTCTACCCCTCTCATGAAAAAAAAATCCAGAGTATATGCCAATTGTTTCCTTTATAAAACCTTTATTTTGGAAAACTGGTTTTTAACCGTCACTTAACAAGCACACTAGAATTTGGGACCTGTGATCGCTTGAGTCACCTCCAAGCTTTGTAGCCATGTATTCTACATGGTAGGGCTTCCATGCAAATCAGCCCCGTTTAACTCTATTCCCATTCAACTCGACATTAGACGTTTAACTCAATCCCCGTTTAACTCATCCCTCATTCAACTCAACCCTTGTTCAATTCACCTTTCATTTAACTCAATCCGATTTAATTTAACCCCTTTAAATTCACCCCGGAATCAAGTTAGGTTAGGTTGAACTTAGGAGTTAGGTTGAGTTGAATGGGGGTGAATTAAACTGGGGTTGAGTTGCATGGGGTTTCATCGAACGGCATTTGAGTTGCTTGAGGTTTTGGATTAATGAGGTTGAACTTAATGGGAGGTGGGTTGAGTTGAAACGGGGGTTGAGTTATTTGGGACGAGTTGAAAGGGATTAATCGGATCTTTGGTTAGGCACACTAAACCAGGGGACTAGAAAGAAAAGCATAAGAGACACTTCACTCCTTACTAAGTCTGCGCTAGCAAACTCGCTAACCAATCTGTGTGCTTACTCAGTGGAGACTCAATAAAAGACGGTAGCCTACGAACATCTCATATTTCGCCTGAAAATAACAAAGTGGTTGTAAGTCTCGGACGACCAAATACCGTGAGACTTCTTGAATTGGAGCTTTATAATGTAGAACTAATTACTTTCACTTGTTGCAACAGTAAGAAATGGTACTGTCGCTTTACCAATGTAAATGTTACAGTCCAAAACCTATGCTACTTTTTGAAAAAGCCTTCGTATCAATCAATTTCGAACGACCACAGTTCATCCATGTCTTTTAAAACAAAAGACCCAAGCATTTAAAAATAATATGACAAACAATGTGCTTTGGTTATTAATGTTTTTACTCTTATATAGCTTTGTTTGTTTGTACCTATCTCTCTCCTCTTTGCATGACTTGCAAATCATATGTTTAAAATATATTGCTTATAAATCACGTAAACAGGACAGAGTATAATATTCTCTGTTTTTTTTTCTTTATTATCGCTTTCTCGTGGTCTAGTTTGAATTGTATGGGTCAAATGTTTTTTTCCAAAAGGAATTATGAAAGATTCTGTAGTTAATGACACTTGTTTGAATAACATATGCTGAATCTGAGAAAAACACTCATAAATTAATTTCCATATTTACATTAGGATTTAATCACAGTATGAAAGTGCAATAACCAATACAAGAAGGTGGAATCTTCGGACTTCAATCACTGCTCCGAGCATAAATACCAAGAGCACACAATATTCATGTTTTTTTCTTGATTTGACGTGGACCATCACGTTTCCATGTGGTATTTTGGATTTAATTTCCAGCTGGAATATTACGGGTTCTTAGAAGTTGAAACATCATCAAAGAAAGCAGCTATTGCTACGAAATAAAGTAAGCGAATCTTACCCACAATTTCTCACATTTAGAGATAAAGATATATAATAAGAAAATACTTGAAATTGACTGGATTAAACAAACTTGCAGTGGCCCCTCTGATTTACAAAAAGTTAGAAATTCAAAATAAGGGCCGAATATGTGGCCAATTTGTATACGACTAGCTAAAGAACCAGCTTCCTTGGTCCAAAAAGGCAGATAAAAAGTCTCCTTTCCGTGCTTTTGGAGCATTATTCTGTCTGGGTAATGGAATGAATCCCTTCGTTTGGCGGGACACTCCTACGGCCCTCATAAATGGTCCAAGATTTGCTCGGAGGAGACTCAGCCGTAAGTGATCAGATATACGGATTGAGTTGAAGTGGGTCTCAGAGAGTCATAAGCCCTAAGCATATGTTACTTGCCATGATAGACTAATCGAAATAGACAGGTAATTCCACGGGGGTTTGTTTCGGGGGCTCAAAATCAAGAAAAAAAAACATTTGTTTCAATTAAAATATATACAAACCTGAAAAGGTTTGTATATATTTTAACAAAAAAAGAAAAAGAAAAATATAGAAAAATGCATGAAGTAATATTGAACCTTAATGTTTGAAAATAAAAAAACAACATCAGTATACTATACTTCGTTCAGTTCAAAAAAAGGAAGCACACGATACGAAAACAAAAATCGACAATGAAATATCCCAGGGAACACCTATTGTAAAAGTTAAATCACGTCATTTGAATTTAATATTAAAGTCTAAATTTCAACATTTGTAAATAACATGCAGCTCATATCATTTATTACTAAGACTAGAAAACAAACAAACGCTGAATCAATAGCAGACAATAAATTAAATAAACTGAGCTATTAAAAATTTCAAATTAAAACTAAAGGCTATTAGAAAGACTTAATGACTAACTAAAATATAATGTCACGAATAAGTTTAATTAAGCTAGTTTTCTAGATATATTTGGGTAACATCTGAAGCAATAAGTTTGGTTTGTTTTAAGTTTCAACTTCGCTTTTTACTTCTGTAAAAAAAAACTTTATATAATCTCTTTATTAAGTTCTATTAACACCATAAAAACATGCAGCGTTGCCTAAATAGTATAAACTGAATCAAGTAAATTAGGCTACTAGAAATTTCGAGTGTAAATTAAATGCTAATAAAAGGCTAATATCACAAGTCAGTTCGTTCGAATTAGTTTTGTAGATATATCTTGCGGAATCTTTGAAGTAGTAATTTTGTTTGTTTTAAGTTTCAACTTCGCCCTTTAATTCTGTAATATAGGGGGACTTTCCCCATAGATCTTTTTGCCTCATCTACTAAATTCCGGAAAATGCCCTTTTTTTGGGGGGGGGGGGTATTTTCATTGAAAATGCCATTTTTGATATTTTCATTGAATGAAAACGACAAATACGCACCGTAGATTTATTAAAATACCCCCCCCTTACATTTTTGTGATATGACACTACTGTTAGTATTATGTGCAAAATATTTTATATTCTATCAAGATAAAAAAAAACAAACAAGTTTTTTCAAATGAAATTAAGGAGCAACATTAAAACTTAAAACGAACAGAAATTATTACGCATATAAAGGGGGTTGCCCTCTCTTCAACACCTTGCTCTTTACGCTAAAGTTTTTTACTACTTTTAAAAAACCGTCTTATTGTTATAATTAAACGGCCCTTGGGTTTCAGGAGTCATTATTAAAGAATTGGGACAAAATTCAAATTTTAGCGTAAGGAGCGAGGCTTTGAGGAGGGTGACCCCCTTTATATACGTAATAATTTCTGTTCATAGTAATTTTTAATATTGCTCCTTACTTTCAGTTGAAAAAACTTGTTTTTTTTATTTAGTTTCTGATAGTTTTCTAAATAATGCCAGGGAATCTGGCCTCACCCCCACAGAGAAACCCCCTCACCACGAAAATATCCTCTAGACAATTCAATCCTGGTGAAAATTTACCCCGGACAATTACTCTTAACCACTCTGCGCGTAAAATTTAGACGAAAAAGAGAAACCAAGACATATAAAAAGAATTTTTTATAAGAATTCTGGCAAATTCCCCCAGTGTATAATTTCCCTGATAAGTTCACTCCCTGGAAACTTCCCTCCCCATGGATAATTCCTCTGTGGAAACCCCCCCCCCCCCCGCAAAAAAATTGCCCTCCCCCAACTGAAAATGTATACCTACATCCCAATAACAAATACTATGCGCAAACAAACTGGCAAATTTTATAACTTAAAGACCTTTCTCCTGGGGCTGTGGGGGGGGGGGGGTCATGTTATACCCAAAGGCATAGTTATTGGGCCTTTCAATTATGATGAACAAAACAGATATATCAGAATTTTGATCGGACGATTTTGGGAAGAAAGGGGTGGGGAGGGAGCCTAGTTGCCCTCCAATATTTGGTCACTTAAAAACAGCACTAGAACTTTTAATTTCCGTTCAAAGGAGTCCTCTCCCGATATTCCAAGACCAATGGAACGATACGATCCCCCCTGGGAAAAAAAAACAAATAAACACGCACCCGTGATCTTTCTTCTGGTAAAAATACAAAATTCCATATTTTATATCAGGAGGTTGAAACCTATACAGTAAGGTTCTTTAATACACTAAATCTGATGGTGCCAATTTTCATTGAGATTACTTGACTTTTAGGGGCTGTTTTCACCTTTTTCGAAAATAAGGAAAATTTTCTCAGGCTCGTAACCTTTGATGGGTAAGATTAAACTTAATAAAATTCATATATTTGAAATCAGCATAAATAGCCAATTCTTTTGATATATCTATTGGTATCAAGTTTTCGTTTTTTAGAGTTTCGGTTACTGTTGAGCCGGGTCGCTCCTTACTTACAGTTCGTTATCACGAACTGTTTGATACAGAAAAATAGCCTGAGAGCCAAATAAGATAGAAGAAAAGGGATTACATCAATCAATAGACGTAGTTTCGTTTGACGAGGTGGACTGTAAATCACAGCCCAACAAAATTTATTAATTATATGCTTAAATCTTTAATGTGTTAAAGAACCTGGCACTTACTTTTGTAGCAGGTAAACATTGAATATCGAAGAGTTGATTCTTTTACAACTAAATGAAAAGTTGTAATTTGATTTCCGTAAACCTTAGATTTGATGTCAGAAACAAGCAAATATCGTTTTTTATCTATTGATAAATCATTTTTACTGTGTAGCTTACTGTCAGCGGGGAGAATTGGGGCTGGGGGGGGGGGATTCGCCCCTCCAGGTTTTTAACCCGCACTTGATTTTGAAAAATACCTTTTTTGGAATTTTCATACACTGTTTGCATTGTTTGCACAGTTTGCTCCCCCCCCTAACATGTTCGTGAGCTGCTGTACGTGATGACAACAAATGAATGCAAAGACTAGAAAAGACAGTCAACAAAGAAAACAGCTACGAACGGTCAGTCTATATTTAAGATTCTAAAGCGGAAATGAACTACAAAAATGATTTGTCTTTTTCGTTTTTTTTGCTGTTGTTTCTAAGGTACATTTTTTTTATGGAAAATAACTTCTAGATAAAATGGACTAAGGACGGTTGCAACAGTCTCTTGCAACATTTCTATTACGCCACTGCTTCAGACAAGTTTTTACTCAACTTATTGATCTTTATTCTCCATCTTAATAGATCAGTGATTGGAATTAAAAAAATATATATAATATACACATGGGGTTTCAGTGTATTTTAGAAGTAAATGGTGGAGCGTAAAAAAGAGGTAAGGTGTCTCATCAAGGGACTGACTGACCTCACTGTGGTCGGAAACTTTCAAACAGTTCGTGGTAACGAACTTTAAGTAAGGAGCGACTCGGCTCAATGGTAACCGAAACTCTAGAAAACGGGTTTTTGATACCAATAGACACCTCAAAAGACTCAGATTTCAATGCTGATTTCAAATATATAATTTTCATCAAGGTTAGTCCTACCCATCAAAAGTTACGCGCCTGAAAAAATTTGGCTGATTTTTGAAAAAAGGGGGAAAGACCCCCTAAAAAATATAGAACCTTGATGAAAATCACACCATCATATTCAACGTATCATATAACCCTACTGTAGAGGTTTCAAGCTCCTATCTACAAAAATGTAGAATTTTGCATTTTTTGGTAGAGGAAAGATCATGGATGCGGGTTTATTTGTTTTTTTGTTGTTTTTTTTCCCAGGGGTGATTTTATCGACCCAGTGGTCCTAGAATATCGTGGGAGGACTCATTAGATCGGAAATTAAAAGTTCTAGTGCCCTTTTTCAGTGACCAAAAAAATGGAGGGCAACTAGGCCCCCTCCCACGCTCATTTCTTTCCCAAGGTCACCTGATCAAAATTTTGAGATAGCCATTTTGTTCAGCAT
The DNA here is from genome assembly GCA_027921565.1 of Artemia sinica. Classification (NCBI taxonomy): domain Eukaryota; kingdom Metazoa; phylum Arthropoda; class Branchiopoda; order Anostraca; family Artemiidae; genus Artemia; species Artemia sinica. Next base: position 51,034,296 of record CM051262.1, on the reverse strand, counting down.
GGTTGAAAATATGATAAATTTGTCCTTTAGGAAGACTTAATCCCCCAAAGTCCCCGGGGGGGGGGGCTGAAAGTTATGAACTTTGCCCAATGTTAACATATAGTATTGGTTATTAGGAAGTATACAGACGTTTTCAGGTTTTTTTTTCTGGTAGTAGGGGGTTGGGTAGGTTGGAGGTTATGTGGGAGGATCTTTCCATGAAGGAAGTCTTCATGGGGGAAGGGATAATGCTATGAAGGGGGCGCCGGATTTCCCAGCATTATTTAAAAAAAGATCAGAAATTAAATATAAAAAAACAAGTTTTCCAAGTGAAAATAAGGAGTAACATCAAAACTTAAAACGAACAGAAAATATTACGTGTATGATTGGGTTCACCCCCTAGTCAGTACCTCGCTCTTTAAGCCAAAGATTTTTTTAGTACTTTCATAAGAGCTATTTATTCTAAATAATGGCCTTTGTTTTTAAGGGGTCATTTTTAAAGAATTGGAACAAAGTTCGAACTTTAGTTTAAAGAGCGAGGTATTGACTAGTAGGCGAGCCCCCTAATATACGTATTAAAAATATATGAATATAGAAGTTCGTTACGTAAGCTAATTCGAAAGTTACGCATATTTATTACTAATAAAAACGTTCGTAAATAAAATTAAACAAGTTTCGAGAAAGCCATTTAACCAAATAAAAGTAAAATTAATATGCAAATTATGTTTCAATTATTCATGTACGGTGAGCCAAAATCAAACCCTGCATTAATTCAAAAACGTTCAAAAATTAAATAAAAAAACAAGTTTTTTTTTAACTGAAAGTAAGGAACGACGTTAAAACTTAAAACGAACAGAAATTATTCCGTATGTGAAAGGGGCTGTCCCCTCCTCAACGCCTCGCTATTTACGCTAAGGTTTCACTTTCTCACAACTCTTATTTTTTTAAACAATAAAAAACTTTAGCGTAAAGAGCGAGGCGTTGAGGAGGGGACAGCCCCTTTCATATACGGAATAATTTCTGTTCGTTTTAAGTTTTAACGTCGTTCCTTACTTTCAGTTAAAAAAAAACTTTTTTTTTATTTAATAAAATGAAGAAAATTGTCTGACGCAATAAGGTAAGCAGAGAAAGAAATGAAACTGCCACGATAGCGTTAACAGTATCGTCGGTAAGAACCATTCTGAATTTCTGTTAAGGATCAGTTATTCAAAATTCGCTATTCTAATGGATGGCTCAGTGGAAAAGAACTCCTTGTTCAGTGAATAGTTTAAAAAAATCTCTTTTTGGGCTCTATTCTACCGGAGTAGGCTATTTATAGAAAGAAAGCTTATAACTAGGCAATCAAATTACTGACACGAAAATTGTAGGCACAATCTATATTACCACTGAAATAGTACTCCTTTGTCTGCATAACGTTCTAGCCTTTGAAGATCAAATTTATTATAAAATTAAAAATTTTACATGATATTTAAATGAATTGGGTTGATCTTTTCTCTTACGCTATATAAAAAAGGGCTGTCAAATTCAATCGAAATTCAAATTCATTTTCAAAATTTGACAGATGAATTAAATAAATCTGAATTATAGATAGTGCCGTCAAGCTTATCAAACATTTTGTAGTAACGAACTTAAAGTAAGGAGTGACTCAGCTTAAAAGTAACCGAAACTCTAGAAAACGGAATTTTCATATCAATACATACATCTAAAGAATGGTCATCTTATGTCGATTCTAATTATACAATATTCATTAAGTGCATGATGATCAATAAAAGCTACCAGCCTGAGAAACTTTGGCTTATTCTCGAAAAAAGGAGAAACACTCCCGAAATTCAAGGGATCTTAATGAAAATCGCACCATCAGATTCAGCATACCAGAGAACTCAAATGTGGTTTCAAGCTCCCATCTGCAAAAATATGGATTTTCGTATTTTTTGCCTGAAGAAAGTTAACGGATAGGTTTTTATTTGTTTGTTTTATGGATTTTTATTTGCTTGCTGGTCCAATGGTCCTAGAATATCGGGAGAGGGCTCATTTGAACGGAAATGAAAATTTATAGTGCCCAATTGAAATGACCAAAAAGATTGGAGGGTAACTAGCCCACTTCCACCCTGTTTTTTCCCCAAAGTCACCCGATCAAAATTTTGAGATAGCCATTTTGTTCAGTATAGTTGAAAGGTCAAATAAAGTACCTCTAGGGATAACATGACTACCCCTTCCCAGCCCCTGGGGAAAGGGCTTAAAATTATGCAATGTGTCCATTGTTTAAGTGTAGTATTTGTTATTGGGAAGTATACAGACATAAATCGTCTGGGGGGGGGATTTTTACTTCAGGGGATCTTCCACAGGGATAAGTTTTCTTGGGGAGGGAAGTTTCCGGGAGTGAGTTTTCCAGGAGAAATTTTACACTGGGGAATTCTACCAGAATTCCTATACAAAATTCTTTATATTTGTCATACCTTTCTTTTTGTCGACTCAGTGTCCGAAAGGAAATTTCCATCAGAGTTGGAATTATTCAGGAGACATTCTCAGTGGGGTAGGAATTGTCTGGAGAAATTTCTCACGGGGGGGAATTTTCCTCGGAAAAATTATTCTTTGGGAATTTTCTGCGGTAGAAATCCTCCATTTGGGAATATTTCCGGGTAAAATTTTCCGCGAAGGGGGATTTTCGACACGACTTGGGAATTTGGGGGATTTCCGAATTTTCCATGGAAAGGGAGTCGAATTTCTCGATATTATTTAAAAAAAACGACCAGAAATTAAATAAACAAACAAGTTTTTTTTCAACTGAAAGTAAGGAGCGACAATAAAACTTGAAAACAAACAGAAATTATTCCATATATAAGGAGGGTTGCCCCTCTTCAATACCTCACTCTTTATATTAAAGTTTGAACTGTTTTCCAAATTCTTTAAGAATGACTCCCGAAACATCAGAGTGCAAAGGAGAATTTTTCAGGCAGAATTAGTCGCAAAAAAAAAAAAAAAAAAAAAAAAAAAAAACGGAAGAATTTTCAGCGAGGATGGAATTACCCAGGAGAATTTTCCGGAGGGGTATTTTACGTGGGAGGAGCTTTCCCTTAAAGAATTTCTCATGTGGAAGGGAATATTCCATGAAGCGGGGACGGGATTTCCCTATATTATTTGAAAATCGATCAGAAATTAATTAAAAAACAAGTTTTTTCAATTGAAAGTAAGGAGCAACATTAAAACTTAAAACAAACAGAAATTATTGCGTATATGAGGAGGGTTGTTCCTCTTCAATACATCGCTCTTTACGCTAAAGTTTGACTTTTTGTCCCAATTCTTTAAGAACGACTCCTGAAACACAAGGGTTTTTTAAAAGTGCCAAAATACTTTAGCATGAAGAGCGAGGGATTGAGGAGGAGCCCCACTCATCTAATGAATAGTTTCTGTTCTTTTTAAGTTTATCGTTGCTCCTTATTTTCAGTAGAAAAAACTTGTTTTTTTAAAACTTATTTAATTCATGCATAGATCGCAGTGTTGATTCCATGAACCAGACCCTGGGAGCCTGACTGCCCCTCACCCCTTATTTCTGAATTAGTAATTAATTTACAAAGGAGCTGTCCAAATTGAAATAAAGTAGTATTTAATGTCAATTGTAATAAAAGCAAAAAAAAAAAAAAAAATATCCGTGAACTTACTGAATGACATTACCATTTCACTTTGGTGAAAATTAATCGTTTTAATTTGAACTGTTACTTAACCTAAGATAATCTCCCCTTTTGTCAGGCACTATTTATGGTACCAATAATTTAGACCATGTATAGCCTTACATTGATATTTCATAATTTTGATGATTTGCACATGTTCTCAAACGAAGAGTTACCGAAACTGATCCTGAACAATCTAGAATGTTTTAGTATAAGTAACGATAACGATATATTGACAAAAAACAATATTTTTTTATATTATTAATTGAGTTTCTGGATGTATAAAACATCTAATTATACATAAACATTAAGCTCGATAAAACCCTCTTGAACGGGGTTACAACATAACAAAACCAAAATAGACTTTTAAAGGTAAATGCCCTACAAAAAAAGATGGCACGCAATCCAGAAAAAAACAGCAACAGCACGAAAAACTATTTGTTCTTAAATAAATAAACGAAGAATGTTAGCCAGGTTAAGTATATATGAAATACATCTATGAAAACATACGGTACAAATTTGTTTTAATGTTCGATTTTCATTTCAGATACTAAGCGATTGAACTCATGCATATCAGAGGATGCAATTCCAACGTTTCTACTTTGTTGGCTGTCGCTCTTATCCTTGTCCTTCTTGAAAGGTAAGAAAGCAAGCAATTTAATTACAACTTTTTAAACAAGAGTCCTACCAGGCTTCTCTTTTGTGTGACCCGTGGACCAGTGACAATAAGAATAGATTGACCATTACTGCTTTTTAGTCATCTGTTACTATTTCCTTTTTTTGTAATATGGGTTACATTTTGTTGTACTATTTTTTAGACAGTACGATTATTGACAGTAAGCGAGTTTGATGGGCCTTGGCTAATCAATTGTCATAATAAACAATACGTTTTTGATGAGATTAAGATAAGATAAGATAAGGGTTTATTCCAAAAAACAACACAACACAAAAAAAAACAAATGACCTTCCATAAGCTAACGCTTGTTCGGAAGTATTAACCCTCTTAAAATTAACACTTATAATAACATACTAAGAAAAAGAGAAAAAGAAGAAAAAATGAAAATCTTACACTCACTCGGCTCCTGGTCGCAATAACCAAAAATCAATACTTCACATACTCCAAAACTCCAAAACTTCCCACCGCCATCCCATAAATAATAAATAAACAAAACAAAAAAAAATAAAAATATATAGGAAAAACGGGTTCCGGGCTAACCTGAGAGTGACTCAACTATACCACCCTTTAAATAAATTCATACAAATTCATACCTACGGAGACAAAGGGTTTTGAGGGCCCGACGGAATTCACATAGATTCACATAGATGACATAGATAGACGGAATTCACATAGATGACAGAATAATATTATTTTTTTTTTGGAAAAAAACGACTATTACCGACAAAATGTTTTATGTTTATGTTTACATCAAAATAACATATACTTAAAATTCTCCATAAACAACATAAAGGCTCTTTAATTAGAATTACCCAATACTAAGCAATTAAACAAAGTTAATTAAAATAATAAATCAAAATAGAAAATTCAAAAACAACAAAAAAGGGTCAAAAGTGAAAAAAGTGAAAAGTAGGATACTAAAATTCAGTTGAAATCGTAATTAAATAAAAAAAGACAGCAAGAAAAAAAGTAAACATATTATAAGATAAAACAAAATGATATTATATATATAAGAGAGAAAGAATTTGTTAAAAGGTTGTAAAACCAAGTGTACAATGAACATACAAAATCAATGGCAAGAAACCTTTCGATGTTTTTTTTTTTTTTTTTACAGGTGCTTAATGGGGAATAAACATACAAGCTTGGGAATCAATGATGGTCGAGTTTTTAAGCTCAGAGAAAACAGCTTGAGTTATCTTGGAAAAATTATTAACTCTACCTTCACGAACTTTAAACGAAGACGTATCCTTACACTTTTCAAAGAGTGATTGTGTTCTAGTTCTGAGCCAGAAAAAAAACAGAATAATCTAATGTTCTAGAAATCTAATAGTAATCTAAATGCTCACGATTCTAGCCAGGATTTCAAACAGTTCGTGGTAACGAACTGTAAGTAAGGAGCGACCCGGCTCAATGGTAACCGAAACTCTAGAAAACGGTATTTTGATACAAATAGATACATCAAAAGAATCAGATTTTAATGCTGATTTCAAATATATAAGTTTTATCAAGTTTAATTCTAACCATCAAAAGTTAGGCGCCTGAGAAAATTTGGCTGATTTTCGAAAAAAGGAGGAAAGACCCCCTAAAAGTTGTAGAACCTTAATGAAAATCACACCATCATATTCAGCGTATCAGAGAACCCTACTGTAGAGGTTTCAAGCTCCCATCTACAAAAATGTGGAATTTTGCATTTTTTGCCAGAAGAAAGATCACGGGTGCGTGTTTATTTGTTTGTTTTTTTTTTTTGTTTTTTTTCCCTGGGGTGATCGTATCGACCTACTTGTCCTAGAATATCGTGGGAGGGCTCTTTGGAATTAAAATTAAAAGTTCTAGTGCCCTTTTTAAGTGACCAAAAAAATGGAGGGCAACTAGGCCCCCTCCCACGCTCATTTTTTTGCCAAAGTCACCTGATCAAAATTTTGAGATAGCCATTTTGTTCAGCATGTTCGAAAATATAATAAGTATGTCTTTTAGGATGACTTAATCTCCCGAAGCTCCCGGGGGGAGGGCTGAAAGTTATGAACTTTACCCAATGTTAACATATAGTATTGGTTATTTGGAAGTATACAGACGTTTTCAGGGGAGATTTTTCCTGGTAGTGGGGGGGTGGGTGGGTCGGGGGTTATGTGGGAGGATATTTCCATTAAGGAAGTTTTCATGGGGGAAGGGACATTGCTATGAAGGGGACGCCGGACTTCCCAGCATTATTTAAAAAAAGATCAGAAATTTAATATAAAAAAAACAAGTATTTCAACTGCAATAGCAGCAACATCGAAACTTTAAACGAACAGAAAATATTACATATATGACTGGGTTCACCCCGTAGTCAATACCTCGCTCTTTAAGCCAAAGATTTTTTAGTACTTTCATAAGAGCTATTTATTCTAATTAACGGCCTTTGTGATTAAGCGGTCATTTTTAAAGAATTGGAACAAAATTCGAACTTTCGCTTAAAGAGCAAGGTATTGACTAGGGGGCGAACCCCCTAATAAACAAATTAAAAATATATGAATATAGAAGTTTGTTACGTAAGTTAATTCGTAAGTTGCGTATATTTATTACTAATAAAAGCGTTCGTAAATAAAATTAAACAAGTTTCGAGAAAGCCATTTAACTAAATAAAAGTAAATTAATATGAAAATTTAGTTTTCAGTTCAGTTCAGTTCAGATCAATATGGGTTTTAATTCAAAAAAATATATATAAAAACACACTTAACTTAATTCCTTGTGCATTGATGCACGTTTGGGCCCGTAATAAATACACACTCTAAATACAGCGTGGCCTCCTGTCCTCTTCAATTTCCACCCCGAACCGCCATCAAATAACAATAAATTTAACACAACTTCTCCTCCGCTCACACCCCTTGAAGTATCAAACTAAAATATTTTAATTATTCATGTACGGTGAGCCAAGATCAAAACCTGCATTTATTCAAAAGCGTTCAAAAATTAAATAAAAAAACAAGTTTTTTTAACTGAAAGTAAGGAGCGACATTAAAACTTAAAACGAACAGAAATTATTCCGTATATGAAAGGGACTGTCCCCTCCTCAACGCCTCGCTCTTTACGCTAAAGTTTGACTCTGTCTCACAATTTTATTTTTTAAAACAATAAAAAACTTTAGCGTAAAGATCGAGGCGTTGAGGAGGGGACAGTCCCTTTCATATACGGAATAATTTCTGTTCGTTTTAAGTTTTAATGTCGCTCCTTACTTTCAGTTAAAAAAACTTGTTTTTTTTATTTAATCAACGTAAAGCTTCGGGTCAAAATGTGAAAATTGTTAATCGTTTGAAATAGTGCATTTTCGAGATTTCTTTGAAATAGTGCATCCGGTCCAGTGAAGTTATTTCACTCTATATTAAGGAAAGGGATTGGATAATATCTATGACTCCCCCCTCTCCACGGTGACCTGCTCAAAGAGCTATTTAAGACCAACATTTCTTTATAGTGGTTAGCAAAGGTCCTAAAATCAACTAATATAAGCAATAGACAATTCAAAATTGTTTATTGAACGTATATAGAACTGACGTTGGAAATATTGCGATACTAGGAATTAACGAAATTCCATTTTCTTAATATAAATCATATAGTCAAGATCCAACGATTCAAAAAAAGCCACTGAACATCAGCACCAGATCAATAAGCCTTCCATTGCCTATTATCGACCTGAGATTGGTTTTGATAAGGCTTAGTGTAAAAATGAATCTTAGTGTAATAAACCTGTCATAACTAGCCTACACATATTGTGAAATTCACAGTTTTATTAATAAAATCTCGCTGAAACTGGGAAATGGAGTCAGGTTTGTGAATAAGTCCCTGTTTGCACTGGAGGATCCAGGGGGACCACCTCCCCCCAAGATTTTTCTGGTGCCCTCTTATTCTGTTCTTTTTCTTTTTTTACTCTTTTTTTAGAATTTGTCAATTTGTCAATTCGGTCAATTATTGGCCCCTTTTACCCCATTGCCTCCCCCCCCCCAATATTTTTCTCATTGGTGCCCTTGTCGCATTGGGCCTTCCCAAAAATTTGCTCTAGATCCACCCCTGCCTGTTTCTGCTTTTCTGTGCAGGAAAAAAAAAAATGACCTAGCTGCGGCCAAAATGCTATCAATCGAAAATTTCGAGATAGCCAATCCTTTCTGAACGGTGAAAAACCGAGTAAATAGTGCCTCAATGTCATAGACCATACTAACCTGCGGTGGCGTGTTCATGCCTACTTATTTACAACATTTTTTTTTTCAATTTTTCGGAACTGGGTTGAGAAACGATACATTTATAGAGACCATGACTATTTCGTCAGAAAAATTTACTTAAGATGGAAATTATGTAGCTTTGAGAAAAAACACCCATTCAATAATTATTATTAAAATATTTTAAATAGTTTTCAGTAATCGGTACAGTGTCTTCAATATTTCCCAGCCAGTACCGGTCTTGGTACCGAACAGTAGGGATAGAGTGACAATCCATAAAGCAGAGTTTTGAAAAAATATACTCCTGCCTAGAACCATGCTGGATTACAGCCCTAATAAGGTCTAAAAGCGTTACACTTTAAGACAGAATTTCAAGTCCACATCTATAAAAATGCAATTTTCTCCCCAGAATGGTATACACAGATGTGTTAAACTTTTTGACTTTTTTGTACTTTTTTTTTTTTTAACAAGGGTGATCATAGTGGTAACAGATTGTTTGAGAGAGGATTCATTAGAAGGAAATAGTGCAATCCTAGGGACTGTTTTGATTTAGGAAAGAGACCAGACCATAGAAAAGAGTATGTTTCTGCTTTCCCCCTTAATTTTGTTCTGCTTAGGGAGAGAGTATCGAAAGAAAATTATGTATAGAGAATCGTCTTAAACCCGTCAGTAAAACATTTATATTGACTCTGAGTTTTGGAGGCCATACTTCTGTACGGTGGAGCATTCGTCTTTAAATGTTTTTGTAAGTCATACAAAGTAGATGTTAATTAAATTCAATAGAAACCCAAACGTGCTAGCTCGTATGTAAAATTCACTGCTACCAATCTTTCTGTCATCAGATTTAATGTATTTTGCAAAGTGACTGTGACCTTGGTACGAGCTGTCAAATTCAACATACGATAGGATATAAAAATCCCACCACATACGATAAAATTTCGTATTTCAGTTGGACAACCATATTGTGATTGCGAATTTCGAAGAGTATTAAACAAAGCATAAAATAAGTTGATTGAATCCCTAGCTGATAAAAAAGAAAATAATAGGGTGAAACGTTTTAAGGAAATCTGCTTGTATAAATCAGCAAAAACAAATGCTAAAGGACTTACGGCACTGAAAATAGCTGGAACCCTTCTGAAATGGAATTCTAATATGCTCTAGAAGTTATATATCTTCCTTACACTAAACCTGAGTAATCCTGGATTTTTGTTTTCAGTGCCCATTTTTCAACTAAAGCAAGCTTCAGACTAAAGTCCCTTTCTTTCAAGCTGTATCTTGTATGGAACGTGAGATAAAGAAAGCAAAGAAAGCCGTCTCAACTTGATTACCTTTGCCCCTTCAAACAACCTGGGATATTCAATTGTCTCTGCATGGGCTTTTGGTAATCTTTAGTGTAAATATGAATGAATGGGATTATCAAAATTGCCATTCCAAGTTCTTTTATCTTCATTTTATCGTGAGAAACAATTAGAATTCCGTATTTCATACAGGTTTTATCACCATAGAAACAACATTTTCTTCTTTTTTCATTCTATCTTCTGAGAGGCGTCAGCTATCATGACATAGAGACAAGGTTATAAAATCTTTTTTCCACCGATCCACTATCTGGAAAAATTAAAAAAGAAAAACAATGGACAGAATCCTGGTAAGAATTAAATAAAAAAAAAACAAGTTTTTAAACTGAAAGTAAGGAGCGACATTAAAACTTAAAACGAACAGAAATTATTCCGTATATGAAAGGGGCTGTCCCCTCCTCAACGCCTCGCTCTTTACGCTAAAGTTTTTTATTGTTTTAAAAAATAAAGTTGTGAGACAGAGTCAAACTTTAGCGTAAAGAGCGAGGCGTTGAGGAGGGGACAGCCCCTTTCATATACGGAATAATTTCTGTTCGTTTTAAGTTTTAATGTCGCTCCTTACTTTCAGTTTAAAAAACTTGTTTTTTTTATTTAATTTTTGAACGTTTTTGAATAAATGCAGGTTTTGATCTCGGCTCACCGTACATGAATAATTAAAACAAAATTTTCATATTAATTGACTTTTATTTAGTTATGGCTTTCTCGAAACTTGTTTAATTTTAATTACGAACGTTTTTATTAGTAATAAATATACGTAACTTACGAATTAACTTACGTAACGAACTTCTATATTCATATATTTTTAATACGTTTATTAGGGGGTTCGCCCCCTAGTCAATACCTTGCTCTTTAAGCGAAAGTTCGAATTTTGTTCCAATTCTTTAAAAATGACCGCTTAATCACAAAGGCCGTTAATTAGAATAAATAGCTCTTATGAAAGTACTAAAAATCTTTGGCTTAAAGAGCGAGGCATTGACTAAGGGGTGAACCCAATGATATATGTAATATTTTCTGTTCGTTTAAAGTTTTGTTGTTGCTGCTGTTGCAGTTGAAATACTTGTTTTTTTATATTAAATTTCTGATCTTTTTTTAAATAACGCTGGGAAGTCCGGCGTCCCCTTCATAGCAATGTCCCTTCCCCCATGAAAACCTCCTTCATGGAAAGATCCTCTCACATAACCCCGACCCCCCCCCACCCACCCCCCCGCACTACCAGGAAAAATCTCTCCTGAAAACGTCTGTATACTTCCAAATAACCAATACTATATGCTAACATTGGGTAAAGTTCATAACTTTCAGCCCTCCCCCCGGGAACTTCGGGGGATTAAGTCATCCTAAAAGACATACTTATAATATTTTCGAACATGCTGAACAAAATGGCTATCTCAAAATTTTGATCAGGCGACTTTGGGAAAAAATGAGCGTGGGAGGGGGCCTAGTTGCCCTCCATTTTTTTTGGTCACTTAAAAAGGGCACTAGAACTTTCAATTTCCGTTCCAATGAGCCCTCCCACGATATTCTAGGACAACTGGGTCGATACGATCACCCCTGGGAAAAAAAACAAATAAACACGCACCCGTGATCTCTCTTCTGGCAAAAAATGCAAAATTCCACATTTTTGTAGATGGGAGCTTGAAACCTCTACAGTAGGGTTCTCTGATACGCGGAATATGATGGTGTCATTTTCATTAAGGTTCTATAACTTTTAGGGGGTCTTTCTCCCTTTTTTCGAAAATCAGCCGAATTTTCTCAGGTTTTTTTTTATTTAATTTCTGATCGTTTTTTAGTTAATGCAGCTTTTATTTTGGCTAACCGTCATTGAATAAGTAAACAAGATTTGCATAAAAATTTTACTTTTCTTTGCTAAATGGATGTCTTTACAAATTAACTTACGTAACAAACTTCTATATTCGTATATTTTTCTTCTGGCAAAAAATACAAAGTTGCAGATTTTGCATATATGAGCTTGAAACCTATGTAATAGGGTTTTCTGATAAGCTGAATCTGACGGTGTGATTTTCATTAAAATTCTTTCACTTGTAGGGGATGTTACCCCCTTATTAAAAAATCGGGTAAATTTTCTCAGGCTCGTAGCCTTTGATGAGTAATACTAAACTTAATAAAATTTATATATTTAGAATCAGCATTATAAACACATTCTTTTGATACATTTATTGACATCAAAATTCCGTTTTTAAAAGTTTCGATTACTATTGAGCCCTATCGCTTGTTTTTTTATTGTTTTGTTTATTACGTATATGTTATTACGTATATGAGGGGGTTCTCCCCTTAGTCAATACCACGCTCTTTACGTTAAAAGTAAAAAAAAAATTTGATTCACAAACCCCTGAATCACAAAGGCCGTTTAATTAGAATAGATAGCTCTTTTGAAAGGACTAAAAAAAACTGTAGAGTAAAGAGCGAGGTATTGACTTGGGGGAGAACCCCCTCACATACGTTATAATTTCTGTTCGTTTTAAGTTCTAATGTTGCTTCTTACTTTCAGATGAAAAAACTTGTTTTTTTTATTTAATTTCTGATCGTTTTTTAAATAATGCTTGGAAATCCGGCGCCCCCTTCATAGAAATGTCCCTTACCCCAAAGAAACATCCTCCACGGAAAGATTCTCCAGAGTAACCCCCTCCTCTAGCCCCCCCCCCTCCAGAAAAAAATCCTTCCTAAAAATGTCTATATACTTCCCAATAACCAATAAATAATGCTGGCAAATCCGGCGCCCCCTTCATGGCAATTTCCCCTCCCCCATGAAAACTTCCTTCATGGACAGATCCTCCAACATAACCCCCGACCCACCCTTCCCTTCCACTACCAGAAAAAAAACCTCCTGAAAACTTCTGTATACTTCCCAATGACCAATACTATGTGTTAACATTGGGTAAAGTTCATAACTTTTAGCCCTCCCCCTGGGAACTTCGGGGGATTAAGTCATCCTAAAAGACATATTTATCATATTTTCGACCATGCTGAACAAAATGGCTATCTCAAAATTTTGATCGGGTGACTTTGGGAAAAAAATAAGCGTGGGAGGGGGCCTAGTTGCCCTCCATTTTTTTGGTCACTTAAAAAGGGCACTAGAAATTTTAATTTCCATTCCAATGAGCTCTCCCACGATATTCTAGGACCACTGGGTCGATACAATCATCCCTGGGGAAAAAAAAAAACAAACAAAAAAACAAAAAAAAACAAATAAACACGCATCCGTGATCTTTTTTCTGGCAAAAAAATGCAAAATTCCACATTTTTGTAGATAGGAGCTTGAAACCTCTGAAGTAGGGTTCTCTGATACGCTGAATATGATGGTGTGATTTTCATTAAGGTTCTATACCTTTTAGGGGATCTTTCCCCCTTTTTTTGAAAATCAGCCAAATTTTCTCAGGCGCGTAACTTTTGATGGGTAGCACTAAACTTGATGAAAGTTATATATTTGAAATCAGCATTGAAATCTGATTCTTCTGATGTGTCTATTGGTATCAAAAACCCGTTTTTCTAGAGTTTCGGTTACCATTGAGCCGGGTCGCTCCTTACTTACAGTTCGTTACCACGAACTGTTCGATGAAATGAAAAAAAACAAGTTTTTTTAACTGAAAGTAAGGAGAATCATTAAAACTTAAAACGAACAGAAATTATTCTGTCAATGAAAGGGGTTGAACCCTCCTCAACACCTCGCTCTTTACGCTAAAGTTTTTTAGTACTTTTAAAAAGCTTCTTATTCTTCTAATTAAGTCACCCTTGTATTTCAGGAGTCATTCTTAAAGAATTGGGACAAAATTCAAACTTGAGCTTAAGAAGCGAGATGTTGAGGAGGGGGCAACTCCCTTCATATATTTAATAATTTCTGTTTGTTTTAAGTTTTATTATAGTTGCAGCAGTGGCTACAACCTAGTAAAGAGCAAACCATTGCCCATATTAACAAAATGTTGAAAAACACGTTTGAAAAAAAACTGCCTAATGAGAAAAAGTTGCCATTTGATACTGATTCAAGAATAGTAACTATTATTTCAGTTAACCTTAAAAGTAAAAGTTCACTGCAAAACAAATTTATGGTGATTTTGGAAAAGAGCCTGAAATCCCTCGAAAATACTGTCTGACCAAAATAAAAATTGCGCCATTGGAATCAATATGATCAAGAACTTTATATAGGGTAATTAGAATCCCCCACCTTGAACAACAAGGAAAATCACTTTTTTCGATAGGTAGCACTGATGTCTCCTTTTTTTATTTTTCTTTTCACCAGAGGTAGAGGGTTACCTGAAAATCATAAAATGATTTTAAATGTCTCATTAGAGCTGAAATTAAAATTGCTAGTGCCCTTTCTAAGTGACCGAAAACATTGGAGGGCAGCTAGCCCGCCCTCCCCAAAAGGCCCCCTTCCCCTAAAGTCGTCCAATCAAAATTTTGAGATAGCCATTTTTCCAGCATAGTTGAAAGATCTAATAACTATTCTTTTACTCATGACATGACCCTCCATAGTCCTTGGGAAAAGGGCTGTAAGCTATGCAATTATGGTCCTGCAAACACCAATAGATTAAATTAGATTAATAGAGTTCGTAGTTCAGTCGGTAGAGCTTGGACTTAAACTTATGTGGTAACCGGTCTTTGGTAAAGCTGACTAGGGTAGCTTAATCAATACTGTTTCTCCTGTTAAGCCCAAAAATAACGGTTAACTGCCCAAATTTAAGTCTGATTCTGATTTTGATTTTGGGATTTTGAGCCTAATTTTTTTCTGGTAATTTCTGGAAAAAAATGGCATCAGCTTTTTTTTTACAAATCTTTAATATTTCGGAAAACAATAAGTTAAGTTATTCGAAAGTGTCAACTTATTGTTTCTTTTGTTTTCCACAGTTTCCGAAGAAAGGGTGGTAAGTTAAGTTACTAAATTTTCACATTGTTCGCATATAGCCTAGTATTTGTTATTGGGAAATATTCGGACGTATTTTTAGGGTGGGATTTTTGGAAGGGGAAGATTTTCCACTGGAAAAGTTTTCCACGAGAATAAAAGTTTCTGGGGGAATTTTCCAGGAGAAATTTTACACGGAGGAGGAGTGGGACTTCCTGGCATTATTTGAAAAACCGTCTCAAATTAAATAAAAAAAATGAACAGGGAGTAAGGAGCAACATTAAAACTTACTAAGTTTTTAATTTTTTAATAACAACATTAAAACGAATAGAAATTATTCTTTATATGAAGGGGGTACTCGCTCCCCTCCAAAAAATTAAAAGGATCATGGCTTTGTTGTTTCTACATTAAAATTAAATTAAAAACGGGAAATTATTGCTTCACAGTATGTCTAGAATATATTGAGAAAACTAGTGGAACTAAACCACCTGATAATATTTACCTATGTTTTTATGATTATAGAAAACTAGCGCTTTACTAAAAACACTCAAAGGCCAGTATAAAAATCAAGAATATTGATTTTTGGAGTCAAAAGTGAGTACTTAGCCTAACAACAACAAACTCATCTATAACACTGTTCATAGTCTATAGAATTAAAATTGTCTTGAAACTTAAGCAAAAAAATAAAAATTATTTAACAACCACAAAGTCAGTGAACAGCATACAAAAATAATGGATAGATTTTCAGGTAACATCTTGGTCTCGCCAGCTATAATACCAGTAGTGAGTAATATACAATTTTAAATTGTAAAAAACGCTCTTTACTAATAATAGAACTGAAGAATATTATAAACCAAAATATGAACTCCGGAAATACGGTATTTTCTCTCTATACAACAGAAAATGTCAAGTTATGATACAAATTCTAAAGCTAGCCTATAGTCCTAATACTATCAAGATGGCTTCACTTCAGACTTCTCAACAAAATAATACTGAAATGTCCTTTTCAGAACCAAAACGAGATCCAAACATTTGACTGAGCTCATTGTGCTGAAGTGATAATGACAAATAATAAAAAAAAAAAAAGAACAAAAAAAAACTAAGCAATAATCCTAAACTTCCTGATTTTTTCCAAAAAGTTTCTTTAGATTCAATTTTATTGTACCAAAACTCCTATATTGTTTTGTGTTTTCAGTAAAGCGCTAGTTTTCTATAATCATACCAACATAGGAAAATATTATCAGTTGGTTTAGTTGCACTAGTTTTATCAATTAATGCTAGATAGACTGGGAAGAAATACTTTTTGTTGGTTTTAAGTTTCAGCCTCACTCTTTACTTCCCTCAGATTTTTTTTTTTTTTTAATTGCACAAATGCAGTCTCTGTTAAAGTCATTTTCAAGGTTTATCAGATAGCTGTGACTTATAAATCCTTCTGAGGTGGGTAAGTTACGTTTTTTCTTTATATTATTAGGGACATTACAGGTTAGTAAGGAGTTATTAAGAAGTGAAATAATTAATTATAGATTAGAGGCTGCGCCAACATGGAACTGTGATGTTTGTGTACCACCAGCATGTGGTTCTGAACCTCCATCTTGCCTTTTTGGTGTCTTTAAGGATCGCTGTGGAAGGCTAACTTGTGCTAAGGTAGGCCAAACACGTTTTTTCTTAGTTTTTACTGATCAATCTATTAAAACAGCGAATGCTTAGTCAAAATTGAGGAATGAATCACTAATATAAATAAGGCACAAAAAATACATCCGAAAATAGTAAGAATCTTCGAAAATTTTCAATGGTACGAAGAGGCATGTACACTGGGGTAAATAATCAAAAACCTTTATTTGATGTCTGAATAATAAGCGCAAAAGAATTCAGACACATTCAGGCTTTTGGAGGGGGCTCTATCTAGAGCCCCCTTTTCATCTAGCTCGTATGTCCCTGTTTCAAAAGTCTACCTTTCAGCGTGTTTGCCTGCCAAAAAAACAATC
The DNA here is from genome assembly GCA_027921565.1 of Artemia sinica. Taxonomy (NCBI): domain Eukaryota; kingdom Metazoa; phylum Arthropoda; class Branchiopoda; order Anostraca; family Artemiidae; genus Artemia; species Artemia sinica. The sequence continues at coordinate 51,017,591 of CM051262.1, read as the reverse complement.
TTTTATTAAAGTATCATGGACAAAATTCTTACATATCTGGTGTATTTCACAAACAACTAGAAACCCATTCATACTATGTAGTGCTTTTTCTTGATTAATTAAGAAGGACTTTCAGATAAAGAAGTTTTTCAAAGAAAAGTAAAGGCCATATCAAACTTTGAATCAGCAGAAATGATAACATATAGTAATTCAAACTCAAAACGACCAGAAATTACTATTAAAGAATAAATTAAACCCAAAACGAACAGAATTTAAATAAACTAACATAGAAAACAAATATGCAACAGGTACTAATATATATATATATATATATATATATATATATATATATATATATATATATATATATATATATATATATATATATATATATATATATATATATATATATATATATATATATATATATATATATATATATATATATATATATATATATATATATATATATATATATATATTTATATATATATATATATATATATATATATATATATATATATATATATATATATATATATATATATATATATATATATATATATTTATATATATATATATATATATTATATATATATATATATATATATATATATATATATATATATATATATATATATATATATATATATATATAATATATATATATATATATATATATATATATATATATATATATATATATATATATATATATATATATATATATATATGTATATATATATATATATATATATATATATATATATATATATATATATATATATATATATATATATATATATATATATATATATATATATATATATGTATGAATAAATAAATCTTAAAACAAGTAAATCTTTAATTGAATACACAAATAAAGCTTAAAACGAACAAAAATCACTACAAACAAGAGTCTTTTTTACTTATTACAACATTGAAAATAAAACGGAAATTACAGTGAAATAAAATCTTGAACTGATGAACTTTTAGTAGTTAATATCATCAAACAGTTCGTGGTAACGAACTGTAAGTAAAGAGCGACCCAGCTCAATGGTAACCGAAACTCTAGAAAACGGGTTTTGGATACCAATTGATACATCAAAAGAGTCAGATTTTAATGCTGATTTTAAATATATAAGTTTCATCAAGTTGGTCCTACCCATCAAAAGTTACGCGCCTGAGAAAATTTGCGAAAAAAGGGGGAAAGACCCTCTAAAAGTTATAGAACCTTAATGAAAATCACACTATCATATTCAGCGTATCATAGAACCTTACTGTAGAGGTTTCAAGCTCATATCTACAAAGATGTGGAATTTTGCATTTTTGCCGGAAGAAAGATCACGGATGCGTGTTTTTTTTTTTTTTTTTTTTTCAGGGGTGATCGTATCGACCCAGTAGTCCTAGAATATCGTGGGAGGGCTCATTGGAACGGAAATTGAAAGTTCTAGTGCCCTTTTTAAGTGACCAAAAAAGTGAGGGCAACTAGGCCCCCTCCCACGCTCATTTTTCCCCAAAGTCACCCGATCAAAATTTTGAGATAGCAATTTTGTTCAGCATGGTCGAAAATGTGATAACTATGTCCTTTAGGATAACTTTATCCCCCGAAGTCCCGGGGAGGAGGGCTGAAAGTTATGAACTTGACCTAATGTTAACATATAGTATTGGTTATGGGGAAATATACAGACGTTTTCAGGGGGGATTTTTTCTGGTAGGGGGGGGGGGTCGGGGGTTATGCAGGAGGATATTTCCATGAAGGAAGTTTTCATGGGAGAAGGGACATTGCTATGAAGGGGGCACCGGATTTCCCAGCATTATTTAAAAAAGGATCAGAAATTAAACATAAGAAACAAGTTTTTCAACTGAAATTAAGGAGCAACATCAAAACTTAAAACGACCAGAAAATATTACGTATATAATTGGGTTCACCCCCTAGTCAATGCCTTGCTCTTTAAGCCAAAGATTTTTTTAGTACTTTCATGAGAGCTATTTATTCTAAATAACGGCCTTTGTGATTAAGGGGTCATTTTTAAAGAATTGGAACAAAATTCGAACTTTAGCTTAAAGAGCGAGGTATTGACTAGGGGGCGAATCCCCTAATATACGTATTGAAAATATATGAATATAGAAGTTCGTTACGTAAGTAATTCGTAAGTTAAGTATATTTATTACATATAAAAACGTTCGTAAATAAAATTAAACAAGTTTCGAGAAAGCCATTTAACCAAATAAAAGTAAAATTAATATGCAAATTTTGTTTTAATTATTCATGTACGGTGAGCCAAAATCAAACCCTGCATTTATTCAAAAACGTTCAAAAATTAAATTAAAAAAACAAGTATTTTTAACTGAAAGTAAGGAACGACATTAAAACTTAAAACAAACAGAAATTATTCCGTATATGAAAGGGGCTGTCCCCCTTTCATATACGGAGAAAGTTTGACTTTCTCACAACTCTGTTTTTTTAAACAATAAAAAACTTTAGCGTAAAGAGCGAGGCGTTGAGGAGGTGACAGCCCCTTTCATATACGGAATAATTTCTGTTCGTTTTAAGTTTTAATGTCGTTCCTTACTTTCAGTTAAAAAAAACTTGTTTTTTATTTAATTATATATCAAATACCGAGTTTAATTTTATTAGTTCTTTCCAAGACTGTGTAAGACCCATATAGTTTTCAGTAAATCGCCAATGACACACTGGACTTCAGACTATTACAGTTAGGGACTACTATTACAGCTTGATTTGCATATTTAACATAAGATTCACTTGTTTCAAGACTTATCTATTAGTATATATTAGTAGGCCTATTGTGTATTTGTTTGCTATGACTGTTTATTTAATTTCTGTTCGTTTTGATTTACATTTATTCCTTAATACTAAAAGATATTTGTTCATTCTAAGCTGGATTTGTATATTCAACTTAATTTTTACTCGTTTTAAGATATATTTATTAATTTATATTAGTACCTGTTGTAGGGTTGTTTTGTGTGACTGTTTATTTAATTTCTGTTGCTTTTGGGTGTTATTTATTCTCGAATAGTAATTTCTGGTCATTTTGAGTTTGAATTATTATAGGTCTTTATTTCTGCTGATTTTAACTTTAATATGGTCTTTACTTTTCTTTGAGAAACTTCTTTTTCGAAAAGTTTTTTAAATTAATTTCTGTTCTTTTTTATTGCCAAATTTTAATAGTTTTCCAAAATTCCCTGTTTCAAAGTCAATTTTTTTTTCAACATCATAGTATCATTAAAATATCAATACTAGTATAAAAGTAACAATATCAAAGTAACAAAGTATCAAAGTAAAGAAGGTAGCAAAGCAAGCAAAGAATCAAAGCAACAATAATCAACTTGCATAACTTGCAGCCCTTGCCCTGTAATCGAAGTTGCTTCGTAAATCAGTAAATCCAAGCATCAAAGCAAATAAAGTATCAGAGTAGCAATTAGCAAGTTGCATAACGCACATGCTTGCTCCGGGGACCAGGGGCATCCCGAGGGGGGTGGGGGGGGGGAGGGGCGCGCCGCCCTTAACTTTTTTTGCATTCCGTAAAATTTTTGCTTAAGGACGCCCCTGCCGGGAACTGGGGGGTTGTATCGACCCCGAAGTTTTGTGATCTGATCTTTGGAATATTTTCAATAAAATGGTTATCTCAAATTTTTTATCAGGTGCATAGAAGTCGTGAGGGCGTCAAGAGGGGGAGTAGCAGCCCTCCTATAAATTTTGGATCTTAAAAAGGGAACTAGAACTTCCAATTTCCGACCAAATGATCCCCATCTGAAGTTTATATGACCACCCCTTCCATAAACACGTACAACGCTTGCCCTCCAGCTTTGGGGGGCTGTGTCGACCCTGTAGTTTTTGTTATCTAATCTTTGAAATATTTTGAACAAAATAGCTATCTCAAAGTTTGGATCGGATGTATTTGGAAAAAAACAGGACAAAGGGGGGGAGGAGGGGGGGGGGGGCTAGGTGCGCTCGGATCACTTTTGAATCTTAAAAAGGGCACTAGAGCTTCCGATTTCCGATCGAATAACCCCTCTCCAAGGCTTACATGACCGCCCCTTCCTTCTGAAGTGCTTCTGGGGAAAAAATAGTAAAAAAATTGAAGTCATATGGCCTTAAATATAGGTAACGCTATAGTGTTGCCTCTGATTGTTTAAAGTGTTTCCAAATACACGCATATTCAAGCCAAAACTTAAGTAGTTGTAGCTTTTTTAAACCTGTGCGCCAGATATGATTTAACGCTGGATTGTCGTACCATTGTTCTATCAAAACCTCTTTTCCATTCTATTCCTCTTTCAAAGTCTTTGTTTCTGTTTTCATCTTTTCTCTAGTTTTTAGAAACTGGCGATAGTCGTCAATAATAAGAATTTTGAATGCACAGAATATGAGATCTTAACTAGAGTTACGATTTAAGTAGATTTCCGGGTGCCCCTTACTATACAATTTTATTATTTACAAAAATCAAAAAGTCAATTTTTGTTTGGACTTGAAAAACGAGTATCTGCTAAAGGTTGGGACCTCTTATTCTCAAATATATTCCGTATACATAGTTTACTTAACTAAGTTTTTATCTTTATATTTAAAAAGGACCTATTACACAGCCAAGACTAAGGAAAATCCAAAAGAAATAAATTTTCGGCTTATCGAGGCTACAAACAATTCTAAGAAAAAAAAAGAACACCATACGTGTCTAGATAATTTATCGTTCTATATATGGATAAGTTTAGCCTTGAGGCTAGATTTCATTACGCTTTTTTCTGCCTTTTTGGACAACCAAACTTATGATTTATTATTTGTTTCTTGTGTGTGTGTGTGTGAGTTATTTGAGATTTGAATGGGCTGCAAAAAAAGGAAAGTCTTATGAGAATAAAACATGCAACAAAGAATAACATGACACAAATCTGGTTTTGTGCAAATAATTGAGAAAACTAATTTTTCATTGAAAGTAAACAGAACGTTAAAACTCAAACTTAAAACAAGTTAAAACCAACCCAAATATCAAGGAAACAGTCGTTTTACTCAAAGCCCTCTGCTCCTTAAGCTAAAGTGAAGCTTTCAGTTTCTTTAATACTTAAAAGTATGCAATAAATACTGTAAATTGGCGTCTTCATTTACCGATTCCTTTTCAACACGTTTGAATTAAACTAGACTTAGAAGAAAATTATTATCAGTTTTTTTTTTCCTGATATTGATGTAAATACATGCATTAAGGCAGACACATTTTAAAAGCATTTTAGTAAAAAAAGACAAGTTTTTGAAATACACACACAGGAACGTAATGTGCTATCGCTTATTAGATTGTCACAAGAGATATAGAGACCCCATAAAAAAGAAATTGACTTTTTTTTTGTCAACCTGCCTATCTTGTAGCTTTTATTCTTTTTCCGCACCATCGAGGTTAGATATAATAAGGAAAGTGCGCAGGGGGCTGTTCGTCACTAGGGAATGAGAGGCCTCATAAAAGTGATTTTATTTTGTCCGCTAGCTTATTTTTCGACCTTTATTTTGTTCCAATCTTGAAAATTTCGGCCCATCTGGATCGAAAATTTGATCCAGTTTTCTTACGATGCAGGATATGGTCCCATCTAGGTAAAAATAGGCAGGAAGTCTTATCTGTCGTGGTAATATCTATTTTGTATTTTTGTTCCACAAAAAGGGAAAATAGACAGGTGGTTGGCTTTTGGGTCCATCATTCTCGAGGTTAATACAATACTTTGGCCAAAAAGGGACATTTTACCTCAAAAGTGCCTTTTTATTGAGCAATCATCTAGTTTTCAACCACCATTAGGGTTAGATATAACAAGTAAAATGTGTAGGGAGCTTTGACCGGTAGTTTTAAACTCTGCCGAACTTGCATATTTGGGCTAAAAACAAAAAGCTAATATTTTTTACCTATTTTTTGGTCTTTGCAAGATAAAAACGTCAGAAGTTTGGTATTATGGAAGGTCCGTCTGATCCAGCTACGTACGTAGTACCTTTTGTTTTTTTTTTGGAGGAGGGAGGCATGATGTAGAACAGCAATTTCTTTATTATTTAAATTATAAATACCCTGAAATTCGTAAAACCTTAGGATTTGGTAGAAGGGTGGTAAGCCCCAGGGTCCCTTTTTATAGAAGGTGTTTTGTACCTCAAGAATTCTCTTCCATCTGAATCGAGACTGTCAACTGTGAATTGACATATGCCTACCTGATTTAGTTTTGTTAAGTGATCAAGACCTCTTGAATTCTCTCCAAGGGATTTTTCACTGGCAGTGCCCAGTAAAGCTTGTGTTTATGGAAACGCAATCGATAATTAAAAGTAACCCCATATCGGTCTCCTCTGAAACCATTTTGCCTAAATTTTGCATAACTAAGGAGCGACCCGGCTCAATGGTAACCGAAACTCTAAAAACCGGAATTTTGATACCAATAGATACATCAAAAGAAGCAGATTTTAATGCTGATTTTAAATATATAAGTTTCATCGAGTTTAGTTCTACACATCAAAAGTTACGCGCCTGAGAAAATTTGACAGGTTTTAGAAAAAAGGGGGAAAGACCCCCTAAAAAATATGGAACCTAAATGAAAGTCACACCATCATATTCAGTGTATAAGAGAACCCTAATGTAGAGATTTCAAGCGCCTATCTACAAAAATGTGGAATTTTGCATTTTTTGGAAGAAAGAAAGATCACGGATGCGTGTTTATTTGTTTTTTTTCCCAGGGGTGACCGTATTGACCCAATGATCCTAGAATATCGTGGGAGGGCTCATTGGAACGAAAATTAATAGTTCTAGTGCCCTTTTTAAGTGACCAAAAAAAATGGACGGCAACTAGGCCCCCCCACGCTCATTTGTTTCCCAAAGTCACCCGATCAAAATTTTGAGATAGCCATTTTGTTCAGCATGGTCGAAAATATGATAAAACGTCTTTTAGGATTACTTAATCCCCCAAAGTCCCCGGGGAGAGGGCTGAAAGTTATGAACTTTATCCAATGTTAACATATAGTATTGGTTATTGGGAAATATACAGACGTTTTCAGGGGGGATTTTTTATGTTAGGTGGGGGGGGGGTTGGGTCGGCGTTATATGGGAGGATCTTTCCATGAAGAAAATTTTCGTGGGGGAAGGGACATTGCTATGAAGGGGGCGCCGGATTTCCCAGCATTATTAAAGAAAGAGATCAGAAATTAAGCAAAAAAACAACAAGTTTTTCAACTGATTTCAACTGATCAACTGATTGTGATTAAGGGGTCATTTTTAAAGAATTGGAAAAAAAATCGAACTTTAGCTTAAAGAGTAAGGTATTGACTAGGGGGCGAACCCCCAAATATACGTATTACAAATCTATGAATATAGAAGTTCGTTACGTAAGTTAATTCGTAAGTTACGTATATTTATTACTAATAAAAACGTTCGTAAATAGAATTAAACAAGTTTCGAGAAAACCATTTAACCAAATAAAAATAAAATTAATATGCAAATTTTGTTTTAATTATTCATGTACGGTGAGCCACAATCAAAACCTGCATTAATTCAAAAATGTTCAAAAATTAAATAAAAAACAAGTTTTTTTAACTGAAAGTAAGGAACGACGTTAAAACTTAAAACGAACAGAAATTATTCCGTTTATGAAACGGGCTGTCCCCTCTTCAACGCCTCGCTCTTTACGCTAAAGTTTGACTTTCTCACAACTCTATTTTTTTAAACAATAAAAAAAAACTTTAGCGTAAAGAACGAGGCGTTGAGGAGGGGACAGCCCCTTTCATAAACCGAATAATTTCTGTTCATTTTAAGTTTTAACTTCATTCCTTACTTTCAGTTAAAAAACTTGTTTTTTTTATTTCATTTTTTTCTTTTAGGGTCCAGGACATCGATGTGGTGGAAAATTTAACTATCATGGTCGATGTGGAGAAGGCCTATTCTGCAACAAAGCTGGACGATGTCAGGGTTGTTCACTACTTACTATGGATTTAAGCCATTGTTACCCTAGAAGACAGTTCTGAATTAACAAAAACGATACTAGTAACAAGAATAATCATGATTCTTGGAATATATTTCATTTTCCTTCAATTACATTGCAAAATAATTTCAATGTTCTCTATATAAAGTACCTGATATAGGTAATTTTCAATTAGATGATCTGTGATTATAACTATAAATCTGTTAGGTTTTAAATTGTGTTGGAATTATAATAAATTATTGTCTTGAATTTTTTTTTCAAAAGAAATAGATAACTTTTCCTTTTAATCCTCCTTTTCTATTTCTGTTTCTCTATCTCACTCTCTCGTTTCTCTCCCTCAGCTACCTCTATCTTTCTCTCACTTCTACTTTCTTTCTTTGTCGATTAATTGTGTTCTGATCGCTGATGTCCTCCAATTTGTTTTTGTTCTACTTTATTTAGAACAATAGTTAGTTAGCTTGAGCCAATAGACAATTTCTTATTGCAAGATTATCAAAATCATTTTTATTCTATTTTTCATGCTGAAACAAGCAGGGCTCCTTTTAAACATAATTAATTAAAAAAATTCCACAAAATAAGTTTTTCAAAGAAAAGTAAAGAGCTGCATTATATCAAATATAAGCAGAAATAAAGTCAGGTAATTTTGCAAACGCAAAAATACCACAAATCAATTTCAATAAGGAAACGAAACCCAAAAACGAACAGAAATTACAACAAATGACTGAGTCAAACTCAAAACGAGCAGAAAGTAAAATGAGCAGGGCTGACTCCCATCCTTGCAATCTGAAGGCAGAACATAATTTACACTATATAGAAAACAATCTTTTTTTCGAGCTGAATGTTCCTTTTTCTCATATTATCGAAGAAGAACGTTTATAAAAAAAAAAAAACACCATCTTATCCAAAATTTCTGAAAAAGAAACAACAAATGACTGTGGGTTGGTAGTTTAATATGCACATACTAATATTTATTCCTAAAAGTCTTAATAATTTAGGATTTATTAAAGTTAAAAAAAGTGAAAATATTTAAAGTGTATTGTTCTGGTCTTCAGAAGGCATGGAGGCAGGGTGTCAGCCCTACTCATCTTAGTTTCTACTCATTTTGAGTTTGACTCGGTGAATTTATTTTCTACAATTTTTTGGTTGAATGTAGCTCTTTACTTTTATTTGAAAAACTTATTTTGTAAAAAAAGGTTTTGGCAATTAATTTCTATCCAATTTTTATTGACATAGTCTTTTTCATTGAAAAGAAAAGAATGTTTTAAATCTTTTTGGTTTCCTTTTCTACAAGAATCTATAGTTTGGTTTACTATTTATATATTGGAGACCATTTTTCAGCAATTTTTAATAACATACATCGTTTTGAAAACCTAACCACAAATTATATCGTTTAATTTAGTCCGACACCTCCTCAAGTTTCCCTGAAACATAAAACTGCATATCATTCCCAAAACATTGCACTTTTGCTATTTTGACAACAGGGATGTTCTTATATTCTTTTAATTTAGTTCATTTGTAAGAGCAGAAGTAGTATTAGCAGTAGCCCGGAAGGTTTCAACTAAATACCCTCAGTCGTTCTTCAGATGTTGCTGAGATGTCTTATTGGCAACCAGTATACACATAATGCCTTTTGGTTTATTTTTAAAGCAACATAAAATTTCAGTAAATATTTCTTCTTTATACCCATTTCTATGGTATAGGGTATGCCCTACACCCTCACAAAAATAATAGTTGGAGAGATAAGAGTAGTGTTAGTGATTGCAGTAGCAGTATAAGTAGAAAGCAATAATGGTATTCTTTTTGTGCCTTTTTGGTCTAGTACAATATCCCTTTCTCCTGCCCTGATAGTATCAACTTAATACTTTAACCCATTTCTGAGATATTTCTGATATGTCCGGCTGATAACCTGTATGCCCATAATGTGTTTTGATTTAGCCCAACATCCCCCTGCAACAGTCCCTGACAGCTCCACATTAATACTGTTAGCCTTAGTAATACTAGTACGAATAGTAGTAGTACTACTAGCACTACTAGCTGTAGTACATACATAGTCCATTTTTGTCAGCTAAACATACCTTTCAGCATGATCTAAAAGTTTAAACCTAGTACTCTAAGCCATTCTTGATATACTGCAGATACAGCCATTTGACAGCCTGTATACATACAGTGGTTGTCAAATTAATTTAAAATATCCCCCCCCCCAAAAAAAAAAAAAAATTCTGAAAATGTCTCCTTAATACCCTTAGCCTTTATACTAGTAGAAGCAGTAGAAATCATTAGTACATTTATTACTTTTAGGTTGGTTCAACATCCCCCTTAGCATGCACTGAAAGTTTCAACTAAATACTCTAGCCTTCCCTGAAATTAATTTGAAAAAAAAACAAAGTTTTATCAGTGGGAAGTAAAGAGCAAAGTTCAATCTTAAAACGGACAAAAAATTATTGCTTCACAGTTTATCCAACTACAACATATATCGATGAAACTAGTGCAAATAATCCAAATAATTATACTTCCCTATATTTGTGTGATTTTAGAAAACTAGCACTTTACCACAAACACAAGAAAATATAGGAGTTTTGGTACAGTGAAAGCAAACTGATTAAGGACACTTTTTGAAAAAATAAAGCATTTAAGGATTATTGCTTTTTTTCGTGTAATTTGGTGTCACTTCTGCACAATGAGCTCAATGATTGGGTCCGGTTTTTGCTTCGAAAAGGACATTTCATGACTAGTTTCTTGACAAGTCCGAAGTGAAGCCATCTTGACAGTGTTAGGACAATAGGCTAAATTTAGGGTTTGTATAAAAGCTTGAAATTTTCCTTTGTAAAGAGAGACATAATCAGATTTCTGGAGTTCATATTATGGTTTATTTGTTCTTAATTTCGAGTAATACTAAAGATTGTTATTTACAATTTAAAATTGTATATTACTCACTATTGGTGTTATAGCTGATAAATGTTCAATGTGCTGTTCAATGACTGCGGTTGTTAGAATAATATTGATATTTATGCTTAAGTTTTAAGATAATTTTAATTTTATACAGAATCTTACTTATATCGTAGTTAGTGTAAGACTATGAAAAGCGTTAAAAGCGTTGTAGATTAGTTTATTGTTATCAGACTACATACTCACTTTTGACTCCTAAATCAACATTCTTGTTAATATCATATTCTCCTAATATCCTATTCTTGTTTAGTAAAGTGCTAGTTTTCTAAAATCATGCAAACACAGGGAAATATTAGCAGTGGGTTTTTTGCACTAGTTTTATCTATACATGTTAGATAGACTGTAAAGCAATAATTTTTGTTCGGTTTAAGTTTCAACTTCGCTTTTTATTTCCCTCAGAAAAATGTTGTTTTTTGAAAAATTATTTTTTGCTCCTTTGTTATTGAAATTAAATGTAAAAGCAATACTGCCATGATCTATTTATTTTTTCTGGGGGGGGGGCAACCCTCTTTATATACAGGATAATTTTTGTTTGTTTAAAATTTTAATGTTACTCCTTTTTTCCAGTGGATTTTTTTTAATTTGTGACGGTTTTCAAATAATACTAGAATTTCCCCCTCCCCCTCGTCAAGTTTCTCCTGGAAAGTTCCTCCAGAAACTTTCCTTCCCATGGAAAACCCTCCCCTTGGAAAATCCCACCCCTGCAAAAATTCCATCCTAAAGAATGTCCGAATATTTTCCGATAACAAACACTACGCTATATGTGAAACCTTTTCTTTGGAGACTATAGAAACGGAATCAACAATGAATTGACGAATTCGAATAACTTGATTTAATTTTTTTCCCGAAATAATAATTGAAAATTTAAAACAAAAGTGAAGGCTTTTTTTTTGTCCAGAAATTATCAGAAAAAAAAAGCTCGAAATCGCTCAGATTTTGGTGGATAGTTGTAATTTTTTGGCGCAGTAGAAAAACAGCATACAAACAGTAGAAATTACCGTTGGCAGCCTTAATAAATACTGGTTATTCATACAATCATATAGAAAGCACAAAACTATTATTGAAAAAAATGCCCGATAAGGGATTGAATCCTTGAGATCGCATTTCAAAGTACGGACTGAAGTACGAGTTCTGGCAATCCAATTTAATCTGTTTATTTTTTAAGGACCATAATTGCATAACTTACAACCCTTTCTAGGGGACTATGGAGGGTCATGTCATCACCGAAAGTATATTTATTGGACCTTTCAACTATGCTGAAAAAAATGGCCCATCTCAGAATTTCGATCGGACAACTTCACAGGAAGGGGACCTTTTGGGGAGGAGACCCAGCTGCCCCACAGTCTTTTCGGTCACTTAAAAGGGGCACTAGCAATTTAAATTTTCGTTTTAATGTGCCATTGAACATCTCTTTACGGTATTCTGGTAGCCCACCAACCCTGGTGAAAAAAAGAAAAAAAGGAGCCACATCAGTGCTACCCATGCAAAAAACGGTTTTTCCTTGTTATTCAAGGCATGGGACTCCAATTATCGTGTACAAGGTATTTAACCTTGTTTCAGGCTCATTAAAAGTCACAATAATTTTTTGGGGGGTTTCAGGCTCTTTTCAAAGTCACAATAATTTTTTTTTGTAATAAATGTTTACTTTAAATATTAGTAAACGTTTAACGTAGCAATAATAGTAATAGCAGCGGTAGGGCTGCTTGCCCTTCAATTACCCTAGACTTAAAAATTCCTTTGACAATGTCCAAGGAATGAGTTCCTTTGAAAGTTTATATGATAGCACTATGCTGCCTATTATAGAATAGAACTTATTTACGCTTAAAGCTCATAGACAATTGCAAAATATATAAAACAAAGAAAAATTACACAGAAATTACAAAAATCCTAACATAATCTCACAGAAACCTAGCTCTACGATCAATCACGAGACAGAGGAATTGTGCTAAATTTCTTACACCCGTAAAACATTCATCCGTATACACTCTCACCGACCTCTCAAGATCAAAGTCTTCCCTACCAAACAATTGAATTGTCCAAACATTCAGTTCTTCACATTCACACGTCACTTTCATTCAAACGCCCACACATAGGTCAAAAATAAGGACCACCCTTCGACTTTTCCCTCCCGATAAACTTTATTCTTTGGCCCAATGGCAAAGTATTAGCCATCATTTCAATTAATAAGTTTATTTCCTTTTTATTCAAACCCACCTGAAAAAATAAAAATCACCCAAATCTCCTTCTATCGACAATAAGGACCTGGAGAAGCCGAAAGTGAGCTCTGGGCCTGTCATGCCTTTATTTCCCAGTCCAGTGAAATCCTTTTAGCTAATTCACTTACTTGGTCCTTCATATCTTCAAGCCCTAAGCCATTCCCCCACAAATGACTGAATCCACACTGATCTATTATACTCTTAACTTGGCACAGAAATCCCCTACATGAGCCACAACCTGACATTTATAACTAAATGGCCTTCATCATCCGCACCCGAGGCAGCCCTAAAAATTTTTCTCAAAGCCTAACCACGTTTACTCAGCCCACGAATACTTAAGGAAAACAAATCTAAATCATCTCTAACTATCAAAGTATTAGTATGCTTACTTATCCCCAGCCACCCCTTATAATCTCCTAATTGCATTTTTTAAATCCTAATTCATATCTCCCTTTGCATACCCCCAAACCTCAGATCCATAGCGCACAACACTAAAATTTTTGCCCTGAAAACTTCTTTAACTGCTTCTATCTCATGCTGACTTCTTAATACCATATTACAACATATTTTTTTTCAATCCTACTTTCTATATGGCTACTAAATACATTTCTTTACGCCTTAAACTTAATTCCTAAATCTGACTCTTCCTCCACTATCCTAGCCCCTCTACCCTTAAAACTAAGTTTAACCTGCAGAGTCGAGGAGCCTCAGTTCTACCACACTTACGGAACACTAGCACAATGATTTTATCTACATTCAGTTCTATTTTTTTCCTATCTAAATAATGGAATTTGTAAACAAGGCAAATAATTTTGGAGACAATATACAGCTTTGTTTAACCCCTGTATATCCTCTAATTATCCTTGAAACCTGCCTACCAACTCTCACTTAGCAAACCTAAACTTTTGAACTAAAACTAACACAAACAGAAGACCTATCTCTAACTAATTTTCAATTAATACAAACCTACTAACATTATCAAAAGCCTGTGTAAAACCTGCCTTTTCTAGCACTTGTATATTTATTATTTGAAGCACAGTTCATATATTATCCAGTATGATCATTCTCTATCTCATCCATTATAAAAACCCGGACCGGGGTGCGAGTGCTCCGGAGAACGTTTTGGCAGATATAAACATGTTAGACATGCTAGACTGTTCCGACTGTTTCCATCAAAGTGCATTGAAACAAACGGAAATAAAGCTAATGCAGAAACAGGCTAAACAAGCTAAGGCAGAAATAAGTGGGAGGAGCTTTTTGTTCACGAAGACCAGAAATGATCTGCGATAAGCTTACTGGTATATTCTGTCTACTGTGATTTGAAGCCTGCAAACTAAATGTATGACCCGCCGTTTCCTAATCTTTGTTTTATTTACAAACGGGTTAAAACCCGCCATTGGCACCTTATCCAAAATGCACATGTTTTCCATCCATCTCCTTAGTCTGAAGTCTAACACTTTACAAAGTAACTTCTGTAAACTATTCCTTAAATGACTTCCTCAATAATTTTTATGATGACATATCCCCTTCTTAGATAATGGTGTCATAACTGACAAATTCCACTCTTTAGGCCACTTACAAGAACTTACCAAAGCTGAAAATAAACGTACCAAAACTACAGCAAATTATTGCTTTTTCACCACATCCAAATTTTCATCGGGATCCCATATCTTCCCGGTGCAGATCCCCATTCATAGAATCTAGGGCTTTACCAATCTCCTTATGCTTAATTGGCGGAATAAGTGCTTAATCTTCCTCACTGAGTAGGTAGCACGCCTGTTGGCTTAAAATCCGTGATAAATCCTCAAGTACACCATCCAGTGTGTTATCCAGTTATTTGAGGTATTCTGGCCAGGTATCTGCTCCAAGTTTTTCTCTGTTGTCAGAAGGGTACATAGAGTCTCGTACTAGTTGCCAGAATTGTTTTGTTTCTTTGTTACGAAATTTTCCCCAATTTCCATGTTACTGACTTTATATATATATTTCTTTTTAAGAAAGAAAGAATTTATTCATTAACAATAAACATAACAAAACCTAAAGTAAAACCTGTTTAGGTAAATAATCACCCCACTAGGCCTATATATAAATCAACTTATGAAAGGTGACAACAATTAAACAATTATTATTTCCTTGACAATTATTGTTTCCTCTTCTTTCTTCTAAGTGTTTGTATTCCCTCTGCTTCTGTCGATATAACAGAAGAACAATTTTGTCATTATTCTTTTTCAGCTTCCTCAGTGCTTCGACCGCTTCCATTTTTTACCCTGCATACTCATCATCAAAAACCCCCTTCTCATTCTTATTTTTTGCACTTCGTTAATTTGCTAAACAACAAGTCTCTAAAATCTATTATCTGGCATAATAGTCCTAGAACTTATCTACTTGGCCATTCGCTATTATTCTCTGGGTTTCCTTCATCTTCATTCCAACTAAACTCCCTCCTAGTCACTTAACCACCTTATCCATCAAAATTATTTACATCATAGTTTTCCTTAATTAAACTAGATGTATTGCTATCACAAATATTCCCATCATTCCGATTAATAGTCCTATCAACTCATATACCGCTACAAAAGGCTGATGGTCAGACCAAACATTTCATAGAATTTCAAAGTCCCCACATGCCAATCAAAGACTTACATCAATTAAAATATACTCAATTACAATGGGATTCCCGGCCCCAAAACTTGTAAAATCCCCCTTCTTTATCCTTCCCCGACCTCCAATTTAAAATTACAAACTTCTCAATTCCACAAAAATCTGAAAGTTTAGTTTCCCAATTTTCTTCCTCCGCCACTGGTCCTTACTTGTTCTTTTTCCACATATCTTCAAATTTCCTTGCATATTCTCAGCATTCCCATCTACCTCTTTCTCAACCAGTGATGGATTAATCCACTTCTCCAAAATAACACTGGTATTGAAGTCACCTTAAAATATATACATTAGTATATGTCTTTATACAGCCTCTTATACTTGAACGCCTCTGAATACAGAATGTCCTACTTGTCCTCCTGCCAACTATAAGTACTTGATTCTGGAGTAATATACACCGCACAAATCATAAACTTAACAATCCCTATAATAATCTTCATCCAAATCACATTCTCTGATTGTACGTTCAACCTATAGTTTATCCTAGTCAACAGTGCAACACAACCATAAGTTTGACTATTTTCACTTCTCTTTCTTGATACATGGAAACTTAAAAAACCTTTTCTGAATACGGGCACATCTTTTCCATGTCTCAACTAAGCTAATAACATCATAATCATCTAAGCTAAACAAAGCATTCATTCTATCATCGTTATGAACTTGAACATTCCAATGCAACATCTTAATACAGGTGCTACTTGGTCCATGGCTCAGCCCCCACTATTGACTATTATTTGCTCTGAAATTACCCTCATCTTGTCCACCTGAGAAACTTCGATCAACAAAATACCGTCTAAGATCGGGGCTCTGGTCTCCAAGCTGCAACACACGACGGCTACCCCTCAGCCCCCTGTCATCACAACTTCCACTAAATCCAACTCTTCTTTTATCTCCTCCACTGTTTTGTCGAGCATGTGCTGCACTAGGTTGACCATCCTGATCATTTGGGCTCGCCACCATCTCACTGCTTGTCTTCATTCGGTTTATCGGTGTGATAGTATAATTTGGTTCTTCGGATGACAGTAGAGTATACTATATAGTATGTTTGACGGACAAAAAAAAAACACAGGACTATAGCCACAAAAAAGAAGAAGAAATGAGAACAACATAAAAATAAATTTAAAAGATTCAATTTAAATTTTTGACCAAAACAATTAAAGCATAGAAAATCATTCAAAACACTAATACAAACAAACAAAGTCAAATTATGATGGGTTATACCTACTCGAAAAAACCATGCCAGTTTCTTAATACCAATAATACACTCATTTTACAACAATTTTTCTACCCTAGGCTCATCTCCCTCATCCATTCTAAATTTCCTTTCCCAAAACCCTTAACCCTTCACACTTCCCCAGAATATTCAATAAATTTCCTCGCACTCTCCCCACATCGGGCAACTGTAAGGACCGCTCTTCATTTTAATCCTTCTGAAATATCTCCTTCTTCCCGGAATGGCATAAAATTACCTCTACCAGATGTTAACCACTTAATATCCTTCCTAGATAGCCCAGTTCTAAAATATGCCTCCTCTCCCCGTGCCTTTTCCCCATACAAACCAAGAGAGTCATAAATTCTTATCTGGCATCCCACTTGTGAATTTCCTGAACGATTAACCCCTTCCGTCACCGTGACCAGTTAGTTGGACAAAATTAAAAATGCTCTTCTTTTCCTAACTATTAGGAATTTCGTAAATATGATCGCACTAATATATTCTCCTGTTCGCTGGCTACAGCCTCAGGGGTGTAATCGCCTCAGTTTATCGCTAATTCTCACCCTGACAGCACGTGAACATCGACTTTATTGGAAACAATGGATTGGAAAAAAACAGGTAAAATAATTTTTTTCTCTGCTTCAAAAAGACATAAAATGATCGAAAAAAAATTATTGTGTCAAAATATGGATCATTAGAAATAGACAGGTATTTTTTTATGGCCGAAATCACTTGAAGTATGTGCTTGAGGCTATGCTGAAGTTCTGTCCAATTATCTGGACTGCGCGACTAGGTTTAGAGAAATAAATGACGCATGGCTTGGTTTTATGGTAGTTTGGATGCCATCTACTATCTTGAAAAACGAATATTTTTATCGGAAAATTGAACAGATGTCATTGCTGCTTGTCATTTATTCCCCTTGTCCAGTTAAGTGGACAACGTGACACGTGCTCTTCCAGCGCACGGAAGAGCACGTTTGTTATGGCAAAAATGCCATAACAAACCCTCGGACGGCAAGTATTTTCCCCAAACGTCACTCCCCATCCAGAATACGGCCGCCTCGAGCTGTTTCTGAGCCCATCCCTGCTTTGTCCCCCATTCGCTGCGTTACTTCCAGATACGAAAGAACTTTTATCCCCTTCATTACAGAGAAAATGAATAAAATGCCTCAATAGTTTCTTTTTTGCCCTCTTTTGTTGTTTATTAGCTGATGGTACTGCCCAGGTTCTTGCGCTCTTTTGCTTGCCCCCCCCCTTTCTTGACCAGCTTTTATTGTCTTTAACTCTTTTATTGATTTACTGTAGTTTAATTGCTGACACTTTCTTAGTATCCCTTTTAATTTAAATGCATTTATGTTTTGTGCTAAGTTTAGTTTGACCAGTTTTTAATGCATTTATGTCTGGCTCTAAGTTTAGTTTGACAAATTTTTGCTTTTTTTTAATTTTTTAATTGACTTTTTAAAGTTTTAACTATTGACTTTTAAATGATTGTCATTATGGTTTTCTCTATTTCGTTGTTGTTCTTTGCATTTTCAGTGTAACCATTTATTTGTTGTTGACTCCAAACTCCGAATTCGGCCCTTTGTGGGCTTGTGATAGCGATTTTTTTGAAATAAATATCTCTCTCTCTCTCTCTCAGCGCCGCATCCAAAACTCTCCTTTTGTAGGTTCATCAAGACGAAATACCATGCGCATCCAGCCAGATAAACTACTTGATTTCTTCGATGCAATTGGCAGTGACTTGTCAGATATGGAAGTATCTGAAGATGACGATGAAGAATACTTATCAGAAACAAATGGAACAAAACTAACACCACTAAAGACACTCGATCCTTATGAAGTGTCTTCTGATTCAAGCGACCCCGATGATATGCCACTCATATCCCAGGCTGGGCCTAAGACCGTTACTCAACAGCGAGTGATATGGAAAAGAAAACGGTTTATCCCGATCATTCCAGCTTGGTCTGATACTGCAACAGCTGCCAACGAACAACTATCAACACCCTTTCAATACTTCTGTAAGTACATTGATAGCGATTTCTTCGATTTGGCTGCCATCGAAACAAATAGATACAGTATTCAGCAGAATGTAAATAATCCCATTGTAACCAATCCTACAGAAATGCGCAAGTTCGTTGGCATTCACTTGGTGATGGGCTGCATGAAATTTCCAAGGTACCGATGGTATTGGAGCCCGGCAACTAGGGTTTCCCTCATTGCGGATGCCATGGGTCTAAACCGTTTTATGAGGCTGAGAGCCTGCTTTCACTTGGTTGACAACGAAACTGCCAAAGATCCGAACAACCGTCTCTGGAAAGTTCAGCCAGTTATAGATAGGGTGCTAGCACGATGCCAGCAGCTGCTTTCCCATGAAAATGTTTCTATAGATGAGCAAATGTGCCCATTTACAGGTCAGCTTGAGATTAAACAGTACATTAGAGGAAAGCCCTGTCCATGGGGGATCAAGCTGTATTTACTCTGCAATTATGATGGCTTGGTCCTAAACTTTGACGTGTATCAGGGAAAGACGACAATCATTCCTGAAGAATACAAGGCATTGGGGGTTGGGGGTGGCATTGTCATGAAGCTTATGACAGGAAGAAAGATTCCAAAAGGGACCAAGCTCTACACCGACAATTTCTTTACGTCAATCCCCTTGCTCCAAGCTCTGAGACAGGAAGGATGGTATGGAACTGGTACTGTTCGCGCCAATCGAATGGCTCGGTGCCCCGTCAAGCCAGAAAAAGAGATGAAAAAAGAAGGTCGAGGAGCAATGGAAGAAATTGTACTAGGTGCAGACGAGCTGGTTATAGTCCGATGGCTTGACAACAACATCGTTTCTATGGCCTCAAACTTGGTTGGGATCGGTGAAATAGGACATGCACGACGGTGGTCGAAAGCCGAAAGTAGATACATACAAGTTCCACAACCAGAAGTTATTAGAAGATATAATACCAGTATGGGTGGGGTGGATAAAGTCGACCACCTGATGAGTTTGTATCGTACCTTCATCCGATCTCGAAAGTGGCCACTGCGATTGATTTTTCACATGATTGATCTAGCAGTCACAAATTCATGGATGGAATACATCAGAGACTGCCAATCCTTATCTCTGGGTAGAAGAGACAAGCTGGATCTTGTTGCTTTCCGGAAGGAGGTCGCCTGTGCCCTAATACAAGCACACACGTCAACACTTCGATCAGTTGGTCGACCAAGGGAATCAAACGTGGAAACAGAAGAGCAAACAACGGTAGGGAGGAAGCAGAAGATCAGCTGCAAGCCTGTGTCTGATGTGCGATATGATGGATATCATCACTGGCCTGTAAATACAGGGGACAAGCACGCCCAGAGATGCAAGATGGACGGCTGCAAGCTAAAAACCACAACTAGATGTCAAAAATGCAATGTCGAGCTCTGCTTTCGGGGCGAAAGAAATTGTTTCAAGGATTTTCATGTAAAGTAAAGTGGTCACGTTGTCCAATTAACTGGACATCTATTTTCGTCATCCTAATAAATGAATTTGAGCAAATCACTTCGGTAATGGCTTACTTATGCTCTAAATAGTTGGTTTAAATCAGGGAATAATTTTTTTCACCTAGGAAAATAATTCGTGACGGAAGGGGTTAAAGTGTAATATACCTCGTTTGACACTTCTTCTACTTGTCGACCTATAGGATACCCTATTCCATTCACCCGACATTCCAGACGAATGCAAAATTGCATTAAGCTGCCCATCCACGAGCATCATCGATCTAACAGAGGCTTCACCAAAGCTTTACTCACTAAACTATACTTTTCTATTCTTATCCCTTTTTCCCATTACTTTATTGTTTTTACTAGCCTCCTTCTTCTTAATGAAAAAAAATTCTCCAGCCACCCTTAATAACTAAGCTATTAAACCTCTCACTTAAACTTAGCATTGTTCTATAATACTTCTATCATTGTCATTTTTCTGACATAAAACCATTGTCAAACCCCCAAACATCTGCCTCTATCCTCCATTGAAGACTTAAAATTTCTCTCAAACAACAGCTTCTATAACTTAATATCTCCAGGACCCACTGACCTGAAGGGACTATATAGAACCATTACAAAAGTCCTATTCCCTGTTTTAAACTCATTTTAGATGCTATTCCCACTTACCCTCCTTTATTAACCTACACCCCAAGTAAATAAACTCATCCACAAAAGGCACATTTTCATTCCAACCATAAACTCCTCTTTCTCCCCCTTCTTACTTTCCCCCAAAAAAGTTGGTGATTTGCTAACACTAAGTATGAACATTTTCTCTCGTAAATATCATTCTAAAATGACCAAAAGTTTCTGTAGGTTTGTTGCTGAGTCAGCCAACAGGACATTGTCATCATCAAACGCCTTTGTATCACCTTTTGGTCATTTGAACCTGCCCTTTAAATATTTTCTGAAAGTTACAACTTAATACCCAAATCCGTTCTTTAGATAGGCCTTTTTGACAATTTGCATACATATAATGTATTTTGATTTAGTTCAAATGTTGCTAGTCATTGCCTTTTTTTCTTTTAAAAGTTGCTGAACTGCTTTTTAAAAATTAGATGGCCTAACACATACAGGGATGTCATTCCAGACGTAAACAAGTTTTAGGATGAAACTATTCTGTAAATGCTCCTTTTTAGAAGTTACATAATGAAGGGATTGAGAACGACTAAGATTAGAACACGTTACTCTCATCGTCTCAACTACGCAGAAGTTGTTTTGGATAACTGGCGAGGCCAAAGAAGGTGGTCACAATTCATACTTTCAAGCAATTAAAGCAATCGAAGACGACTTTGTGAAGCTACTGTCGGAAAACAAAAAACGCATGTAGAATATTGGGAAAAAAAGGCTATTTAAGATATTAATTGTTACAATACTAGACTACGCATTTTTATAAAATCACAGAAACAGTGCTTGAAATCTAAAAGCTCAGAGAACACTTTTAAAGGAAAATTTAAGGTCCATCCTAGGTCTTAACCTCATCATAGGTAATTTCAAACCGGCAATGTATCTTCAATGGTAATCTATTGCATTTCTTGTTTATCTTCCATACGGAGGAAGCCGTTCAGTCAAATATTAATCTGTGATGTCTAAAAGAACAGTGATAGGGCTTCATAGTTTTTTTCTTTCACGTCACTTCGTATGGGAGGAGTTGTCGTAGAAACTTCTATGGAAAATTCAAGGTTCTAGTGACTTTTTTAAGAATCAGAAGTGATTAGAGGGCAAACGATTCCGATCAAAATTTTGAGCTAGCCCTTTCTCTGGGGATTACATGACCCCACTCCACTCCACAGGCCCAGGGAGAAGGGTAGTATGCAAGTTGCACATTGCTTACGAATAAGTTGCCAAAGGGCATATCTGCAATATCTCAAAAGCTTATAAAGGTGCTAAGTTGAAACTTTCAGGGAATGTTGAGGGGGAGGTAAAGCTAAATCGAAAGATACTGTGATAATCCAGATTGTCGAAAGGGCGTCTCTGCATTATCTCAGGTACAGCTAAGGTAATTACGTTAGAACTTTCAGGGCATGTTCTTTGGGATGTTAAACTAAATCAAGAGACATCATATGCATTTACAGCGGCCCAAAGGGTGTATCAGCAATATCTCAGGAAATGAGTATCAAGATTGTCAAAAGGGTGTCTCAGAATTATCTCAGGAACAGCTAAGGTAATAACGTTGGAACTTTCTGGGCATGTTCTTGGGGATGTTGAACTAAACCAAAATACACTATATGCATTTACGGTGGGCCAAAGGGTGTTTCAGCAATATCTCAGGAACGGCTAAGGGTACTAAGTTGAAACTTCCAGGTTATATTGAAAGGAATATTAAACTAAACCAAAAGACTATATTGGCCTACAGGTTGTTAAAAAGATGTGTCTACAATAAATCAGGAATGGATAGGGAAATTAAGTTGAAACTATCAGATAATGTTGAGGGGGACTTCGAACTAAATGAAAGACACTATGTAAATCCAGGTGGTCAAAAGGACGTGTCCGCAGCGTCTTTGGAATGACTTTAGCAAGAACGGGTTTGTCTTTAGAAGTATTAACTAGAAACATTCAGGGAAAATTGAGGTGTAATTGATATACATCAAAAGACGCTATGTGTATGGTGGTTGTCAAAAGGGAGTATCTGCACACGCCTAAGGATATTAATTTGAAACTTTCAGAGAAAGCTTAGGAAGTGTTTGTACTAAATTAAAAGACACTACTTGCATCCAGGTTGTCAAAAATGCGGATCTCAAATATTCTGGGAAAGGCTAAAAGCGTTAAATAAAAGCATTCAATGCATGTTGAGGAGCACGCTGAACTTGGACTTGACTTTATTGAGCAAAAACACTATGCATAAATTTTATACAAAGGAGATAGAGAGACAAGTCGTTATGTCTTCTTTAATAATAAATCAAAGCAAAAAAAAAGACATTAAAATAAAAGCCGAAAATGATTGGAAAATCTAATCCAGTACATAGACAGCAAGCAAAAATCTTGATTGTCAGGGAGAAAGAAAACTATTCAAGTGAATTAAGGAGCAACATTAAAACTTAAAACCTTTCCTTAACAAATTTAAACTCACCAAACCTACCTCAAGCAAGTCAAAATCCTGGAACATTACGCTTTACCAAGTGAACTCGATATACCAAAATTGAGTCCTTTCGGGTCAAAAACGAAAAATCATCTTGCAAACTTGAAAGCACCTTGTACTCAAGAATTTTTAAAACATCCCATTCATCTCATCCTAGCTTAAAATCACAAAATCAGAAATTAACATTCCGCAATTCATCAAGAGACTTATTATGGCAATATTCAATTCTCTTGACTCAATACCAAAAACTCAACGACAAGAAAGAGAGACAAGTGGAAACATTTCTTATTCAAGGAACAGGTCACCCCACTCATCTAACTTTAGCTAAAAATTATAAAATCAGAAATTATCACACCATAGTTCATGAAAAAGACTCAGTATACCGAAATGCCACTTAGTCGAGGCAAAATTGAAAACTCAACAACTGGAAACTCATTGAAAATATGTGTATTTTCTTGACGAAAATTGACATATTTTAATTTCTGACAAAGACGTTCACATCTTTTTGTTTTATGTGGTAAAACTTAAATTAACATAGTTTTTTCGCTTGTTTAGTCTTTTTTTTTATCTTGTACAAGTCATTCAAATTCTTCTATTTTTGTTCACCTAATATATATTTTTTTTAATTTTGTCTACTTTATTTTCATTTTCAATTTTGGTTCAATTTGCTAAAACTTGTCTTTTTTGTCAAGTAGATTCACACTTTCTCCTTCTTTTCTTGCTTAATTTTCATTTCTTTGTGGTGTGTTAATTTCTGGTTTTGTGATTTTTGGATAGGATGAGATGAGTGTGGTGTCATTCATCTCTGATGAATTTAACATGGAAGAGTTTCCCGTATTAAGTCGAGAAGGTTGAATTTTGACATAATTAGTTTCTTAATGTTAAAATATTTTTATATTAAAAGATGGCTAGATTGCTTATTTTAAAAAAAATAAATATTGCCCAGATACCTTAACATTAGTCTAAACAATAGCATTAGGATTTCAGCGTCAAGAAACACAAACCGTCTATCCAAGACCGTACCCATATGGGGGGTTAGGGAGTTTGAACCCTATCCGAAATGTCTGTCTGATACGTTAACAAGGAAAAAATGGATATAAACAAATTTCGTATGCGTTTATTGAGCTTTTTTGCGTATCCCCCCCTCCGAATTTTTTTTTGGAGTAAAATCCCTCCGAAAAATATCCTGGGTACGGCCTTGTGTCTATCTAAGCATGTTTTTTCTTATTTATTCTAGCAAGATTGTTTCTGGCCTCCTCCCTCTGGCCTGTTTTAAAGAAAAGGAATGAAAAAAAAACAGTTACAAGAATGAAAGTGGTGACAAGCAAGGCCGCATCCAGAGGGGGGGGGGTCTAGGGGCTTTGAACCCCCCCCCCTCCACCCCACCTTCGAAATTTTTGTTTGACTTGTATAAATGTAACAAAAATGGATATACACAAATTTTGTATGCGTTTTTGGAGTTTTTTTTTGTGTAACCCCCCCCCACCCCGAAAAAATTTTTTGAGTAAAACCTCCTTAAAAAAAAAAATCCTGGGTACGACCTTGGTGACAAGTGACAAGTTATACATCACTAAGGTCAACCAAAGAGACAGCTAAAATGGTTCATAGACAGGTAAAATATTCCGGCACCAGTCAGGCTAGACACTTCATAAGAGAGAAGAGGAAGAGATTGTAAGACACGTGACATCGTGGAGAATCCAAATCTCTTTGGCTATTAAAACTGCTGAAGATAATTATATGAGGGAAAAACTATTTATCAATGTTGAACAAAAATAAAACGGGAAATAAAGTTAATTGGAAAACAACATCCCAAATCAAAAATAAAATCATAGGATCCTTGCATCATAGTGCTAGTTTAGCAAAGAAGGATGTTTTAAAAGTCCCCATCCCTTGGCTTTATGCTCTTGGACAAATTTTTTTTTCCAAATGAGCGTCTGTGGGTGAGCTTAGTCTAACTAAAGTCATAAACAGTCAGAATCGGGTGTCTACAAACTACATGCTAGAGAATTAGAACGGCCAGAAAATACTGAAGGCGACTTGTAAATTATCATTGAATGAAAATTCTGCGAGTTTCCTGGTATTAAGCCCAGAAGACTATAATATCCTTCCCAGTTGAATCAATACTTTATTTGTCTTGGAAGTTACGATAGTGGTATGGCTGCCAGTTAAGAAAATTTACTTCAAGCTAGTAAGAAAGGGTTTACATAGAGATGACAAACATTTCTGTCATTTTTTCTCAGATATGCCTAATTACATCAAATCATGAACAAAAATCCCTGTTGCTACAGAACTTCTTTAATTTTATGTTCAATGCTGGTTTATCTTGTTTTCGTTTTCAGGGGGGATGCTGTTTCCAATGCACACACAGTTCAAAAGTCAGGTAGGCTACTTATAAATAACCTATCAACGCCGTTCCTAGGGTTAGTGGTGCCTGGGGAAAAATTTATTACATTGCCCTCCTTCCGACTCAAACATAAGCACAAAAAGCCGAATCAAAGTGAAAAATAAGATCAAAGTGGACAATCCCCAAGCTGTGAAGGGAGCATCTGACTCTGGATTCGACCGCGTCCATACTAAAGTGTTGAAAGCAGTACTGCCGTCCCTACTACAACCTTTAACACATTTGGTAAACCTCTCCTTAGAGACGGGCGTATTTCCATCACTCCTCAAGAAGGCAAGAATAGTTCCCTCCACAAAGGTGGCCCTCAGGACGAACCGCCCGATTTTCGACCCATATTTATTCTTTCAGTATTTTCCAAAGTGTTTGAAAAACCTATGAAGTACTAACTTTACTCTTTGCTGGAAGCTAAGGGATTTCTTAACCAACGGCAATTTGGATTCAGACCCGCACATTCGACGGAAGATGCTCTGGCGTCACTGAGCCTATTCATTAATAAAGCACTTGACCTGGGACTTGTGCCAGGTGCTATTTTGCTTGACATAAAAAAAAGTGTTTGACAGTATGGATCATGGGATTCTATTAGGTAAACTAGAGTACATTGGAGTTAGAGGAGAGGCTATACGATGGTTCCGGTCTTACCTTAGTAGCCGACGTGTTTATATAGGAGAAGATCCACTGAATGACACCGTTGTCAACTTCGGTGTGCCGCAAGGCTCAATTTTAGGCCCACTGTTATTCCTGGTTCATGTGAATGACCTAAGTCGCGTTCTGAAACGTAAATCCAGGATTTCACGGTGCTGCAAATTATGCTGCGGCCTAGAAATACTGAGCAACGATAACGAATCGGATGAACTTGTAGCGTTCGTGGATGACACTACAATGGCCTCCTGTGACACCGACATGTCAGCGCTCCAGAGTAAGCTTGAGGTCATCTTAGAAGAAACTTACATTTGGATGTATGCCAATCGATTCGTAATAAATGTTGACAAATCTTGCGTTCTCTTCTTCTCAGGGATTGAAACTCGTCTTCCAGAAGTATTGGAAATAACAACTTCGCGAGGAATGATCAGACGACCAAAAACTGGCTATGCCAGGTACCTAGGTGTACTCCTTGACGAAAACTTATCCTTCGTACATCCTATCGTACAAACCTATCCATGTTGAAGAGTAAAGCGAGAGTCGTAAAGCATGATTAGGAGGAATCGTTATTTTTTTTTAAGGGATTCAACGTGGGTATTTTGCATAGAGAAGTTTATTTATGTTTATTTATTTCTGTTTGTTTTAATAAAACCCGATTGAATTGTAAATTCAATTGAATTGAAAATTGAAACTGTGGCACTTTCAAGCCAAGCGCTTATTTCCTGGTCCCCCCTAGGAACGGCTAAGATCCGTATCTTAGGTAAGGGCCCGCATTTGGAAGTAAGCAAACTTTATATCAGCAATAACAAAACTCAAACGATTTTGAGGAAGGGTGTTAGCGCAAAGCCCTTCCCTCCTCAACCTCGATGCAAGAGCTGGTGATTCTAAAAGTAGCTTTATTATTTCAAAAAGAACTATGATCATATTTGAGACTAGGTACTTGGATTCCTCATCAAATTCAGGAGTAATTGGAGGTTAAGATTTGAGATAGCCATTTTGTTAGGCATGGTTGAAAGGTCCAATAACTATGTCTCTGGAGATATCAACCCCCCATAACCCTCAGGGAAAGGGTTGTAAATTATGGAATTTGCCAAGATTATACTACTGCTTCTGTAGTGACTTCTACTAAGGCCGAGGATATTAAGTTAAATAATTGAGGAAATGTTCAGGAGAAGGTGGAACTAAATCGAAGAATCATATGTGCAGACAGATTGTCAAAGGGGTGTATCAGCAATATATTAGGAACAGCTTAGTTTACGAAGCTGAAAATTTCAGGGAATGACCAAGGGAATGTTCAATGACCAAAAGGTAAATGTGCATACTATTAATGCTACTTATATTACTGCTACCGCTGCTAATACAAGACTACTACTACGACTACTACTACTAACAACTCACCGCAGCACCAAGCCGTCTGAGGCCGAGACAGCTACGCACGCTCCTCCTACACCCCAATCTATTCAAAGCCTCCCTTTTTACACCCGCCCACGAAGTTCCCATTTCTTTTAAATCTTTCTTTATGACGTCCTCCCACCCCAGACGGGGACGACCTGCTTTCTGTTTAGCCCTAGACGGTTGGCTGAAAAGAACAATCTTCGGCAATCTGTCCTCCTTCATCCACACAACGTGGCCTAGCCACCTCAACCTTTCTTTCATTATAGCCCTAGAGAGCGGTATTGAACCACATTTTTCGTATAGCCTATTGTTTGAAATAGAACAGTCCTTGAGCAATTTCTCTGGAAAACATCTAGCAAATCTTCATCCGCTTTTTGGAGCGTCCATGCTTCAGAGCCATATTTGACCACTGTCATCACTGTAGCTTCTAATATTCTAATCTTGGTTTGCAGACTTATCTTCCTATTCTTCCACACTTTTTTTAACTGAAAAAACACCCTGAGCCTTGGCTATTCTATTTTTAACATCTTCACTGCTCCCACCATCTTTACTAATAATACTACCAAGGTAAGTGAAGCTGCCCACCTGATCAATCTTTTCATTACCCAACGTCACCTTTTCATCTTCACTTATTCCTAGCCTTAGTGACTTAGTCTTCCTAACATTAATTTTCAAACCAAGACTACTACTACTTCTAGTAGTAGTTCTACTTTTACAGCTCCTACAACTTCTACTTTTAGAATACTAGTATTGCTGAGGCTAAGAGTATTAAAGTAAAAAATTTAAGAGATTATTCAGGAGAAAGTTGAACTAAATCAGAATACACTGTGCGTCTTCTGCTTAGTTTATGAAGCTGAAAATTTCACGGAATGACCTAGGTAATGTTCAATGACCAAAAAAAATATATGCATACTATTGCTGCTTCTTTTAATACTGCTGCTGCTGCTAATACAAGACTACTACTACTACTACTACATCTGTTACTCCTACAACTTCTACTTTTACAATACTAGCACTGCTAAGGCTAAGGGTATTAAAGTAAAAAAAAATAAGAGATTATTAAGGGGAAAGTTGAACTAAATCAGAATACGCTGTGTGTCTACAGGTTGTCAAAAGGCGTGGGTATTGAACTGAGTTTTTTAAATTGTCAAAAGGGTATACCATCAATATCTCAGGAACGGCTTAGACTATATACTTGAAACTTTCATGGTATATTTAAAGGGAATTTGAACTAACGAAAACGAATATGCGCATATTACTACTACTATTATGATTACTTTAACTAGTATGGATAATCGTAATAAGGTGACGATTTCTGAGAATGCTTAGGGGGAATTTCTACTAAATCAAACAAATTATATGAATGCAGGTTTTGAAAAATGCATAAAACAATATCTGAAGAACGCCTTAGAGTATTAAATTAAAACTTTCAGGATATGTCGAGGGGGATGTTGAACTAACTAAAAGATACTATGTGCGTTTTACCATTATTGCTACTATTATTACTGCTAAGACTACTACTTCTACTGAAGCTAAGGGTATTAAGGATAAACTTTCAGGTAGTGTTTATTTGGGGAGAATTTGAACTAAATCGAAAAAAACTGTTTGCATTCAGGTTCCCAGAAAGATGTATGAGATGTATGTCTCAGGAAAACCTTAGGCTATTAAACTGAAACATTCAGGGCGTCTTGAGAAGGACGTACATGCAATCTACTTACTTGTACTTGTATTTGTTGCACTTTCAAGCCACAGCCAGGCTCATCGTGGCGCCCAGCAGACGACGACATGTTTCTTTCCAGAAATTTCGCTCGAGGGTGGCAGGCTCCATAATTTCAAACCAGTGACGATACCAGTGTCGCCCAATTTTTCGAAAACCCCCAATACGCTCTAGGTCAGCCTTAACTGTTGCAAGCCATGTTTTCTTTTGTCCTCCTACTTCCTTCTTCCATGCTTGTAGTGGAAGGTATTTGAGGCATTTTTTGGTAATATAGTCTTCTAATCTCCGCAGGGTGTGACCAAACTACCTCAGGCGCCTCATTTTTACAATATCAGAGACAAGTGGGCAATCCCCACCTCTTCTCCTGACCTCTTCGTTCGAGACTCTGTCTGAGAGGCGAATGACTAGTATATAGCGCAGGAATTTGTGATGGAATACGTCCAAGTTTGACGCTTCCGCTGCTTTCAGTGACCAAGTTTCAAACCCATAGAGAAGGACAGAGAGGACCACAGCTTCGTAGAGTCGGAGCTTTGCGTGGAGAGATTTCTTAGAAAGGTGTTCCTTGCTGAGGATATGCGATTCCGGATCTCCTCTGATGATTGCCCAGCTGCATTTACCATTTAGGGTCACAGGAGTGTCATCCATCCCAGGTGTCCACATCGTTTTCGTCTTCGGTAGACTTATTTGAAGGCCAGTCAAAAGTGCTCTGCTTGCTACTTCATTAATCATGGCCTGGGCATCTGTAACAGACTCAGCAAGTATATCCACATCATCAACGTAATCAAGATCCGTGACAAAAAAGGACGGGCTTACTTTCACACCTTCATACTTGTCGAGGGCCACGAGATTCCAATCAATGACGAAGTTGAATAATATTGGTGACAGAACGCATCCTTGGCGCACACACTCCTCAATCAGGACCAGATCCGAAAGATCACTATCAACTCTAACATGGGCCTTGGTTCCATCATAGTGTGCCTTCTGTAGTCTGAGGATCTTCTCAGGGACTCCGTCGTCCCTCATTGCGAACCGGCGTCCCGATGGACCGAGTCAAAAGCCGTGATGAAATCGATAAAGATTTGGATTGTCTCCTGCTGGTGTTTGGAGCGATGTTCTAGGACCTGTCTTAAACTAGAGATCAGGCCACAGCAGCCCATAAATGGTCTAAATTCTGCTTGGTTGGGTCACGTTCGGGAATTTCTAGTGTCTCGGAACCTATTTAGCAGTATAATTGCGAACATCTTTGCAGCAATCGGGATGAGGGATATTCTTTGGTAGTTTTTAAATTCCATTCGGTCTCCTTTTTTGAAGATGGTGACAATTATCGATGTCTTCCGCTCATCAGGAATGTATTCATTATCCCATACATCCGTAACAAGTTCATGGAGCTCATCTGCAGACGACTCAGGTAGAGCTTTTAGCAGGTCAGCCGGGGTGCCATCTGTTCCAGGACTTCTGGGTTTTATTTAAAGTAGTTTAATTACCTGGCCTGCTTCCTCTTTAGTAGGTGGGTCCATAAACTCATTTTCATAAGAATATTTCTCTGACGGCTGGGTGAGGCTATGGGGTATCGGATTTCACTGCTAGTAATTCCTGGTCTCAGCAATTGGTGGAAGTATGCCCGCCACCTTTCGCTACGTTTTTGCCTACTTTTGAGCAGTTGCCCGTCTTTTGCTTTAAGCAGGGGGATTCCAGAATTTTCGTACTACGTTGAACAAAATGGCTGTCTAAAAAATTTGATTGAATGAGTTTGGGGGAATGGTCGGCGTGAGAGGGGGGTTAGTTACCCTCCAATCACTTTTGACTATTAAAAAGCCCTCTCATCTTTAGCCCTCTAATCTGGCTGTCATCTTTAAAGACCTAATTTCCAAAACTTTCACCTGCGTTGGACAAAATGGTTATCTAAAAATTTTGATTGGATGTGTTTGGGGAAAAGGTGGCCTTGAGAGGGAGGTTAGTTGCCCTCAAACAACTTTTGACTATTAAAAAGGGCAGTAGCCCTTGGAATTTTCAATCAAATGAGCCCTTTTTTAAGTTTCTACGACAAAGATTTCAATAAAAACTTGCATGCCCCCGGGGCATAACTTATAATCCTTGCCCTGAAGACTGTAGGGGGAGTGTCCTGCTCGAAGGTATAATTTCCTGAACGTTAAACTGTATGGAACAAAATGGCTATCTCAAAATTTTGATGGGATGTGTTTGGGGAAATGGTGGGCGTGGAAGGGCTGTTAGCTACTTTCCAATCACTTTCGACTATTAAAAAGGGCACTAGCCATTTCAATTTCTAATCGAATGAGCCCTTTTTTTAAGTTTCTACGACAACGTATTCTATACAAACCTTATATCCCCCAAGGGCATAACTTAAAACCCTTGCCCTGAGGGCTGTGGGGGGGGTGTCATTTTCAAAGACCTAATTTCCAGAACTTTCAACTACGTTGAACAAAATGGCTATCTTAATATTTTGATTGAATGTGTTAGTTGCCCTCCAATTAATTTTTACTATTAAAAAGGGCACTAGCCCTTTGGATTTCCAATCGAATGAGCCTTTTTTGAAGTTTCTATGACAACGCTTTCTATAAAAACCTTATATGCTCCCAAGGCATAACTTACATCCCTTGACCTGAGGGCTGTGGGGGAGTGTCCTCCTCTAAAACATAATTTATATCCGGATATCAACTACGCTGAACAAAATAGCTATCTCAAAATTTTGACTGGATGTGTTTGGGGAAATGGTGGACGTGGAAGGGGTGTTAGCTGCCTTCCAATCACTTTCGACTATTAAAAAGGGCACTAGCCGTTCCTATTTCCAATCAAATCAGCCCTTTTTGAAGTTTCTACGACAACTCCTTCAATACGAAGTGCCTTGGTATGGAAGAAAAAAATTGATTGAATGTGTCTGTGGAAAAGGTGGGCTTGATAGGGAGGCTAGTTGCCCTCCAATCACTTTTGACTATAAAAAAGGGCACTAGCCCTTTGAATTTCCAATCAAATAAGCATTTTTTGAAGTTTTTACGACAATTACTTCTATAAAAACCTTATATACCCCCAGGGCATAACTTAGAAATTACAACAGAACTTACAGGGCATAACCTTACTGGAAATCAACTATGCTAAATAAAATGGCTATCTCTAAATTTTGATTGGTTGCGTTTCAGGAAACGGTGGGCGTGGAAGGGGTGTTAGTTGCCTTTCAATCACTTTCGACTATAAAAAGGGTACAAGCCACTGCAATTTCCAATTGAATGAGCCCTTTTCAAGCTTCTACGACAACTTCTTCGATACGAAGTGCCCTGCTCGAAAAAAAAATACATTCTTCCAACATTGTTCTTATATGCCCCCAGGGCATAACTTAAAACTCTTGCCCTGAGGGCTTTGGGTGAGTGTCCTCCTCAAAAACATATTTTCTATCTGGAAATCAACTACGCTGAACAAAATGGCTATCCCGAAGTTTTGATTGGATGTGTTTGGGGGATTGATGGACGTGGGGAGGGCTAGTTTCCCTCCTATCACTTTCGAATATTAAAAAGGGCACTAGACACTCCCATTTCCAATCGAATGAGCCCTTTTTGAAGTTTCTACGACAACTCCTTCGATACGAAGTGCCCTGGTATGGAAAAAAATAATACATTGTGCAAACACCGTTCTTTACTTAGGCAGCGCGATTGCGCTGCCTATGATATCTACTTCTTCATTGCAGAGAATCTTAGTGTTTTTTTCAGAGATTCATTTTTTGGCTTTTTGTTTTACAAATCCGAGGAAGTTTGTTGCGGTTTCATTTACGTGGCCTTTGAACTTGCTTCATTTTCTCTCTATCTTAACAGCAGGGCATCTTGATGAGTTGGAATCCTGATCAATATCTTCGGCGTCGTCTTGTAGGGTGGCGAAGCGGTTGGAAAGCTCAAGGACAAAGAATTCTCGGCATTTATCTATTTATTTATCTATTTATCTATAGCCTACATTTATTTTCCGACTTGGCATGGGCGCCTTCTTTGTGCTTAATCTTGGTCTTTAGCGAGAAGTTGTCGGATCCAATTTTGATCCTGTGGCAGCGCCTCTCTGCACCCTCAAGTCTAACATTAAGGTCTTCCACCTTCGAGATATAAGTAGGTAATGAATTTGAGCTTTCGTTCTTCCATCGCGGGAGTCCCAGGTATATGTGTGGCAAGGCTTGTGTCTAAACCAAGTATTAGCAAAAGCAAGATTGTTCTGCATTGCGAACCTGAGCAGTCTGTTTCCAAAAGAGCACCTTTCGCCGAGACCATGTTTGCCAATCGCCTGTTCGGAGTCGTTTAGCCTGCCACCAACCCTTGCATTAAAGTCGCCTCCAATCACGAGTATATCTTTTCGGGGGGTCCTGTCAATGACAATCTGAATTTCGCTCTAAAACTGATCTTTTAGGTGTTCAGGTGCATTTCTGGTTGGGGCGTATACGCTAAGGACGTTCATGTTGTTATTTTGGCCTTTAAATCTCGCCCATACAATCCTGCAAATTATTGCCTCATATTCGAGGAGCCCAGTGGCCGCTTTTGGGGACAATATGAGACCTACTCTTGCTAAACCAGAGCCATCAGTTGGTCCTGAGTTGTAAAATACGACCTTCTTCCCAGACGGTGCTTCTAGGTTAGAGATGTCACTTCTATTCAGCCTCGTCTCAGAGACGCATAAGATTTCAAGGTTATAAATATGAAATTCTTCAGCTACAAAAGCTTGCTTATCGGGCATTTTATCGAGCATAGGTTCCAGCAGCCAAAGTTTAGGCCTTGTCTTCTTGATATGATGGTAGCTAGCCAACTTTTCTACGAGGGTGCAAGTCCCATCACATGGCATAAAACCGGGGTTGCCGTAGACAAACTCTGCTTCGCCTTCATCATCATATTTTTAGTTAGCCCACTTTTCGACGAGGGCACAAGTCTCGTTTCATCGCATAAAACCGGGGATGCCGTAGCCAAACTTTTACTCTGTCACATATTCATTATCTTTGTTGGACGTTTCTTGGGGATAAAATTCACCACAAGGTCCCCAATCTTGCGGTCACACGGAGAGCGTTAACCACCACCTTGCTTGGCGTCAAGCTCTGTGATGTTTACACCCTTTCACCACTTTCAGGTGCACTGACGGATTTTTTATGCTGCCTAGGGATGGAGGGTTGAGCCTCATTGCCTGGAGTTCCACCACCGCTGTGAAAATTTTCAGGCTTCGCTAGCCCTGTGCTCCCACCTAGAGTCAGCAATAGGCTTCAGGAAAGGACATACAATCTAGACCTACTGCTACTATTACTACCGCTGAGACTTCTGCTACTATTGCTACGAATACTGCTACAAACTTTCAGGGAAAGTATTCAGAACACATTGACAGATATTTTTTGTCGGCTGAATACCTATTGTTCTTTGATATGAACCTTTCTGAGGGCTAGAGGAGTTATTGTTAGATGCCACTAGGTACCAAGACTGGTTTCTATGGAAATTTGAGAGAGCAATTTTGGCAAATGTTCTGTCGGTTGAAAATCTTTGGTCATTGAGATGAAACTTTCTGAGGCTGTTAAAGAGATAGAGAAATTCAAAACCATTGCTATAAATAGATTGATATGACTTTGCCAAGGGCATTTTTTTTTGCTCATGTACTTTGATTGTTTGAAAATCTATCAGTGATTTTTTTTTTAAGAACAGGTGATGTAGCATGACTATTTAATTCCCCATTTTTATTTTACGATGATTGTAAAGGCCTGATGATAATTTTCCGTGGAACTAACCCTTTGAAGCAAATTAAATAAAAAACACATTTTTTCAACTGAATGTAAGGAGCAACATTAAAACGAAGAAGCGCTGCAAGTCGTAAACTAGGCCCCTCCCACGCTCCTTTTATCCAAAAGTCACCCAATCAAAATTCTGAGAAAGCTATTTTGTTCAGCACGGTCAAAAAATATGATAGCTATGTCTTTCAGGATGACTTAATCCCCCACAGTCCCCAGGGAAAGGGCTGCAAGTTATAAAAGACAATAATGGTGTCTGAATATTTGGCCAAAACGTAGTTCCAGTATTGGTCTAAGATCTCCTAATATATTTCTTTCTTCACCCAGGGAATCCTGCGAAGCAAAGTGCCCCCGTCTAATGCGTAGATGCAGTTCGAGACTATGTTTTTACCCAATAGTATCAATTTCTGAAAGTTGCTTGATAGCTTTTTCTAGCTCTGGTTTATTTGGCTTTTGGAACGTGCCAAAATCACCAAAAAGCGACGCAGGATAAGAGCAAAGTTTATATTTAAATGTTGATTCTTCGACCATATTGAGTGTTTTGGATATAGTCAGAAGACGCTGAAACAGCAATGAAGAGTCTCAACGGTGGATTACTCCCCATTTGTTTGCTTCACCGTCATAAGAACTGTCTGATCCTTCTCTGTTTGGATCCGGCTCCGTGTAATATCTACCGCATATTAATGCACGCTTTATCTCGCGCACATGTGTGTGTGTTTGTGTGTGAGGAAGGAGGGGGGACAAAGTTTTGTTTTCAAAGTCGGTATTTTAGAAAAAAAGACAAAAAACGTCAATTTCACCACGTCCGATTTTGGCCGATTCCTTATATGTTGTAGGTAGTTGTTTTCGTTTCAAATTCTACCCGAATCAAAATTAATGTAATTTTTTTTAGGTTAATTTGTAATTTGTTGACAAAACAAACTAAGTTTATAATGACATTTATCGTACCTTCACGTGATTGATCTTTTTTTGAAATTTCTATTCATTTCTGAGAAATAAGTGGTTTTTCTATTTAGGGACAGGTCAATTGACTACCTAAGCCTAAAAGTGTATTTCTGTCGAGCAAGTAAAATTTTCCACATGCATATCGGTATGCAAACCTGTCCCCTTAGTCAACCTTTTGTGTCGAAGCCACTTGCCTAGAGCTACTTTCTTAAGTGCTACTAAACTTTATTTTTATAAACAAATAATTAAAGATCTATTTCTTGAAGAATTTTCCATGAAGGGGGCGCCGGATTTCCCAGTATTATTTAAAAAACGATCAGAAATTAAATTTAAGAAATTAAGTTTGATTTATATTCTTGTTGCTTAGCATAAACTCTACACCCTCATTTACTCACAGTCTAAGAAATTTGATCTTTTAGCATTCATTTTTGAATCTAAAGCCCCTAAAACCTCCAAACTCGCTCATTTTACTATCATATTTCATCTCGGACACTCAGACAACCTGCATAACATGAGTCTAGGAGACTTTTATCTTCCCATTTGATATCAACAAAATAGATTTGAGCAATTCAGCAGGTAACTAATAAATTATAATCATATATTTTAAATGTTAAGTCTAAGACGTGAAAAGCTGTGGAAACGATCATTTTATAAACCAATAAAAAACTTCCGGAATAAAAAACGATAAGAGTTTAATCCAAAAAAATAGCATAAAATGAACTTTCTCCAAGAAAGGTAGAGCCATATAACTCAAGATTAGCAGAAATAATGGTACGTCAAGGTATTCACTTGATCGATATCAAAATTCATTTTCAAAATCTAAGCCTCT
The DNA here is from genome assembly GCA_027921565.1 of Artemia sinica. Lineage (NCBI taxonomy): Eukaryota > Metazoa > Arthropoda > Branchiopoda > Anostraca > Artemiidae > Artemia > Artemia sinica. The sequence continues at coordinate 50,980,375 of CM051262.1, read as the reverse complement.
AAAACCTTCAAATTCACTCATTTAACTAATATTTTTACCTCGAATATTCGAACCACCTGCATAACCTAGGTCTAGGAGACTTTATATTCCTATTTGATTTCAGGATAATACATTTCATCGAATCAACAGATGAGTAATAAATTAGAATCGAATACTTTAATTTTTAAGTCTAAAACGTGAAAAACAGTAGAAATAATCATTTTCATATAACAATTAGAAAAATTTGGTAACACAAAACAAACCAAAATTAGATTTAAAAAACTTCGCATCAAAAAGAAATTTGACAAACAAAAATTAAGAGCTGCATTAAATTTAAGATTAGCAGAAATAACGCTAAGTCATGACATCCACTTGATCGATGTTGTCTTTCCCTAGCATCACCTCTATACCCTTCCTAATTCTCAGTCTAAGCAACTTAAGCTTTTAACATACGATTCTTTTCGGCCTTTTACTAAGACCCCTCAGTTAAGTAAGATATTTGAACTTAGTGTTAAATCTCTTTTTGTTTCGCTTGATTTTGTTCCAATCAATTGGGTTTCACTAGTGGTGCGTGTTGTGATCACGCACATACTACTTTTTTCAAATTGTAAGTTCTTCTTGGCTTAAAGGAGACCCATTTTGTTGTTTATTAATAGATATTAAAGGAACTTTAAATAATCTTTCTCACGCATTTGCTCCACTTAGCTTATTAAAATGTGGTTTACCACAAAACCTGGTTAATGTTTTTCGTTTGGGGTATTCTGGCCTAAAAGTTGGCGTTGCCTCGGGATCTATAATTTCTGCTGATTAAATAGCAGTAAGAAGGAGAGTTAGCTAGGGGGGGGGGGATATTATCGTCGTCTAATTTCAATTTGTGTCTAAAATATTGTTTTGCTTCATTAAAAACTTCTCTGATTTACTTAGCAGTTGAAATTAGTTATTTTGCTTATGCTGATGACATTATTTTACTTAGTCGGTCGAAGACTGTGTTGATTGAAAATTTTAAGATTTTAGCGAATGAGTTGAATAAAAAAGATCTAGAAATTCACCTCGCGAAATGCCAGTATTTAGCGACTAATGATTCTCGTGGCTCTCCTCCTCTTGATTGCGGTAATGACGGGATTTTTCATGCTTTGGACTCGGCGATATACCTAGGCGTCCTATATTCTTCTGTAAAAAGACTGTCAACTCTTTTAATAATAGGCCATCTGAAAATTAAGATAAGAAAGACGTTCGATTCCCTCTTTCATCTGCGGGGCAATATGAGAAGGGATATTTTAGCTAGACTGTAGCTTTCCGGCGGTGATTTTGAAAACTTTTCCATCTTCTGCTTCATCTCAAATTAAAGTTGTGTATTTTAGATGTTATACTGGTAGGTTACAATACCACCAGTATTGGTGTGGTAATGTACGGGTGCCACCACTTATTGGTGGAAAAATAGTGTTATTCCACTTATTGGAGAGAAAAGCCCCTGGCGGCGCCAAATATTATAGGAAGCCCGCGTCTACCACACCGGTTCTTTAAATATCGGGTTCGGTAATACCCAATTAACAGTATACCCTGCACCAGGGTATGATAACGTGATCGAGCGGTCAAATGGCCACTTTAAGGCCAAGGCTACCCACCCTGAGCTACCGCTGATTTCTAACTATCTCCTTGGAGGTAACGAACCCCCCTGTCAATATAATAATGACGGTATCTCGTAACTCTGTTCCTACCCTGTCTGGGTTCCTGGAAAATAATCTCAAACGGCTGCAGAAAATAGCTTACTTGTATTCTTCCAAAACGTCACAACAAACACATCTATAAACTCTCATTACAGACTCCCTATAAAGGGTCTCAAAGTAGACTAAATGAAAAATAATAATCATTTTGTACACAAAATTTGCATAGGGGTGAGTAGTAGAAGGCTATATTATACTCGTGACAGTACAAAATTCGGTTATCAAAAGAATGTATCTCCTATCAGTACACCATATTTGGACATGGAATCCCCAGGGAGAATGATTGCGTAATCAAAGTGGGTCAATGACCTCTTTTTCCAAGGTCGATTTGTTGATGTTGTTGTTGTAAGTGCATGCTCGAGGCGAATGTTATGAGTGTCCAGAAATAGGAAACAGTTAGATCACGTGTTTCCTTCTCAGCCAATCAGCGAGTCGGATACATCCCCCTTCTCAGCCAATCAGAGGGCTGGTTACATATGGTTTTCCCCATTACATAACAATTCGCCCTTGAGATTTCGTATATAACGGACATGCATTGTGATTAAATTATCAGAAAGTATTGTGACACAGTTCAAACAACTAGAATGGATAATATTGATGAATTAGAAGCCTTGACAGCCACAATTAGCAATGTGAGTTCTGATTTAGTACATTTTTTATTTTCAAAATAAAATTATTTTCCTTGGTCACCCTCCAGTATATTCAGGTAAATCCCCTCCCCCCTCCCACTCTAATACAAACATCACAATGCAATCTTTATACTCGATAGAAAACATAAAATATGTTCTTTTTACCCTCAAAACCTATCCCATCCCCCATTGTTTTACAAACAAAATTCTCGCAAATAGAAATAATTATCTTTCTGATAAATTTAGCTTTTCCCTATTGTAATCTTTTCTCTAACTGAGACATCCGTCGCTCTGTTGTTATTAACCCGCTCTGGTTTTGACACAAGGCTCCAGCGCGAGGCCTATAATTAGCTCTGACCCTTTTTTAAAGCACTTCCTGTTCGTTAGCGTTAGCAGTTTAGTTTCCAAAGGGTTTCGCAGATTCAAAAGGATGCGACTAAAAACATGTTTTTATTTATTGGATAACTGAAAAAAAAACCATAGCTTAGATCAATGCTTCGATGTTTGGCTAAATAAGTAAAAGACTAAATATTCACATTTTCAACTTTTAGTATTAAGGAGATTTTCTTCAAACAGCTTAGAAACAAACTAGGCCGACTTTTATAGGCTGAATTTTGAACGGCTAAGTGAGCCGTAATTCATCTTTCACAGATTCAAAAGGATGCGACTAGTATATTTCGCGAAATTTTTTTACGTTGTGCTTTACTGAAATGAGATAAATGCTTTTCTAGACAAAATTATGGTTAGGCTGGGGATGGGGGTACTAATTTTCCTTCTGTAAAAAAAGGGGGAATTATCCCTTATTTGAACTTTTATTTAGCCCCATTCATATACGGAATAATTTCTGTTCGTTTTAAATTTTATTGACGCTCCTTACTTTCAGTTAGAAAAAACTTGTTTTTATTTATTGGATAACTGAAAAAGAACCATAGCTTAGATCAATGCTTCGATGTTTGGCTAAATAAGTAAAGACTAAATATTCACATTTTCAACGTTTAGTATTAGGGGGGGATTTTCTTCAAACAGCTTAGAAACAAACTAGGCCGACTTTTATAGGCTGAATTTTGAACGGCTCAGTGAGCCGTAATTCATCTTTCTCAGATTCAAAAGGATGCGACTAGTATATTTCACGAAATTTTTTTTTCGTTTTGCTTTCTTAGTGATAAATGCTTTTCTAGACAAAATTATAATGATGAGGGTACTAATTTTCTTTCTGTAAAAAGGGGAAAATTATTTTCGATACTCACTTTTTTCTCTTCTTTAAGGCCAATTGTGAAGATTGTATGGCACCTCCCACTATGAAAGCGAGAGTGGATGAGGCAAGACCATCCATTATTAAGTATGCTGGCCCGACCCCAAAACAAGTGTTGACTGCCCAAGTGCAACCATCTATGCAGGCTGCAATGCAACCAGGTCAAAAACTAAAGAGTAAATGGACAGCTGCTTTCTATGGAATACCTGCCCCGTCTACACAAGGCCCGCCGCCGATGGTACAACATGCTTCGCCTGGGCCTTCGGGCATTCAAATACAGCCGGAATTTGCAAATGTGAGCATTTTTTTTTCTCAAACTATCTTATAGAAATATATAAAAACAAAACTTTTATTTTCAACCTAATATAAACTTATCTCAGCGGGATATTAAAATATTAACCCCTCGCCCCCAACCATTGTTTTAAATTTCTCTGCTCCCCCCTCCCTCGGAGATATCTAAATATAATGTAATTTTTTTGCAAAGAAACCGCTCTTTTTTCTAATCTTGCTATTTTCTCTGTTGCTATCGCTTCGATATCTCATAATCGAATATTTTTAGGTAATTTCTAGTCAATTACTGCTATCTCTCCACTATGAAACTCAAAATGCTATTTTTCACAATTGAATATTATTGTTTTAATCTTTGGCTTAAAGCTCCGCACAAGCATATAAATAGATCTGTTTCAACCCTTTTCCTGTTTTGTTCTATCATTAGCGGTTAGTGGTTAGGCCAAGTCTAGGATTTCAATGCTTTTACGTAATTCTGTATTTATTTCTGAAAATAGCGGAATTGTTTGCAAAATTAGCAATAGATATTTAGGACATTGGAATTCTATGTAAGAGCGAAACAAGTTATATTCCCAAAAATAATAATTGCTATTTATGACATTGCTGAAAAAGGGGGGGTTGTTTTTCTCCCGTCAAATTAAAACGCTTTCATGCAGACAATTGCAATTTATTAAGCACATGCCTATGCAATCTCTATATGCTGGAGAACCGGTGAAATCTCGTTATTTTCAAATTAAGGTCTAACAATATATTTAGGACATTGGTGAAAGGGGGGGGGGGAGGGGAACATGCCACAATTCTATCACCGCCTCATTGTAAAGTGAAAAAAAAAACTGTTTGTTCACGCGTTGGTGAACGGGTATGGGGCGGGAATTCGCTGAGAAAAAGATAGCTTTTTGCACCGTAGTAGCCGGAAAGCGCCGGTGGGTCCGAGAAGCGCCGGGGAAAGCGCTGCGGGAAGCGCTGCGGGAAAGCGCCGCGATGGCTGGATCGGAGGGGGGGGGCATTAAATAGTGGAAATTGGGAAAGGGGGTTGTTTGAACAAAATCAAATTGTCAATTTTATGTAAAGCGACGTTTTAGATTGTAAATATCTTATATTAAGTTTGATATTTTGGAACTTTCAGTTGAATTAACCAAATGCTACTATGCGCATACTGCTACTACTACTAAGCGCGTTTTAAATAATAATCCAAATTTTAAAAACAGTAGGGGTAATTTGAACACTTTGAAAATAAGCTATTTTTTTCATTTATAGATTGGACCATTGGGCCCTTATTCATCATCATCATCGTCCTCATCAGCTGGTGAAGGAGAGGACCTCTCCAACAATTCATTGGAAATACCGTCGTCGTCGTTAAATATTGATGAGTTTTTAGTTGATTATTTTAATGTAGAACCTAGCACAGTTGAGCAGGGGGACTTACCTTTGCTAAGTCCAAACACGCTACAGCTTTTAAATGATTTTTCCAATGAATTAACGAGGAACCCTCCTCCTCCTCCTCCGGCCTCCGATACCCTAACGAATCCACTTCAAACAACTGAAGTGGAGCATTCACATACCCCAAATATTGTTGAACAACTTGGGGGAGGGAGTGTTGATGATATACAAGAGGGGGAGGGGGTACAACATTTCCAGATTTTCAATTGTCCAACACAATTTTAAATGCAATAGTTGTTTACACTGCGACGTTTGGAGACCCATTTAATTCACTTATGGGGGGAAAATTTGTGTTTGATCCTATAGAAATTGTGCATGACTATGTAGATAAAATTCGTGCACTGCTGGAGAACCAAATTCAATTGTGGGGGAGGGATTCAATTAAGGTTTCAATTGTTTTAAAGGTATTCTATTTAAACGAGGGGAAAAGCGAAGTTTATTATCATTATGTACATTCCGAGATGCGTTTGATTTATTCGAATTTAGAAAATTTCGAGGGTGTTTCTTCGGAGTGGGTAGGTCAAATTATAGCGCATCTTGAGAACTTTAACGAAAACGGTAGTGGGTCTGTAGTTTTATTTATTGAAAATTTAAGTGTATATATCTGTAAATTTAAGAAAGATTTTATTTTAAGAGGTGGGAGTGGACCAAGGGCAATTGAATTAAAATATAATCCAGATCCAGAAGGTTGTAAAGGTGTCCAGCGGATCTGTTTTGAAACAGGTCAAAAATGTTTCAGGTATGCTTTCCTCATATCAGCATTCGAGCTTCTAGCACGTGACGCTACCAAGACGAATTTAGACGATTGGGCTGTACATGGGAAGGAAGGGTCCAATTTCCCCATTGTAGATTTCTCTTGTTTAGAAGGAAAATACCCAGTAACGCTACGATCTATTGATATTTTTGAAAGGGCTAATGCCCATTTAAATATCGGCGTTACTGTGGTTCAGTATGAAACTGAATTTGAAGATGGGGTTCATTTAAACAAGAAGGGGGTGGTCTTCCCTGTAAGGGGCCCGTCAATTGATTTGGTCAGACACTGAGTTTGGTTGTTGTATACACCCCCATCTAGTGCCCTTGCCAATTCAATTGGCCATTTTAACCCTATTACAGACATCAGTAGAGTTCTGGGGGGTGGTAAGCATAAGGGGGTATGTTTCTACTGTCCAACATGCCTCTCTCGATTTTGGACTGAATTAAAGTTGCAAAATCAAATGAGGCATTGTAGCCGACATGGCTACCAGACAGTGGAAACGGTTTCAGGGGATAGGGCTATTTTACGCTTCAAAAATTTCCAGAATACCCTCCTCCAGTGCAACGAAATATCTTTGGACTGTGAAGCTAAGCTGGTGGAGGTGAACGATCACCAATTTCCAAACCGAGTCAAAGAACATCAAGCTATTGCAGTGTCCTATGCTCATGCGCAAAGAGACAGTTCTAACACCATGCGGTTGTTAGAAATAGTACAAACATTGGATGAGAACGAGTGCATGGTCAAGGCACTGACTAAACTAATTGGCACAGCTAATGGTGCAATTTCTCGTTTGAGAAATACCCATTACCCAATGGTTTTGTCTGCAGAGGATCATCTCGCGATTAAAAATCAAAAAATATGTTGGGTTTGTAAGGGAGAGTTTGTAGAGGAGGAGGATAAGGGGACTAAAGGGAAAAGAGGTGGTGGTGGGAGGGGGAAAGTCAGAGACCATAATCACTTGTGGCAGGAAATATCTTCTGGGGGTAGTAATTTTAGAGGGGTTGCGCATCAATCGTGGAACTTAAATGTTAGCCAGCAGTTTTTTATCCCTGTTTTTATCCACAACTTAAATTATGATTTAAAATTTATTTTACCGGCACTGGGACGTATGCATAGGGAGGAAGGGGGAGTAGACAGTTCATGGGTAAACAATTCATTTACCTATAACATTATTCCCAAATCGGGCGAGAAGTTGTTGCTTCTCGAGCTGAAATGGCCAGCAGTGGATAATGGGCATACGCTTTGGAATAAAATCAGGTTTTTAGATTCTTTTAGTTTTTTTCCCAAGGCATTGAGTCAACTGATTCAAGTGCAGAAAAGCGACAATTTTGATAGCTTTCCCTTGCTTAAACAGCACTTTCCAGACAGTGAAATGTATGACCTGTTGACCTGCAAAGGTATATACGCATACGACTATTACTGTTCTGGCGCTCGCTTAAGTGAGGTGAAACTACCTCTAATTGAAGCTTTCTACAATTCACTGACCAGCAGTGAATGCACAGCCGAGGAATATGAGTTTGCCAAGAAGGTGGGGTCTAAGGGGGATTGTAAAAATGGGTGGGATTATTGTAGACTGTACTTGGCCAGTGACGTTTTAACTCTGTTGGATATAGTCTGTAAGAACACAGACCAAATCTATTCAGAGTTCGGGTTAGATATAGGCTACTATTTTTCCACACCCCATTTGGTGATGGATTTGATTTTAAAAATTAGTAGGGAGGAAATAGGCCTAATCACCGATGTAGATCAGTACCTTTTTGTAGAGCGTTCAATGAGGGGAGGGTATGTTTTTCAGGGGACCACGTCTTGTCAACCGATCCGAGTGGACAAAACAGCGGTGCAAAGTCAAATGCAGTGTTCTTGGACATGAACTCATTGTACCCCTCGGCAATGTCTCACTACTCTTTGCCGTGTGGGAACTATCAATGGCTTGAGAATCCTAGTGAGTTCCCCGACATTACCACCGTCGAGGACAATGGGCCACAAGGATGGTTCTTTGAAATTGACGGTCACATTCCTCTGGCGCTTCACGACTCCGTCAAAGATTTTGTTTTTCCCTGTATCAATCGACCCGTGAGCAGGGACTCATTGAGCCCATACAATCGATCATTGGTTGAGGATATGGGGATGCACTGGACTCCCTCTAAGCAAAAAATGATTGCTGATTTGGACCCTAAGGAGAATATCGTTGTTCACCATGTGCTTTTGCACTGGATGGTGAACAACGGTTTCAAGATCACCAAAATACACAGGGTCCTGCAGTTCAATCAGCGACCATATTTAAAAACGTTTATCGATACTTTTGTCGATAAACGCTCTAGGGCAAACTCAAAGGGGGAGAAGGAAATGTACAAACTCATCCTAAATTCAGCGTTTGGCAAAATGTGTGAAAGCGTACGTAACAGATCTCGCTGCGACGTCGTGACTGACCCTCTAGAGTGTGCACGAATTATTGCCGATCCCAATTTTACATCGTTCACGAGCATAGAGACTGGCATGGTTCTTCTACACAGGCGAAAGCGAAATGTGGTACTGAACAAGAATATAGCGGGCGGCAGTTCAGTACTGGAAATTTCCAAAAAGCTCATGTTGTCGTTCTTTTACAATGTGTGCAAGGTGCAATGGCCACGGGAGGGGGAGGTTCAAGTTTACTATGGGGATACAGATTCTCTGCTGTTAAAGGTAAATGGGATCGAAGATTTATTGGGTGATTTAGAAAAGGGGGAACACGTCAGCTCGCGGATGGATTTCACCAACTGGAATCCATCACTCTACCCCAAGTTGGTGAAACGTCAAGCCCCCAACCAACTATTAATGTTAAAATCAGAGACGGGGAGTGATTTGATATCCAGGGGGGTGTTCCCGGGTCTTAAAAATTATTGCATTAAAACTCATAGTGGGGATGAAAAGAAGGCGTGTAAAGGGGTGCCTACACATTTTGTAAAGAGCAATTTCAACATGAGCGTGTACAGAGACTGTGTAGATAGTAGCCTAGTGCCGAGAGCACAAGTGCTTGCAATTCGCTCTCTACAGTATAGAAATTATACTGTGAGAGTGGAAAAGAATGCAATGTCGTGTATATCCGACAAAGTCTATGTGCTCGAGAATGGTGTGAGTGTCCTGCCTCATGGCCACTACCGTATTTCAGACCGAGTTGAATGCTTAGACTATCGCAATCAACTTGGTCTGGATACATTAACCTAATCTGACTAACCTACTAACCACCACCACCAACCCATTCATAAATTAACTAACCACCACCACCAACCCGTTCATAAATTAACTAATCTAACTAACCCACTAACCTGTAGCAGCAGTGACGACAACTATAGTTCTGTTTTTCCACCGCGGTTCCCGGGGGGTGGGGTGTCCCGCCCACAGCCGGCTCCGGGGGGGGGGGGGGGGGGGTGAGGGCTCCCGCCCGCGGCTGGCCTTCGGCCCCGCGGCCCTGGGGGTGGGGGGGGGTTAACCCATTTTAAATTCACTATAATTTTCAACTGTGCTAGTTCAATTTTCAAGTGTTTTTTTTTCAAGTGTTGTTTTCAAGTGCTCTTGTATAGAAAAGTGTTTAAAGACAATAAGTGTTGTACAGAAAAGTGTTGATGGACAAAAAGTGTTTTTAAAGACAATAAGTGTTGCTCTTCATGGACAAAAAGTGTTTTTTTTTATGTTGTACATAAAGTGTCATTTTTATCGTTGCAGTTCACGTTGAACAAATAGAGTTTTCATGTAGTGCTGAAATAAATGCTGCCATGAAATATTGTTGTCAACTGTTCTTGTTGAACAAGTGTTATTCTTATCTTTGTCAATTGTTCATGTTGAACAAATATTTGTTTTCATGTTACCGAAATAAATGCTGCCATGAAATATTGTTTTTTTGTTGTTACTCTTGTTAACCAGTACTAGATAGATCTATGGGAAAATTATTGCTACTACTACTACTACTTATTCATTGGACACGTATGATTTACAGTTAGTTGTAGTCCAACTGTTGTCAACAGCAGCAGCAGCAGCATGTATCAATTTAAAACACCCTTCAGGTCGTTTCTGTGTGGTCCCTCAATGTCGGGGAAAACAACACTCCTAACTAGAATAATTCAAAATTGCAATAAAATGTTTTTGGAAAAACCGAAAAAAATCTACTATTGCTATAGTATTTGGCAGGAGTCCTATGATCAAATAAAAGCTATTGCCACAACCATACCAATACAATTCATACGGGGACTTGATGTTTTCAATAGTATTGAATCGAACTCGTGGTTGATTATTGAAGATTTGGCTGAATCCATTGAACAGTTCTCACAGGAATTGCTACAACTGTTCACTGTTCGCTCCCACCATGAACACATTTCCATAACCCTAGTTCTACACAATCTGTTTCATCAGAGCAAATGTATGTGAACCCTTGCTTTGAATTGCACTATCTATATTATCTATCGAGTTGTTCGTGATTCTAGCTCGCTCATAACTCTCAATAAACAGATATACCCCGGCGCCCCAAAATTTCTGTTGTCAGCATACACTCAGGCGACTAATAAACCCTACGGTTACATTTTGCTGGATCTTAATCAGAGCACACCCGAGGATCTACGTGTAGTCACCGACATTTTCAACAACGAAATTACAGTATATCTTCCAGTGAACAGTAGAAAAGGCTATTAGTTGCCATTATGACGCTGAAGAAACTACACGAACAACGGCATTTATTTTTCGTTTTAAGCACTTCAAAACCCTTGCTTAGGAAGGCTATACTCAAACATGATGTTGACAATGATTTCATTAATCTAATATCTGAACTTTGTTTAAATTTAACTGAGGGCAATGTTCAACTGCCAGAAGGTGTTAGACAACAGACAAAGCAACATCGTTCCACTGTACGCGCCTTGGCTTGTAAAAACAAGGGGAAAATTTTTAAAAGAAAACGGCTCCTTCAAGAGGGCGGTAGCTTTTTCACACTTTTACTGCCAATAATTGCAAGACTTGTAAACATTTTTCTCTAGAGAATGGCAAAATCCTATAAATTGACACCATTTGAACTTGTCCTCTCACCCGTCGAACATTTTGAAGACAATCTAAACAAATTCATTAATGATGAGAATATTGCCGATGACAAAAAACTGCTTTTACTTCAAGATGCATTGCGACGTGTGGACAAACATAAACCATATCGTGAGAGACCCACCGCCGCCACTGTTACCGATCCCTCTAAACAGGAAACGTCTCCTCAAGATTCTGCAGCAGCATCAAAGGAGAAGGAATTGAATTCAATTGTATCGAAAATTGGAAACCTATTGCCACTGACCTGTCGAGAACAGAGTAAAAGAGTATTATCATATCTCATGTTGGAAACTGATGAACATCAAGTTCAAGTCAATAGCACAGGGAAACGAATTATAATTCAGGGAAAAAGTTATAATCTAGTTGATTTATTTTGTGATATGGTGACGAATCGTAAAGGACTTTTATCCTTTGACAATAATCTATACACCTTTCTAAGTGTATCAAACTTTCCCAAATGTCTTATTGGCAATAAGCAAATTCTAAAGAAACTAAGAGAATATAGTCCTCCAACAACACCAACACCAACACCATTTAAAAAAGAAGAAGAAGATTCAGTATTTGAAAATACTATCAGCAGCAATGATTTTACAGCACCTGTGGCTGCTAGTCAAAAGCGAAGACGAATTGATTCACCCTCCAGTGTGCAAAAGGGGAGTGGACATTACACTACGTGCTTGCGTTCAAAATGGATGAAGTTCTGAAAGGTGTCTATGAAAATATTGGTGAAGCGGGAAGTTTAAGTTCTCCCAAAACGCTTTCTAAAGTTGTGTCCGGTACCACATTGAAAAAAGCAAAAGTGTATCTAGAGAATGAACCGAGTTACACACTGCATCGGAATCACAGGCTTCGCGGCAAACAATATCGACAAACTAAAGCCTTTTTCCCTCTGCATATAATGCAAACGGATCTGTTAACTTTAGACGCAATTCAACGGCGTCACAATGCACCCTACAAATATATTCTGGTGGCAATCAGTGTCTTTAGTCGCTATGCCTATGCCATTCCACTGCGATCAAAGAGAGGTGTTGAAGTTGCTCAGGCCATTGAAAGTATTCTTGAACAGGATTCGTATAGAAAAATTCAATCGGATCGTGGCAGTGAATTTGTTAATCCCCATGTGCAAAAGGTTCTTTTGAAATATAATACAACACTTTATCATAGTCACAGCCCGATAAAGGCTGCATTGGCTGAACGATTAATAAGAACGATTCGTCTATTAATTTCAAGATATTGTACCCTGAAAAATACACCGGCTTTTATTCATGATTTAGATAAAATCATGCAGATATACAACCATCGACCTCATCGATCTCTGTCCAACTCAAGCCCTCGGGATGTTCACTACAATGAAAATACATTTGATGCTTTTCTAAAGCAATATTCCAATGGTGAAAAAGAAAAAAAATGTGAAGAAGAAATTCAATGTTGGTGATACTGTTCGAATTCATAGAACCACCAATATTTTTGAAAAGGGGAATTATTTATGGAGCACAGAACATTTAAAGTGTCCAAAATCCTGGACACCGAGCCCACGACATATCGACTGCGAGACACCAAAGATGATGAGATTCTCGGCGGTTTTTATGAATATGAACTGCAAAAAGTTAGAAACACTAGTGAAATTTATCAAATTGAAAAGATATTAAAGAGTCGTACTCGTAGGGGCATGAAACAGTTGCTTGTTCGCTGGCTAGGATACAACTCAGATTTTGATTCTTGGGTCAGTGCTGAAGATATTGACAATGCCCAATGATTTCTATGTGACTTTCATGTCCAATGTTTCCGATCCTCTCTACGATGACTTGAATAGAACAAGTGATTTTTGGACGAAACTCTCCCCCACCATCAAATTCGACGACGGAAAGTATGAAGTGGCTCTTGTCGACTGTATTCTCAAAAATACCTACGACATCCTGAGAAAAGATCGTAAATATGATATAAAAATTAGACCCTATGATTTGCCGCCACCACCACCATCCTCAAGTGATCAAGAACAAATTCAAAAAATTAAGTGGATGGATTATCCATATATTGAATTACCCTACGAGGAACTCACCTGTATGAATGATTTATGTCGTTCTTTTAATAACAGAATTTCCGCTCGTAAAAAGGGAGCTTTTCATTTCAACTAATCAAAGGAGGAGGGTAAGATCTACATTAGTTCACCTATTGCCAGTGAAAAGGTTATTCTCAATGATAACCTAAAGGATGTTCTTGGCTTTAAGCTCAATATAATCAATGGTAAAAGTGCCGGAAACACTAATTTCATTTTTGCTGACTACTCACCTGCCTTCTCCAGAGACACTTGTATATTTCTCTACGCCTCATTTGTGGAAACATCGAGAGTTGGTAATTCAAATGTTCCCCTCCTACGATTTCTTGAACGAAAAACCAATCAAGAACATATTCACCACTACAATATAAAGCATCTTCAGTATATTCCCGTAAACACTTCCTATTTGGAACTCTGTCAGTTAACACTAAGAACTGAATTGGGTGATCCCATAGCAATTTCAAAAGGTTTGGCTGTGATTACATGCCATTTTCGTCCCATCGTTCAACAAGATGTCTAATAAAAAAGTGGTATTCACCTGTCCTGATATTGACTGCTATGTTAATACTCTTGGCCCAAGACAACAGGGCAATGGAATGGACTATTACAAAGGTCGCTCGTCAATGTCTGGCTACGGTCTTGGCAGTTGGTTTGCTAAGCTCTTTCGCTCTTCACTACCACTGGCTAGAAAATATCTTGTACCGGCTGCGACAGATTTTGCATCCTCTTCACTATACGATTGGGGCTCTGGCAAGGATTTTAAAAAAAGTGCTTCGGACAATCTTAGGTCCAGTGCGCGAACCCTTGGTGAGCAACTAAAACAAAATGGTAAAGGCTTAAAAAGGTCAAGAAACAATGCATCACTCATCAGTCTCCACTCAGGTCAGAAACGAAAGACATCATCCCTCTTGTCAAAGAAAAGAAGGAAAAAGCTGACACGTAGTGTAAACAGAAGAAGAAGCCCCAGGAAGAAAATTGTTAGATCGAAACTAGATTTCTTCTCTTAAGATGTCCTACCTACCGCATAAGGATTCTCAACCTTCAATCACCGCCTCATTGAATCTATTCAATGCTGAAAATGTTGATGTGAGTGTCAAGCATGGATACTATGAACAATTTTATCCACAACAACCCCTCTCCGATAATATCCACTTTCAAATTTATTCCAATGAAAACTACTTTATGGACATGTCTTCAGCATTTATAGATTTACAAATGAAAGTCCGGAAATTCGATAATACAATGCCAATTCGGGCCGATGGAATATCCAATGAAAATTGTGTATTACATAATCTATTTCGTCAAATCAGTGTCTAAATCAATGGCACGCTGGTGAGCACAAGCAACAATCTCTCAAATTATACAAGCTATATGCAATTCATGCTGATGACACCCAAGTCATACAAGGAATTGAGAGGCACCTCCAATGGATATGAATATATTACTAATACTGATAGTACAGATGCACTTGAAAATGCTACAACTAGTGAATTACATCTAGTTGGAAAAATTTATCATGAAATATTTAATATACCCCAATGGCTGCCACCCAATGTTAAAGTGGATATAAAACTAACGCTTGCACCATCCAATTTCATATTGAGAAAAGAACTTGCTACCAATCCTGATGTAAGTCTCTCCCTCACCTCGGCAATACTTCATGTACGCAAACAACAGGTCATGAGTTCTGTTGCTTTGGCAGTGGAAAAACTGAGAGCCAATGGAAATAATATTAAAAAACTTGTTCCTGATACAATCACCAATCAACGTCATATTGCCATGGGCTCGCGCACCTTCGCCGATTCATCCTTTATCAATGGCGAAATTCCATCAAAACTCGCTTTGGCATTTGTAAAAAGCGCCAGTGCAATAGGATCGTGGACTGAATGCCCACATAAATTCGAGATGTTTGGACTTTCATCTCTTGTGTGCATAGTAAACGGCATCCCACTCTAGAATCTATCTTTTGATAAATCCTATAGAACATTGTATGAGTTGACCATGCAAACCCTAGATCATGACTCTCAACTATTTGAAAATGGTATAACCGAAGAAATGTTTGCTAAAACACATGGTATCATTGTACTGGATTTGTCTGGCACACAGGATATGAGTACAGTACGTACGGGGAGTGTCCGTTTAGAGTGTACATTTGCCGACCCATTGGCTGAGAGTATTGCACTAATCTCACTAAATCAATATGAAACCTATTGGGAAATCACTCCCGAAGGCAGTGTTCTACTAGACTTGGCGCCATGAACACCAGTCAAATAATCAATGTATTTAATATGGACCCCTACATGTCCCAGTACAAATCCTATTGTCTACCCTCTGACTTTCTTGGAAAAATTCAAAGTGTCAACAATACCTTGATTATTGTTAATAGCAGTCCGTCGACTGTGATGACGGGTCATTGGCTGTGTACCTTTCAAACAATGAAGACGATTGAAGTTTTTGATCCTCTTGGTCTACCCTATACATTCTACACACCCCACATCAGCAACTATATTGAGAGCAGTGGGAAAACTATTATTCAAAATCGGAAGAGGGTGCAGGATCTAACGACTAAAAGCTGTGGCTTCCATGCACTACTATATTTTGTGTTCCGATGTCGCGGCTATACTTACAAGAAGTTTCTCCACATTTATGTTGACAATCCTCGTCTGAATGACTTTCTAGTGGAAAATATCCTCTCAGACCTATACAGTATTGATTTCAGTGCCCTAAGAGTAAAGTGCTTAAAAAATGTTTGTGAATTTGTTTATTAATAAAATGCATATATATATATACAACAATGTCTTTAAATCTTCACTTTAGATTTCTTCTTCTTCTTCTTCGATGTATAGGCAACTGTCGTGTACCACTAATGCTGGTAAATCATTTGGATTCACTGTATATTGATCTTGATTGACTGCAAAGTCAGGGTCACATTTTCTACAGTACAATGTAAGTTCACTCTTGTCATATCTCTTTGTATAGTCAATGATACTATTTGCATTCATATTATGAAATTCACGAGTTTCAATCTGTCTATTTGAAGCAATATCAAATACAGTGTTTTCAAATGGTGAATCACATTCGGTAACTGCCAAATAAAAATCACTTGGTTTATAGTCATAGTAGGCAGTGTCGTCACAACGATGACGTAGAAACCAAATTGCCTTGTTACCCCAACAGTTGAATCGTAGACCAGATTCCTCTTCCCAGAATAATTTAAATCCACGACGATACCAATCTCGTAGAAATAAACTAAAATCACGTTTAGGATTCTTTCCAATCATAGCGGGGTAAGTATTCTCCCACTGATCACATTTATCATAGTGACAATTGGAGCAGAGGTGCCCTCTAGGGTGAGAGTCACACACCTCCCCAAGACATGAATTACATCCTTTAATTTGTACTGCATAGCCTCTATGTAATTTACAAGGATTACATAATTTGCACTTTTCACTATAGTCATCAATAATTGTACAATTCTCACATTGAGTCCAACTGCCAAGAGTGTACATGCACAATGGACTTGTATAGAACATTTTTTGGTTTCCAATGTCACTTGACTCACTCACAGCTAAAATAAAACTGATCGTCCTCGCTCGATAAATTCAGTGCGGGGAATGGGGAGAGGAGTAGCTCTGTGACGTTACCTCTTTCGAATGGCAGGGGAGCCATCTACACTAAATCCATTGGCAATGTTTTCAAAATTATATCCACGATATGATTCTGCTTTGTTCCAATTAATATATCAATAAATTGAGTATAAGCACTTGAGTCACATTTTAAAAGTTTCATACAATAGTCCAATGGGGGAGAATCACTCCTCATTATATTGTCAAGTGTTCCCTGACGAGAGAATATCCTGCGTTGAAGAGATAACTCGAGAAAATCACCATCCAAAATCAAATGTTTTTCCATAAACACTAGATTTGATCTAATTCTCTCTTTCTCAAATTTATTCATTTTTCAATCCTTTCACTCTGACTGCTGACTCTAGACTGACCCTGATTCGTTAGCCCCTAGCCTAACCAGAAAAGAAAGGGAACATTTTCGATTTCGAAACAATTTTATTGAATAATTACAACAACAACAATAATACTAAGCACGTACCATTAGCGATACAGTTTATTGTCTTCGATATGTTTCACCAATGCACTTAAAGCACATTGAAGTCTATTCACGTGTGCTATATCAACTTTTGCAGCGAAACATAATTGATCCTCCATTTTAAATTTGCTCAAGAATATCACATATCTTGCATATACTTCATCCCATTCCAGACAAAGTCGTGATCCTCTCGTGATTTCCATCGCAATGTTAGGTGCTCTTGTATTATTACCATCAACTCCACTATCAACTTCTAAGAGGGTAAACATTCCACTCGTCATCAACACACAAATATATATCCAAATGAGTAAAGTCAAACTGTTCTTACTCCTTTAAATTCTATTCCCAGACTAATAAAACTATAGCAAAAATTCTTTCCTCGTATTCCCTCCGCCGCTAATATGTAAGCAAGCCCTCTGATTGGCCGAGAAGAAAACACGTGATCTAACTGTTTCCTATTTCTGGACACTCATAACATTCGCCTCGAGAATGCACTTACAACAACAACATCAACAAATCGACCTTGGAAAAAGAGGTCATTGACCCACTTTGATTACGCAATCATTCTCCCTGGGGATTCCATGTCCAAATATGGTGTACTGATAGGAGATACATTCTTTTGATAACCGAATTTTGTACTGTCACGAGTATAAGATAGCCTTCTACTGGGGTGGACCTTCTCTTGGCCCTGGCCAATCCTCTAAATCCCAATTCAAAACACATTCTACTTTTTCTTAACATTGCATTTCAATGACTCAAACCAGGAAGTCCAAAATAAAATTTAGTTCAAAGCTTACTTATTGCGAAAGAATCTGACTTAGCAACCAGAATTCAACTAAGGATTAAAAATTATCTTATAGGCAAATATAATTACAGAAAAGAAAATGTGTCATTTATTTGAAAAGAAAAGAAGCAGGGGTGGAACCCCAACACCTTCCCCCGTAAGATAAATGACCACCCACGCACCACGCTGGTCCACCCTTACAAATATACCACTTAACTTCAAAATCATCAAACTTGTTTATCTTCTGTTCTTCCTTCTTTTGAACATCAGTAGTATAGGTACAATATCTCCGACGAGGGTGTCTCCCCATATAGCTACAATATCTACAAGCGGGGTGTCTTCCATATAGCTATAACAGTTTCAAGCGGACAGTACGCCCGCCAATACAAGCAGACAGTGTAATGACCGATTCAACTACCGTGAAAATTCGTGCTGATCTCTGTTCAAAGTGCGTGATGTTTTCATGCTAGTAATTCGTTTCCTTTGTTTGAAATTGTGAAATTCTTTCTGTAATTTAATTTGTTAGGCGTGGTTGACTTATGTTTAACCTTGAACACGGATATAAAATCTCCGACAATGAATTATTTTATCAGTTCAGAATTGGCATTTGAAATATAATGATGCATTCAAATAAAAGGAATATTGACGAAAGCTACACGCAAGAAGTAAGTTATTCTTTTATAATCATAGTGGGTAAAGAAATTAATTCTACTAGAATTTATACAGAGCCTATTATAGTTAACAGATTGTTAAATATTTTTTTGAACCTGGATCTCCAGAGGTCGGTAAAGAGCAATATCAAAACATGAAAAAAAGTATGTAAACACTGCATTTAAATGACTTGCGAGCTTAGCACATGAGGTAAATCATACCAATTTTTTATTCCGGCCCAAAGTTCCCCACATTCGTTCCCCACCGGCCCCACATTCGTTCCCAACCGGGCCAAAGTGCCACAATCGTCCACCCCCTTCCCTCCAACCCCGTCCCTCCAACCCCCACCCTCCACCCCCCCCAACATTTTTTTTACTTTTTTAAACTTTTTTTACATCTCTTAGAATGTCATGAAACACACTTAAAACACAAAAAATTCATATTTAATATTTTTCAACTTCAAAATGGGAATGATATAGATATGTGTGTCGCAACTTTTACTATTAGAAAAATAATGTTTGTAGTGGCGAATTTTTTTTTTTAACTTTTTTTTAACTTTTTTTAACTTTTTTTATACATCTCTTAGAATGTCATGAAACACAGTTAAAACATAAGAAATTCACATTTAATATTTTCCAACTTCAAAATGGGAATGATATAGATATGTGTGTTGCGACTTTTACTATTAGAAAAATAAAGTTTGTAATAACCATTTTTTTTCTGACAGTTTTTTAACTTTTTTTTCTGACAGTTTTTTTTAATTTTTTTTTTACATCTCTAAATCATATCAGAAAAATAGAATGACACTTTTAATTTAAATTTTAAAAACTTATTCTTGTGCATACTATTGATGACGACTGATGGTTCTCTTTCAAGATTTTTTTC